>CM076582.1:1646795533-1647395533 GCA_034641835.2 Pinus albicaulis
ATAATAATAATAATAATTAAAAAAAAAAAAAAAACAAAATGAAAAAAACTTAAAGTGCCAAAAACATGCTCAATTTTTTTTTTCTTGATTTTGCATCGCCACTTTTTCAAAATCAGGTTTTTTTCTTGATACTTCAAAAAGTAGGTAACAATGAGGTTACCTATTTCATCAGTAACAGTGTTATACCCTATGCACAACGTTGGGTATCAAATATTCGGAGAAAAATTTAGTTCTTAAGTACCACATTTGTTTGCACAGATACATTCAGGAGGAAATGGAGTTCCTCGACATCTCCTCACTTAGTACAACATACCGATATGTTTCCAAGTGTAGAAAACCCACATAGATTCAATTGATCTTGTAATATGCAAAAACAAAATACTTGAATATATTCTACAAATTGTGAAAACCAATTACGATCGTATAATCACATGAACAATAAATAGAAAGAATTTCAATCACACAACACAAAGATGTATCCTGGGAAAGCCTCATCTAAAAACCCCGCTATCTGTATATTTCATAAAGTCAAGAACATGAAAAAATACAATGTTATATCCCTTCTTGGGAAACCTCTGCACTCTACTAACTGTCTCACTTTGATCCTGCTCTGATCTAAGCAAGTTTGGTCCAATATTTAGCCACTTCCTTTCCTCTTACTGGCCAGCCTTGATCATGAATTTGTGGGCTAATTGAGTCCCTACTAATTAGGAAAATCCTAATTAATGATTGCTAAATACATCCAAGGCATCCTGATGACCTCATGCATGACCTATACAGTTTTCTACTTATACAACTAATAGTTCTCTTTCCTTTAACTACAATCTCAACCGGGACTTCCTTAGAACTGACATGCAACAACTATTTATAGCGAATTATTAGTTATCTGGTTTATCACTGCATGTCAATTAAATCAAATTTAATTCACTGGATCTATCTCTAGCTCATCTCTCAGTTAGAACTAGTTAAAATGATTTTAACCCAAATAGTTGAGTTAACTAATTAAAACTCAAAATAAACTACAACTGGATCCCCTAAAACTTAGAGAGAACTCTACATGCCTCTAGTTTGACCCCCAACTCGAATTGACTAAGCTAACTAAGTCTTCATCACTCAGCTAACAATTACAATTTGTCATGTGATGTGGAATTACAATTTACTTCTAATTTAATTAAGGGAAAATTAAAATAGAAGCCTCTTGGGTGCCATTTTCAATATTTCTTGTTTCCATTTTCAATAGTCCCTCTCAACAAGAAGGAATTCAATTCTATCCTGAACTTTTACCTTTGGAATGTTATACATGCAACACTTCTCTAGTGTTTTTTGATACTGCAACTTCTAAAAATGAAAAATACATCCAAACTGAATTAGTATGATGCATCCTCCTCCAGAGTCTCTAACTACTGCTAGCTAATGCACTGTCTACTGAAAACTCTATGCTACATTTGACTCTGCATTTTTTCCATATTCATTGTTTCCAACTCTGATTTGTGCTCAAGTATATGACATTTGTCACTTAGACATCTGACTGTATTAATCGGTATTGATCCATCCTGCTATTGTGTATTGTGGGCCCTCGTAGCCAGGTAATGATCCATAAGACAAGACATTTCAATGGACCCTACCCAAATTTCTTCTCTTAGGACTATGACTTCACATTTCCCCACCTCTCACCTAGAGGTATGGTTGCATGTGCTCCCTTTGCCCACATGACTCGAAATTTCCCCCTACTGGAGGTCTTTTATTGAGTGGATGCCTCCACTCGGTCTCCTCTTTGCTTCTCTAATTGTGTCTGGTCTGCAACTTTTTGAGGCTTCTTCTGAGGCTACATGTTGAAAGGTAGTTCATGCTCCCTCTCAACCACCAATTTTCTAACCTTTTCCTTTCTCCTCGAGGTTTTTCATGCATCTTCGACCTCGGGAGCATACAAGTTCTTGACAAGCACACCAATATGTTTCACCTGTCTCATGGCAACGTGTCTAAGGAAAATATTTTATTTTCTAGATACCACATTTTTTGGGCACTCTGGAAACTCAGATCCACGTTGTAATTGTCCCTCCATCACAAAATTTTCATAAAAAAAGAGCTGATTTTAAATTGGTAATATGTCCCTCATCTGAAATCTGATTCAGCAAATTATTTTTTGAATTTGGTTATTGTTTCACAAGGAATCCAAATATTCTATTTGTTTTTGAAAATTTTGCACAACAAATTTTATATCTTCTCTACAAAATTTCCACCCAAAAAATTATTTCTCTGATACCATGTAGAAAATCCACATAGATTCAATTGATATTTTAATGTCTTAAAACAAAATAATTGAATCTATTCTACAAATTGTGGAAACCAATTACGATCACACAAACACATGAACAAGAAATAGGAAGAATTTAAATTGCACAACACAAAGATGTATCTGAGGAAATCCTCAACTTAAAACCACGCTATCTATATATTGCATAAATTCAAGAACATGAAACAATACAATGATATTTCCCTTCCTGAGAAACCTCTACAATTTGTTGACTGTCTTTCTCTGACCCTGCTTTGATCTAAGAAATTTTGGTCCAATATTTAACCACTTTATTGCCTCTGCCTGACCAGTGTTTCTCACGCATTCCCGAGCTAATTTTTCCCTTATTAATTAGGAAATTACCAATTAATGACTGTGCAATACATCTAAGGCTTCCTGATGGCCTCATGCATGACCTGTATAATTTTCTAATTATACAACTGATATTTCTCTTCCCTTTAACTCCAATATCAACTGGGTCTTCCTTAGAACATACATGCAACAACTATTTATAATGAATTATCAATCATTTGATTGATCACTGCATGTGAATTGAATCAGATTTAATTCACTGGACCTATCACTAGCTCATCCCTCTGTTAGAACTAGTTAAATTGATTTTAACTCAAATAATTCAGTTAACTAATTACAACTCACAAAAAACTACAATTGGACCCCCTAAAACTTAGAGAGAAATCTACATGCCTCTAGTTTTACCCTCAAATCGAATTGAATGAGCTAACTAAGTCTTCCTGACTCAGTGAACACTTAATATTTGTCATGTGATGTGGAATTACAATTTACTTCTAATTTAATTAAGGGAAAATTAAACTAGAAGCCTCCTAGGTGCTATTTTCAATATTTCTTGTTGCCATTTTCAACACCAAGGCTGAGAAAAAATTTAAATAGAAGAAGCAAGACTTTGTATCTGCGAATCTAAATGAAGGGAAAGGCTCCCCCAAACCGTAGAACAAATTACAAAGCCAAGGCGGGGCACCTAGGAAAACCCATAGAAGCCGCAAGCAAAGAACAACACTACAAAGAGAAAGAAGGATACAGGAAAGTGGTGTGAGTTCCATAAGATCCCCACTCACAAAAAAAGTGAGTGCCAAGACAAACAGTCACTGGTGTCCAAGAAGTCATTGGTGGTCGAGCTGAAGGCTTCTGAATTAGATGCATGCTTCGACTATGAGTTGGAACCTAACAAGGGGAATGACAAAGGGAAGTAGATTATTGACGCAAAGCTGAGTGCCACTTTTTCCACCACCAATATCTAGAAAGATGAGTGTGAAGATCTAGAGGAGGAGGAGGAGTGCCTCTTCCACTCCCAAATGTGGGTGAAGATTTCTCCGCTACAGTTCATTGTCGACAGTGGAAGCCAAAAGAACCTCATTTCAACAGAGGTCATGAAGTGGTTGGGCCTACTGACTATAGCACACCGCAACCGTACACCATTTGGTGGTGTCGCCAAGGACGAGATCTCCATGTTAGCCAACATTGTCGTATTTCCTACAACATTAAGCCCTTCACAGATGAGGTACTATGTGATGTTTCTCCTCTTGAAGTTTGTGATGTATTATTAGGCCAGCTATACTTGTGGAAGCGACACGCTGTGTATGAGTCTGGGCCTCACATTGTTATTATTACTTTAGGCAATGAGGATACCAGAGGTTGCACCCCCTACAACCATATCTTTGATCACTGCGAATCAATGTAGTAAGCTCATTTCCCAGACCGGGAAATTTGTTTTCCTTATGATTCGCCCTCAGGGAAAGAAGAATATTGTGGCCACGACCTCCAGAAAGGGCTCCTCCGTACGACAAAAATAAATGGACAAGGTCATGGAGGAGTACAAGGACTTATTTACCTCACCCATGGGGGTACCTCTACACTGTCAGGTAAAGAACTACTGATCTTACTCTCGGTGTGTTGTTTCCCAATTGGTTGATCTATCAATGCTTTGTTCTGGAGAACGGTGAAATGAAGAGGTAGATTGAGTAGTTGTTGAAAAAATGGCACATCAGGCCAAGTTATTCACTCTATGGGAGCCCGATCATGTTGGTACAGAAGAAGGACTAGACCTAGAGACTCTGTATTGACTATCGGGAGCTGAAAAAAATCATTTTCTGGGATATGTATCCAATCCAACATATTAATGATGTTTTGGACTAGCTCAAGGGGGTGAAATATTTTAGCAGGATCAACTTGAAGTCTGGGTATCACTAGGTACCAATCGAACCCTCCAATGTTGTAACAACCCTGGTGAGAATTCCATGTAATAAAGTTAAAAATAATAACCATGGCCAATAGGACACGTATTCCAGGCCAATAGGACATGTATTTTAAGCTGAATGTTGGGAAAAAAATCCTAGTGGGTGTTCATTTAAGTTATTATGGCTAAAGGAAATTGGAAAAGGCAAAGGCAAAGGCTTTGGAAAGGAAAAATGGAATTTATTGGTATTTATTTATGAAAATAATGGAAAATAAGATAAAATGGAGGTGAAAGGTCACAAGTTGCATGTGAGGAGGAAAATGAAGGAAAATAATGGAAAATGAACAAATAGAGGTATCATTGATAACAAGGCTTCTAGTATCAGTTGGAAAGCTTTTTCTCACATTTTTAGAGTTATTTCATTATTCTCTCTTTCTCTCTCTCACTCTTGGACACTTAGAGTTTCTTGGAGCATTTTTGCATTGGACCAAGAAGGGAAATAAAGCAGGAAAAAGGAGGAAGCAAGCAAGGAAGAGCAAGAATCAAGAAGCTACAACATGATTCTTGACAGTTATCGATTTACATGTGTATTTTCCTTGCTAGATTTGGCATGCATAGTATTGCATGCAATTATTTTCTATCTTGGAATGGTTTTTTCTAGGTGTGACAATTTATTCATCCTAGCCTTGCCATTTCCGAATAGACATGGTGTTATGGAGTTCTCATGTTTTTTTTAGCTGAATTACTGGATGGATTCGAAGCTGAGTGGAGTGGATATACAAATTGATATAACACATGGCCTAGTAACCCCTGAACCGAACTGTGGGTTGTGGTAAATTTGGATAGTGTTTTGCCTCAGTGGTCCTAGGAATACTCAACCGATGAATAATGGGATATACGGTAAAGCCTAGAGGTGGTTTGTATCGGTTTAGGGCCTAGTGAGCCAGGTTTGGATTGTGGTAAATCCTGAGAGGTGGGTGCTCTCCATTGGGCCTTTCAGTCTCAGGATGGGATGTATGGTAAAGCCTAGAGAGTATGTATCAGTTTAGGGCCTAGTGACCCCTAATTCAGACTGTGGGTTGCGGTAAATCTTGAGAGACTAGGAGACAAGAAAATTCCTCACGGTTTAGATGGAGAGAATCCAGTGATATCAATGCTTGTATTATCCTAGTGAAAATGTGAGGTTAACGATAAATCTGGTTATGACAGGTTTATTGTGTTGGCCTAGTGATATGGGATGGATCACAGTAAATCCTAATTTCTAATTGATGAGGGTGAGGTGGTTTAGCCTCAGGATTCCTTGGTTGATTCTTTTGGTATAAGTCCCTTATTCATGCTTGGAATATGGCACAGTAGTGATTGGTTGAAGAGAGATTTGGCTTAGCCAATATATGGTTGGGTGGAACGTGGAAGTCCCATCTATGTTTGGTTTTTACATTAAATAATGAATAGCTCATTCCTGTGGTAATTGGTATGCAAATGTACTAGTTATTATGTGGATTCTATTGTTGTTGTATCCATGGTAATTTTGTTGTTATTATGTTGCTTATAATCATGTATTTTATCAATGATGATGTATTTCTCTATCCAATTTTTTACTTATGAATGAATGCACAATGGATCTATGGTAAAATAGATTGTATTTCAGGTAATGATGTAAGGGAGAAATACTTCTTAGCGATTCTCAGATAAGTATGAGCCCCTATGCTTAAATATGTTGTTTATACTTGTAGATGCAATGTTTGTGACATGTTTGACGAAATGTTTATTATGGCTAGGAGGGGTCCAGATGAGTTCCTGATGTTGTGATTGCTTCTGTATATTTTTTTAATGTTATTTATCATCCCCTATAGTTTCATGAATTTCTGGGCAATGACTTGGGCTCTGGGGTTGAAACGGTGCCACAAATCCTAGAGTTGTAGGCACAAAATTGACCAAACTGGGCCATGGCCACTACCTTTCCATGGAATTCCCTTGGATATATGATTTTAGCCGCTACCTTGCCTTGGAATACCCACGGCTAAGGCTCAAATTGGTGAAAACATAAGTCTCCCTCAGGGTTCAGGGGCATTAGAGAATTTTTGAGGTCTAAAATGGGCCTCCTAAGAAAAATGTGCAACCAAAATGAACTTTATAAGAACCAATAGGATTCAAGATGATGTTGTCAACCATTGGGGATGATTCATCATTTTTGGGGTAAAAAAGTAAAAATAATAAAAAATAATAAAATAATAAAACTACTTTTTCAACTTGTATTTTCAAAATTTCTCCCTAAGGGTATACTCAAATTTTGAGCAGGAGTACTCTTTGGATGAAAAATTTAATTCCTCATCCAAGGAGTACCCATGTTGGATATTTTTGATAGACCTTTCCACACGAAAAATGAGAAATACATGAAAAAATGTGATTGCAATCACGTTTTTCATGTATTTCTCAGTTTCCATGTAGCAAGGCCCATCAGAAGCATGTAACATGGGTACTTCTTGGATGAGGAATCAAATTCTGCATCCAATGAGTGTTGCTGCTCAAAATTTGAGTAAAACCATAGGGAGCTAAGTTGAAAATACGAGTTGAAAAAGTAGTTTTTTTATTTTTTCCATCTAAAATTTGTTGATGTAATCTAATCTTATTTTATTTATTTTATAATTTCCTTAGGAGGCCCATTTTAGACCTCAAAAATCCCCTAATGCCTAGAAGTTTGGGTTACCTCCTAAGGATTTTTTTGATGTTGTGTAAGGCGTGTTTGTCTTGTTTCCATCGGTTCGACTTCCTTAAGGTCATCTAGGAGGTTGAATATACTATTAGTAGCCTCTCCTCGCATGTTTACCCTGATTGTCTGGGTACTTGGGTAGATGTGGGAAGAGGGTGTTAAATATGTGTGGAAGACTACATTCAAATCCAAGGAGGGCCTTTTCGAATGGTTGGTCATACCTTTCAAGTTGGTGAATACCCCTGCAACCTTCATGAGGCTGATGGGTGAGATCTTCCGACCCTTCACCAACTCATTCATGGTGGTGTATTTGGATGACATCCTGATCTTCAGCCAGAGTTGGGAAGAGCTCCTCCACCATATTCGACAAGTCCTCTAAACTCTGTGACAACACAAGTTGTGTGCTAATTTGGAGAAATGCACTTTTGGTATAACCTAGGTTTAATATATGGGGTACATCATTGATGAGAAGGGTGTGCATGTGGACCCAACCAAAATACAAGTCATTCAGGATTGGCCAGCCCCAACCACTCTAACATAGCTTTTCATCTTTCAGGGTATTCCCAATTTCTACTGTAGGTTCGTGTTGGGGTTCTCTCATATCACTTGGCCTCTGAGTCAACTCAGCAAGGGCAGAGAAAAATAAAAAATATTTCTATCTGAATCCCAATAGAAGTAATTTTTTGAGTTGAAGTAGTGCCTCTTCTCTACACCAATGCTCACATTACCAGGCCTACAACAACCACTTGATATCAAAACATATTCTTTCGACTATGTTATTGATGCATTTCTTAGTCAGCTTGGGCATCCAGTGGCATATCACAATGAGACACTTTCAAATAAAGTTTGAATATGTTAGCACTGGTATTTGCATCCCACCAATCCTGCCTCATTTTACTCTTATTTTACCTTATCTCCATCATTATCATTGACCTCGCTTCATTTTTAAACCATTTTTCACGTTTTGGCCCAAGGTTTCCCAAGTCATCATTGTTCACAAGCACTAAACCCTGATTTCCTACCCACTGAGCTAGGGTTTTCTATGGAATCAGATATATATGAGTAGAGGAGTCATACGTTAGGTCATATCAGTAAGTATGAGGCCATTCCAACTCATAAGATCATGTCTCCATCATTTTTTAAGAAATAATTTCAAGGGTCAAATCATTCGCCACACATAAGGTTGGTTTTTTTCAAACCGTGTTTCTGATAAAAAAAAGATGAATTTGAAAAAAGTGAGAGAGGTTTTTGTTCATAATAGACCAAAGAAGAAAAAATTCCTTCAATTTTTACACAGGTGTAATTTTTTTATAGAAATGTCAAAAATACAGGTGCCACAGGAGAGTTGCTGCACTTCTAGAGTGACCATGGGAAAATCAAATTTTCTCCTATCTAGAGTGCCAAAATCACTTTCTTGATGATTCCAATGATAACGAGAAAGAGATATATTTCCAATTGGCTATCATGACCTCGATTTTCAGTTAAGGAAGGTCTCCAAAAGTTTCCTGCAACAACACTCTGCATTTTTGCACCCTCTTTCTGCACTTTTTGACCAGTCTTGGAAAAATCAACTTTTTGACAAGAAAAATCAACTCCAATCATAAAACCAAAGGTACATTTGGAACATAGATAGGATACAATTTCCAACGAACTATCTTGGGCCCAATTTGGACACTTGAAACCCAATCAAAAACAGCCTGCACGTTGGGGTAAAATGGTGCTACGCGTTTCACAATTGGCTGATTTTTTCTGAGTTTTTCTACAAATTTGAATTTTACCTTGGGGAATCATTTTTTTACCTCATTTAATTGATGATGTAAATGTAATTATAATTTTTTTACTATTAACTAGGGTAAATAAATTATATAAATCAAGAAAATGAGGTGTAATTAATCAGTTCACAAAAGTTAGGGATGAGTCACTTTGACCACCCTACACTCTAGGTTTCAGTTCAGACTTTAGTGGATCAGTTCCTCCTCTCATGGATTCGACCCCTAAGGTTGCGAGAGGTTGTTTGAGGCCTATATCATGTAATTTTTTACTCATTTTTAAGGGTTGGAAGATAGAATTAGTTTCATTTTTATACTTGATCAAGGGAACTTGTACTCAATTTTTGCCAAGCTAATAAAGAGGAATTGCAGCTACATTTATGGGATAGTTGTAGTATTGAATGTCTTTCATTGTTTCTTCTTCAGTCACATATGTTTGAATGTATTGTTCATATTCACTTTCATGTCTATGTTATGATATTTTATAAGCTATAAATATAGAATACATGCTTGCACATGCTCTGTTTTGGGTAACAGATCATATTTATTTTCATTATCTTCCGTTTGAGAGAAATACATCTCTTATGCTTCTCTCATATTTTATTACATTTTCTAAATCATTCCATAACAATTTCCTTCATGTTATTTTCATTATACCTACCTTGCACCATTCATCCCTGCAACCCTGAATCTATTTCCCTGACCTAGATTTTCCTTGAAGTAATTCCATTATCCACTGATTTACCCAACCAAAACAAAATCAAAACAACCCCTTGCACTCATTATCTAGATTAAAACCCTAATTTCTCTAGCCCTCCTATTTGTGACCCTTTTGGAGAGAGCCCTCTCCAACTTGATATAGCTAGATATCTAGTCAAAAGCTTGGTTTTTGGTTACCTTTGTTGGGATTCCTTCCTTAGCCTTCAGAATCTGGTGGAGTGATAACATTTTGGGGCCGTTGTCGGGGAGGTGAAAAGAAAAATATTCCCTGCAAAATAAATGACAAAGATTAGATCTGATTTTGTATGGTGGACAATGGTCAGATTCATATGAAGGTTGAACCATTCACCTAGCGACTCCAGTTTGATGTAAAGACTCCACTGGAGGATCGACCTTGCCAGTAGGAAAATGGAAGAATCTCACACAAAGAAGAATCCATAAATCAAGACATTCATGGTGCCTCCACTGCTCACTGATCAGGTCACGTAGTAAGACAAGATGATTGGGTATGTGGCAAACCCTCTATTTTTTGAAATTGTGAAAGAAGGCAGGGATCAGTTAGTGGATATTCAAATAGATGAGGTCTTTTCCATGACTGTCCTTCATTGTCTGAGATCTACGAAGATTTATCCCGAAGTTAAAACTAGCTTCTCTAAATTAGTTGTTGAAAGGTTTGATAACGAGATTAAGCTTTTAAATGATCAAATCAAATCATATAATTTCCAAGATCCTAAAAATTTCTTGGAAAACCTCCCTCTTCCAAAACAAGAAACAATAGTGTTGCATTTCGATGTTGAAATCGAGGATTTTTTTCACAATGAATCTGATGACTCATATCTGAAACTATATGATGATATAGAAAGTGAATTTATAGAATAATTTGAAGATCAAGATATAGTTCATGAATTTTATGATCCTATTACTTTCTATATGAAGGATTACTTCCCTACAGAGTCCCAATTAATTTCCAGTACCTAGCATGTTTTTTATGATCTCATGGCTCATGGTTGTGGAGATCAGACTCACAATCAGTTTCTAATGCCCTTACAAGCTCTGGTTCTGATTTTTTTTAAAAGAAGTAAAGGGGCCCCAATACTGGATCAGATTTTTGATTGGCTATATTGGATATTTTATATTGATTGAAATAAAGCATTCGATGTTAGAATAGGTTATATGTACATAAATAAGCTTACTTGGCAAGAAAATTTGTAGTCAGATTTTCAGTTTAGTTTTTAGATTTTTTGAAATCGGTTTGCAGTTGTTTGTGACTCCATGCCCAAAATAAGAAGGCACTAATCAACGAGTTCCCAGAGGTCTATGGTTCTAGACACCTCCTTCAGAGCTATCTTCCCCAGTTGGAGCCAATGTTAGCACTGGTATTTTCATCCCACCCATGCCACCTTATTTTACTCTGCTTTCACCTCATCTTCGTCATTATCATTGACCTCACTTCATTTTTAAACCATTTTTCACCTTTTTTCCCAAGGGTGCCCAAGTCATCATTGTTCACAAGAACTAAACCCTAATTTCCTCTCCCACTAAGCTAGGGTTTGCTATGGAATTAGAGAAATATGAGAAGAGGAGGCATAATCTAGGTCATATCAGTAAGTATGAGGCCATTCCAACTCATAAGATCATGTCTCCATCATTTTTTAAGAAATCATTCCAAGGGTCAAATCATTTGCCACACATAGTGTCGGTTTTTCTTCAAACTGTGTTTCTGATCAAAAAAAGTTTAATTTGAAAAAATTGAGAGACATTTTTTTTCATCATATACCAAATAAGAAAAACCTCATTCATTTTTTACACAGGTGTAATTTTTTCTGAGAAATGTCAAAAATATAGGTGCCACGGGAGAGTTGCTGCACTTCTGGAGTGATCTTGGGAAAATCAAGTTTTATCCTAGTGGGAGTGTCCAAATCACTTGCTTGATGAGTCAAATGATAACTATACAGAGATATATTTCCAATTCTCTATCATAGGCTCAATTTGGAGTTGAGGAAGGTCTCCAAAAGTTGCTTGCAATAGCACTCTGCATTTCTGCACTTTGTGACCAGTCTTGGGAAAATCAACTTTTGATAAGTCAAATAAACTCCAATAATAAACCCAAGGGCCACTTTGGAAATTAGATAGGATAATATTCCCAATGCACTATCCCAGGCCCAATTTGGACACCTGAAACCCAGTCAAAAACATCCTGCAAGTTGGGGTAAAATGGCACTGCACATTTCACAATTCACTAATTTTTTCTGAAATTTTATACAAATTTGAATTTTACCTTGGGGAATCATGTTTTTACCTCATGTAATTGATTATGTAAATGTAATTATAATTTTTTTATATTACATTGGGTAAACACATTAGGTAAATCAAGAAAATGAAGTGTAATGAATCAATTCACAAAAGTTAGGGATGAGTCGCTTTGACCACCCTACACTCTAGGTTTCAGTTCAAACTTTAGTGGATCAACTCCTCCTCTCATGGATTCGACCCTTGAGGTTGGGACAGGTTTTTTGAGGCCTATATAATGTCATTTTTGACTCATTTTCAAGGGTTGGAAGTTGGAATCAGTTTCATTTTTCTACTTGATCAAGGGAACTTGTACTCAGTTTTGGCCAAGCTAATAAAGAGGAGTCACAGCTAAATTTATGGGATACCAGTGGTACTGAATGTATTTCATTGTTTCTTATTTATTCACATATTTCTAAATGTATTGGTCATCTTCACTTTCATGTCTATGTTATGATATTTTATAAGTTAGAAATTCAGAATACATGCTTGCACATGCTCTGTTTTGGGTAACTGGTCATATTTTGTTTCATTATCTTCTGTCTGAGAGAAATACATATCTTATGCTTCTCTAAGATTTTCTTACATTTTATAAACCATTCCATAACCATTTCCTTCATGTGATTGGAATTATACCTACCTTTCCCCATTCATCCCTGCAACCCTAAATCTATTTCCCTCACCTAGATTTTCCTTGACCTAATTCCATTATCCACTGATTTAACCAACCAAAAACAAATAAAAAAAACCCCTTGCACTCATTATCTAGCCTAATAACCTAATTTCTCCAGCCCTCCTAGTTGTGACCCTTTTGGAGAGAGCCCTCTCTAACTTGATAGGGCTAGCTATCAAGTCAAAATCTTGGTTTTTGGTTACCTCTATTGGGATTCCTTCCTCAGCCTTGGGAATCTGGTGGAGTGATAACTGAATGTATCCAAACTATGAAAAATATATGCATTCCATTGTGTAGGCCTGCCAACAATCGAAGTATTAAATTTTTGGGAATGAAATGGTCATTTACACAGACCACCAACCCGTGTAGTTCATACAAATACAAGTGAAGTTGCAGAACGATTGCCATCAGAAATTGTCCACATACCTGCAACATTGCCACTTGAAAATTAAGTACAAGAAGGTAAACATCAATAATGTTGCAGACTGCCTCAATTTACCATCGGTCATGACATTGACTGCTATGCTCGACTCTTATGGGCACGAGACTTCAAAGTGGCAACATCTATACAAGAGCGATCTAGAATTCGGAAACACATAATAGACACTCCTAGAAGGCAAGAAAGTTCCAAAATTTCACCTCAAGGATACACTCTTATGTCACCTAGGACACCTTTGTGGTCCTTCAATAAAGCATGCAAATATTATTTGGGTCGCTGGAAAATTCAGAGTAGAGAAAACAATGGCAGTTCTACAAAGTTATTTTTATTGGACGAACCTTCGCTAGGATGTTGGGAAGTACATCAGATCCTTCACTGCTTGTGTCATTTCCAAACCTACCACCAAGAAGCAAGGCCTATATACTCCTCTTCCTACTCCTAGACAAACTTGGGAATCCATCTCCATGGATTACATGTCGTGCCTCCCTTCGACTAAGCATGGAAATGACTGTGTTTCTGTGGTCATCGACAAATTCTCTAAGATGGCCATTCAAGTGAGCAAGAAGAGTATCACAACAAAAGCCACTACTAATCTCTTCTTTGAATGAGTGTGGGTACACTTTAGGATCCCACACTCCATTATTTCAGCTTGGGACATCAGATTCCTAAGTACATTTTGGTCAAGTCTCCGGTCGATGTTGGATACCAAGCTCACTAATTCCACAAATTTCCAACCCCAAACTAATGGTCAAACAGAGGTCATGAACATGATGATAATACACATTATGCACATGTAAAACTCGAAGCATCCTATCACATGGGACGAAAGCCTCCCCTATGTTTAGCACAGCTACAACAGAGTTGTCCATAGCTCAAATAGCCACAACCCCTTTAAAGTGGGTTTGGGATTCCAACCACTATGTCCCATTAATGTGGCCATACCATTTGCAACTACTCAGGTAGCTTCAGCACATGTCTGGTATGAAACTGAAAGGGCTAACAACTTCATTGAATGAATCCAGCAGGTCCATGACATATTAGAAAATGTGAATGATAAGTACAAGCAGATACATGATCAACATCAGGTGGCACACAAGTTCCAGGTGGGTGACAAACTTTGGCGACATTTGCAGAAGGAGCGCCTGGTTGGGCCCCATCGTAATATTCATCCCCGCTGATATGGGTCATACACCATCACCAAGGATGTAGGCCCAATAATTATTTGAGCTCAACATTACACCATTCCTTGGCCTGCACCAAATGTTGAATATGGATCGCCTTTGACCATACTTTCCACCATTACTGGACACATCAGACATTATAGAACAACTCACACCAACAAAGCTAAACCCAGACTACATGGAACATGCCACAAATGATCAGATGATAGACACGTAGATCAAGAACACTTGCCAGAAATATATTAAACTATATTGGGTTGTCAAAGATGGCCAACTCCTGAAGCAAGGCAAGTGGCTCACCAGGGACCAAGTTTAGTAGACGTTTCCCCATCTCATGGAGGCACTCAATGAAATGGGTAACATTGCTTCCTAAGGGGGTAGGACTGATCTAGGTGTATATTTTTGGCCACTCACCTATTCCACTCGGAACCCCATAATTGTGTCTTTTAGTTTTTTAGTTTCCTTAATTGTAGCATAATTTACTATTTTTGGTAGTTTTTCGGGTCTTGAACTTCTGGAACCATTTTGAGGCCCTAAACGGCGTTTTTTTGGAAAATGAGCAAACATGAGCCTTTGATTTATTTTTTTGGTTGAAATCTATAATCCTCGGATAGATATTTCTAACGAGGCATCTTACGCATTAAACAGGGATTTTATGCCAAAGTTACAACCCCAGGAAATTAATGTACCAATCTACCCCAACGGGGCCCATGGTTTTGGTGATTCATCTCCTAGGGTTAGGTTTTTGGATGTTTAGGGATTTCCATTATTTCTCAATAATAAATATGCCTTTGAGACTCATTGTAACATATTTTAGAGGCATGTAGATGCCACATCGCTTCTCATAGATAAGCTACCATTTCCCGAGCTAGTTTATTTCCATTTTGTTTGTAAGCATATATTAGTTCTTTGATATTAATGAAATGAAGTATTATTTCTATTGCATCTTTTTATTTATGGTAATATATACTTTTTTTTGTGTTCATGTCTAAGTTTAGATCATCTATGCAATATTGTTACATGACATGGTACTTGCCTAGTCAAACATGGATGTCTCCTTCTCCCCCAAATCAACTTTGGAAATAGGGGTGGAGGAATCCCACTTTCAGAGTCCCTCAATAGGCTATAATTCAACCACCCATGCAACTTATTCACTCTCCACAAATGCAACCATTCACATTTCCCCATCCTAGACCACAACTAATTGTGCAACTGCTTCATAACCCCAATAAGAGTAAGGCAACTCAGCCATCCCAAGTTTTTTGGGTTTCTATGTACCAAATTTACTCCATATCTTCCCTATGTTTCTATGATATCTACTTAATATCAAGGAAGACCTTAACCAAATAACATTCTCATGGACATATTTAATATATAAATGAGTAATTTTTTAATGAAGAACTGGAACTAGTTCAATCTTCGTAGACCGCAAGAATATACCAAGTTCTTTTGGAACCACAAGTTCCTTCTTACCTAGAAATATTGGACATAGAGAAAATAAGTACCTAGCCTAGATTTGATTTTGTAGGAGATCTTTAAAAAGTGTGTATTTTCATATTTTTGTTCCAATAAGTCAAGGATGTTTCTAACTAAAAATTGGTAAGGGATTTTTTTTTAAGGAAACCTGGTAAAATAAGAAAGGATCATCAAAATTTTCATGTCATGGGAAGACTATCAAACCTTATTATGGGGTGGGGGGTTCTCACAAACAAATCCTCATACCCTGGGAGTCTAATAATCAATGTGTATATTTACCATACCCTCATCCCTAAAACATTGATTGATCTTGGTGTTCTTATCAATGTCATCACTTGCGAGACCATGGAAGCCCTAAGACTTTCCAGTATTAGGAAGACCACCATAGT
Organism: Pinus albicaulis; assembly: GCA_034641835.2. Taxonomy (NCBI): domain Eukaryota; kingdom Viridiplantae; phylum Streptophyta; class Pinopsida; order Pinales; family Pinaceae; genus Pinus; species Pinus albicaulis. Next base: position 1,646,811,685 of record CM076582.1, read on the forward strand.
GCTACAAATTGTTGATAGATAAAATATCAAACTAGAAGGAATATTGAAATATTTAGTGATATCTATATATTCATGGGACTATCTCACTCACTTTAGGGTCCTACAACCTAAGTATTATCTATGAGTCTCTCTTGTATTCTTGGAAGGGCCATCAATGACTATTGTAAACACTTACATTGGTTGTAGGTCCAGTAACATGACCATTTCCCATGTGACCTTGATGAAATAAATTATCCTACATACTCCTTCCATGCCAAGTATAGATCTTGAGACACCACTTTTTACTAACATAAATAAAGTGATGACGAGGAAGTTTCCAATCATGTTGTCATTGTAAACCAATATCTATCCATTAGAGATAAAATTGATGAAAAATAAATTAGTGATTTCATAGGCTCCTATAATTCATCCAACTCACATGTTCTCACCCACATCATGAACTTAGATAAATGTGATTCTATTGTTGCTACAAATGAACCATTATTAGAACATGAATCCTCCTCCTTCCAAGAGATGTGAAATTTTTTAGAAATTATAGAGATCATCCCTGTAAAAATCTTGAAAATAAATCAAGGGCTAGTGAAACGAAAACATGAAATATTGATCCAAGTCCTACAAAAACATAATGGTGTTTTTCCATAGGAATGCACTAACAATAAGGGAATCCATTCTGATTTGTAAACTCACTATATTTATATCAGGGAAGGATCTAGACCCATTTTTCAACCCCAACAACAAATGAATCCAAGACTAAGGGATATAGTTAAAGAGGGGCAGTATGAATTACTGTCATCCAACTTTATCTATCCCATTTTTACAATGATTGAGTTTCCCATCTTGTAATTGTATCTAAAAAAATGGAAAATAGAATTTTTTTATTGATTACTTGGAACTTAATAAAGCTACACACAAATACCACTTCCCATTTCCATTTATCGAAAAGGTATGGATATGTTGGTGGGGAAGAACTATTTTTATTTCCTTGATAGGTTCAGTAGGTCCAACCAAATCCATATAGCTCTAGAATATTACAAAAAAATCACATTCAGCTATCTTTGGGGAATAATTTCCTATCGTTTTCTACAATTTGGGCTCTAAAATGATCCAACAACTTTCCAACAAGCCCATTAGGGGAATTCTGATGTCTAAAATATGCATCCTAAGAAAAATGCACAACCAAAATAAAATTTATAATAACTAATAGGATTCAATATGATGATGTCAACCATGGGGGATGATTCACCATTTTTGTAGAAAAAAAATAGAAAATTTTAAAAATTAATGAAATAATAAAAATAAATTTTCAACTCGTATTTTAGACTTATCTCCCTAAGGTTTTACTCAAGTTTCGAGTGGGAGTAATCATTGGATGTAAAATTTAATTCCCCATCCAAGGAGTACCCATTTTGCATACTTCCAATGGACCACACTACACGAAAAATGAGAAATACATGAAAAAACATGATTGCAATCACATTTTTCATGTATTTTTCGTTTTTTGTGTAGCACGGTACATCTAAATGTTACACAATATATTTTCACTATCCTTGCGCTCCCTATTCCAAATACTAGCAGACCATCATAGTGACCCCTGTGTACTATCACACATCATGATGAATTTCATTGCATCCCTTAACATGCTAGGAACACAATCTCTATTGACCATTCCTAAAGTTGACCCTTTAAAACATATACATTTGGGTCAGCGCAATTTTGTAGCTATGACCTCGCGCCGATGGCCAGATTTACACTAGGACCCGTGCCATGGTCGCTCTGTCTCTGAAGAGCCCCCATGCCAAGCTAATTTTGGAATTTTTTTAAAATGGAAACCAAGATTCTAAGATGTAACAGCTTCGTGAGCGGAGTCATGGATGTTTGTTCAACTAGATGAGGTCGAGTTTCTCCCTTTGGCCTTCTAGTTCCTACAAAAATGCAACTTCCCAAAGGGATAAACCTTTCCTCCAGATTAATGGATCCTAAATCTCATCCTCCACTCTTATAAACCCCTCTTCATTTCATTGAATCAACTAGTTCAACATAGCTAGAATAGACCAGGAGTTGATAGCAGAGAATAGTCCATAGTTGTGAGAGAGAGTTTGAACCTTTCGCCTCTTCAAGTTGAATCGATGAACGAATGCTTTGAGACGTGCCCGACTGAACCCGTCAAATGAGGTCTACAGTGTCAAGGCGAAGGTTTTAAAATCCCTTTTATATTTTAATATGACATGACTAATTTCTATTTCCATATTTGTCTATGTTAATATTCAAAGTTTCTGACTCTCCTTGACTAGTTGGATAGTTGTAAATGAACATGTATGCTCGTATGCTTTTAGTGTTTGCTTGATCTTTGTGCAAGTGTATGAATGTTGCTACCAACAGGGAAAAAGGCTTGAAGAATGAAGATCGAGGTATCACTACAACATACTACGTCAAGAGTGTTGGATTGAGGTAGGACATCTATTCCAATCCGCATTTCGTTTATGAACTAGGAATTTAGAAACCAACATGTTCCCTTGTTGCTAGACCCACCCTAGGGCTAGAGGGATCCCCTCTGTCCACAAAGTGGATTTGCCTTCAGAAAAAGTTGGCAACCATACTGGGGATGTTAATTCCTATTGTCTCTTATTGTTCATTTTGAATTTTTGATTGTTTTTCTGAATTTGGCCGAATTGTCGTTTCTCTATTGTTTTTGGCTTGTTTGGCTACTTCTGGCCATTTAGCCTTTTCCTAAAGTGATAAGCCTGGTTTCTCTCAGCATCCATTTGTTTTTTCCTTCCTTTCCTAGCTCGAGGCTACTGATTTCCTGACAATCACGCCCATTAGCGTGAGTTGTATTTTACAGAGGTGCGATTTTGCCTGCTCGATGCTAGATACAGCTGAATAGTCACGTTGATTCCTGTAGGATTGGATTTTCGGCTTTTTTTAGGTCCCTATATTAATATTTTAGTCCCTTATTGTTATTAGTGTAGCCCCCTTATTATTATTGTTGTACCCCTGTAACCCCAATATTTTTATTATTGTGCCCTTACATTATTATTGTTAGGTCGGCTAGAATTATATTGTGGCCCCATGGACTCCTATATATAGAAGGAGGTTTTGGTCATTTGTATAATCCAAGAACTGTTCATTTATGTAATGTATTGGAGGTTTTTCCCTCAAAGAAGCTGATTTCTAAGGCGTTGATCTCTCTTTTCTTCTATTTTTGGAGTTGGATTCATAACATTTGGTATCAGAGCTTTGGATTCTAGGGTTTCGCTACTCCAAAAAGGTCATCGTGGAATTTTTTCTATAACGTTTTTTCTACGAAGGTTCAGAAGCTAAAAATTTTACAGATTGAAGCTGAAATCCTGAGGAACTTCGTGGGAAAATTTCAGATCTTTGTTCGTAATATTTTCGGAGATATGATCTATGTCAGGTAGGGATTTTTGTAGGCTCTTGAATTTAATCTAAACAGGTCATCGTGGAATTTTTGCTATAATTTTTTTTCTACAAGGGTTCAGAAGCTGAAATTTTTAGAGAGAGAATTCGCAGTATGGAGGAACATCGTGGAAAATTTTTAGTTCTTGGCTCACAAATATTTTCGAAGATAGGGTCTGTGGAAGTTAGGGATTTTTCAAGCTCCCAAATTTCATCTCAAAGAGGTGACAGTGGGAAAATCGTCATAACTCTCTCTCTAAGAATTGGATTGGAATTCGATAATAAGTGGTCGCAAATACACAGATTGTAGTTTCCACTGTATCAATTTCAGAGCCGAACGAGGAAACAGTGACACGTGGCACACCGTAGAAGGTTGCTCTACTTAACTAGTCCATAATTAGGTCATTGTGGGAGATTGGGCATAAATTTGCCTTGAAGAATCAAAATCAGGTTAGACCTGTGGAAATTTAAAAACGTTTTAGAGGGATAATATAGGGCCGAATGTCAAATATTGAAAATCTGAAATAATAGAGATAATTTAGTTTCAATATTGAGCTCCTCAAAATCAATTAAAAGGTGTGTATTTTTTTTCGAATTGCAGAAGTCTTGTGTGAAAATTTAGTTTGAATTGATTCCAAGGGAATATTATAGAATAGATATCAGTAATCAGTTATAAAATGTCCCCTAAAAAGAATTCAACACCCATTAAGCCTTTAGAAGGATCTATTATGACTCATGAAGACGAAGAATTGCAACGTCACATATCAAAATTGCAAGAGCAAGTGCACCAAATTTCACTCTCGCAAAGGGAAAAAAAAAATGAAATGGAAGTTTTGAAGAAAGTTGTGGAAGCTAATATGGATGGTTTTAAGAAAGGCGTGGAAGCTCATATGGATGGCATGGAAGCTAAGATGGATGGCATGAAAGAAACCATGGAAAACATGAAAGAAAACATGGAAAACATGAAGAATGATCTAAATGCACACATGGAAAGTTTGAAAAAGTTGATAAAATAAATGTTTCCTAATGCCGAAAACATAGTAGAGGAAACTAATGGTGAGAACAAAATAAATGTTAATCGCGATTTCATAAACTCTAATGTTGGATGGAAGAACCACCATATTCCAAATATGGATATGAGGAAGTTTGATGGCAAGGATCCCATAACATGGATACTACATATGGAGCAATATTTTGATCTCAATAATGTGAAAAACACACAAAAGGTACGCATTGCAACTTTACATTTAGAACAAAATACATTTGTATGGTATAGATGGCTTTGCTCCCGTAAAAAAATTGTCACTTGGTCAATTTTTACGGAGGAAATGATAGCACATTATGAGGATACAAAGAGCAACACCTTCTTTAGCCAATTGATAAATCTCAAACAAAGGGTTTAGTGGGGCAGCACATTGAGGACTTCCAAAAATTGAATATAAGGGTAACTGATATTCCAGAGGAACACAGGATTGATCTCTTCATAGGCACTTTAAAGGATAACATCCAACATGAATTTCGCGTTTTGGAACCTGATTCATTGGAGAAGGCATTCAGGTTGGCAAGAAAAGTTGAATGTAAAATTATGGCGACAAGGAAGCCTACCACTCAATTCTATAAAGAAGGAAGTGTTGCTACGTCTAGATTTCCACAACCTACAAGGTTGACACCACAAAAAATGGAAGAAAAAAGAGCAAAAGGGCTTTGCTACAGTTGTGATAGCAAATACACTAAAGGTCATAAGTGTGCTGAGAAGAAATTATTTTACATAGATTGTGAAGAGGAAGAAGAAAATGAACAAGAAGAGGATATACACCAGGAACCAACCCTAGAAGAGGAAGAAATGAGTCTGACCATATCGTGTAATGCATTGGCGGGAATTACCACTCCTCAAACTCTCAATATAGAAGGACATATCAAGAAGAAAAAGGTAATAGTGTTGATTGATTCAGGTAGTACCCATAATTTTATTCATTGTAAGGTAGCCAAGGAATTGAATTGTTTCCTATACCCGGCACTAGAATGTCAAGTGATGGTTGCAAATGGAGGAACTATAAATTGCTCTGGAAAATGCCATAATATCAAGCTAACCATGGGGGAATATGTATTGACTAGTCCAATGCTTTCCATTCCTATGGGAGGTGCTGATGTTGTACTAGGAGTACAATGGTCACAATCTTTGGGGATGGTAGCTTTTATTTTTCAAGAACTTTTCTTGAAATTTTTTTCAGAAGGAAAGGAAGTCGAATTACGGGGTATTGAAGGGAAGCCGGGAAGGATAATAAGCTCTAATGTCATGACAAAGCTTCTAAAGAAAGAACAACGAGGCGTAATTACACAATTATGCTCACTAGAAGTTCCAACATCAAAATCATCTATTTCTGCAGATCTCCAACAAGTCTTGGACAGTCATTCCAAGGTGTTTGAAACTCCCAAAGGACTCCCACCTATTCGTGATCATGATCATGCTATTCATTTGATTCCAGGAAGTGTTCCTCCAAACATTAGGCCTTATAAATATCCTTACTTCCAAAAGAGCGAAATTGAACGTATGATTGCAGAAATGTTAGAGGCGGGTATAATTCAACCTAGTCAAAGTTCTTTCTCTGCTCCTATAGTTTTGGTACACAAGAAGGATGGATCATGGCGAATGTGTCCGGATTATAGGGAGCTCAATAAGCTCACCATTAAAGAAAAATTTCCCATTCCTGTGATTGATTAATTATTGGATGAATTACATGGAGCAATTTATTTTACCAAGTTGGATCTTCGTTCAGGATATCATCAAATTAGAATGAAGACTAAAGATATTCCAAAAACAACATTTCGAACTCATGAGGGTCATTATGAATTTTTGGTCATGCCTTTGGCCTTACCAATGCACCTTCTACATTTCAAGGGTTGATGAATTCCATTTTCAAACCCTTCCTTAGAAAATTTGTGCTAGTATTTTTTGATGATATACAAATCTACAGCAGGGCTTGGAAGGATCATGTTCAACATGTTGACAGGGTGCTCAAACTATTGCAGGAGAAACAATTATATGCAAAAACATCCAAATGTTTCTTTGGAGTACAAGAGGTGGAATATCTGGGTCATATTGTATCTCACGAGGGTGTTAAAGTAGACCCTAACAAAATTAAAGACATTAAGGAATGGAAAGTCCCCACAACCATAAAGAATTTGCGAGGATTTCTCGGGTTAACAGGGTATTATCGCAAGTTTGTTAAGAATTATGGGAGAATAGCAGCACCTCTAACAACATTATTGAAGAAAGATGCATTTTCATGGACTCCTGAAGCAACTAAGGCCTTTGAACATCTTAAAGAGCAATGTGCCTAGCACCGGTCCTAGCTACGCCAGACTTCACAAAAACCTTTATTGTGGAATGTGATGCCTCAGGAAATGGAATTGGTGCAGTTTTAATGCAGGAAGGAAGACCCATTGCTTTTGAAAGTCGTCCAATCAAAGGAAAGTATTTATAGAAACCTATTTATGAGAAGGAAATGTTATCAATACTGCATGCACTAAAGAAATGGCGAACTTACCTAATGGGAAGACACTTCAAGGTAAAAACTGATCATGATAGTCTTAAACACTTTTTTGGAACAAAGACTATCTTCAGAAGAGCAGCAAAAATGGGTCACAAAGATGTTGGGTTATGACTTTGAAATAATCTACAAAAAAGGAAAGCTTAATGTTGTTGCAGATGCACTCTCAAGAAATAATGAAGAGGTGGAAGCATTTCTTTGTCCCATTTCTATTATCCAACCAGGTTGGATAACTGAAGCAAGAGATGAATGGAAGAAGGACAAAGATGTATGGACACTCATTCAAAAGTTGCAGCAAGATCCTAGTACATATGATACATTTAGTTGGAAAAATGATTCCTTATGGTACAAAGATCGTTTATATCTTTGTAAGAATTCCCAACTAAAACAAAAGATTCTTCTGGAATTGCACACTTCTCCTTTAGGAGGACACTCAGGATTTTTAAAAACTTACCACAGGGTGAAGAAAGAATTTTTTTGGGATGGCCTTAAATTTGATATTCAAAAGTTTGTGGCAGAATGTTTGGTTTTCCAGCAGAATAAAATTGAGACAATTAAGACCCCGGGTCTTCTACAACCTTTATCCATTCCAAGTCAACGTTGGGAGGAGATTTCAATGGATTTTATCACAGGTTTACCTAAGTCCGAAGGAAAGAGTTTCATCATGGTGGTAGTTGATAGACTTACCAAGTATGCACACTTTTTTGCATTATCTCATCCATTTAAAGCAAGTACAATTGCTACTACATTTATGGACAGAATTCAAAAGCTACATGGAAGCCCAAGGGTTATTGTGAGCGACAGAGATCCCATTTTTACTGGAAATTTTTGGACGGAGTTATTTTCTTGTTGGGTACTCAATTAGCTCATAGCTCATCTTATCATCCTCAATCTGATGGTCAAACTGAGATAGTAAATAAATGTTTGGAAGGATATCTTCGTTGTTTTGTATCTGATAAACAAACACATTGGGTCAAGTGGTTACCTCTTGCTGAATGGTGGTATAACACTTCCTTCCATACTGCAGCAAAAATGACCCCATTTATGGCACTTTATGGATATCATCCACCATCCATCACATCATCTTTAAGAGAAAATTCTAAGGTTCAAGCGGTGGAAGATCACATCGAGCATCAGCAAGAAGTTCTCCAACTCTTAAAGGATAACCTGAATTTGGCACAAAATCGAATGAAACAACAGGCAGATCAACATCGCAGCGAGAGAAGTTTTAATGTAGGAGATTGGGTATTTTTACGGCTACAACCATACAAACAAATGTCCCTCAAGCAAGCTAAGAAGGATAATAAATTATTGCCAAAGTAATATGGTCCTTACAAGGTGTTGCAAAAGATTGGTACTATGGCATACAAATTGGAGCTTCCTGCTTCTTCGCGAGTGCAGCCAGTTTTCCATGTTTCATGCTTAAATAAGGTTATAGGTGAAAATATTCCAGTTCAAACAACATTTCCAAAACTTGATGAGGAAGGAAAAATCATATTGGAACCTAAAGCGGTCATGGAAAAAAGAACTCGACAACTATGAAATCGATAAATTTCAGAGTATCTCATCAAGTGGAAGAACTTGCCCACTGAAGATTCTACATGGGAGGATGAGAATTTTATACAGAAGCACCCAGAGCTACTCAAGCATTGAGGACAACACTTTTTGGAAGGACAGGGGCATGTTAGGTCCCTATATTACTAGTTTAGTCCCTTATTGTTATTAGTGTTGCCCCCTTATTGTTATTTTTGTACCCCTGTAGCTCCAATATTGTTATTATTGTGCCCTTACATTATTATTGTTAGGTCGGCTAGGATTATATTGTGGCCCCAAGGACTCCTATATATAGGAGGTTTAGTTTATTTGTATCATCCAATAATTTTTCTAATGTATTGGAGGTTTCCCCCTAGAAGAGGCTGATTTCTAAGGCATTGATCTCTCTTTTCTTCTATTTTTGAAGCTGGTTTCATAACAACTTTTCCACTCAGTTTCTAGTGTGACTTGTCCTTTAGATCAGTTTTTCCCTCTTAAATTGATCCATCTGGGTCTTGTTTACTGACTTGGCTATCTCATTCATTTCATTTTGTGTTATCTCTCATTTGAACAGCATGACTTATCCATCCTAGGGTTTCTAGGTGTTTCGAACCATTGGTTTGGTCCCGCGCTCATTGGATGTATGATTTGTTTATGAGTTAGCTTAGTCGTTTATTTTTAGGCTTTTATGTGGTTGCTTGGTCTTTTCGGTTGATTGTATGTGAAGTAGGGTTATCAAGATTTCATTTAGTGTCTATTTGATTGTCCCTCCATCATGCCGAGCATAGATCACAATGCTCGTTGAGTTGACTTAAAAGCCATTTATTTTGCGTAAGGAGATGTGTGCCTAGTTTTGAGTGTGTGTTTACATTCGCTTGGAATTGATCTCTTCATGTGTTGATAGTTTCATTCAAAGCTACTCGAAGCTAGTATTTCTTTTTCTGGTGTAGCATTGCATTGTTTCTTCTCACTTATACAAAAGAAAAAAAAATTTACATTCTTCCTTCTCGTTTGGAAATGAAAGGTACTATTTTTCGTTAGTAGGTTTCTTCTTCATTGGAAAGTGAAAGACAAAAGAAGAGTTTTTGTTTTCTGCTTTGGCTATGTTAGTAGCATAAAGGAAAGTGTCATCATTGCATTCATTTGACTGTTGCTTTGTTATGAACCTCTATCCTTCACTTAGCTAGGTTTTCATCGAAATGAAAGGGTATTATTTCTCTCATATAGTTGTGCATTAGAGATTTGAGATAACATTCGGTAGGGCCTTGAAACTAAAACATAATTTCAAGATAAACCATAAAATTAACTCAACCAACCTAAGGAAGCATTGGAACTTAATGTTCACACTTAGAGGTCTAGGCTAGTGACATGCTCCGACGTCATTAAACCTAGAAGCTGTCACTCGTAATATTTCATTAGATAGTGCTAGTATGGACTTGTGCTCTCTGTACCATCACATATATAAAGGGAGACCCTTTTAGGTTGCAATACTTTATCCATAGGAAGCCAAGTCTGCCACCCTATAACCGTGATACACCGAACACAACATTCGGGGAGACTGCCTACACATAAGTTAAGTCCTTGGTCATTTCTCTTTCATTTGATCACCAAGGTGTATATTGCAGTTTACGAGAGCTTGGTACACCCTTTTTCCTAGAGTTCCTGAGTAATCATTTTGATCTTTCTGTGACTCGTTAAACTTGAAAAGATCATCGAGCACTTTTCCTTTTGAGATCGTTCAAACTAAAAGTGACTAGAGTCACCTTTTGTCCTTTTCTCGACTCTTAAAGCATGAAAAGGTAGAGCCTTGTTTCAATGTTATAAAATTAATTACCCACGATTACATCACATGCCCATTAAGCTATTTTCTTGGTTGGTTCATGAGTAATCCCTTAATGATTGTTGTTAAAGCCTTGAATTTACCATATCTTTTCTCTTCTTCTTTTGAGACAAATTCACCATGGCGGAACCACCTATTTCTTCCTCCTCTTCATTACCTTGTGGTGAAGAGTCTCTTTTGAGACATCTCCATATGTTGGGACCCAAGACCTTGAAAGTGTCATCATTCCGAGCATTCAACCTCTTGCCACCCGGTCTCCCCTTGAGGATCCATTTGATAACAACTAGCAGCCCCTAGATCCTTTTTTCTTTCTAAGAGAATATCCCCCTCAATGCTCGGACTTGCCTATGACACCATTGTCTAGTGCCTTTCCCTCTATCGCTCACCAGATTTTCCCTGACTGCATGTATTCATCCGACATGGAGGCTTCAAGTCCTTTAGTAGTGAAGATACTCTCACATCTACTATAGAATATCAATTCCCTCCCAAAAATTTTCCTTATGAGACGACTCAGCCTTCCTCTCGACCTCTCTCAAATTTGGTTATCATTATTTGGGATATATAATTTTTGGTGCTTCATATTTGTACCGGAACTCATTATGGTCAAGTACTATGGCTCCTTCTTCAGGTTCGTTTGTGTTAGGTCCATCTTCTTTGATTCCCATTGTTTAGACATATGTCATGTATGTCCCAACCCAACCCACTGTATCTGTGGCTTCCTCCGCACCATCCGTTAGTGTGATTACATCATTGCCGTTAGCTTCTATTGTTCGTGGAATGCATCCCAATGCTTCCACAATGTCTGTTGGACCCATTGTGAGTGGATCACAACCTCACATATCAAGAGTCAATCAACCTATTGGTATTGTTCCTATCTCTTCTAATCCTATTCCGGGAGGTTTTTCGTACGACTAATATATGATGGTTTTTCAACATCATAACTACCTCCCTCAGAGTTCTTAGCAGTTTTAGGCTCCGATCAATCCCCCACATCACCACAATGAGTTCAAGAATAACATATATTACCATGGGAATGTCCAGCTAGGTCCATTGTATGTTCAAACAATTCAACCTTTGAATCAGTTCATGTACCAACACGGACAACCCTATGTCCCGTAAGGACAACCCTACCTTCTACAGGGACAACCTTCGGCTCAACAGGGACAACCCTACGGTCATCCAGGTCAACCCCACATTCAGCAAGGAGCACCTTATGTTCCCCAAGAGAAAACCTACCCACCTCAGAGACCTCCTTTTGTATAATAGAACCAGCCTTACGTTCAACAAGGCCCACGTCTTGTGCAACAAGTTCAACCCTCTGTTAGCCAAAAAGGTCAATTTGGTCTTCAGGGGTAGCCTAGGTTATCTCAACCATCATTCCAACCTTTTTTTTAGGGAAAACTTGTTCAACATCAAAATTCGGGCCAACCTGGACCCCAAGGGCATCCTGTTCAGCCTCAAGGCCAAACTTTAATTCCTTAAGGCGAACCGTTGGTTTCCCAAGGTAAACCTTTCATGGTACAAGGTCCACCCCAAGGCACTACTTTCATATCATAACAGAATCCATACGTTTCTCAAGCTAGACCTCATTGGTTCACTCAGAATCAGTACCTTGGTCCCCAACCAGGATACGGGAAGAATTTCCAAAATTATAACCCCTATGGACAAAATCCTCTGGGACAGAACATATGGGCTCAAAATTTCTCCCGACCTGGTTGGAACCCTAACGTCAGTCTTTATCAAAGGCTTGCAATTCCTTTTAACTCGCAATTACCATTCCTTGCTACACTGGAACTGCCTAATGTGTCGAAGTTAACAAATGATCTCATTCTTCATAATCCATATTGGCCCCCAGTTCCCACCAAGATTCCTGGCGATTGTCCCAATTTCGAAGGCAAGTCCGGATAAGAGCCTAGGCACATGCTATGATGTATCACCTATGGTACTCCTCTAACTCCTATATTGATTATTTTATCTGCTTACATATTTTCCAAAGGACTCTCACTGGTGTCGCTGCAAAGTGGTACATTGAACTCTCTCGTGGAATCTTCCAAGATTTCAATTCTCTTGCAATGGAATTTCTCACACACTTTCAGTTACCGGTTTGCCATGAAACATGAATGAACCTCCTTACATCCCTAAAACAAGATCAGGCCACACATATCACTGATCACATTCATGAATGGAGACAACGTCATTGTTTGATTAAGTTTGAAATCCCTGATCAACTTCTGACTAACTGGTTCAATACCTCTTTTATCGACCCGATAGCTAAGGACATCACTATGGGGGCATGTTGTTGGAAATACTGAGAGGGGGGGTGAATCAGTATTCCTTTCAATTAGAGTATTATTTAATCTTCAATTATTATCACTATTTGTGCAATGATAGCAGTAAACAAAAGGAACACAAATGCACATAGTTTTTAAGGTGGAAACCCACTCTGGGACAAAAACCACCTAATGCTTTTCTAGTAATTCTTTAATATTCAACTCCAATTGAAAATAAAGCTCCAACTTCCTAGAATCTAGAAAATAATTCTTCTCCAACTCCCACTGGATGGAGGCTCCAATGCCTGAAATTCTTCAGTAGTCAACTGAATGGATGCCCCAACACCCAATGAGCTACAACTCACCCTAGCACCACCCTACGACCCTGTAGAAGAATAAAATAAGAATGGACTCCCGTACCAGGGAAAATGGTCCACTTTACAATGATATAGAATGATGTAGAAGAAGAAGATATACTAGACCATAACCCCAGCTTGTTGGGTGTGGAGCCTGATTTTCTTGTTTATTTTGTATCACAGTCTTGGACCCCTATACCTTAATGGGGCGGAAACGCTGCCCGTGATTAAACGCTGCATGGGGAGTCCAGGGGGGGGGGGGCTGCGACTTTATGGAGCCCCACCTTGGCTGGGGGTTTTGGGGGAAGCGCCCCCGAAGCTAAGAACAGATGTAAAATTGCCTTGTAAAAGTATAGTAATTTCTAGTCAATCTGGGCCATTCATTAGGCGGATGATCTGACGGTAGAAGTTATGTTTAGTTTAGGTTTTTTTGCCCTAGAAGGCAACCCCTCGATTTTATGAGGGTATTGTATTGTGGCTGTGGATGGTATGTGTATTCTTGGAGCGAGAAAAATATAGGGAGACTGTGAGAGAGAACAGAGGATATTACAGCGGATCTGCTGTAAGTTGTGTCTCTTCATTTTGCTGGATAATAGAAAGGAAGGACTGGTTGTTCAGGGTGGACGTAGCCCAAACTAGGTGAACCATGTATATCTGTGTCTCTCTAGTTTTATGTGTTTTGTGTGCTTTTGTTTTACGCATATTTTGTGTGTTGCATTGCTCTATAATATTTAATTTTCTAACAACTGGTATCAAATCCGAAGGTCTATTTGGCTGATAAACTTGTAGGAAAGAAGGGTTCCTATTTCGAGTGGGAGTAATGGCGGAAGATGGTAAATTTAGGGTCGAGAAATTTAATGGCCAAAACTTCCCACTGTGGAAGACGCAGATGGAAGATTATCTGTATCAGAAAGATCTGTACTTACCATTGACCGAAAAAAAAAAAAAAAAAACTGACGACTATGACAGACGCAGAATGGGATATTCTTGATAGAAAGGCACTCGGAACAGTATGGTTGTGCCTCGCGATGTCGGTAGCCTTCAATATTTCGAAGGAAACAACAACAGAGGGTTTGATTAAGGCGTTGGCGAAACTAAATGAAAAACCCTCGGCCTCAAACAAGTTATTTCTTATGAAACGTTTATTTAATATGAAGATGTTGGAAGGTGGATCTGTTGCAGACCATTTAAATGATTTTAATACAGTTACCAGTCAGTTAAGTTTTGTAGGGGAAAATTTTTATGATGAAGTTAGGGCTCTTTTATTTCTGTGCTCATTTCCAGAAAGCTAGAATGGTTTAGTTATGGCCATTAGTAACTCTGTCTCTGGATCTAGTACTTTAAAGTTTGATGATGTTGTCGGTGCTATCCTTAGCGAGGAAATACAAAGGAAAAGCTCCGGTGAGACATCGGGTAATCCTTTGAGTGCAGAGTCTAGGGGAAGAAGAATGGAAAGAGGAAAGAGCTCAGGATATCGCAATAAATCAAGGAAAGGAAGATCCAAGTCCAGATCAGGGATAGTGTGCTGGAAATGCGGAAATAAAGGACACCTAAAGAAAGACTGTAGATCTAGGAAGGGAAAAGAAGGAGATGCACATCAAGAAAACAACCATGAAGAAAATGTGACAGGTGATGTGTTACAATATGCTTTGATTCTTTCTTTCAAAAATTTTACTGATTCTTGGGTTGTAGATTCAGGGGCCTCATTCCATGCCACACCTGATAAGAAATATTTTCATGACTATGTTCAAGGAGATTTTGGACAAGTCCATTTGGGTGATGATAAACCCTATAAAATTGTTGGAATGGGTAAAGTTCTTGTAAAAAAACAAAATGGAAATCAATGGCTATTAAAGGAGGTAAGGCATGTTCCAGATCTGAAGAAAAATATGATTTCAACAGGGTAGTTAGGCAGTGAAGGTTGCATGACAACTTTCATAGATAAAACGTGGAAGGTCACCAAAGGAGCCCTGGTAATAGCAAAAGGCAAAAAGGTTGGTACATTGTACTTATGCAATGGTATTTATAACTCTGTTAATGCTTTAACTTCCAAAGGAGAAGATGCAGCATTATGGCATCATAGGCTCAGACACATGAGTGAGAAGGGAATGAATATTCTTCAGTCAAGAAATTTGTTGCCAGGTTTAATAGTCTGATTTCTTTGTGGCGGCAACTGCATTTGTGGAAAAACAAGAAGGAGAACAACATTTCGTGAGTTGGGAAAGAAAAGAAGAGCGAAAAAATGGAGCTTGTGCACACAGATGTATGGGGACCTGCTCAGGTATCATCTCTCGGTGTCTCTTGCTATTATGTTACATTTATTGATGATGCAACTAGAAAAACTTGGATTTATTGTATTCAGAATAAATCTGATGTATTTGATACTTTCAAGAAATGGAAATATTTGGTTGAGATTGAGACAGGAAAGAAGTTGAAGTGTCTTAGATCAAACAATGGAGGTGAATATTGCAGCAAAGAGTTTGATAGGTACCGTTCAGAGCATGGAATTTTCATAGAGAAGACAGTTCCAAGAACACCACAAGAAAATGGTGTGTCAGAAAGGATGAACAGAACAATCATGGAGCGTGCAAGGTGCATGAGATTGCATGTAGGATTGCCTTTACAATTTTGGGCAGATGTTGTAGATACTGTTGTTTATCTAATAAATAGAGGGCCTTCTAGTTCCTTGGATGGTGGTATTCCAAAGGAAGCATGGACAGGTAAAAAGGTAAACTACTCTTTTTTAAAGCCTTTTGGTTGTGAGGCCTTTGTCCATATTAATAAATAAAATAGAACAAAGCTTGAGGCAAAATCAAAGAAATATACCTTTATTGGATATGGTTTTAATGATTTTGGTTATCGCTTATATGATTATGAAAATCACAAAATCATTAGGAGAAGAGATGTAATATTCAATGAAAAGGTATTGTATAAGAATCAATTGCAGGAAAATAAACAGGAAAAAGAAAACAAAGAATACAAAGTTCTTGATGAGATCATAGAAAAGGTAAAGGTGCCTGAAAATAATAATAATCAATAGCCACAACAACATCAACCACCACAACAACAATAGGAACCTCAAACACCTGAAAGTGGTGTTAGAAGATCTACCAGGATAAGTAGACCCCCTGAACGATACTCTCCGTCATTATATTATCTATTGTTGACTTTGACCGCAATCTGCCAATGTTTTTTACAACAAAGCAATGGTGTTGAGCAGAAGAAGTGGACTTTCCATGAAGAAGAGATGCTAAGGTAATACAAATCGTTGTATCGATAATGTCGTCATTTGTGCAAAACTACTGGCCAAGGAGAAATGTCGACAGTCAAGGAGATAGATGGAGGAAAACAGAAAAGCAAGCGCTAGATCATAGAAGGGGCTTGCACAAAAGAAAGTTATTGATTTTGATGAAATATTTTCTTGCCAGATGACTTAATAAAACTATTTTTGAGTCTTAGTAATGAAGATTTAGACCAATGTATTAGATGTAAAGAAAGCATTTCTCCATGGAGATTTGGAGGAAGAGATATACATGCAGCAACCAGAAGGATATGAGGTAAAAGGGAAAGAAAAATTGGTGTGCAGGTTAAAGAAGAGCCTGTATGGCTTAAAACAGGCTCCAAGGCAGTGGTATCTAAAATTTGACAAGTTTATGTCTGAATAAGGTTATACTAGATGTCACTCTGATCATTGTGTTTATCTGAAAAAGCAAAATGATGGCAGCTATATTATATTGTTATTGTATGTAGATGACATGCTTGTTGCAGGGTCTAACATGCAGGAAATAAATGTGCTCAAAAGAAAATTGGCAAATTCATTTGCAATGAAGGATTTGGGAGCTGCAAAACAAATCCTTGGTATGAGAATAAATAGAGACAGGAAAAATCGCAAATTAACACTGTCTCAGAATGAGTACATACAAAAGGTGTTGAAAATATTTAATATGCAGAATGCAAAACCAGTTAGTACACCTTTTGCTAGCCATTTCAAACTTAGTAAGGAGATGTGCCCCAAGACCCAAGAAGAAATTGATTATATATCAAAAGTTCCATATGCATCAAGAATATGGAAGCTTAATGTAGGCGTAACTGTCTATATGGGTTCAGACACTGCACACAAAAGGTGGGAGTTGTAAGTGCACAAGGAACAATCCATGTTATTTCAATTATCACTGGATAAGCAAGAGAAATGGATTCTCGTATATTTAGATAAACACCACAAATCAAGCATTATGCTTGGTGTGAACAAACA
The DNA here is from genome assembly GCA_034641835.2 of Pinus albicaulis. Lineage (NCBI taxonomy): Eukaryota > Viridiplantae > Streptophyta > Pinopsida > Pinales > Pinaceae > Pinus > Pinus albicaulis. The sequence goes on from CM076582.1 coordinate 1,646,828,904, forward strand.
TTTCTCATAGTGGATATGTTGATGCAGATATGGTAGGTGACAGAGATAATAGGAGGAGAACTACAGGGTATGTATTTACTATAGGTGGAATAGCTGTCAGTTGGGTTTCAAAAATCCAAAGTGTTGTTGCACTTTCAACAACAGAAGCAGAGTATGTTGCTGCTACAGAGGCTAGTAAAGAAATGATTTGGTTACAAAGGCTTATGGGTGAATTGGGTAAGAAGCATGATATGAGCACGTTATACAGTGATAGCCAAAGTGCCATTCATCTTGCAAAGAACTCAACATTTCATTCCAGGACTAAACACATACATCTCAAGTACCATTTCATACGGTCAGTATTGGAAGATGGAGAGTTGAAGCTGGAAAAGATACATACTAGCCGTAGTCTTGGTGAGGAGGCACACAAAACAAATCAGGATAAACTGAGAATATGCTCAGTTTCAATTGGTCTTCAAGGATGACAATGAAGATGAGAAACAGCCAGGTCCAAAGAGGAGTCATTGTCTAGCAAATGAAGCAGCGGTGTAGTTACTTCAATCAGTCTCCAAGTGGGAGATTATTGGGTGTGGAGCCTGATTTTATTGTTTATTTTGTATCACAGCATTGGACCCCTATACCTTAATGGGGCAGCAATGCTACCCGTAATTAAACACTGCTTGGGGGGTTCCAGGGGGGTGGCGGCTGCGACTTTATGGAGCTCCCCCCTGGCGGGGGGTTTCAGGGGCGGCGCCCCCGAAGCTAAGAACAAATGTAAAATTGCCTTGTAAAATTATAGTAATTTCTAGTCAATCTAGGCCGTTCATTAGGTGGATGATCTAACAGTAGAAGTTATGTTTATTTTAGGGTTTTTTTCCCTAGAAGGAAACCCCTCGCTTTTATGAGGGTATTTTATTGTGGCTATGGATGGTATGTGTATTCTCGAAGCGAGAAACAGATAGGGAGACTATGAGAGATAACAGAGGATATTACAGTGGATCTGTTGTAGGTTTTGTCTCTTCATTTTGCTGGATAATAGAAAGGAAGGACTGGCTGTTCGGGGTGGACGTAGCCCAAACTGGGTGAACCACATATATCTGTGTCTCTCTAGTTTATGCTTTGTAAACAGCTCCATGATATTTATGTGTGTTGCATTGCTCCTCGTATTATTTAATTCTTCTAACACAACTTTGACATAACCCACTCAATGATGATCCTACCTCCCAACACCCGCTTCTTCAACCTCAGGTAGATTTGGTAGATAGACACAGTACAATTCTGCAATAAATGTTCATTTACAATACTCAGTGCACAATTACATATCCTCGTTAACATCAGATGTGTCGCTCTAATTGAAGACTTCATATGATGAACTTCTTGATTTTACATGAGTACTGGGAGCTCTACTGTCATGCTATCCCTCTCATGCTGTCTTTCTTTTGCTTGCTTATGAAAACCTGTCCTTTGCAACCCTCGACAACACATGATCAAGCCTCACTTCTAGAGCTCACATTAATCAGATTCTATGATTTCAGATCCTCAATATCTGATTTTTGGTCCTCTATTAGTTCTCTGAGTCATCTTTCCAATGCCATAGGTCTGACCCAATTTTGATTCTTCAAGAGAGATTTATACCAAATTTCTCACAATGCCCTAATTATGGATTGTTTCAGCAGAGCGCACTTGTACGGCGTGCCACGTGTCCTGTTTCTTCATTTGGCTCTTCAATTGATAGAGCGAAAACTACAGACTGTGCACTATCTTCCACTTTTTAAATTCAATCCACTTGAGAGCAGATGAATTTAATAAAGGTCACTTTTAGATAATTTCAAGAGTCTGCAGAAAATTTTTCAGATTTTCATGAGACCATATCTCCGAAAAATAATGCAATCTGTAATCTGAAATTTTCTCAGCAACTTCCTCAGGATTTTATATTCACTCTATAAAATTTCACTTAAACTTAGAAAAACTGAAAAATCTACGATGACTTGTTTCGAGGGCTAAAACCCTGAGATAAGGAGGAAATGAGGATCACAATTGTAAGAAAAGCTTAGTTGAGAGGGGTCAACAAGTAGAAGAATGTAGGATGGATTTTGTGAGCTGCAAAAATTATTTACTATGACTTTTTCTGGCTGACTGCATGCCCCAACCCCATGAGGTTTTAGCCCACTAACTGGGGATACAAACTTCAAACATGAATATCTCTCAAACCGTGAAGAATTACATGGCGTGCCATATATCAACGGAAACATATCAATAAGTAGAAACCATCAAAAGCATTATTGAACTAGAATATATTAATTTGGTAGGTCAAAATTCCCATGAAATATTGGGTTAGCCCCTGGTGTTGCTTGGGTTGACATCAATGACAACCGCTGATCAACAATCTCCCCCTTTGGCATTGATGGCAACACAAGTACTCCCCCTGCGATCATGACACCTCTTCCTACAACATTCTCTCCCCTTTTGACATTAATGGAAAAGGGTAAGTCCCCCTGAAACACAACCATCCTGTGGACCTGTACACACTTCCACTCCTGCTAACACACAACCATCCTGCGGAGCTCTAATCTAATGAGAACTTGGGAGAATCCCAAGATTTTGACGAAGATATTCAAATGCTTCACGAGGTAAAGGTTTAGTGAAGATATCAACAACTTGTTCTTTTGTACACACATACTCAAGTTTGATATTCTTTTCAGCGACTTGTTCTCTAACAAAATGATATTTGATCGGAATGTGCTTTGTTTTTTAATGAATGACAGGATTATTGGAGATGTTGATGGAACTAGTGTTGTCACTGAATAGGGAATAGGCTCACTAAATTTTACTTGAAGATCTTGAAAATTTTGTTTCATCCAAAGGAATTGAGTACAACATGATGCTGCTGCAATGTATTCTGCTTCCGCTGTAGATAACGAGATTGAAGTTTGATTTTTTCTCAACCATGATATGAGACAACCACCTAGATAGAATGCTACTCCACTAGTACTCTTATGATCATCAACTCTTCCTGCCCAATATGAATCTATAAAGGCTTGAATAATTAGATTTTTACCCTTGGGATACCACAAGCCATATTCTTCTGTGCCCTTTAGATATCTAAGAATTCTTTTGACGACAATAATATGTGATTCTTTTGGTGCTGCTTGGAATATTGCTACTTGTCCAACTGCTTGCGTAACATATGTCCGAGAGGCTGTTACATATAGAATACTACCAATCATATATCTGTACAACCTCTAATCCACATCCTTAGATGAGTTGTCTATGCTCAATTTGAAACCTGTTACCATTGGAGTAAGGATGGGTTTGTAATCTTCCATTTTGAATTTCTTGAGCATTTCCTTGATGTACTTGGCTTGAAATATAAATATTCCTTTCTCTTGCTGAGATATTTGAAGCCCTAAGAAGTATGTCAGCTCACCAAGTAAAGACATCTCAAAATCACTTTGCATCTTTGTAGAAAATTTCTTACTTAGTCGATCATCATTGCTACCAAATATTATATCATCCACATATACCTCAACGATTGTTAAATTATCTTTATCTATTTGTACATAAAGATTGCTATCAACAATACCTTTCTTGAACCCTTTTTGATGTAGATATCCATCAAGACGAGCATACCATGCTCTAGGAGCCTGCTTGAGACCATATAGAGCCTTCTTTAACCTGCAGACATAGTCTTCTTTTTGTGATAGTAGAAAACCTTCAGGTTGTTCGATGTAAACTTCTTCTTCTAATTTTCCATTCAGAAATGTTGACTTAGCATCCATTTGGTAGACTTTGATTTTTCTTGAACATGCATAGGCGAAAAACGTTTGGATGGCTTCCATTCTGGCAACTAGTGCAAATGTTTCATATAAATCAATTCCTTCCACTTGTGCATAGCCTTTGCAAACCAATCTTGCTTTGTTTCTGGTAACCTACCCATCTTCATTCAATTTGTTCCTGAACACCTATTTAGTCCTAATGAAATTTTTATCTTTTGGTCGTGGAACTAATTCCCATGTGTTATTCTTCTCAATTTGATCCAATTATTCATTCATATATGCTACCCAATGTTCATGCTGGCTAGCTTTTTCAAAACAACTAGGCTCAAAGGTTTCTAGAAAAGCAATGTGAGATTTTTGTGATGAATGAAGCTGTCGACCTTCATTTATGTCACCAATGATTTGATTTGATGGATGGTTCTTTTCAATCCACTCTTTTTTTCACCTTGGAGGAGCTTCTTGTTGTTGTTCTGGTATATCTTGATGATCATTGTTTACTTCTCCCTCGTTGATAGTTGTTTCTTGTTCTAAAATTTTATCTGTGTCTTTTTCAGCCTCTGTCTCAAGTTTCAAAGATTATAGATCCTCATCATTACTCACTAGAAAACCATCTTTGTCAAATGTAACATTTATGCTCTCCACTATCTATTTTCATATTAGATTATAGAATTTATAGGCCTTTCTTTTGCGTGAGTAACCAACAAAGATACCTTCATCAACACGTGATTCAAACTTACCCAAATTTTGATCTTCACTTTTGATATAACATTTGCTTTCAAATATTTTGAAATATTTTACATTAGTTGGTTTTCCTTTCCATAATTCAATGGAGTCTTGTTGCAATTATTTCTGAGAAGACTTCGGTTGATAATGAAGACTGATGTATCAATTGCTTGAACCCAAAATTTTTCATCCAATTTTGAGTCCTTCAACATTGTTCTACCCATTTCCTATACGGTTATGTTCTTTATTTCAGAAACTCCATTTTGCTGAGGTGTTCGTGCTGTTGAAAATTGACTTTTTATTCCATTTTCATCACAGTATTTCTGAAATAATTTGGAAGTGAATTCTCCACCATTATCTGATCTTAAACACTTTATTTTCAAATCAGTTTCATTTTCAACCAACTCCTTGTAGATCTTAAAGCACTCAAATGCTTCATATTTTTTCTTTAGGAAACTGACGGTTGTCATCCTGGTATAGTCATCTATCATTAACATGAAATATAATTCTCCATCTAAGCCTTTTGTTCTCACAGGACCACATAGATCAGTATGTATCAATTCCAATGGATGTGATGCAAAGTGTTCTTTTGTTTTAAATTAGACTTTTGTCTGCTTGCCATGACGACATGCCTCACATAGTGTGTTGGAAGGTTTTGAGATTTTCAGCATTTCTCGTACTGCTTCCTTTTTTCTTATCCTGACAAGATTGTCAAAGTTTATGTGACCCATTTATTTGTGCCATAACCAGCTTTCATCTTCTTTAGCCAGTAGACATGCTTTAGTTGCTTCATCCAGAACATATATTTCATTTGGAACTCGACTTGCTGTAGCCACAATTTTACCATACCTGCATTTCCTGATTTCACATTTTGTGGAGTTGAATAGCATTGTGTGTCCTTGATCACACATTTGTCCAACACTGAGCAAATTGTGATTCATGTTTTCAACCAATAGAAAATTCTTGGCTATAACATCTTTACTTCCGAGAGTGACGGTACCTGATCCTATAACATTTGAAGATCCATCATTTCCAAAGGATACGGTTCCATCCTTCTTCTCTTTTAGAGATACAAATTTCCTTCTATCTCCAGTCATATGCATTGAGCAACTACTGTCAACATACCACAAATCTTTATTGTTTTGAGCCTTGAGAGCGAGAGCACAATTATCAGTCTTCTTCTTCTTCCATGTTCGTTCATTCTATGGCTTCGAAGATTCTTCTAGAGTATTTTCAAGTCTACAGTCTCTGGCTATGTGTCCAAAGTTTTGACATTTGTAACATTCCATATTATTTCTTAAATGTTCAAATCTATTGATGTTTTGTTGAGCCTTGGGAGGTTCATATTTGAAGAATATCCTGGAATTGTATTGGTTCCTAGGATACGTGTGACATTCTACAGCTTTATGACCAAATTTTCCACATGAATAACAATAGCCATGAAAAATATGTTGGTACATGGATGAAAATCTTCGTCGAGGAATCGTCTTCCAAGGATGTGCTTGCGAATCTTGTCCAATGAAGTCTACATGTATGTCAGATCTCATAGGTTCATTGTATTTTGTTGTAGAAGGTCCTGCTTCTTCTTCTTTGTAACCGAGGTGAATTCTGTCATTCTAAGATCGTTGATTTTTGATGAGTTCTTCCAATGCCCTTGAGCTGTTGGCATAGTTTTGGATAGTTTTTCCCTTCTTCACTTCCTTACTCAGCGAGACTACTTCAGCTTCTAATGCTTCCCTTCTTGGTTTCTTTCTTCCAACTTCTTTTGAAGTGACTCTTCAATACATTTTTGTTCTTCAACTTCAATTTTGAGACCTTGAACTTGTTCTTCAAGAGTATTGGAACGGATCTTCTCAGCATTGAGCTCTTTTATAAGCTTGATTGCCTCCTTATAAAATTAGTCTATGGTCAACCCTTCTTCTTCATTGTTTGATACTTCTTGTTTATTGTGCTTGGCCATAAACAATAATTTCTTATTGGCTTCTTCTTTGCTGTCACTTTCTTCATCAGATGATGAGCTATCTTCTTTAGAGAGAAAGTTTCTTTTGGATCCTTTCTATTTTCCTTGCTTGTTGAATTTCTTAAAGCCTTTCTTTCCTTTTGAGTTGCCATCACTTTTGTTCAGACATTTTGCTACGAAATTCCCAACCTCAACACAACCGAAACATATCAATGGAAGTTTACCTTTTAATTTTCCCTTACCAGTTTTTAGTTTTCTCGTAAAGTAAGCATATTATTCATCTGAAAGACCTTCTCCATCATCTCCCTTTTCTTCATGCTTGCAGGCACATGTCATTTCAATTGAAGGTTGTTTGTCCTTATTGGTTTTCTTATATGAAACGAACACAATTTCTAGATTTTAAGTACCCTTTTCTTCATCAAGTCTCATTTCTATGCTATGAGAATTCCATGTAATTCTTCTTTGCTGAGTTTGTCCAAATTTTCACTATATTCTAAGATCGATACCTTTGGGTTGAATCTCCCTGGTAACGTTCTAAGAATCTTTCGTATAATAGTCTTCTTTTCTACTGGCTCTCCCAATCCTTCCAAAGCATTGGTTATTTCATCAACGTATTGGAAGTATGCAACAATGTTGCAATCTTCTTTCATTCTGAGTTGCTCAAATTTTTCTCTATAGATTTGAATCTTTGCTTCTTTGACATTTGAGTCACCTTCATATCTATTCTCAAGCTTGTCCCATAAATTTTTGGTGGTTTTACAACCCAACACCTTATGATAAGCATATTCAATAATTCCACTAATAATAATATTCTTTGATTTTGCATCATTTGCCAAATTATTCTTACCTTGTTCATCCACGGTTGATGTAAGTCCATTTTGAACAGTGTCCCATACTTCGTAACCTTGCGCCAAGAGATAAAACTCCATTCTTCCTTTCCAGAGTGCATAATTATTTTCATTGAATAGAGGTACACCATTCTTAGTATGCTCCATGACCTCCTTCCAGATGTTAAACTGCTATTGAAGGAACCAAGCTCTAAAACCAATTGTTGGAAATACTGAGAGGGGGGGTGAATCAATATTCCTTTCAATTAGAGAATTAGTTAATCTTCAATTATTATCAATGTTTGTACAATGATAGCAGTAAACAAAAGGAACACAAATACACACATTTTTTAAGGTGGAAACCCACTCCGGGACAAAAACCACCTAATTATTTTCTAGTAATTCTTTAATATTCAACTCCAATTGAAAATAAATCTCCAACTTCCTAGAATCTAGAAAAGCATTCTTCTCCAGCTCCCACTGGATGGATGCTCCAATGCCCGATATTCTTCAGTAGTCAACTGAACAGATGCCCCAACACCCAATGAACTACAACTCACCCTAGCACCACCCTACCATCCTATAGAAGAATAAAAGAAGAATGGAATCCTGTACCAGGGAAAATGGTCCACTTTACAATGATATAGAATGATGTAGAAGAAGAAGATATACTAGAAAATAACCCCGAATTTGACACAACCACCTAATGATGATCCTAAAACTCCCAACACTACCTCTTCAACCCTTGGCAGATAGACACTAGTACAATTTTTACAATAATGTATTTACAATGACTTAGTACAATGATACCTTTATAATGATTGTATACATTGCTGCCCACTTGAAGACTTCATATGATGAACTTCTTGCTGCTGTTATGCACCTTGGTTGTTTCTCTTATAATGCTACCCTTTGCTGCACCTTGCTTTGCTTTTCTGATGTAGAAAGTTTGGTCCTTTGCAACCCTTGACAACACATGATCTAGCTTTTTCTTGCCTTCTAGGAGCTCGATATTGAATCTGGTGTATCTCTGTTATTTCAAATCTTGAATATCTGATTTTCAGTCCTATAGAATTCCTCTATGTCATCTTTCCAATGCCATAGGTCTGACCCAATTTGGATTCTTCAAGCGAGAGTTATACCCAATCTCTCACAATTCCCTAATTAAGCATTGTTTCAGCAGAGAGCACTTGTACGACGTGCCATGTGTCACTGTTTCTTTATTTGGCTCTGAAATTGATACAGAAAAATCAAAATCTGTGCACTATCTTCCACTTTTTACAGAATTCCAATCTGATACTCAGAGAGAGATTTATGACGAATTTACCAAGGTCACTTCTTTGAGATGAATTTCAGGAGCCTCCAAAAACCCTGACTTCCACAGACCATATCTCCGAAAATATTAAGCACCTTGATCTGAAATTTTCACAGTAGCTTCCTCAGGATTTTATATTTTCCTCATAAACATTTCAAATTTTGAAACTTTGTAGAGAAAAATTTAGAGGGAAAATTCCACAATGACCTGTTTCAGATGGCGAAAACCCTTGCATAAGGAGGAAGTGAGGATCACAATTTATATAAATGCTTAGGTTGAGAGGGGCTTCAACAAGTGAATGTGGGAGGGATTTTAGGAGCTTAAAAAATATTAATTATGACTTTTTAATGACCCATTCCCCAACCCCATGGGGTTTTAGACCACTAACTGGGGGTACAAACTTCAAACATGAATATCTCTCAAACCGTGAAGAGTTACATGGTGTGCCATATATCAACAGAAATATATCGACAAGTAGAAACCATAAAAAGCATTATTGAACCAGAATATATTAATTTGGTAGGTCAAAATTCCCATGCAATATTTTGTTAGCCCCTGCTGTTGCTTGGGTTGACATCAATGACAACTGCTGATCAGCACATGTGTTACTGAGGAGAAGGCCATTTCTCATGCCCAGTACCTCGATTTGGTTTACTCCTAGTCTAACACGCTTTATGAACTCTTTCCTAATGCTCCATGACCTGTAACTTCCAAAGCACCGACGACACCATCTGTCGACGGTATCATTGGTTCTGTTTCCTAGACTTCCCGTAAGTCTTCCAATGCTCCTGCGAAGAAGAAATATACCCCTTCTACCGATACTTATTCTCAGCCACCCTCCAATCATGGCAAAACCATGGAAGTGAATTTCATCTAGTCTACCTCGGCCGACAAAGCTTCCAAAGGTAAGAAGAAGGGTAAATGCAAGGCCAAAGTCGATACCCCGAAACAAGATTCTCCTAAAACCAATATTGATGATGGCTCAAAACATAAACTGAAGTATTCTTGTCTGATATGTGATGATGAGCATTACACCAAGGAATTTCCATGACGGGCCGAAGTGAATCACCTGCTCAAAGGCATAAAAATAACTTCGTCTGTTCTTAAGGAACCATTCCCGTCACAAAAAACTTGAATGGTGGGGAAACCCTAGTCCTCCACCCCTTTTGGCTCTCAATTTTTCATGATGAATGGTGATGCACCCATATCTATTATTACTAGATCAAAATATTATACTGAACCACTTCAAGTGGCGACAAAGAAATTGCAGAAGGTCCTCCTCGCCTACCTGCTTCTGGGCCTCTTCATATTGAAAGGCCTAGTTCTGAGTCCATTGTATGACCAACTTCCAAAGGCGTGCTCCGCAAGTCCTCCTATAGCCCAAATGCCCATGCCACTCAGAATTACAATATTGTTTAGAATTTGGCTTAGGTGCCATCTACTATGTCCATGTTGGAGGTACTTCAGGGGTTTACCCTGCCGATTCGAGCCTCATCACTTTTGATCTGGAAAATTTCATCCCACGTCTCCCTCACCAACTTTCTTTGATTATCCAAGTTGGGATTAATGGTAATAATATCCATTGAGTAGTCGCAGATGAAGGTGCATCTACTTGCATCATGTCTGTTTCATGTTGGAAAGCCATCGGCTCTCCAACCCTTAACCAGTCTCCAAAAACTTTAGAAGCCTTTGACGGAAGGGAATCTTGACCTTTTGGTATCCTCACCAGCTTACCTATCACGTTGGAAGGAAAAAAGGTTAATGTAGAGGTTGAAGTCGTTGATGCCAAACTCAACTATAATCTCCTCCTCGGTCACAGTTGGACTCGCGCCATACTATGCGTACCGTCCACTCTCTTTCGTGTTATTTTTTTCCCACGCGAAGGAAAGATTATCAATGTTGATCAGTTATCCTTTTTCACTTCCACTTCTTGAGAGTGCAATGTTCTGTATGTAGACCATATTCCCAAACCTTATGAAAGTGTGGGGCCAGGACTTTTCAAAGATCCTACCCTTATGGGTATTTTTTCTCTTCCTCCGCCCCACACTGCTTAGGTCAATATGATCTCCATTTCTTCTGATCCCTGGATCATCCCTTCGTCTGATCAAGTTGATTCGTTTTGTGACTTAAGGTCATTAAGGCCCATAGAAATTGATTATTGTGAAGTTATCTCAACTTCGACTTCTCCTTCTGATCATACTTCTTCAAGTATGCCTCTCGACACGTACTCTCAATCCCCTTGGCTCGGTGCTTTAGATTCTCCAAATCCCTTGAAAGAGACATTTCCAACTAATGAAGCCATCATGGAAAACATGTCTCTCGAGGATCCTCGTTGGGATGATAGTCATCATCATTCCTTATTTTTTCCTAGTCTTGGGGAAATATCTACTTTTCTTAAGAATTTTTCTTCCCAAGCTCCTTCCCAACCGCTTCAAATGCCTATTTTGACACATGAATTTTTGTGGAAGACAACATGGGAAATATCACTCAGAAAATTCCTATCAATATCTCCATTACACCAGGGGTTGTCAAGAACATCCATATTGGGGTGACCTATTCTCCTAATGAGATCGAGGACGTCTGTACTAGTCTCTTCCAAGAATTTCGAGACATTTTCACTTGATATTATGAGGAAATTCCTGACATTGATCCAAGTATATTCATGCACGAGATCCCTACTTACCCTGATTCGAAACCTATTCACCAATGCCTTCGTCCTGTGCACCCTAGAAAGGTAGCTACCGTAAATGGATAAGTTGAAAACTTCTCAAAGCAAACTTCATTTATCTGATCCCAATGACAGATTTGATCTCTAACATTGTCCCTGTGGATAAAAAGCAGGGCATAATTCGAGTTTGTGTGGATTACCGTGATATCAATCATGCTTTTCCCAAGGATAACTATCCCACTCCCTTCATCGACCATATCATTGACGAATGTGCTAGGAGTGAGAAATTTTACCTTATGGATGGGTTCTCTAGTTATAAAAATATTAATATACTACCGGATGATCAACATAAAACCGCCTTCATCTGTCCATGGGGCACTTTTTCATATAATAAGCTCCCTTTTGGCCTTAAAAATGTTGGTTCCATGTTCCAACAAGCAATGTCGTATGCTTTTCATGATATTAAGCACATTGTTCAACCTTACCTGGATGACCTTCTGGCTCATTCTGCTAAGCGTGGGGACCACCCGGAACACCTTTGTCAATTTTTTCTTCATTGTAGACGCTACAACGTTCGGCTTAATATGCACAAATATGTTCTGCGTCAACTCCAGAAGGCTCCTTGGGTTTGTTATTTCCCAATATGGTATTCATCTCGATCCTCTTAAGGTCGAAGCTATCATTAATCTCCCCTCCCATTCCTATGTACACGAGTTGCAGAGTTTGCAAGGGAAAGCTAATTTCCTGCGTCGTTTTGTACTAAATTATGCTGAGGTCGCCAAATGTTTTATGTGATTTCTTAAGCAAGGCATCCCATTCCTATGGGATGATATTTCCAAAAAATATTTCAATGTACTGAAGACCATGCTTTTCAATGCTCCTTTTTTGCGTCCCCTAAATTATCATCGCGATTATTCACTCTATCTGGCTGCTGCTTTTAGAACTATTTCCATGGTTTTGGTATAGGACGGTGACGATGGTAATGAGCAAGTCATCTATTATCTTATCCGTAATCTTCTCAACACTGAAACGCATTATGCTCATGTCGAAAAATTGGCATTGGCAGTTGTTCAAGCCATTCAACATTTCCACCATTATATTTTACTCCACACTACGACCGTAATTTTTGATTGCAACCCCATGACCTATATTTTAACTCAAAAATTGTTGGGGGGTAATTACTCTAAGTGGATAGTTATCCTCCAAGGGTTCAATTTGGATTTCACTGCCACCAAGTCGAAGAATTCATTGGCTTTTGCTAGGTTGATCTGCTCCTTACCCTCTGCCTTTGCTCCCTCTGGTTCTAAGGAACACATTCCAGATGATACTCTTTTTTTATTAGCATCCTCGATCCATGGTATGGTGATATCATTGTTTATCTTCATACTTCTACTTTCCAGTCTGAGTTGATGAAATATGCTCGTTGATGTATCCGTCATCATTCACAACCCTATCGCATAGTCAGAGATACTTTATACTGCATTGGAGCTGATCATGTCCTCCATCGGTGTTTAACCCTTGAGGAAGCTGAAAAAATCCTAATGACTTCGATTCTGGCGCATGTGGCGGTCACATGTTTGGGTATGCTACTGCTCAAAAAATTATTTGTTCCTGGTATTTCTGGCCTATCATTTTCAAATATTGTATCCTCACTATCCGTAAATGTCACGAGTGCCAGATCTACCAGCATAAGATGCATGCGTCGCCTGCTCACCTCCATCATGTCATTACCATTGGTCCCTTTGAGAAGTGGGGCATCGATTTTATGATGTGTAACCCTCACTAAATGGGCCGAAGAAATGCCTACACTCACAGATGATGGTAAGATGACCACCTAATTTCTTTTCAATCACGTGATTACCAGTTTTGGAGTCCCTTAAGCCATTGTCACTGATCATGGCTCCCATTTTCACCATTATATGATGGCTAAGCTGACTACTAAATTGGGTCTGCGTCATGACAACTCGATGCCGTACTACCCCCAAGCTAATAGCCAGGTTGAAGACGTGAACAATTTTTTAGTCACTATACTTCAACGTACTATTTGAATGCACAAGTCCAATTTTCATCTCATGTTGTTCTCAACTCTCTGGGCTTACCGAACCTTGGTGAAGGATGCAACCAGATTCACACCATTTCAACTTGTTTATGGTCTAGAAGCTACCCTTTTGATTGAATGTGAAATTCCTTCACTCAAGATATTTGTCAAATTACCACCGAATACTTTTCCAGAGGAAGAAAATCTTCTATATTTGGAGAGGCTTGATGAAACTCGCCGCTTTGCTACTCTAGTCATAGAAGCACAGAAAAAGCCAGTCAAAGCCCACTTTGACCAGACAATTTCTCCTCATACCTTCGTAGAAGGATACTTGGTTCTCTTGTATGACCAAGCCCATGATAATCTGTGGGCAGGTAAATTCGAACCCATGTGGCATGGGCCCTACATTATCAAACGTGTTTTGCAGAATGGGTCCTACGAGCTTATTAATTATGAAGGTTATCCCCTGGATCAGCCCCGAATTGGGTTGTATGTCAAAAAATATTTTTTTTTAACAAAGACGGTTAGAAGTTTATATTAATGCTGGCTCATAGCCTCAAATCTGATAACAATTTCAGATGTACAGGTCTGCTGGCGCCATGACCAGTCCATCACCTCGTTTTCTTTGCTTCCCCATGAGTTCATACAATCAATTTTTCGGTTCACCGCTTCTAATTTTCCTCCCTTAAACAAACAGACAAACTGATTCAATATGAGCCTGTAATACATAGGACAGACAGTTAAGGAATGGGGTCTCGGCTTTCATTTCCCATGCTGTTGATGACTCCTGGAGGAAGGCTGACTGCTTTATTTGCCTCCGTATCAGCTTCGCTGTTATTGTATCGCAATACATGATAGAATCTTAATCTCTGAAAATCCTTTGACAGAGTTCTAATACGTCTGATCAATCTTGACAATCTTGTATCAGAGGGTGAGGAATTGTCGACCATAATTTTAATTATAGACTGAGAGTCTCCAAACACAGAGGCTACAGTAATGCCAAGCTCTTTTAACTGTTTGAGCCCCTGGAGCAGCGCCAGAGCCTCGGCCTGGATGCTGGTGGTGAACCCCACACCCCAGGCGTAGCAGAGAACCATGGTGCCGACAGCATTTTTTATCACACCCCCCGCTCCAGATCTGCCTGGGTTCCCTTTTGCAGCACCGTCGAAGAAAAGATGGTAGTGCGCCTTCGAAAGACAGAATGACTTGAGATCGGGTGCGGAAAGTCTGAGCTGCCACTCCTGCAGGGGTTTATGCGTTCTGTCTGCAACAATGAGATGGAGGTCTAGATGATCTCGCCATACAGCTTCGTTGTCCCTCAATTCCGCCCCCTCGAGCTGATTCCCAATGCAGTCTTTGAGCAGGGCTTTGATTTTAACCCAAATAATCTTGTGTGCGTTCCTCTGTTCTCGAAAAATCCTCCGGTTCCTCTCCAACTAGATTTGCCAGCAGAGCAACTTGGGGAGGATGTTCCAGGCTCGCTTGAGGTGCGTATTCTTAGAAGTTCCTCAGGGTATAGGCGCCACCAGAGGGAGAACAGCTCCGGAATATTATTAGGGAGATCAACGTACTGTGTCCACGGGCCTAAAGCTTCAGTCCATAGGTCCTTGGCAAATCTGCAGTGAAGGATCAAATGTGCAGCAGTCTCCTCGCTTTCTTCACACATCGAACACCGAGAAGGACCAGCAAAGCCCCTTTTTCTCAACCTGTCCGAAGTTAAGATCCTCTGATGGCATAATATCCAACAGAAGTGATCGATTTTGGGCAGAGAAGGGTTGAACCAGATTCCTCTCCAAGAAGATGGATCTGGAGGAACATGAGGAATAGATAGGATCTGTTTATAGCCCTTTGAGACAGAGTACTGTCCAGGGATCGAGCCCCAACCTCTGACATCCCTTTTCCTGCTTCTCAGAGGAGCCTTGCCATTAAGATTATCTAAGAAGGAATCCAGTTCATTAATCAGATTCTGAGGCACATCGAAGTTAATCCAACTGTGCCAAACTCCATTATCCCAGATGGAAATATCCCACAGAGTGTAATAACCAGCTCTCCGCATCCAATCCTTCAGCAAATGGAGAGATCGGTCCTCCTCCAAGGGATCACATCCCATTATCCGATCCTCCCAGATTCGAATATGCTTGCCATTGCCTGGTATCCAATGAGCGTTTTGTCTGATGAGAGGGGAGGATTTTGCGCATAGCTTATGTATAACCGAGTTTGAGATGGCTATGGGCTGATCCAGACACCTTGTTCTCTTGCCACGGAAGTACTTCTTCCACAGGGCAAGCTGCGCCCACCCCGGATTAGGGGCTATTAATCTCCATAGCATCTTTGCACCTAAAGCCACATTCTGATAGCTAAGGCTCTTCAAATTTAGGCCTCCCTCCTCTTTGGGCAAGGCAATTGTGGCCCAGCTTAATAATGGAATTTTTTTTGCATTATCCTTCCCTCCTTTCCAGAAAAATTTTCTGGTCAAATCCTCCATTTTCTTTATTATTCCAGCTGGGGCCAATAGAACAACAAATTGGTAAATGGGGAGACTATTCAAAACAGCCTTGATGAGCACCATCTTCCCGGCCAGATTCAGCCAATTGAAACCCCATGCACGTATCTTAGCTTCAAATTTATCCAACAGAGGAAACCAATCTCTATTTGTAGCACTTTTATGGAAAATAGGGAGGCCCAGATATTTGAATGAAGTCCAGGAAGAGGAAGCCACGAAGCCCAAGCAGCTGGAGATGGCATGTAAAATGGCAGCAGGGGTGTTCCAACAATAGATGTGACACTTACCTTTGTTGAGACTACTTCCAGAGTTGTAGCAATATTTATCAATAACCTCTTTGAATCTTCTGGCTGAGATCAAAGAGGCAGCTCCCAGCAGAAGGGAATCATCGGCGAACAACGCATGGTTAATATTCTGAACTCCTTTGGCAATGTTCAGACCTAACAGCTCTTGATCCTGGAGTTTTTTGTTCAAAAGAAAACTAAGGGCCGAGGCTTGGAGCACAAAGAGAAGAGGGGATAATGGACACCCCTGTCTCAAACCTCGAGAAGCTTTGAAGAACTCCATGGCTCTGCCATTCACCAGAGGGGCGATCCAAGGCTCGGAGATACGGGCCTTGATCCAATTTATGAATTTGGAGCCAAATCCAAATTTTTCCAGCACTTTCAGCAAAAATTTATGTCTTACTCTGTCGAAAGCATTTTCCAGGTCTAGCTTGACTTCCATACCTTGCTCTTTGCGAGCCACACTGGATTGGATTGCCTCTTGGACCAAAATGAAGTTATCCACTATGTGTCTTCCATGAATAAAGCCTCCTTGATTCTCAGGAATGATCCCAGGGAGGATGGATTTAAGTCTGTTGGCTATTACTTTTGTGATCAGCTTATAGCCTATATTGCAGAGTGATATAGGGCGAAATCTGTTGAAGGAGCTGGCTCCTTTTTCCTTGGGGATGAGGGCCAAGAAGGCAGAATTAGTGCTCCCCCCAATTTTCTGGCTCCCTTGGGATTTCCGGATCATTCTACACAAGTCCTTCTCCACTATGGGCCAGCAGAATTGCAAGAAACCTGCTGTAAACCCATCTGGTCCCGGAGCCTTGTCCGGTTCCATGGCGAAGAGAGCTTTTTTGATTTCATTGTTGTCTATATCGGATTCCAGGAAATAATTCTGACTGTCTGCTATCAAAGAGGGGACTTCATTAACCAGATTCGGATCCAAATCCAAGGCCTCATCTTCAGTATAAAGGTTTTTGAAATGAGAAAAGGCTGCCTTTTTTATATTATGAAAGTCTCTATGAGTAATGTTCTCAACTGAAATTTCTGAGATAGAGTTCCTACAGTTGCGAGCCTGGGCTTGCTTATGGAAGAATGAGGTATTTCTGTCTCCCCCCTTGAGCCAGAGGCTGCGAGACTTCAACCTCCAGTAATTTTCCTCCGCCAGACTAGCCTTAAGAAACAGATTCTGTAGTGAAGCCTCCTCATCAAGAGAGTCTTTGGTGATCTCCACATTTTCCGAGGCCAATTGATGTTTCTCCAACCGTTCCTGAATCATTTTTCTTTCCTCTGCCGGATTGGGTAAAGACCTGACCCAGTCCTTTAAGGCGGCCTTTGTTCTCCTTAGTTTCTCCTCCCATACATAATAAGGGGAACCTTTGACCGGGATATTCCAGGTTTCTTTTATCAGAGGTAAGAACGACTGCTCCTTAACCCAGTGAGAGCAGAATTTAAAGGGAATGGGTCCTTGATTCGTATGTTCTACTAACTCAAGTTTAATAGGGCGATGATCAGAAGTACAACAAGACAAAATGTGCATTCGAGACTCTAAACCATGAAGGAAAAAGGAGCTATTGACAAGAAATCTGTCTAACCTTGCTGCTATGTGGCCCGGACCAATTCTTTTGTTCGTCCAAGTGAACTTTCCGCTCCGAGGCTTAACATCAATCAGATCCCAATCATGGATCAGCTCATCAACCCATTCCCGCGCTGGATCTCTAACAATGCAGCCCCCACGTTTTTCTGATGAAGACAAGGTAAGGTTGAGGTCGCCTGCTATTATAGTGTTTTCCAGAACTTCGGAATCTGCCAGCCTTTTGATAGATTCCCAGCAAATTTTTTTCTCCCCTACATTGACAGGAGAATAGACATTTAATAGAGAAATGATCAACTCAGTTTCAACATTACGGAGTTTTATAAACAGCCAATGTATGCTGTTCACTTCTTTGATCTTTATAAACTTATTAGCATCCCAAATCGTGCCTAGTCCGCCTGAGGCACCTCGAGTAGAAACAGCTTGTCCATCACTATTCTTCCACAATTTCTTCCCAATCTGGAGGAAAGAAGAGTCCTCCATCTTAGTCTCCTGGATGAGGATTATATCTGGGGTTTTGATTCGTTTCAGGCTTCTCAAGGCATCTTCTTTATTTCTGCTCCCCAGCCCCCTACAGTTCCAGGAGACGAACTTCATTACTTACCTTTAGGGGGATGAGCTCCTCGCGAGCTCTGAGACTGGTTTCTATTCTTCTTCGGTGTGTTTGCCAGGAGCTTCTCGAGAGTAGGTTGACTTCCCTGAAGTTTGTCCTTGTAGTTCTGTTGCTCTCTTTTTTCCCGATCAGTTTTCCGGCCTCTTAAAGACCTTCTTGCAGAAGTTTGTGTAGTCTCTATTTCGCCTTCTTCTTCTTATTCTTCCGAATCAATCCCTTCCGCTGGCTTTTCAATGAGGACCTCTTTTGATCTGTTGTCAAAGCTATCCACTTGCATTGGTCCGGAGGGGGTCTCTGTGGGGATTGATTCCTCCTTTGACTTTTCCGATTCTTGGGTTCCTTCTATGGCTGTGCTTAACAGCACGAACTTGTTGCCTTGTTCTTCCATTGATGGAGTCTGCTTTTTAGGGGCTGCTTGGTAGCCGTTGCCATTTGTATTTCCGGGGCGAGAAGCTCTGTGAACGTTTTTAGATCTTTTAACCTGTGACCACCCCTCCTCCTTACCCTTCTCTGCTTCACTGTTTTTTGGGCAACTTCGGGCAAAGTGACCATAAACCTGACATTTCCGACACTTGAATGGAAGCTGCTCATAATCCAGATTTTGCAAATGAGACCAGCTTCCGACCTTGATCTTGATCGCTTCGGGCAATCCAATCTCGAAGTCGACTTCGACACAGATTCTCGCACAGTCAAATTGATCCTTGATACTTGCGCGATCAATGTACTTGCCTAGGATATTCCCAATATGGCTTAGGGATTCCCCATTCCAGCAATGGATAGGTAGATTTGGCAGCCTGACCCAAACGGGCACCGCCGTGGGCACATCGACTGCAGGATCAAAATCAGGGGTCCACTTGTTCAGATAAAGCCCCTGAGGGCCCATGAAGTAAGGGCCGTTGCGAAAGATCAGGTCCTTATCTTCTTTGTCGGAGAACTCGAACAAGAAGAAGCCCTTACCCAGGAAGTACGAGGTAACTCTCCCTTTGATCAGCGGAGCCCAGTTTCGAGTGACCCAGCTTTCCGTAGATTTGGGGGAGGGCCACAGGCCCGTGAACTGACCGACTAAGGCTCTCTCCGCCAAGGAAAGGGCGACCTTGATCGGACCTTCAGGGGGGAGAGATATCTCCGGTATGTCCTCCGTTCTCTTCACGAACTTTGCAGTTTCCGAACATTTTTTCTTCGGCAGGGATTCAAGAAGCTTGAGAAAGGCAGCGGCATCCGCAGGGGGCGGCGGAGGAGGCTCCATAGCTGCCAAACCACAAGGCTCGCAAATCAACCCCACCCCTCAGAACGGCATTGAACAAGTCGCCAATGAAGCAGCGCCCAGAGCCAGATAGCAACTCGGAGCTAAGCAGCAACACAACCTAGTCCAAAACACTGAGACGTTCCAAAAACCGGTCTCTTCAGCAAACCGGCCCACCGAGGGAGGTAGCAGCCCACAAAGCGATCGGGGGACAACAGGAAGCAGGCCAGGCGACGCCAGAGGCCTCAGAAGCCGAGCGGTGGCCTAGGTCAGAGCAGCAAAAACTTACCTGTAGAGTAATTTCTGTATGTCAAAAAATATTATGCATGATTCTTTCGTGCATTTTTTCTGTACCTAAGTGTGCTTTTCATTTTTGTACATTTTTTTCTTGGTGTTCTTTGTGAGCAGTTTTTCTTTGTTATTATGTCTTTGATTACTGTGCAGATATATGTCACTCCTTATGTCGGTTTTGCTAACGGTGCCTCCCGTAGTACCTGAAACCTATCCTTAGGGGCTTGGGTAATTTATGATCATAACGATGAGTTAGTAGACCTTCAAGGCATTTGTCTAGGACGTGAAACTAATAATGTCTCTGAATATAGTGCAGTTATCATACTTGTAACTGAAGCTATTGCCTTCAACATTCATGAATTAATTATAAACCTAGACTCTCAGCTTGTTGTTCTCCAGCTCAATGGGAGTTATTCTGTCGAAAACCCTCATATTTTAAGGATGTATTTATGTGTTCGTTTGTTAGAAAGGAATTTTTATTATATTACATATCATCATATTCCCAAAAGAATGAATACGTTACTAATGCAGTAGCTAATATTTTATTTGATAAACATTTACAAAATTTGTAAAAGCAATCATCATCACATAGTAAGATTTAGACAGGAAAATAACCATATATATATATATATATATATATATATATATATATATATCGATTGTTTGCATCGTCTTGTGACATCATAGTTCAAAAAATATATGTGTTTCCGTTACATCCTGTGTAATATTCCTAATTAGCCCAAGCTAATAGGAATATTCCTTTTTGTTTTCATTTTCTTGTTACAAGAATAAAATTGTAAAGGAGGACAAATTAAACTCCTTAAACAACAAACTAAATCAATGCCCATATGAAGAAGGCTAAATCTAGGCTGCCTTAATAAAACTCCCTCTTGTGTGAAAGGAGATTGTGTCAATTGACTGGGTCAACAGGACCAAATCTACAGCGCTGTCCAGATGCAATGTACTTAGATGAACAACGCAGATCTAGTCGGAGGTTTCAAATGTGAAAGGAGCTAAACCTTGAAGATGGTTTAGGGTTTTGCAAGGCTTTCATCCTATAAATGAAAGAGGAGAGCAGCATGAGAGGGGTTGTTGAACATATTGTATTGGAAGGATTTTTTTGTTAGACACTTCTCAGCCTCTAGCTGTTTAGCTGAGAATAGTGTTGTTTAGCACTAGGTGTTCCTGATCAGGAATCCCACCTCTTCCATTGAGTAGATCTTGGGAGAGTCTTGCATTTATTTTCCACTATCAGGCATTTGGCCAAGCTATTCTTCAAACTACAACTCAGATCTTGATGAGGTTTGGGTTGTCCTTGTAAGCAACAACAAGTGGAGGCTCGATCTATTCAGATCTAGACCATACTAGTGCCTCTTTTCAGTGGGAAAGCCTTCTATCCCATTGGAAAGAGTGTATTAGCTTATTGGAGCTCTATATCCATACCTTGGCATCAGGCCAAAGTCTACATCAATCCTACAGCGCATTTTATATCCCTGCACTATGTTATTTTTCAAGTGAGAAGTTGCAGGGTATTTGGCAACTATTTGGAGGAGAGATCTATGGTGTAAAGGAGCCTTCCTTACACTGTGGTGATCCATGGATTAACCATCTAATCCATGTATGTTTCAGATATAATCTATTCATTTATGTATTTACTTCAAAATTTCTGAATCATTCTGCAGATCTTCTGCAGTAGATGTCAAATCTACTCCATGTATTTCATGTTTTGCTGAAAACCCCAAGGGGTATGTAAAATAGAGACAATATAGTGTACAGATCTGATATAGATCTAATATTTTGTACACATATCTATCCTAGATCTAATTTCTAACCTATAGCTTCTGTTTACCCATTAAAATAGCGCTGTCATGGCTTTACAGTGAATTCTATTGTTGTAGCACCACTTTTAGAGGGTTTTCCTTCATGAAATTCTCCATCTTTCTCTTGTACACTAAATGGGCTCCATTGTAAATCTGATTTATCATTGTATAAGCTATTTTTGAGTTTTCATATTAGCCTCTTGCTACTGCTATCTAAAACTGCATTATTTTATGGGCAATGTTCTTTTGTATTGTTGTAGTCCCTTCTTTGGGCCCTTTTCAACCCATACTGGGTGTGGGAGATCTGTTTAACCCACTTGGTTTGATTTTGTTATGATCTCCTCTTGGATTTAGGTCTTAGATACTCAGATCTAAGGGATCCAAGGGATGATTTCAAGAGATGTAGCAGCCATTCTTGAAAAATGTGTTTTTCAGGCATGCCTTGCTAGCAGTCCCTATTTTGGGGTATTACATCCCGAGACACTATGTCTCTCAAAAAATATGCAGAAATGAAACCTAGGAGTCTAATTAGCATGGTGCTCATGATAACACGTCATTTCCTGTATGACATGTCTCAATAGTCGATGGATGTAGTTAGAAACTCCTGCGGTGTGTCGTCGGTAAGAACGAGGAATGTCCTTGAATCTCACGTAGTCTGGGATCCTTCTTGTGATTCCCTACAAGTTACATGTGATTTATTCCTCATCACTTCCCTCACCATGAGTGGCCACTTCGAAATATCTCGGGACCCTCCGAGCTATTGGGGACATCCCCGTGGGTCTCTCTGGTCCAACATCTGTAACACATGAGAAAATATCTGAATACATGTAAATAAAAACCAAAAAAATCGTAATACTCATAAAAATAAAAAAAAGTGAGTTTTTACCTCTAACCTCATCCTAGTTGTCCCCTTCCGAAAGTGGAAGATTCGGATCACCCCTGAAATCGGTGCTGGTATACGACTAGTCCTCCACCACGATGAGTTGTTGGCTAAACCAGTCAAAGAACTTTGGTCTCCATGACATATGTTGTCCACCTCCTGATCGAGGCATCATATCAGCCCAATGGACCATCTACGGTTTTCATGATGGTGGCATAGGTACAATCACCTCCTCGCGCTGGAATATCAGTAATCGTTCTAGGATGAATGATATCAGAATGGACCCATATCCAAACTGCTTCAGCTTACCATTTTTACATTTGGTTAGTTGAAGTTTCATGTTGATTTCCACCTCTTTCGCCCAATCGAAGATTTTCAGAGCCATGCAATCTACGACTAGTTAGAGTTGAGTCTTTGTGGTTTCATGGGGAACTTGAGATCCGGAAGCTCGAGTAATGGTATGCAACACTACCCTCAATGGTAGTTAGGAACTGTCTGAATGTCTAGCTTGCCACTCTTATGTGTTTTCCTTGCTCCATGACAAACTCTATCTATCAACATGCCTATGCTCTCTCCAATGGCTCAAGTACCTATCATCATTGGTCACTTTACCCTCTGTGACAATCTAGTTATGAAGTAGATATCGAAGACTTCTATCTCTAGATCCTAGTCTTGAATGATAAATATCTCTCGTTCAATGTCTCGTACACTGATCAAGTATTGCAATAGCTCTAATTGAGCTCTCAGATATGGGGTCATGAATAATTTCAGGAGCCCACAATTCCTCAAGGAATACATGAATGCATCATTTTCCATGGCTTATTCTTCCTCTGCCCCTTGCTCCCGCTCTTTCTAGTCTATTACCATTTTTAACTACTGATATTCCTAAAAAACCAAATGCAAAGATTCTATTAGCCACATGTTAAAATTTGAATCGATTAGGTCAAGAATTTTTGGAGAAAATTGAGGAAAAATTGTGCATGGCACTCGACGCGGCTGTTTTTCAAATAGTTGCACCAAGCGACACCTCCCCGTTCAAAAACCATGGAGGTCAGTGCAACTCCATGCCTAGAACCAACGTCAACCGTTGTGGCCATGATTTTTTCAACCCCTCCCACAAAACGCATCAAAACATAAAATAATATAAAAAAATGATGGAACTGCAGAAGAAGTTCATATCTCTTACCTGGAAAAAGGGGATTATTCAATGACGTCCTGGATTGCCCGCAGTTAGCTTCCCAAGTTCATAGTGAAAACTGGTGAAAATGCTCACAAGAAGGTGAAAAGATAAAAGTAAATTGCTTTTACTATTTGACTTGTTTTATAGCTTTTTCTAACCCTAATTAGCTTTTTGGATACCTTTTTCAATTCTTTTTTTTCGAAAATGGGTTTTACGTTTGTTTCTTGTGCAGCAACAGGTCCTAAAATTAGCAACGATGAGGAAACAATTTGTATTTTATTAATTTTTCAGACTCGGTAAAAACACGAAAAATTCACTCTTGGAGTCATCTTTCAGCTATTTTATGACTCTCTCAAATTGAAAATATTGCCTAGACTCTTGTCATTTCGAACTCGCTAAAGGCTGTGAAATGTCATATGCCCAGTATACGTTTACCGCTTTTTCGGGTTGGGACAGATTATTTACGAAAAAGGAATACCTTAGTCATAGATGGCTAAGAGGTTCTCTTAGATATTTTTTTCTACCTTTTCGGATCTATGAGACAACCTATGAAAAGGGACCTTCTGGAGTTTTCTTTTTTTCCTCTTTTCAAACTCTCTAAACATAAAAAGACGCTGAGTTTTCCCTTTGTCAAGCTTGTTAAAACTAAATGAAATTGGAAGTTGTCACCATGACGTTATCGAGTTCCTCCTTCCTAGGGATCGTAAAATGTACTAGGATGGATTTGTCTAAAGGACAAACTTACATGACAAGCATATGCTATCTCCTTTAAGCTTGTTTCCAAAAATAATTGGGGTACTCACTAGAAATGGTGGGGGGAAATGGAATTATTTCTCAGCTGTGTCGGTAGTATGTCGCTATTGAACATGACACTTGTCTATATTTTTTGTCGGGTTGGGTACATCCCACATTTCTCATTTTGCCTCCATGGGTTTGGGTTCTCCATTTTGACCTCTCATCTTCTCTTTGCCTTGTCACCATGAACTCAGATTCCTTGCTGTCAAATACTGCCAAATTCTAGAGTCGTGTCCCCAATATGTTCAAGAGAAGTCCCTTCTATAGTTTTCAACCCCTGATTTTCTGTTTATTCTTGATTCACTATCATCTTACTCCTATATCTCGTGTCAATGATGTGCGAAGAATTATGGCCCTCCTTTAACCGATCAGTTCCTGTCGACTTCAACTCATTATCTAGGAAGCTGATATAGAGACTCCCTTTTGGTACCTTAGAGCTTGCATGCATCAATGGAAAGTTCTTTGCATTCGATGATAGGTTCTCATCATTGGCCTTCGATCGGGTGATTTCGTGGGTGTTCGACTCAATTTCACTGCTCACATTTCGTGGATTATACTAGAAGTACCTTAAGGACCATTGTAATTATTGGTGGTTTCTCTCGCACCTGTTAAAATCTTCCATCATTAGCTGGTAATCAGGTGACTTTCTTGCATGTTCGACTTCAGATATTTCTTTCACATGCTGGAATTTTTATTGGTTCGAGTCGGGATGGAGTGCAAGACCCTTGGTTTTTTCTAATGAAATCTAGGCTGCGGGATGATTTGGTTTATCATGACTGTATGCATGACTCTTCTTATTGGATGGCTGCGACCATACCTAAGTCTATTTGACGATCCTTCTCACTAGATGGTTGTGTCCATACCTTGGATCTTATTACATGTTCTCTATTATGGATGGTTGTGCCCATACCTTGTATTCATGTATCAGAGATATCAGTCGTACTTGATCTTGCAGGTCCTCTGACGACGACATTTTGGTTTGGGCATGTTCTCATAAAGAATTTCACCCCTCCCTCTCTCTCAGACTTCATGCTTTAGGGGGCATATGTTACAAAATATTTTTTCATTGTCCCTCCATTCCCTATTCTTAATACTGGAAAACCATCATAGTGACCCCTGTGTACTGTCACACATCATGATGAATTAACATGCTAGGAACCCAATCTCTGTTGACAATTCCTGAACTTGACCCTTTAAAACATATACTTTTGGGTCAGTGCGTTTGTGTAGTTATGACTTCACGTTGATGGCCAGATTTACACTAGGCCCCGCAGCATGGTCATTTTGTCTCTGAAGAGCCCCCGTGCCAAGCTACTTTTGGAAGGTTTTTTAAATGGAAGCTTATAAGATGTAAAAGCTTCATGAGCTGAGTCATAAATGTTTGTTTGACTAGATGAGGTTGAGTTTCTCTAATCCGAATTTATCCAAGAATGCAATAAAATAAAGAAATAGACATAAACACAAAGATGCAGTGGAAATAATTCTTCATTTCATTAATATCAAATAACAGATA
Organism: Pinus albicaulis; assembly: GCA_034641835.2. Classification (NCBI taxonomy): domain Eukaryota; kingdom Viridiplantae; phylum Streptophyta; class Pinopsida; order Pinales; family Pinaceae; genus Pinus; species Pinus albicaulis. Next base: position 1,646,854,894 of record CM076582.1, read on the forward strand.
TATGCTTACAGACATAATGGAAATCAAAAAGCTAGGGCGCTTGTAGCTTATCTCTGAGAAGAGATGTGGTAGCTACATGCCTCTGAACTATGTTACAATGAGGCTCAAGGGCCTATTTATTATTGAGAAACAATGGAAAAATCTAAACGTCCAAAAACCTAACCCTGGGAGATGAAGCGCCAAAACTATGGGCCCCGTTTGGGTAAATTGGTGTTTCAACTTCCCGAGGTCGTAATTTTGGCATACTATCTCCGTTTGATGCACATGATATATCATTAGAAATATCTATCAAAGGAATACAACTTCTGACCATGAATATAAATTCCATAATGGAATCATATTTGTTGGAATCGCGAGGACCCGAAAAAACTGCTAATCCCCGTCACTATCCCTGAAATCCCCGTCTCGCACATTGGAGGATCATTTCTATGACTAAAACAAAGTGTCATGCCTTGCAAAGACCATCATTACATACCTCTCCATGAGGACAAAATTCCTTCTGTTGGAAATTTCGTGAGCAGACCATCAGAAACACATGTTTTTGCCTTGGCACTAGTAGACTGTTATGCTCTCACGCCAATGAGGAATATTAACACTGGGCCCCGCACCCATTGGCACTCTTTCCCAGTGAGCTACCTGCGGCAACCTGTTTATGGAATGATTTTTTAAATATAGAGGTGAATTTTTTATCCTAACAACTTCGTGGGCGAGTCATCTAAAGTGGTTCAACTGAACCATGGCCCTCCTCCTTTGGCCTCTTGTTTCCACCTTTTAGGGAAACCTCCCACGGGATAAGCCCTCCCTTCCACCATTGTAGGGATCCCAACCTCCTCCTCTCCCTCTATAAATAAATCCATCTTCCATTGATGAGCTAGGTGAACATATTATAGCTGAAAGGCTGAAGATAATTCCTAAACCTTTTGCTAGAAAGATAGATTGGAAAGAGACCTTTGTCAAGACAGCTTAGGCTTGTGTCCTCACCTCATCTGAATTCCCCGACAATCCTTCGAGATCTGCTTTGAATGAACCCTGCTGAAGGAGGTTGTGACGTCAAGGCTCCAGTTGTAACTCTTTCTTCTATTTATATATATACATGACTATTGTTTGGTTCCCATTTTGTGTTAATGTGTTTTATTTGATGCAATATGCTTAACCTTCCTTGACTGGTTAGTTGATTATGAATGGAATCATTGTCTTGTATGCTTCTCTTGTTTGTTGATCTTTGTGCAGGTATCTGAGCACTGTTGTAGAAGGATTGTAACCCGTCGAGACAGAGATCAAGAGGCCACCACCACTACAGCGACGACAATGTTGGACTCCATGTAGGTCAATCTACCCCTTCCTTTTCATTCATTAATTAGGAACCTACAATTTATCTTGTCCCTTTGTTACTAGAACCACTCTAGGGCTAGAGGGATCATCTCTTCTCGCTGAGGATTTACCTTCCCAACAAATTGGCAACTCCACTGGGGATCAGTGTGAGTTTGTTGTTTCGTTTCCTTTTAGGAATTTTCTTTGTCAGGTCGACTTCGGTCGTTTGATCACTTGTCTATCTTTTTTGTCTTGTTTGATTGTCTGGAATCCTCCTATTCAGCTCCAGAGTGTCAAGATCGACCTCTACTCACTAATTCTTCCCTCCTCCCATAGTTATACGGCTTGGCGATAGTTTTGTTTGAACAGTCATGCCAATTGGCGTTGGTTGCTATTTTTGCAGTAGCACCAACCCCTGTTTGGTGTGTATTACCACCTCACAGTCACGCCGAATCTTGTAGGATTTGGTTTTACATTCTTGCTAAGCTTTTGGTCAGTTGTGCTTGACTCTGGGTTGTTTCTTGATTTACAATTGGTCTTTTGGAGCTATTTTTACTGCCGTAGGCTTGCTCTTCTCAATTGTTTGTCTATTCTCTCATTAGTGCAGTTCGTAGCCCTAGGTTTTCTAGGTGTCTTTCGCTCATTGAGCCTTCTGATTGAAGTTCGGGCCTTTTTGTTTCTTGCTAGATCGATTCCCTGATCACTTGCTTGAGTCTTTATTGATTCTTTGAGCTTTTGGTTTTTTGAACGATTACTTTGTGTTTTTTTTACTCTCCATATCTTCGTTTTCGAGCATAGATCACATTTCTCGTTTGGGTCATTTTGAAAGCTTTTAATTTGTTTGAAAGAGTGCATCATTGGTTTGAGTACGTTTTTATGTCTGTATTGCTTTCGAATTTTTCATTTTGAGATCTCTACATTCATAGTGCTCTAAACTAGTGTTTGATTTGATTTTTAATGTAATTAGTGCATTGTGTGCTTTATTCATTCAAAAAAAAAATTTGCATCCTTTCGTTTGCATCGAAAATGAAAATTTATTTTACATAACTAGTGCTTGCATCTAGGAAAGAGTTTTTCGTTTCTCGTTTTGATTGTATTAGATGCATTAGGGGACTTCTTCGTATGTTTCCATTGTTTTTTTCTTTTTGAAATATCTCTATCCTTCTCTTAGTTATCATTCATCGAATGGAAAATGGTGTTCTATTGCATGTAACTTGCATTTAGGAAATTAGAGATCAAATTCGGTAGGGCCTTGAAACTGAAACATTAACTCAAGATCAACTGTAAAATTTATTCAATTAACCTAAGGAAGAATTGGAACCTAATGCAAAAATTTGTAGTGGTCTAGGCTAGTCACGTGTTCTGGCATCATTAAACCTAGTAGCTATTGTTCGCCATCTGGCCTTAGACAACACTAGTATGGACTTGTGCTCCCCGTACCATCGCTTATATAAAGGGAGACCCTTATAGGTTCAAATCCTTTATCCATAGGAAGCCGAGTATGCCACCCTATAACCGTGATACACCGAACACAACATTCAAGGATACTACCTGCAAGTACATTAAGTCCTTGGTCATTTCTCTTTCATTTGACCACCAAGGTCTATATGGTAGTTCACGGAAACTTGATACACCCTCTTGCTTAGTTTACTTGAGTAGTCATTTCGATCTTTTCATGACTCCTTAAAAAGAGAAGAGATCATCGAGCACTTGTCCTTTCACGCTCCTTCAATCTGAAAGTGACTAGAGTCATATTTTGTCTGTTTCTTGACTCTTAAAATATGAAACGGTAGAGTTTGTTTCAATGTCTTAAAAATTAACTGCCCACGAAACATTCCTGGTTAAAGTTATCTTCCTTAGTATTTTGTTTTAAGGTTGTTTCCAATGGAAATGTTTTCAGAGTTTACCAACCAAGGAATCCCCTCCGAAGGGAATCTTGGTCCTTTTCCTGCTTTTGGGAATGTTGGTGCTCCTTATATGGCAACATTGTCCCTGCCTCAGTTAACTGTTGGGTTGCCTGTTTGGTTATTCTCGACCTCTGTGGTCTCGAATGTTTTTCCCACTTTAAAAACACCCCCTCCACTAGAAATACATCATGTTTCTTCCATGGTGGACCTCTCCCATTCTTCACCTGTAATGTTCCCAAATTGTAGCCTCAAAGCTAAATGGAACATTAGAGTTAGCATTATCTTTAGCTGGTGAATAAATGGGTAGAAAAGCCCATCAGTCTCCCAAGGAGGAATAAAAACACTTCAAGTGTGAAAGGAGACAGTCCTTGCAGCTTAATAAAACACCTCCATGTGTGAACAAGGATAATATCGGGTTGATTTAGTCTACTTTGACTAAGTCAACATCACAGTTGTGGAGGAGTAGGAATCAAGGAAGGAATAACGCAGTTTTGGAGGGAGATGAATCTATTGATGGAAATGACCTAATTGGGTGGGGCCAAGGGCAAGAAAACTCACATTTTATTTAAGGAAGAGGATGGCAGCATGATTATGGATGTTTTTAGATTATTATTTTGTTTGCTCAGACTTTTTTCTTCCTCTTGCTGTTTAGCAGGGTTGCTATGTTGTTTAGCACCGGGTGTTCCTGAGCGGAATCCCACCTCTTTCCTGGAGGAGCCTCTTAGGAGAGTTTGCATTCATTTTCCACATTAGGTTTTGAGGCCAAGCTTTAGCCTACTTCATCAACACAGTTTTTGTATGTTATTGTGCAGTGTTGTAGGGTGCAGCAGTGGAGGGATTGGAATCCCACTTTCTGAGCTAGTTTTCCATTGGAGGAAGGTTTCATTCACTTGGGAGATCTGTTTGGAGAGGTATTGAGCTCATTTCAGATCTATGGAATCAGGCCACATTTTTCCCCAACATTCCTAGTATTGTTCCAGCTAGGGAATGCGTTATTTTTGGAGGCAACTTCAGTGGATAGTCTAGTGGCTTCTTTGTAGTGTTTCCTTGTGATTGAGGGGTTCATCCTTTCATGGGAGGAAGCCTTTGAGGGATCTAAATTAGATCAGATATCTTTCAACCTTCTACACTATTATTCTTCGGTGTTGTAGTGATTATTCAGTAATTTTCTGAATATCACATTTGTATGTAGAGTGTATGACAAGAAACCCTTTCCGGGTTTTCTTGTAATTGTAATAAGGAGAATAGATCTCAGTTTTTTAGCTTGATTGTCTAATATATGAGTAGATCTATCTATTTCCTTAATTTCTAAGTTAAAACCCTCTTAAGACTATGGATTTTCCTTTGTGCATTATTTCTAAGTAGCAGTGTTTGGGGTTTTAGTGTTTTTCAGCTACACTAGGTGGTGGGAGGGTTGTTTACCTCAACTAGTTTCATTTCTTTCTAATCTCCTCTTGGACTTAGATGATAGATGGATATATATAATGAATACAAGTGATGATTTTCATTTCTATGGCATATATTTCTGGAAATGCGGTTTTCTGTGAATGCATTGCTGAGCAGTCCATTTTTGGAATATTTTAAGATATTCCCAATACTGCTTATTTTCCCTATTTTGGGATATTACATCGCCTATTTCTTCGTCCTCCTCTTCTGTTTCGCCTGGTGAAAGTCTGGATTCTAGTAACCCAGTGGCTAAGAAGAAGAAGTTAGATAAGCAAGAGGCTAATGCTGTAGCTATTGTTCCTAAGACACCTTCCATTGATAAACCATCCAAACTTCCACAAAAAGTCAAATTCCCTTGCATGTTGCGCAAATGTTGTTGAGCTTCAAAGATGTTCTTCTCTTCCACCACATTCCACTTCATTTCCTTTGTCCATTATTAATTTCAGGCTTAAATGATCAATAAGATTAGTTAAAATTGCTTTGAGATTGTATATAATGTCTAACTTGCTATGTTTTCATGATTTCGTTGTTGTAGTACTTTTTGACTACACCTAGCTACAGAATGCAGACATTTTGTAGCTAGTTTCCGATTCTTCAGCTGTCTTCATGTCTACGCAGGTTTCAGGTGTCATCTCAGGGAAAAACACATATGGTCGTATTACACATCATTCCCTCATCATTTGTTGCTCTCCACGAAGTTTGAACAAAATTCTATAGGTGGTTATGCACGTGGGAACTCAAACTAGGAGATAGACTCCTAATAGGACAAGGACAGTCTAGATGTCCTTAATCATATTACGAGACCACTATTAGAGTTCTAGTTTGATTCTAATTTGGAAAGATAATTATCCCTATGTTATCTCAAAGACAGTTATGTAATTTTGATATAAATATGGCTCAGGAAACCGAGGGACAAGGTTAGATTTTATCTTCTTGTTGATAGATCTCAGAACTTTGTTTGTGAAGAATTACTCCTTTAATGAAGAGAAGCATCATTTTATTGCACGAGCTGAGTTAATCTTGAGTAGATCCGCATGCTGATCCGGTGGTAGAGGGCCCCTACTTCCCGTGAAGCATTATGCATTTGGTTTAGATAAGTAGCTGTAGCTTTGTTTCATTCTCAATTTAAATAGTTTTCTGAACTTTTCTTACATTGGATACTACAGTTTAGCTTTGTTCTCATGAAGTATTCCAAAATATCACTAATCCGGAATGAGGCATAATTGTAGCAATTTAGAACTTTACGTTTTTGTGTTCAATTACAATTAGTTGTTACAGCTAGTCCTATTCTCATTAATCTCTTCCAAAATATCACTAACTCTGGATAAGACTTAGCTGTGGTGTTTTAGTTTACCTGCGTATTGTTATGTTTCTATACCCATTTTCACTTAATGATATAGACATACTTTTTTGTACAAACTATTCCAAAATATCACTCATCTTGAACAAGCCAGGGCTGTAGTATTTCATAGAATTAGTTGCATTTTGGTTCAGTTGAAATACTCCGGAGGTAGATGTCATTCTAGTTTAATTCTGTCACTATATTTCAAGCTTGATAATGGTACTCTAGTTTAACTCTATTCACTGTATTAGTATCATTCTAGTTCAATTCCAATTCATTTCAAGTTAGATAATAGCACTCTAGTTTAGTCTTAGTTCATTGTACTAGCATTCTAGTTTAGTTGTTATCCATTGCATTTTAAATTGTATTAGTTGTTAAATTTAGATACCACGGTCTTCATTATTTACAAAATATTCTCGTTCTGAATTCCTATTAATACATCATCATATGGACAGGAACTATCAATAACAGTTTAAGGCCTTGAGTATTTTGCAACCTTTTTACAATTTCACAAACAAGCATTTTCTCAAAGACTATTCTAAAAAGAAATCTATAACTTTTGAATGAGGCCTAGTGGTGCTAAATTGAGTTGCAGAATAGAATTAGAAGTTAGTTTAGAGTAGAAATCTTATTGTGCTACAAATGTTCTTTTCCAATTATGTTCCAATAAACCTTCAATCATGGATGAGATGTTGTAACATTGTAAGTTGATTGTTGACTTAGGAAAACCTCAATTGCACTAAAAACTTATCATTTTCTCAAGCTATTCCAACATATCTCTAAATGAATGAATTGGATGAGTTCATGATATGGGTTACTGAGTTTATGTTGTGATTTGTTTCTTTGCTATGAGTCCTTATCAAGCTTTGCATTTTCTTTCCTTTAGTGCACACCTAGTTTAGAATAGTTTCACTCTGTTTTAGTGTAAACTTCTTATCTCTTTTTCAACATAAAAACCATAAAACCAAAAACATCATAAAAAAACTAAACATGACATAGTGAGAGATAGTTACCTAGGCATATATAGTGCACCACACTTCAGCAGTTTACTAACCCTGATTGACAATTAATGAACTCAATTTAGGAATAATAAGTTGAGCACAACATTTTGACGTCGTTGCCGGGGAAGTGTAACTAGGTAGCCTTGTTTCTTAACTCCAAAAACAATGATATGCGTAGAGAAAGAGACTCAAGGGGTAGATTCATAAGAAGCAGAATTTTGATTCCTAGAACACCACTTGTTTCACCTAGACCAAGAGCCAATACACCTCCACCTCAAACCCACATTCCATCCTTTACTGATCCTAGAATTTTAGAAGACTTAAGATCAGATATTCCATTAGAAAAACCTTCCACTTCATCCACTGAACCTATCTTAGAAGAAGATTCAAGGACCCCTGCTAGAGACACAAAATTTTTCACTTCCATAGAGGAATCAACTATGGGGGGGAGGAGTTTTTAATGGAGAACACACACTATTTGGAGGGGGTAGAGGTAGAGGTAGAGGTGTAGAAGGTGAAGGAGGTAGAGGAAGAGGTAGAAGAGAAATGAGAAGTTCTTTTGGGTTTCCTATAGTAGATGAAGAAACCAATGCAACTATGAAAAACATTTCACCCTCTGTCCTTTCAAACTTTTATGGACTTAAAACTGAAGATCCTGAAACCTTCTTATTTGAATTTGAAGTCCTATGTAGAACTTATGACTACTTACAAGATGCTCAAAAACTTAAACTATTTCCTTCAACATTGAAAGGAGCAGCATTGAAGTGGTTTATGATTTTGATCAACAGTTCTATTAGGACATGGGAAGACATGAAACAAGTATTTCTAGAGAGGTATTTGGATTATTGTATGCCAGTCAATCATAAGGAGGAAGTGTTTAAGATGCTACAAAAAGAAGATGAAAACTTGGAAGATTTGTTGGAGAGATTTCATTACAACATCAAAAGAGCAAAAATGGAAAACTTAGACCAAGACACCTTAAAATCTCTCTTGTTGAAAACAATTAGGGATGAATGGTTAGATATCCTTAACATGATGGGAAAAGGGGATATATATCAACTCACATTACCTAAAATATCTGAGTTATGTATTAACCTTTCAAGAGGGAAGTCCAAAACTATAAAAGGTCCAAGAGATCCTGCTCTTGCAAGGGCAAGTAAATCTTCTTCCGGGACAGTGAGTAGGGCAGAGATAGGGCATATGCTTGATGAATTCAAATATGACATCTTAGGGAGTCTTAGTGAACAAATAGACACCCTTAAGTTACAAAACAAGCAAAAAGCTGAATCTGATTCCTTAACAATATTTTGTCCCAGATGTAGAAAGAAGCATGCCTTGAGAGAGTGTCCTTTGGATGCAAAAGTTGTAGAGACTTGTGTCATTTGTTCAGAAAAACATGAGACCAAGAGTTGTCCTTCACTTCCTGGTCTTAAATTTGTCTTTCAAGAAGAAACTCCTACAAATTCCACAGAATCTCTCAATTTTGTCTCTAGAAGGCCTTGGCAAGGACCTCAAACACAAGGATTCCATGATCAAATGTATAATCAACCTCCACCAAATTGGAATTCTTGGCAAAAACCTTGGCCCCAATTTCAAAATCAATCTCAAGCTTGGGCACAAGGAGTACAAAATCCCTATGGAAGATATTCCCAGTACTATCAGTATCCACCATCCTATCTCCCATATCCACATTTTTCTCCTCAAAATCCTCAACCAAATTCCCAAAATCTAAAACATCAAAATCAACCACTTTCATTACCATTTCCTCAGAAAACAAATCAATTGCCTGCCCAACCCATACCAAACCCCAACAATAAAAATCCTCAGAACACCTACATGATAGAAGGACAACAGTTTCCAACTATTTGATTACTCCTCTAGACCTTAGTGATGTTCAACTTAGGTCTAGAAGAATACTTGAAAAGAGGAAACCTTTTGTCATCATACAAGAACAAGACAACTCTGAGGAAGATTCTCTACGGACAAATAAAAGTCTTGAAGAAGACATCTTTTCAGGACCTAAACATTGAAAAATCAAAACAAAAAGAACCAATAATTTCAACTCCTATATTTGAGCAGCCATCAACATCCACTTCTACACCTCCCTTTCCAGAAAGATTACAAATTTATAGGGATGTGTTGAAGCCTCGAAAATCACTGCTACAACATTGGGGGATAACCACCCGGTCCGGACCTTAATACAGCTCCTTTTCCATTTATGATAGTGGCTCCGCTGGTTTAACTAGGTCCAGTTACCTTTTCCCTATCGCTATTGGTTTACGATGTATCACTAACTACCAATAGACAGGGATATCAGATCAATTCTTCTTGCTGATCAGGCAAGAGAATGACCCTTAAGCTGATTTGGGTTCAACCAAACCACAAATAAGATTTTGCCTCTTCGAGAAGAGGACTTAAAAGAATGTAGAAATTAATCTAATTGCAAACTTATTCTATAATGCAAGCAAAAAGAAACTAATCTAAATCCTATCTCAATCAGGTAGATAAAAATCTAACCCAATTAAGAGCAAGATAATTAAGTGATGAGAATTAAAATATGTATGGCTTTTAATTAATGTCAAACTAACGAAGAAATTCAATTAGCTCACATTTGTGAGTACCAAAACACATTCTATTGAGACCATTTGACTAAAATAATAAATCAACAACACTCCGGAAGAAATTCACAAAAATGATATCGATTATCATATCAATCAAACTAATAATTAAACAATAACATGTGGAAGAAATTCACAACACATTACTATTTAATAAATCAGTGTTATAAGATAGATTTCTGAGTAATGGTTACTCAGAAATCAGAGTTTAATTCATAAGAGCAGAGATACATAACAATTTGAGACAAATTATCCATATCAACAGAAATGCCAAAAAACATGAATAAAATGAAACAACAATTTTATTAACATAAAAAATGAAACTGGTATTTGATACAGAAATGCCAAAAATACCAGTTAATTGAATCTGCTTCTCTGATCCTGGTCTCTAACAGTACTTTACATTATTTGAATTTCTGCTTTCAAGACTAGAGCTGCAGAAATGCAAACTCTGCTCATCATGCATAATTCAAGATATAAAGAATAAACCCTCATTAATGTTCAGATCTGAAATTTTCTCTCCTCCCCATCTACAACTCTAAATCCCTATTACAGAAATGCTTTTAGAAGTCTGGAATCGCAGAGGAGAGCTCCCTTTTTACATTTTGCCAACTGCAATTTATAATCCTCCCAAAAGTATTTTTAGAAGAGAGTTTGTTGAAGAAAAATATGCCCAATCCAACTTTAATTGCTCAAAAAATTCCAATCTTTAATTGTTGGAGTCTTCTCATTGATTGAAATATTTTTCCTCAATATCCCTTCTATTGTTTTTTCCTGCAAAAAGAAATTAAAATGAATTAAGATGCAACAATAAAATCCAAATATTATTTCTAACATTAAAAAAAATCCAATCAAATTCTATTTAAATAAATAAAAAAGAAATTTGAGCTTCTTATTGATACTCATAACGATCTTAATTAACCAAGGATAATATTGATGCATGAATCTACAATTAGAAGAGGCTGGGCAAATGAAAATGAAGAAAACAAAACTCAGAAAATTGATTTTATTTTTAGAAATTCGAAGCTTGATCTTCTGCCTGATTTTTGACCCAATAAATCATCAAATCTGTTAGTGAAACCTCCTCAGAAATGTTCTCCTTGATTTTATCTTTCCAATGAGCCGTCCTGGACCTCATTTGGTCAAGTATAACTCAATCTATGAGCTTCCAAAGTTGATGAGTCAAATCTGGCATAAATCTGGAAATTCTATTTGCTGGGCTAAAAATCAGAATTTTTAATTAGAAATTTAATCCTAAATCAGATTCTAATTATCTAATAATTAATTCTAAATTAATTATTAACTAACAATTAATTCAGTTACAAAATTAAATTAATATGCAAATGATTTGAAAAAGTTAATTTAAATACGATTAATATTATAGTTCAAATTATATTAAAATTATAATAAACATTATAATTATAATATAATTATTATAATATAATTATTATAATATAAAAAATATAAAAATTAATTTACAAACCATTAGAATCAATCCAAACCTAAAACCCATAAAACAAACCATTGAAATCAATCTAAACCCATTAATTCATCCACGTGAGATTATGGAGGGATATGGTGAGTGGAGTGTGAGGTGAGGGTGAGTGAGGTGGAGATACGGGAGGCATAAGGGATGAAACAAAAAAAGAAAAAAAACAAACTTTATATTAAAAAATTTTAACACATCGCATATCGCAAGAACCTTGGATGGGGGTTTTTTAAATGTGCATGTTCTAAAAATTGCGATGGATCCAAAATTGCGATATTGCGATATGCGATGGATTCGAAATTGCAAAATTGCGATCTTGCGATATTGCGATATTGCGATCTGCGACGAATCTGAAATTTGCGATCTGCGATCTGCAACGGATTTTGAAATTTGCGATCTGCGATCTGCGACGAATCTGAAATTTGCGATCTGCGATCTGCGACGGATCCGGAAAATATATATATATATATATATTCTTTAATAATATATATTTTTTAATATTAAGTTTTTCTAAACTACAACTACTCTGAAAAATAAATAAAAAGAATAAAAATAGCATTTTTAATCCAGACTTAGATAAATGATGGGACTTCAAAGGAGTACCATTTTTAAACCAGTTGACCAAATGAGGCAAAACAAGCGTCAATGGGAGGCTTATAAAAAATTAATTCTAACAAAGCAATCAAAACAAGAATTCAAAGAAAAATGAAAAATTAACAATCGCGTAGGATAATCAAATAAAATAAAAATCTGAAAAGGCGTTTAGTCAAAAATTTATAGAAAGGGTCCCCATTATTTGAAGTGAAAAAGTCAAAAATGGGGGGGTTGTGTTTTACCACAAAATGGCGACACATGGGAGAAGAACCAGTTATCTCTATTTGATATGAATGAGATTTTCCTAAAATTCAAGTAAAAATAATTAAAGAAAAGAGAATTATACTTAAAATGCTTGACTAGGTTCATTAGTCTGAATAAAAGCAAGAATCATCTAACTGTAATTTTTCTTAAAATTCCTCATAAATTAAAATATTTCAAAACTCTATATCAGTCCTTAATTAGTTGTAGAGATAAAGCAGGGGTCACTTTACAACTTAGCTTTTAAAATATACTCATTTGTCACAGGTAGAGCCACTGTTGCCAGCGAACATCTATAGTCTCGACAGGGTTACCTTTTAACCACCAATGATTCAGAATCCCATCTCTTTAAGAATTATTGACCTAGAGATAAATCCATTTATATTATTTTTAATTTTATTTTTTTTTTTATTTTTATTTTTTTTTTAATTTTTAATATTATAAATCTTAAAAGTCATTGTCCTGGTTTGGTAGCCAGATACTTGACAATGCCATTCACTGGTTATAATTGGACTGAACAAGCTAGCTCGTGATGAGACCCCTTGTCTTATAATTGTTTGCAATCATAAGCCATTACCCTGGTTTGTTTGGCAGTGTTGGTAATGTCAGCCTATTTTTCCCCTATGATCATGGTAAGCAGGTTCATGATGAGACCTCTTATCTTTTAAGTTTAAATATATCTCTGGATTATACTCTAGAAAATTAAGACTCTTTGGGACAGGGAGAATCATTGACTCTTTAAGAGTTAAGAATGACAATTTTAGAGTTAAAAGGTGCTTTGCTGTAAAGTGTCTTTACTTGGTTAAAAATAACTTTTCTTGACTGATAATAGAACTTTGAAAGATCTTAATAAAATATTGAAATCTCAAAATGATTACAATTTTGATGAAAAAGAAATTTCTCCAAATTTTATGATACTTTGTCAACTTCTCTAAATCGGTAATCTCTTCATTAAGTATGTCTACCTTTATAATAAGAAAATCAAACTTTACTAAGAGATTTAAGAAAAAGTTAATAAATGACTATTAACAATTTTTTCTCCGTGTATGCCAACCATAGTTAGGTAATAAGAAGGTCTTCCATATAAATCATGGAAAATTCACCAAAATCAAAACTGAAAACCAAAGAAAAAGAATTCTTATGCTAAAATGAGAAAGAAATCAACAAACAAAAAATAAAAATGAAGAAATTTTAAAAATGGAAAGGAAAATCCAAGTTTCGCAAGATAAACTCAAACAAGAATGTTTATAACAATGTCTTCACATATGAAGAAATAAAATAATCGTGTAATCAATCCTTCTTATGTCGAGATTTAGAAAAATCATACCTTGCAGGGTTGTAGTGTTTTAGGCTTTTTAGATAATAATGACGATAAAATTCGGCCACAATGAGTACTTTTTGTCTGATATCAATCTTTTTGTTTCCAAGCATCATCTTAATCATTTTCTAATAAAAAGGAATGCTTAAAGAAACAGATTAAAGGTTCAGAAACTTTCTAGCGTAGCTGTTTCAATGAAGATTATCACTGCTTATTGAAATAAAGCCAGGAGAAGAGTATGGACTTAAAAAATATGATCTGGCGGAGGATTGGAAGCTTTTATGAAGAGCTGCAAAACATATTTATATATCAGAAAATCAAAACTGAAACTAAAGTAACGAAATGGAAATAAATGAAAGTGGGTACATGAATATTACCATTGGATGATTGCTTCTGATCTTACCTGAAAGGCATCAGTTTCTCCAAACTAGCTAACTTCTTATTTTAATTAACATTAAAAACATGAAGAAGTCAAACTAACCAAAATCCTATAACCCAAAATCATTATTTATTTTATTTACACTAAAGCAAGCAGTAAAATGTAAAAATGGAATGCTTAGTGCTCAAGGGAATTGAAATTAAAAGAAATGCATCAGAAATGAGAATGCGAATTTGCAGTAATGAATGTTTCTCAAAATATTATAAGTTTCATATAAACTCCATGATTTTATAAATTGTCCAGAATCAAGACCAAATCCAAAATAATAAATTAAAATATGAAAATAGAGATGTCTTGAATTCCTTTTTAATTATGGAATTATATATTTAAAACTGAAATACATGAAAAATTAGAATGATTTGAATATACTGCAAATTGTTCATTATTTGCTTTCTTACCCAAGCTCGCTTTTAAAATAACACATCGCCGTATTGGATGATTCGCATCAAATGTTTCTTCACCATGCTTCGAGTTTAATTTGTAAGACTTCACCTTTGTTGCTATGCCATATATCGATTAAATGTTAATGGCTTAGAGGCATGCATTGAAAGATATTAAACCGGAGATTGCAATGGCAAATAGTCGATAGGAAAACATTTAATGAAAACATGTGAAATGAAATGAAGCGATCACATCATTAAAGATATATTATATTGGGGATCGGGGAATATTGACATTGTGCTTCCCTTATTGCACATCACACATCGCAGATTCTGAATTGTGATGTGAGCATAATTAAAAATGCGATGAAGTGATTGCGATATCGGCAATTTCTAATTGGCGATGCTAATCGGCGATTGGTGAATGTTTTGGTACCCGATGTAATACAATATGATTCTTGCGATATCGATATGCGATGAAGAGTGGACCCGATAGCTTTATGATGAAAATTTAATAACATATCGGATCTGAGACATCGACCCTTTTAAAGTTATGCTCCTACCATTATTTGCGATTGAATGGACGCGATATTTTATAAACTTGATTTGAATTTTATATCGGGTCCGGACTTATGTGGTTGTCGCAATATTGGTAAAGGAAATTCACGATAATGGAGTATACTTCAACTGCAAACCTCTGATATGCAAAATGCGATATGGCATATGAGTGAAGTAATACATCGGAGATCTTTTATGAACAATTTGTTATCAAAACTGCTAAGAGCTACTTCCGATGAAACATTTCGCTACAAATGGTTGTGAAGTGGATAATGTGATATTGGAATGAAATGATTGACGAAGATGAGTAGGCTGAGAATATTGCAAACATTTTCACTGAAGTATCAGCAATATGAAAATCACGTTGAATCCTATAATATTGCTTGAAATTTCAATTGGGTTTTCTGATGGTTGAAAGCAAAGTTAAAAATGCTCAAATTCTCAAAATAAAATTTCCCTGAACCTGTTGCAAATTTGAAATGGGTTTGTTGCTTACTTCAAGTTTTGAAAACAAATGAAAACCTGCAATTAAAACAGAAAAAGAATAAAAAATAAACTAAAGAAAAGATAAACTAATAATAGATGAAAATGAACTTGTAAATGCATACCTGGAAGGAAATTGTCTGTAGATTTTACCTCATGAATCTTCAAATTATTCCTTCGATTTATCAAAATTCTGACTTTGTTCAAAATCATCTCATCATTTATTCTAAGTCAGGGTGAGCAATCAACCTAAATAAAATCTGCTTGTTCATGTTCAGGAAATATAAAATTTACCAGAAATAAATATGAAAATAGTCTTCCCTTTTGAATTGAAACAACAATTTGTTACCTCTGAGAAAAATCTGTATTGTTATAGTGAATATTCAATAACGCCTTCATTAAATAAATATGATGCGTTTTGCAACATCGGATAATAAACTAAAGGTCTAAATGGGATAAAGCCACTAATTGTGGAAAAATGTCAAAACAGATTTGAATGTGTGCACACAGCAAAATGGACATCCTTAAGGTCAGCTTAGCAAATTTCGAGGAAGATAATATGAACTTCATATGATTACCACGAAAGGTTAGGCGACTAATAATGATCAAATTGGAATTAAGCTTATAATAGGCGATCATATCTTTCATGGGAAAATGAGATCATGAAGCTATGTATCTTCAAAACCTTTAATAAATAAATTCAGAAGAAAATCATATAAGGACATTCGAAATAGAGAAAAGTGGGTTTGAGGTGATTGGTGCAGAGTACGACCTCGGTGAATTTAGTCAAGACATTATTCAAAATAGGCGAGGTAAGAGATATTCTTGAAATAAATTTTGATTTAAAATATGGGGAGCAAGAATTAGAAATTTTCTAATAAGAGGCAAATATTTCCACGAACATATATATGAAATGAGAAGGGTTGGTTCCTCATTTATTTTTACACGAAGAACTATTAAGAATAAATTAACTACCTAAAACAAACGAACTAAATTAATTCTACTTCTATTCTAACCATATACATGAAATTGACTAGGCATAGTCATATTTCCAATGTAACCATTTTCTCATTTTAATCCCTGTATGTATGTACAATTCGGATGTTAGTAATAAAAATACAAATCTAATTGAACTAAGAAAATTAAACTTGAAATCGAGAATGTACAACTATTGTTAGAAACTTATCTAAATCTCCTTCTCATGAAATTTTCTTCCAATTGAATACCAATTGGATCATATAAATCCGGATGAATTCTTTTTAAGAATTGGGAAATATTCAAAGAAGAGATAACCTGCATGATTGTAGATGTGAGCTTTTAGATTCAAAGGCACAGGAAGAAACTTTTAGTGTTATGTGTAAATGTTAAGCTATTGACAATCTTCCATGAAGGAAAAATTTCCAAATATTTTTCAAATGAATTAATGAAAAATGGATGGAAATCTTTCCAAACGAAATGAAAAATTATTAATTAAATTGGATTGTTGTGATTTCTAAAAATACATTCTCTTGTTGATATTGCTTTTGAGAAGATAGAAGCTTTTGATAAAACATTAGCATTGATTGAAATTGAAATTGAAATAGCTTTTGATGCTTTTGATTATAATAAAAAACTTCAATTTTCAAACAAGGCAATGTGAATGTTTGATAATAAAGTGATCAATATGCAGTAATGTATAAAAAATGCGAAAAATAAAATCTGAAAATAAATGCGATTTAATACAAAATAAGTGAGGAAAAAATAAAATGAAATCTCTATTTGTACAACTAATGTTATAGCACAATTGGGATTGTTTTGAAATAATTTTTTTTTCACAAGGATTAGCGAGAATATGGAATTTGAGTAATTTTGAATTCCAACTCGTGAATTAGAAAGAGATTTATGATTATAAACGGGAATGAAAAGCTTGATCATGATATGAATCATAAATTGGAATATTTTTCTTGAATAGTGAAATCATGAAAATTGATTATACGCTTTAAAATGAGGATTAGTTGAAATAATTTCTAAATTGAAATGTTCCTCATTCCCGGATATTATTTGAATTTTCTTATGAGAATTCTCTTGAGAAAAATAGAAATCAACATCTTCTATGTATCGGAGTAATTATCATAAATGACTTCACAAGATTCTTTAGAATTCCCTTCAATCTCATCCAATATATCGAAACAAGGAGGAACGAATTTCATGTTTATTAATGGCAAAAGAATGATCATTAATTGCTTCTCTATCTTGATAAAAATTTAATGGTATTTCATTTAAATTATCCTCTTTAATTTCGAAGAATATCATTAATACCAAGAAGGAGAAAAGTACCATCATTAAAAATATCGAGGATAAAGGAGAAAAATGTGAATGCGAAATAATGCATTTAAAAATGTCCTATTTTGGGAAGTCTTGTGCATTAAGCCCATTGTAAATTTCAGATTCTAAATCATTCCTTTTTGTGCTCATGCTTTCTTGAAGAAAGTTTGCTTTCTTTGCTACTGATTTCGGTGTTTGTTCATCATGAAAAGATTGAGAAATTTGTCTGTTGATTTGCATGCTATTACTTACTTTGATTGTTGCTTGCACTTGCTGATTTGCAATGCGATTTTTTTCTGAATTTAATGCGGAGAAACTTTTAGATTCCAATGTAGGTATTTCTCCAAAATTGTTGTTGTTGTCTTCTTGCATTTGATTAGAAATATTTTCAGGCTTTGTGAAACCTCTTCATCACGATTTATTTGCACACCCAAATTGGAATTCTCATTTATGTTAGAAGAGGATGGAACAAAGTTTGAACTAATTTCATATGGATCGAGAGTAGGGGGGAAGAGAATAATTATGTTCAAACCAATCTAGTGATTCTTCTTTCATAGGTTCATCTTTGACATTAAATTTTAAACAATTCAAATGAAATTGAATATTAAAATCTCTAACGGAACTCATTTCATTTCGTGAATATTCAATTTCATCACATGCACAGTCATAATCATGGTGGTCAAATTTACAAATGAAAATTGTAACAAATTGATCCAGGCGTAATTGAGGCAACGGAAGAGTTCTACACCAATTTACGGCTTTTGCCGCAAATGTGAGAGTAAAAGTACGCATAAGATTCCTTCATCAATTCCTTGAAAACCATAATTTGAAATATTTTTTGAATAAATTGAAGGAGGTATGATTAAAAGCGAGAAGAATTTCTCTCACCATTAAAATTTACGAGACAAGAGTCTTACCCCGCCGGGAGGAGTATTGGAAGATGCACGTCCATGGATACAACTCCAAATTGGAAGTTTAAGAGGAGCCATCGTGATTAAATAAAATGTTAAAATTGAAAAGACTCCAACGAGACAACAAGTTTCGAGGCCCTCCTTCTTGCGCCAAAAATGTTGAAGCCTCGAAAATCGACGCAGCATTTGAGGATCTTTTCACCGGTCCCAGGACCTTAATACGGCTCATTTTCCGTTGCAGTAGTGGCTACGGCGGTTTAACTAGGTCCAATTACCTTTTCCCTATCGCTATTGGTTTACGATGTATCGTTAGCACGATAGACGGGGATATCGGATCAATTCTTCTTGGCGATCGGAGCAGAGAATGACCCATAAGGCGATTTGGGTTCGGCCAAACCTAGCTAAGATTTTGCCTCTTCAAAGAAGAGGACTTAAAAGAATGTAGAAATTAATCTAATTGCAAACTTATTCTATAATGCAATAGCTTAATCTAAATCCTATCTCAATCGGGTAGATGGAAATCTAACCCAATTAAGAGCAAGATAATTAAGTAATGAGGATTAAAATATGTTTGGCTTTTAGTTAATGTAAAACCAACGAAAAGAAATTCAATTAGCTCACATTTGAGTACCAAAACATTCTATTGAGACCATTTGACTAAAATAATAAATCAACAACACTTCGGAAGAAATTCACAAAAATGATATCGATTATCATATCGGTCGAACTAATAATTAAGCTAATATGTGGAAGAAATTCACAACATATTACTATTTAATAAATCGGTGTTATAAGATAAATTTACGAGATAATGGTTACTCGGAGAAATCAAAGTTTAATTCATAAAGAGCGAGAGATACTTAACAATTTGAGACAAATTATCCATATCAACGAAATGCCAAAACATGAATAAAATGAAACAACAATTTTATTAAAATAAAAATGAAACTAGTATTTGATACGAAATGCCAAAAATACCCGGTTAATTGACTCTTCTTTGATCACAGTCTCTAGCAGTACTTTACATTACTTGAATTTACACTTTCAATACTAGAGGCTGCTTGAAAATGCAAACTGTTGTCCATCATGCATAGTGCAAGATATAAAGAATAAACCATCGATAATGTTGAATCTGAAATTTTTCTCTCCTCCCCATCTACAACTCTAAATCCCTTCTGAG
This sequence comes from Pinus albicaulis, assembly GCA_034641835.2. Lineage (NCBI taxonomy): Eukaryota > Viridiplantae > Streptophyta > Pinopsida > Pinales > Pinaceae > Pinus > Pinus albicaulis. The sequence continues at coordinate 1,646,874,436 of CM076582.1, forward strand.
AAATGCTTTAGAAGTACGGAATTGCGGATGAGCTTGACCCCCTTTACATTTTGCCATCTAATTTATAATCCTCCCAAAAGTATTTTTAGAAGGGATTTTGTTGAAGAAAAATCTACCCAATCCAACTTTAATTGCTTAAAAATTTCAATCTTTAATTTTTGAGTTTTCTCATTGATTGAAATATTTTTCCTCAATATCCCTTCTATTGTTTTTCTGAAAAGAAATTAAAATGAATTAAGATGCAGATAAAATCCAAATATTATTTCTAACATTTAAAAAAAATCCAATCAAATTCTATTTAAATAAATAAAAAAGGAAATTTGAGCTTCTTATTGATACTCATAACGATCTTAATTAACCAAGGATAATATTGATGCATGAATGTTTGCAATTAGAAAGAGAAATTTGAAGCGGAAATGAAAATGAAGAAAACAAAACTGAGAAAAGTCAGTTTATTTTTATAAATTCAGACTTGATCTTCTGCCTAATTTTTGACCCAATAAATCATCAAATCTGTTAGTGAAACCTCCTTAGAAATGTTCTCCTTGATTTTATCTTTCCAATGAGCCGTCCTGGGCCTCATTTGGTCAAGTATAACTTAATCTATGAGCTTCCAAGTTGATGAGTCAAATCGCATAAATCTGGAAATTTTTGTTTTGCGAGCTAAAAATCGGAATTTTTAATTAGAAGTAATCCTAAATTAGATTCTAATTATCTAATAATTAATTCTAAATTAATTATTAACTAACTAACAATTAATTCAGTTACAAAATTAAATTAATATACAAATGATTTGAAAAAAGTTAATTTAAATACAATTAATATTATAGTTAAAATTATATTAAAATTATAATAAACATTATAATTATAATATAATTAGTATTATAATATAAAAAATATAAAAATTAATTTACAAACCATTGGAATCAATCCAAACCCAAAATTCATAAAACAAACCATTGAAATCAATCAAAACTCATTAATTCATCCATGTAAGTTTGTGGAAGGATATGGTGAGTGGAGTGTGAGGTGAGGGGACGTGAAATTGAAACAAAGCTTTATATTAAAAAAAATTTTAACACATACTTTATCGCAAGAACCTTGCATCGGGGTTTTTTAAATGTGCATGTTCTAAAAATTGCGATGGATCCGAAATTGCGAAATTGCGATCTTGTGATGCGATGGATGCGAAATTTGCGATCTGCGATACGCGACGAATGCGAAATTTGTGATGCGCAATGCGAAGAATTTTGAAATTTGCGATACGCGATCTGCGACGAATCTGAAATTTGCGATCTGCGGCGAATACGAAATTTGCGATCTGCGATCTACAACGGATTCTGAAATTTGCGATACGCGATGCTGCCGACGGATGCGAAATTTGTGATCTATGATGCGATGGATTTTGAAATTTTCGATCTGCGATGCGACGGATGCCGAAATTTGCATTCTGCGATGCGACGAATCGGGGTACGTCTGCCCGATGCGACGGATCCGATGATGTTAATTTTTTTTTTTTAATTTAATTTTTATTTTGGTTTTATTTTAATGATGTTTAGTTTAGGTATAGAAATTTTCTAAACTATAGCTACTTGAAAAAGAATAAAAAATAGCATTTTTAACCCGGACTAAAAAAATGATGGTACTTCAAAGGAGTATCATTTTTAAACCGATTGATGAGGCGAAACAAACGTCAATGGGAGGCTTATAAAAAATCGATTCAATCAAAACAAGAATCCAAAGAAAATGAAAAATTAACGGAAAGCGTAGGATAATCATTAAAATAAAATCCTAAAAAGGTGTAGCCAAAAATTATAAAAGGGTTCCCATTATTTGAAGTGAACAAGTCAAAAATGGGGGTTATCATTTTTTACCACAACGGGATGTAGAAAAAAAATTATGGTGCTAATTATGAAGTTTCCTAGATGAGGTAAATGTTTGTATTAAGATCCCATTATTGCAAGCTATCGAAATTCCAATTTTGTAAAGGCAAAGAAATTGAGCATGAAGAAAACAAGAAAAAGAATAAGAGAGATAAAGAAAATTCAGCGTATTTGGTAAAAAAAATAGCGGATATTATGATGAGGTAAGATTGCTATTCCAAAGTATCTAGAGCTAGGAAATCCGATTGTTAAAATTCACATCAATGGAGCGAGATCCAAAACACACTCATTGATTTAGGAGTAACGATCAATATCGAAGTAGACAAATCATGGATAAAGCTGAAACCTAATCTTCTCTTTACCCACATTATTACAATTAGCGAACAGTTGTGATTAAACTGATGGGGTAATAGAAGACATTCCAGTGTCCACAGATTCTTGGGAGTATCCTGTGGATTTTATGATCCTAACTCCTAAGAATAATCTAGGAGGGCATCTATTATATTAGGAAGACCTTGGTTAGCTACGATTCATGCTTTCATTATTTGTAGATCCGGTGATATATATCTACGATGGTAGTTCAACTAAGAAATTTACCTTGTATCTTCCGGCAAAGACAATTCTGATTTAGATGATACTAAATGGATAGAGAGGATGAAGAAGACTTACAACCTCTCTTCACATTTTCAAAAATTAGTGAAGATAGCCAAATTTTGAATACTTTAGAGAATTTTGAATCCTCTTCGGAATACAAACATGAACAATTTCAAGAAGAATCCAACATTGAGTTTTTATCATCAAGACGAGATGTCTCTTCATTCTATGGATAAATTTTGCAACTCTATAGTGAGATATTTCCCGGGAAAACTTTAAACATAAACAAGAACCTAGATAAATCTCAAGAAGAAGAGCTAGTCGAGATCTTACGGAGACATTCTTCTTCATATGCATGGGAGTACAACGATATGAAAAGGGATAAGCCATAATACTTGCACTCATCACATTTACATAGAGGAAAATTGTAAACCAATCGAGACAACCTCAAAGATGGATGAATCCAAATCTTAGAAATTGTTAAAAAAGAATTGCAGAAATTGTTGAATGTCAACTTTATCTATCCTATTTCGGATAGTCGGTGAGTTTCTCCTTTGGTAATTGTGCCAAATAAAAATGGTAAATGGAGGGTATGTGGTGACTCACAGGAATTAAACAAAGCTACTCTTAAACATCATTTTCCCCACCACCTTTCATAGATCGGATGTTAGATACCTTGGGCGGCAAAAAGTACTTCTCATTTCTATATGGGTTTTTAGTGGTTATAATCAAATTCAAGTAGCACTTGGAGATCAAGACAAAACCACATTTACTGTCCTTGGGGTACCTATGCTTACGAGGTATTTCCATTTTGGATTATGCGATACTGCTGACATTTCAAAGGGCGGTACTAGGAATTTTTGAATCTAATACATGATTGTGTAGAGGTATATATGGATGATTTCACGGTTACGGGAAATACATTTGACGAAGCCTTAGAAAACTTGGAAAAGTCTTAAAAATATGTAAAGAAGCAAATATTTCACTAAGTCATGAGAAGTTTTTTATGATGTTTACTGAAGGAATTGTTTTAGGACATCACATTTTAGGGGATGGGATTAGAGTTGATGAGTCAAAATTTGAAGTCATCTCTAACTTATCTATTCCAAGTTGTCAAAAAGATGTAAGGAGTTTTCTAGGATTTATAGGATATTATCGAAGGTTTATAGAAAATTTCACTAAGATAGCATCTCCACTCTTCAAGTTACTTATCGAAGATTTGTGAATTCAAATAGAATCTGATTGCCGGTTAACACAAGGATACGAAACAAAAATTTCTGAAGCACCTATTTTAAGGGGACTGTGGAAGTTACCTTTTCATATTTCAACGGATGCCTCGGATACGGATCTAGGAGCGATATTGAGACAAAAAAGACACGATTCCATATGCCATCTACTATACCGGTAAAAATTTGACTCCTTCGAGTTAAACTATATTGTCAACGAAAAAGAGCTTTTTAGTTGTTGTTCATGCCATAAGCAAATTCGAGACACTATATAACGGGCTATGAAACTTTTGTTCACACAGAGATCATTCTTCAATTAGATATCTAATGAATAAATCAATTACTAATGGAAGAGTCATAAGATGGTTATTGCTTTTACAAAAATTCAACATTACTATTCTAGATAGGCCTAGAAAAAAAAAAACACGATGTTGATTTCTATCTAGACTCCAAAACATTAAAGATGACACTCCGAGTTGAAGATCAATTTCTGATGAATATATTTTGCAATTTCTACACCCAAATTCCTTGGTTTGCTGACATTTCTAATTATTTAGTTTCGGGAAATTTCCTTGATAATAGATACGAGAGACAAAAGAAAAATCATTTATGACGATGCAAAATATTCATGGGTTGCTAATGAGTTGTACAGACGAGTCCAAATTTTATCATTAGGAGATGTGTTCGGGAAGATGTGATACGAGATTCTCAAAGCATGTCATGATGAACCTTGTAGCGGACACTTTCTTGATAAGAGGATAGCTTATAAGGTCCTTCATTTGGGATATTATTGGCCATCCCTTTTTAAAGATGCTAAAGTATGTCCAAAGACTAGCAGTGCACCAAAGGAGTAGGAAACCTTCTCCTTCGGGTGAGATGCCATTGCGACCTCGGTACACATTGAACCTTTTGAAAAATGGGCTTTGGATTTTATAGGACCTGTGGTCACTCCATCGAAGACAAAAGAATATATATTAGTTTACCTTTGATTATGTTACCAAATGGGTAGAGGCCAAGCCATTACTATAACTCTTTTGAAGCATACGTAGTTAATTTTATTTTTGAGGATATTTTTACTCGTGTTGGTGTCCTAAGGGAAATTGTTACAGATCAAGGATCTCAATTTACATCAAGGCTAGTGGAACAAATGATGGAGAGGTACAAAATCATACATAGAAAATCTACTCCCTATCATCCACAAGAAAATGGTCAAGTGGAATCTACTAATAAGGTCATTGAAGGGATCCTAACAAAGACTATTCATTTATAGAAGGCGGGCAAATAGGCTTCCTGAAGCCTTGTGGGCCTATAGAACTACATGAAAGCACAACGAGGCCATACTCCTTATGAACTTGTTTATGGAAAGAAGATTTTGTTTCCATAAATTCAGTTCAAACTTTCAAAATGGCGGTTGGTAGGACTTGATCTAACGGAGGCACAAGAAAGCACGGTTGGAGCATATTAATGGGTGGATGAGATCGGACAAGATGCGGTTCGGAAAACAAGTATAGTCCAACATCGAAAGGACTAGATGGCATGATAAGTACATCAAAGAAAAAGAAGTTCGAATGTATTTGAGCTCTCTTGTTTGATTCAAAGTTCAAAGATTTTCAAGGTAAATTCCAAACACATTGGCTTGGACCATATGAAATTGTGAAATTTTTTGACAATGGAGCAATAAAAATCAGGACAATAGATGAAGAAGAGGTCACTTTTCTTTTGAATGGTCATAGATTGAATACGTATCACAAACCACTCTCCCGAAGAATTTTTAAGAGATTCAAGAAAACATTCAAGTTAATGAAGAAGAGAATTTTTCTTCTTCATTAACTTAATTAAATTTTCCGAAGTCGGATGATTGAAAAAAAAAAAAAGTATAAACATGAAAACCGTCAACGCTTAGCATGTTTATAAGAAAAGGTGGAGTGAAAATCGGGAATCTTTTACGACACTCTAACTTTTCAAATCACATTCTTCTGCCAGTTATTACAAAATCATAAGTGCGGATACATTTCACTTATGATCCATCTCACTCCATTCATCCACTTCTCCATTTCATTCATTCATCCACACTTCATTCATTTCACTCCATGGTCCACCTCATTTCCATCCTAGATTTTTAAGTTTGATGTTTTTACGCGATTGGAATAATACACATCATGAATTGCGAGCTACTTTTCATACTCCACTCCACTTCATAAGTTGTGATCCATTTCACTCCATTATTCACTTCACTCACATATTCCATTACACCATATTTCATTATCCATTTTCAATCATTTCATACAACATTCCATTTATGCTCCAAACCATTCCATTTTCATGTTTCAAGTCTTCTAGGGTACATTATGCGATCGGTCGGACGTGCAGTAATCGGACGTGCCAACGACCATACGAACACTCTGCCGACGAGAGATCACGAAGAGAGCCTTGTCCAATAATTACTTGATACGCAACAAAATGATCCTACATATCCATGACAACAAGCAAAATCAAGGGAGTTATGAAGACTCAAAAATTAATGATTTTCGGGGGAGAACAAAGCATATGAAATCATGAAATCGGAGGAAAGGCAAAGGTAAAAGTTATGAAATTATTATAATGACGAGATCATGAAAAATTTTAGTATAGTTAAGTTATGTATAATTCAAAAATTTGTTTTAATTAATTGTGTTGATCATGCCTAACAAACCTCTCATAAAAACTTTTGGATAAAATTCCTTATTCCTCCATTCCAAATTCCATATACGATCATCATTTAAAAGCTTAACGGTTAAAGTACGAGGTGATTAGATTAGTCCGTCACTAGGCCAAAGAATTTAATGATGATTTGAATTTTCTACGAAATATCTGCGGTCTTTTCTTCCAAGATATTTCCCAACTCATTAATTCGTTTACATCACCCTCACCTCATTATACTCATCTAGTAACCACACTCCATATCATTATTTCCCGTAACTCTTAACCATTTCGGTACGCCAAAACGGAGGAAGCATCGTAGGGCAAAAACATCTCTTTGGAAGTCATTTTCACCGTGAGCGAATAGGTAATTTGAAGGTTGGAAGGAAAAACTATCGATCTCATAGTGAGGATTGAGCTGGTTGGAACTAAGTACGGAGGGTTATCCACAAATAAGAGAAATGTTACGACAAGCCGGTGGTTGCAATTTTTGGAGAAATTTAGTGGTTTTCACAAAGGAGTGACTAAAACATTTGCACGGTCCTTCAATGGAGTGAGGTCGAAATAGGAGATATTAAATTCACCATTACGAAGCCTTCATTGCGGAAATAGCGGAATTACCCGGGCGAGGAGAAAGGTGGTTCAAAAATAGAGAATTTCATAACGAGACATGGAAGCAGAAATGCAAGTCACGGTGTAGATGTTTCCATTTTTAAAAAGGGTATATCTAGCTCGGCTTCACTAAGAACAAATGGAGAAACATGTTGCTTATTTTGCAAAAATTTATCACTTGTGAAGGTAGATTTGGTACCTTCTATGTTTATCATATTAATACAACCAATGCATTTCTTAGAAGGAGAAATCAACTTGCCCTTTTTCTTGCTTCATAGTTTAAAGAAAATGGCCTCAAATGTTCAAAAGAGAATTCAATTCCTGGAAACAGCCTTATACCACCATGGTTTAGTCAAAATATTGATTGAACATCATTTGAGAAAAATGGGAGATAATTGAGATGAGTTCTTAGTGAGAAATCACTTTGAAGAACCCAAGGAACCTCCACACAAAGACAAATCTACAAAAAGATGTAGAAGATGGAAAACCTCCAAAAGCTGAAGCCCAAAAAAGAGCGGTAAAACAATTCAAGAGGATAGTGAAGAAATGATTTCGAGAAATTGGCCCAAATTAAGAAGCTGACTTAAGAAAAGAGGATAATAAGGAAATGCGCAGAGAGAAAGGAGAAGGGGAGCCATCTCAACGAAACCGAAGCCACACGGACTTGAGAGATACTAAAGAAAACGAGAGGTTAGAAAAACTTGAATTATAAACATTAAGGATGAAGAAACACACGAGCATCGGTATGAGGAGGATTTTGATGAAGAATCTCCTGAAATAGACCTTGACACGGCAAAGAGGGTACCAAGTATGTTGAGACACTAGAGAAGAGGAAACGGAAAGTAGAGACAGGGCTCCTAGTCCACCAAAATCTGCAATTGATATCCTAATAAGAGATAAATATGAGTTAGAAGTACTCAATAGGCATATCAAGAATGAGAATGTAAATTCTAAGGGAAGCGAGGTTAAGGTTTGGCCAAGTATGAATTCAACTATGTCTCTACGGAAATGCAAAATTTGTACGAGGCCGGTCGAAAATTTGAAAAAGAAAAATAAAAGGTTAACCGAGGCACTCACAAATTTGAGATTGAAGTTAGTCGCCAAGGAAGCCCAAAAGGCCATTAACTTCCGGGAAAAGCGGGGAAGAAGAGGATTGGATGTCCTTGCGGAGGTCTCGAGTTCATGGAATAGTTGCATGAGGACATACGGGAACCTGCTTGATGAGGTATGTTGAGCTTCAAAGATGTTCTTCTCTTCCACCACATTCCACTTAATTTCCTTTTTCCATTATTAATTTCGGGCTTAAATGATCAATAAGATTAGTTAAAATTTCTTTGAGATTGTATATAATGTCTAACTTGCTATGTTTTCATGATTTCGTTGTTGTAGTACTTTTTTGACTACACCTAGCTACGATCTGGAGACGATGCATGGCAGATTATAATCTATGAAATTTGTCTTCATGTCTACGCGGGTTCCGGGTGTCATCTCGGGGAAAAACACATATGGTCGTATTCCACATCATTCCCTCATCATTTGTTGCTCTCCATGAAGTTTGGAGACGAAATTCTATAGGTGGTTATGCACGTGGGAACTCAAACTAGGAGATAGACTCCTAATAGGACAAGGACGGTCCGGATGTCCTTAATCATATTACGAGACCACTATTAGAGTTCTAGTTTGATTCTAATTTGGAAAGATAATTATCCCTATGTTATCTCAAAGACGAGTTATGTAATTTTGATATAAATATGGCTCGGGAAACCGAGGGACAAGGTTAGATTTTATCTTCTTGTTGCTAGATCTTGAGAACTTTGTTTGTGAAGAATTACTCCTATAATGAAGAGAAGCATCATTTTATTGCCAGTGAGTTAATCTTGAGTGATCCAAGCGTGTTGATCGGTGGTAAGGGGCCCCTGCGCAGTGGCGTTATGCATTTGCTTTAGATAAGTAGCTAGTAGCTTTGTTTCATTCTCAATTTAAATAGTTTTACGAACTTTGCTTACATTGGATACTACGGTTTAGCTTTGTTCTCATGAAGTATTCCAAAATATCACTAATCCGAATGAGGCATAATTGTAGCAATTTAGAACTTTTATGTTTTTGTGTTCAATTACAATTAGTTATTCTGTTAAGTCCTATTCTCATTAATCTCTTCCAAAATATCACTAACTCTAGATAAGACTTAATTGTGGTGTTTTTGGTTACTGTGTATTGTTATGTTTCTATACCCATTTGCCTTTGAATGATACGGCCTAGACTTGTTTGTACAAAGTATTCCAAAATATCACTCATCTTGAGCAGAACGAGTACAGTATTTCATAGGTGGATTTCATTTTGGTTCAGTTGAAATACTGCGGGAGGTAGATGTCACTCTAGTTTAATTCTATCACTATATTTCAAGCTTGATAATGGTACTTTAGTTTAACTTAGTTCACTATATTAGTATCATTCTAGTTCGGTTCCAATTCATTTCAAGTTAGATAATAGCACTCTAGTTTAGTCTTAGTTAACTGTATTAGCATTCTAGTTTAGTTGTTATCCATTGCATTTTAAATTGTATTAGTTGTTAAATTTAGATACCACGGTCTTCATTATTTATAAAATATTCTTGTTACGAATTCCTATTAATACATCATATGGACGGGAACTATCGAAATACTTGATTTAAGGCCTTGAGTATTTTGCAACCTTTTTACAATTTCACGAAACGAAGCCTTTTCTCAAAGACTATTCTAAAAGAAATCTATAACTTTTGAATAGAGCCTAGTGGTGCTAAATTGAGTTCTTGAGAATAGAATTAGAAGTTAGTTTAGAGTAGAAATCTTATTGTGTTACAAATTTTCTTTTCCAGGTATGTTTTCCAATAAACCTTCAATCATGGAGGAGATGTTGTAACATTGTAAGTTGATTGTTGAATTAGGAAAACCTCAATTGCACTAAAAACTTATCCTTTTCTCAAGCTATTCAAAAATATCTCTAAATGAATGAATTGGATGAGTTCATGATATGGGTTATGCGAGTTTATGTTGTGATTTGTTTCTTTCTTTTATGAGTCCTTATCAAGCTTTGCATTTCTATCCTTTAGTGAACACCTAGTTTAGAATAGTTCACTTTCTGTTTTAGTGTAAACTTCTTAGCTCTTTTTTCAACATAAAAAACATAAAACCCCGAAAACATCATAAAAACACTAAACACAACGTAGTGAGAGACAATTACCTAGGCATATATAGTGCACCACACTTAGAGTTTACTAACCACGATTGACGATTAATGAACTCAATTTAGGAACACTAAGTTGAGCACAACAAAAAGTGACCATCTTCTTCGAGATTTTCAGGGCATCCCCGAGGTGCTCGAGGCATGGTTCAACGATCATCATCGTTGTCTTTGACTTTGGAAGTCATGTTGGTGGCACATCTTCAACTAGTACGATAACTCGTAAGAAACATGATAAGATCCACAAATCCTGTAAGTTGTGTGAAGTGCATCATCCCGTTCCACCTTTGTCGGTACATGGATGAAGCCATGAGTATTGGACAACCCTACTGTTCTACACCCTATGTTGAAGAGGTAAATCCCCTATGTGGACAAAGGTGATCCTACTAGCCCCGGATGCGAGGTCGGCAACCAATCAAACATGCTATAGTGCAGGTTCCTAATTGTAAATAAACTGACTTGCGAGGAAGGCTTACCTGGAATCCGACACTGTCATTTGTAGAAGAGGTGGTGCTCTCGTTCCTTTGCCCTAGCAGATCACAGCCCTCACGATCTCCATGATCGGACACCTGCACATGCAATAAACAACACAAACGCAAGCATAAAATCCAGTGCATACAACTATATATCAGTTGAAGAGGATATAACTCATGAACATGATCAAGAACAAGAGTGGAACCATAACCGATAGTCGCTTATCATTAAAGAGTCAAAAATAAGAATACAACCAAAGCTTCGACGCCGAATTCTCCTTTGGCAGGTCATCAGCACAACATGTCTCGATAAAGCCTGTCAAGGATGGGACAAGCCTCTCTCTCTGGATACTCGGAAATAGTCTCCTTGCTTGGATTTGGCCTTAGGGAATCAAGAAGGCTCTTGTAGCATAAGGATATGAAAGCTCTTGGGAACAGCACCAAGGATATGGCGACTTTTATAGATGGAGGAAGGGAGTTGGGATCCCTATAATTATGGGATTGGCCCTATCATCAAGGAAGCTTCCATGAGAGGTGGAAAACCACTTCCTCTCTATGTAAATCCGTAGCCAAACCTCCCAAATCAAGATAGATATCAGTCCAGGGATTTGTTAGGACGAAACTTCCGCCTTTTATTTAAAAAAAACACCTCTTAATATGGTTGGCGCGAGTGCGGCTCTACGACAGAGCGCCAATGGAAAAAGAGCTATTTTTAGGGTTTTTTGCAGGGAGATGTCTTCAGGGCAATGAAAGCTCATCTTCAAAGGGATGCAATGAAAGTATTTTCAAGTCTTGTCTCTGCTCACAGGTCACGGAATAAGCCCTCCAATGTGCGGGATGGGGAATGGCAGGGGCGGTGACAAATTGCTGTGTAACAGATGCCCCCTAAAGCATGAGGCCCAAGAGAGAGAGAGGGGTGAAATGCTTTACGAGATCATGCAGACTGAAAACACTGCCATCGAAAAACCTGCGGAGCGAAGTACAATTGATGTCCCAGAGACATGATATATATGCGTGGTATGGGCGCAGCCATCCATAACAGAGTATACAATAATCTAGATCCAAGGCATGGACGCAGCCGTCCAAAGAGGATCGATAAATAGACTCAGGTATGGTCGCAGCCATCCAATCAGTGAGTCATGTAAATAATCATAATAATCCACAAAATCGTAGCCTGGATTACAACAGACACAATCCAGGGTCTTGTGCTCCATCTTGACCCGAAAAAAGTACAAATTCAAGCATGCGAATATGTGAGCTGAAGTCGAACATGCAAGAACATCGTCTGATTACCAGCCAATGATGAAAGTTGATAACAGACGCGAGTGGTACCACCAATAATGACAATGGCCCTCAAGGTACTAAAGGTACAACCTACGGCATGTGAATCAATGAGCTGATGTTGAACATCCGTAGGATCACTCGATCGGAGGCCAATGATGAAAACCCCACGTCGAATGCGACGAACCTGCCATTGAGGCATGCAGGCTCCAAGGTACCATAAGGGATTCTCTAGATCAGCTTCCCAGATAATGAACTGAAGTCGACAGGAAGTGACCTTGATCGAAGGTGGGCCATAATGTTTCCCACATCATCGACACGAGACAGAGGAACATGATGTTTTTTGTGAATTAGGATCATATGAGAATCAGAGGAAGGTTGATACTTTGCAGAGGTCAACTTCTCTTGAACATATAACGGCACAATAGTGGATTTGGCAGTATTTGACATCAACGGATCAGAGGTCATGGTGATGAGGCAACGAGCAGATGAGAGGTCAAAAGGGATTATTCAAACCCACGGAGGCAAGTGAAGAACGAGATGAGATGTCCCCAACCTGACACGAATGCAGACAAGTGCCATGTTCAAGAGCGACATAGTGCCGACACGACAATGATGCTGGTTCCATTTTCCCCCCACCATTTCTGGCGAGTACCTCTTTATTTTTACACAAGCTTGAAGAGGATACCATATGCTTGTCATATAAGCCCGCCCTTAGGGCGAATCCATCCTAGTACATTTAACGAGCCCTAGGAAGGAGAAACTCGGAGAACGTCATTTCGACTGAATCCAATGTCATAAGGGTTTAACGAGTCTGACAAAGGAAGAACTCGACGTCTTTTCATATTTAGAGAGTTTGAAAAGACAGCAGAAAAGTAAACTACAGTGGTCCCTTTTCATAGATAGTTCCTCGGACCCGAAAAGGTAGAAAACAATATCCGAGAAAACCTCCTAGTCGCGATAGGCTAGGGTATTCCTTTTCGTAAATAATCCATCCCAGCCCGAAAAAGGGGTAAACGTATACTGGGTAGATGTCGATTCGTGTCCACTTTAACGAGATCGAAACGACAAGGGCCTCGGCAATCTTTTCATGTTTAGAGAGTCAGAAAAGAGCTGAAAGATGACTCCAGAGTGACTTTTTCGTGTATTTACCGAGTCCGAAAAAGTATAAAATACAACTCGTTTCACCGTTTAAGTCGCGTAAAAACCTGTTGCTGCGCAAAAAGCAAGTGTAAAACCCATTTTTGACAAAATATATTAAAATATTCAGAAAAATAACTTTCAAAACCTATTTTGAGTTCAAAAAGTTATAAACATGTCAAATGGTAAAAATAAAATTACTTTTCACTATTTACCTCACTGAAGAGCAGCAGTGGTCCATTTTGTGTGCGAACTTCTGACGACGATTGCGACCGATCCGGACTACCATTCAGATTCCCGTCTATTGCAAGTAAGTGGTGCTTCTTTGTACTCCATTTCAATCCTTTTTTCATAAATTTTAATTGCATATTAGACTTTTGTGAGGAATTTTTGAATTTTTAGGGCTCCACCCATTGGCGCAGGTATCCGGCATGGACCCATGCCAATGGAATTTTATTTCCAAAGGGCCCACGCCAACTGGTGCGACTTTTAGGAAAACAGTCACGCCAGCGGCGCAATCCAATTTTTCGTTTGAAATTTTCATACAACGAGTGAATTGCATGAATTTTTAAATATATCAGAGGTCTAATTGAAGTTGTTTGACCATGTGAATGCAGGCAACCGATCAAAATGGTCATTGAGTGGAAAGAGAGGGAGCACAGGGAAGAGGATGAACAAGCCATGGAGAATGAAACTTGCATGAATGCCCTCAAGAACTGTGGGCTTAAAAAGTTCTTCCTGACACCTTGTTTACGAGCTTAGCCTGAGCTCCTACAGTACCTGATCAGCATATGGGATGAACATGAACAAGTGTTCAAGTTATGGGACCAAGTATTAGAACTGGAGGTCTCTGACGTATACTTCATAACCGAACTATCGCGCAGAGGTCCGGTGCCCATATTGACAGGGAGCAGACCGTCTGGTGAGAAGATGGAGCAAGTGATGGCACGAGTGTGCCGAGGGGCATGACTGGGATCAGGAAGTGGAAAGGTGGACATCCATACTATCCCTGATCTAGCACTCAGGGTAGTGCTTCATACCATCACGCGGGCCGCGGGATCGCAGGCACCGCACGAGGCAACAAAGGCCCAAATCTTACTGGCCTCAGAGTGCATGAGTCCACTATTATTTGACTGGACCATAGCAGTGACAATAAACATCAAGAGACAGCTCACAAAGTGTAAGCAGGCCAAACTGAAATAGTTTGGTTACGGTTCTATCCTGGTATTGTTTATTCTGGAACGATTACCAATCTTCCAGGGCCAAGGGGACGTAGTAGCTGAGCCGATTCCACGAGAGCCAAGAATGGCTCGCTGGGCAGCACTGATGCCCAGAGCTGGAGGAGGCCAACAGATGTCTTGGAGGCCGGAGTTTTTTGGGTGGTTGCGGCGTCAGTTGATTGTAGTGGAAGACTGGCCATATGCAGGAACCGATTTCACTGGAGACCCAGATCTCCCACTGCCGGAGGGAGATGATTGGGACGAGGAGTTGGGTATGACCTCTTCTCTTTTTGATTTTTATATTTTATGATTTTTTGTTAATACATGTCCATTCTGACACATTTTATATTTATGCAGACGTGGACCCAGAGAGACCAGCTGGTATGTCTCCTATCGTGCGGAGGACTCTTCCCGCACCTGATCCTTAGGCAGAGGGTGCAGAGGGGGGGGAGTTGATCCAGAATCTCAAGGGTATTGCCCGAGGGATCCCAGACTACGCCCGGCTGGCAGATGTACCGATGGCGTACCAGAGACATACGGTGGGAGTGCCTAGTCGCCTCCACTGACTTCTGAGACGCTTAGTGCGTGCAGTCACTTGTTATCATGAGCACCATGCGGATTAGACTCCTAGGGCTTTTATCATGCATATTTTTTGAGAGACATGTCGTCTCCGGATGTATTAAGATGAACATGTATATTTTTGATTTAATGTGATGCACACCATGCAAACATTCGATATCTATATATATACATATCTATTTCTGGATGGATTTTCCTTTTACATGTGATGATGATTTACAAATTGCGCAAATGTCTATCTAGAACCAAATTAGCTACTGCATCAGTTAACATATTCATATGCATGGGTATATGATGATATGTAATATAGTCAAAATTTCTTTCTAGTAAACGAATACGCAGATACAGACGTAAAATGGATGGGTTTCTTACTGAATAGTGTCCGTTCAGTTAATAATTCTAACACAACACTATATTCCACGATGTTATTTGTAGTACGTCCCAGACACACACCTTGCAGGTTGACCAACTCACCAGCAGGATCGTAGATTACCCAGGCCGCCGAAGACAGATTCCTGGTACTGCGGGAGGCACCATCCGCGAAACCAACAAACGGATTGATGGACATCTGCACAATCAGGAAGACCCGATCAGCAGAAAAATGTTTACATTACAAACCACACCACACATGCACACAAATGAAAAACACACACCTATGTACACACACCACACCAAAAATCACTTCAGGCGTAGTATTTTTTGAGGTACAACCCATTTCTGGGCTGCGCTAGCGGAACTCCTTCATAATCTATAAGCTCATAAGCCCCATTTTTCAAAACGCGTTTCACTATATAGGGCCCATGCCACATAGGTTGGAACTTACCGGCCCCAAGCTTGTCATGTGCTTGGTCGTATAGGAGGACGAGGTCTCCTTCGATAAAGGAACGCAGAGAAACTGATTGATCAAAGCGAGCTTTGACCTGCTTCTTTTGTGCTTCAATGACTAAAGTAGCTAAATGGCGGGTTTCATCTAACCGTTCCAGATAAAAAAGACGTTCTTCCTCAGCAGAAGTATCGGATAGAAGTTCCACAGCTAATTTCAAAGAAGGAATCTCGCATTCAACCAGAAGAGTTGCTTCCAGACCATACACCAATTGAAATGGTGTGAATCCAGTTGCACTCTTTGCAGACGTCCGATATGCCCATAGAGCTGAGAACAGTTGGAGGTGCCAATTGGATTTGTGAATACCAACTGTTCGTTGAAGCATAGTGACCAGAACCTTGTTCACTGCTTCAACCTGGCCATTTTCCTGAGGGTAATATGGCGTTGAGCTATCGTGGCGTAAGCCCAATCTTGAAGTCAGCTCGGCCATCATATAATCTCGGAAATGAGTACCATGGTCGGTGACGATGGCCTGAGGGACCCCGAAACGTGCAATGATGTGGTTGAATATGAACTGAGCAGCTGTCTTACCATCGGCAGCAAGTGTAGGCATCGCTTCGGCCCACTTAGTGAAGTAGTCGACAACGACAATTATATACGCATGCCCCCCGTCCGAACGAGGGTTACACGTCATAAATTCCACGCCCCATTTCGCAAAAGGACCAACGGTAATAACAGGATGCAAAGGTAGAGGCGGCGCGCGCATCTTGCGCTGAAACACCTGGCACGCGTGACATTTACGGACTGCGACGATACAGTCTTTGAATATTGACGGCCAGAAGTAACCTGCTCGCAGAATTTTCTGGGTAGTGGCATATCCGGACATATTTCCACCACAGGTGCCACTGTGGCAGTCATTTAGGACCCTTTCAGCCTCTTCCAAGGTTAGGCACCGACGGAGCACTGAATCTACTCCAACGCGGTATAAGGTATCTCCTACGATGCGGTAGGGTTGAGACTGATGCCGAACTCGATGTCGGGCATCTTTAGTCAACTCAGACTGAAATGTGGAGGTTTGAAGATACACGATTATGTCTCCGTACCAAGGGTCGCGAGTGCTGATGAGGAAAAGAGTTTCGTCCGGGATATGATCCTCGGAGAGTGAAGGAGTGGAGTCTGTCGGGAGCGAGCATATAAGATCCGCGAAAACAAGTGATTTGGTTGACTTAGCAGTAGTAAACTCTAAGTCAAACTCCTGCAGGATAACGATCCATTTGGAGTATTTTCCCCCCAGTAATTGTCGAGAAAGAATATACGTCATGGGGTTGCAATCCGAAACCACTGTTATCGTACGCAACAGGATGTAGTGGCGAAAACGCTGTACAGCGTGTACCGCGGCTAACGCCAACTTCTCGACGTGAGCATAACGTGTTTCTGTATCGAGAAGGTTTTGTGATAGATAATAAACAACATGTTCATTACCATCATCATCATCCTGCACCAGAACCATAGCTATGGTGCTAAACGCGGCGGCGAGATACAAAGTGAAATCGCGGTGATAATCAGGAGGACGAAGCAAAGGAGCATTAACAAGTAACGTCTTCAGCTTGTCAAAGGATTGTTGAGCAATTTCGTCCCAATGGAAGGGAACGTTCTGCTTTAACAGGCGTGTGAATCCTTTAGCCACCTCCCCGTAGTTCGGGATAAAGCGTCGAAGGAAGTTTTCTTTTCCTTGCAGACTCTGCAACTGATATAATGAGGTGGGTGATGGGAGATTGATGATAGCCTCGACCTTTAAAGGGTCAAGGCGAATTCCGTCTTTGGAGACTATGAATCCCAAAAGATGGCCAGAATCTACGCAAAAGACGCATTTATGAGGATTAAGCCTAATATTGTAGCGTCTACAGCGAAGGAAAATCTGGCGGAGGTGTTCAGGGTGGTCCTCTCGCCTAGCCGAATGAGCTGGCAAGTCGTCCAGATAAGGCTGAACGATATGGCGAATGTCATGGAAAGCGTAAGACATCGCACGCTGAAAAGTGGCTCCAGTGTTCTTCAAGCCGAACGGGAGCTTTTTATACGCGAAAGTACCCCATGGACAGATGAAAGTAGTCTTGTGTTGATCCTCAAGTGCAATATTGATCTGATTATACCTCGAGAAACCGTCCATTAAGGAATAAATCTCACTTCTGGCACTTTCGTCGATGATTTGGTCTATGAACGGAGTGGGATAGTTATCCTTCAGACAGGCGTGATTGATGTCGCGATAATCAACACAGACCCTAATAGTACCCTGCTTTTTATCGACAGGGACAATGTTGGAAACCCATTCTGTGAGGGGGATGGGATAAATAAAGCCCGCGTTCAGAAGTTTTTCAACTTCTGCCTTAATTGCAGCGGCTTTGCGAGGATGCACAAGGCGTAAGCGTTGGCGCACGGGCTTCGCACCAGGGTAGGTTGGAATCTCATGCACTACAATATTGGGATCAATCCCAGGCATTTCCTCGTAGGACCAGGCGAACACATCTCTGAATTCTTTAAAAAGATCAGTATAGACTTGAATCTCATCAGGAGAACAAGTCACTCCCACGTGTATATTCTCAACGATCCCCGGTTTAACGGAGATGTTGATTGGGATGGTTTGAGTGATATTACTCAGGTTTCCCTCCGAAAGAACCTCGTGCGTCAAGATGGGCGTTTGGAGAGGAGGAGTAGGAACCTGAGATGCATAACGCTCTAGACAATCTGACATTGCCCCCAAGCTAGGCATGAAAGAGGAACGATGATGTCCATCGCCCCAAGGCAGCTCCTTGAGAGACATAGTTTCAATGATGGCTTCATCGAAAGTAAAAGTCTCTCTAAGAGGATCAGGTGAATCCGCCTGACCAAGCCAGGGGGATTGGGAGCAGACATCTAGAGCCATGCTCAAAGGATCATGTTGAGGAGGTGGAGGATCAGATGCAGCAACAATTTCACAGTAGCTAATCTCTACTGGAGTCAAGGGCATTGATTCTCCAAACTCAAACACCTGCTCAGGCGTAGGAATGAGCCAGGGGTCATCAGACCTGGAAATCATGTTAACTTGAGCGGTGTGCGGTGGTGGTGCGGGAAAAATACCCATGAGGACGGGGTCTTTGAAGAGACCGGGTCCTACACTGTCAGGGGGATTTGGGATCTGATCCACGTATGGAATGTTGTTCTCGGAGGTGGAGGTGAAGAAGGACAACTGATCCACCGTAACGATTTTTCCCTCGTGAGGGAACTTAAGAAGTCAAAAAATGGTGGATGGCACAAATAGCATGGCATGAGTCCAGCTGCGGCCGAGAAGTATATTGTAGTTGAGCTTGGCGTCTACTACTTCTACTTCAACATTGACAGTCTTCCCTTGTAAAGTGATCGCTAAACTCTCGAGAACACCCAGGTGTTTAGATTCCCGACCATCGAATGCCTCTAAGGCATTGGGAGATGAGGACAGGGCTGGAGAGCCAATGGCCTTCCAGCAAGCGGATGACATAACACAGGTAGAGGCACCTTCATCCACAACGGCCCTATGAATGTTAACACCGTTGATCCCGACTTGAATAACAAGAGCGATCTGATGTGGAAGTCGGGGGGTGAAATTCTCTAAGTCGAAGGTGAGAAGACTTGAATCGGCGGGATCGATGCCACCGATGGCAGACAATAAAGCCTTCTGTTGCGAAGGACAACTCTGAAGAACTTCTAATGCAGACATAGCAGAAGGTGCTTGTGCCAAATCCTCAACAATACTGTAGTGCTGAGCGGCACGGGCATTCGAATTGTAAGAAGATCTTCGGAGAACACCTTTAGAAGGTGGCTTCACAACAGGTTCAGGAGTAGGCTTCTCGATTTCCAACGAACCGGAAACAGGTGGGGGAGGTGGTCCATCCGCAACTGCCTTCCCAGGTGCCTGCCGCGATTCATTGTAATCCTTCGAACGCGTGGCAACAGAGATAGGTGCAGCACCATTCATCATAAAAACTTGGGACCCAAATGGTGTAGATGGTGAAGGCTGTTCAACCATCTGGGTCTGCTGAGATGGGAATGGTTCTTTAAGAACTGCCGGAGTCCCTTTAGAGCCTTTGAGAAGTTGACTAACAGCAGATCGTCGTGGACAATCCTTGGTATAATGGTATCCTTCACAAATGAGGCAGGGATACTTAGGTTTACGTTGAGAACCATCCTCAGTGCGAGGTTTGGATTCTGGCTTTGGGGCGTCGGATTTGGATTTACCTTTGCCCTTCTTTTTCCCTTTAGAGGTTTTCTCCGTAGGATTGGCCTGAATGACGTTAACCTCCGCGGTTTTTCCAGAATCTGACGGGGCGGGATGAGCAGGAGTATTGTTGGAAGAATTAGACTTATGCTTCCCATTCGAAGATTTCTTCGAATTCTGAGACACGGAACCAATGACACCGTCCACTGCAGGGGTAGGTGGAGCCTTAGAGGTTCCGGACCGTGGAGCATCAGGCAAGATATCATAAAGCGTGCCGGACTGAGAATATACAAGATCCAGATATTGGGCACGCGCAATGGCTTGTTCCTCCGTCACACACGCTCCCATCGCAATATCTTGGGTGATTTTGTTCACGAAGGAGGTGGTGAACCAGTGAGTTAGTATCTGATCAGGTATATGAAACTTGATCAGTCTACGATGGCGCCGCCACTCATGAATGTGATCAGAAATGTGAGTGGCTTTGTCCTGCTTCAAAGAAGTCAGGAGGTGCGTCCCGGCTTCATAGCGAACCGGTAACTGAAAGTGCGTCAGAAAAGCCATGGCTAAGGAATTGAAATCTTGGAAGATGCCACGGGATAACTCGATGTACCACTTAGCAGCAGCTCCAATCAAAGTGCGCTAGAAGAGGCGCAGACAAATTCAATCATCGACCCAAGAGTTAGACGAACACCAAAGATGATACGTCATTACATGCGCTTGGGGGTCCTCCCCAGCTTTACCCTCAAACTTGGGGCAATCACCTGGTATCTTGGTAGGAACCGGAGGCCAATAAGGATTATGCAAAATCGGATCATTGGTCAATTTTGAAACATCCGACAACTCCAAGGTAGCCAGGAACGGCAATGGTGGATTGACCGGCATGCCAGGCCCGGGATGAGGACCGGTACCTGTACTCCACGCTGGTTGGGAATATCCCTGCCCCCATGGGTTATGTCCCGTAGGATTCTGACTGTAGGGGGTGTAGGTGCTATAACCAGACTGATTTGGCTGCTGGTAACCAGCGTGTGGGGCTTGATAACCAGAGTAGGGACCCTGATTATATTTCGGCCCAGTGTAAGCAGCATTTGGATTTGGCTGCTGAGTATAGGTAGAACCGGGTGGATGAGGATAATACTGAGAGCCTCGGGCTAGTTATAATTCGGTTGAGTTTGACCGTGAGGATAATAAACGCCCTGAGGATGAGTCAGCTGCTGATAGGTGGAACCCTGTGGAGCCTGATAACTAGGGCGCAACTATTGATTTGGTTGCGGCATCGAATAAATCGGCTGCTGGGCAGGGTTAATGGAATGGGCGGGCTGCCCTGAGTGAATAGGTTGACCCAGCTGAGCGGGCTGCCCTGAGTGAACAGGTTGACCCGGATAAACAGGCTGCGCCGGTTGCGCAGATTGACCTGGCTGTAAAGGAGCCCCAAGTTGTGCCAGATGGGCCGGTTGGCCTGGAGGCGGAACACCGGGTTGTACCGGATGGCCGGTTGGCCTGGTGGAGGAATAGAGCCAGGTGGTTGCTGGTAACCGGTTTGACCTGGAGCAGGACCATAGGATGGTCTCGGCGTATATGCAACGTTGGAAACAACAGGATACTGCAATTGCATAGGTTGAGAAGGCTGGATTTGCCCCCCAAGACCATAGACCGGTCCCGGTTGGTACCCCGGCTAAGGCTGCACAGGTTGACCGGAAGGGTTGTAATACTGTCCTTGCAGACCGTATAATGGCCCTTACTGGCCCGCAGGATAGCCTTGCACGGGCTGCCCCTGTGAGTCATAAGGATAGCCAGGTTGGCCCGAAGGTTGGCCTTGGAAAGGTTGCCCTTGCGGGTTATAAGCCTGGTTATAAGGTAAACCTTGAGCATGGAGGTGAGCCTCAGGAGCGGGTAGACATAAAATGTCCCCGTGCTCATCATACTGACCTGGAAAAGCATACACGGGTGTACCATCCTGTGCATAGTGCGAAAAATAAGAGCGGTTGGGATCTTGGGAGGATGGTCCAACCTCGGGGTTCGGCTGTTGTAGGGACAACCGATACTCCTCCGGAGAAATATTCTCCGGCATAACAGTCGCTAAATAGACATCTTCAGGAGGCGGCATAGCCCTCGCGGAGGGTGCCGTGACAGTGGGTGCAGATGCAGCCACACAGATAGTGGGTCGAACGGGTATAGAAGTGACGGGTGTATGAGGAGACACCCCCGGTGAAGGAGAAGCCGGCCTCGGAGAAGGAGCTGACACTCCCATAGAGGCTACGGCGGAAATGATCTGACCCAAGGATCTGTACCCTGGTGGTAATGAGGGACTAGATGACATAGCAACTAGTTCAGAGTTGTCTCCCGGAAATAATCTTCGTGGGAAGAGCTGATAGTCTTCACTAGACGTTGGGATTTCCTCACCAGAATCACTCATGTTGGAGCCTGCCGCTAGATCTCGTAATAGACGGCGAGGACTAGGAGGAAAAACAACAGCTATAAAAGGCGAACTCGATGTAAGAGAAAGGAAATCAGCTCCTAATCTCAATTCAGACACAGGGTCAGAAAAGGGCCAATCGAACTCAACTGGTCCCCCAAAGGGTTGCTCAGAAAGAACTGGTCCCCCGTCAGGAAACTCGGAAACAATGGGCTGCTGGGGTTCAGCAGAGGATTGTGAAGCCTCCGATGAATCGTCCGTGTAAGGACTACCAGTAGACGAAACTGAGGGTTCCGCCACTGTGGTAGTAATGACAAGAGAAAAAGATCAAACACACACACTGGCTGAAAAAGAGTCAAGACACACAATCAAACGGTCAACAAGCAGAAACTAACAAGGCGTGTGATCGTGGGTGATTAATTTTTACCACATTGAAAAATAAGAAACTTCACCGTTTCATGTTTTAAGAGTCGAGAAACGGTTGAAAAGGTGACTCTATCTCTTTTAGATTTGACACAAGCGTGAAAGGACAAGCGCTTGGTGATCCTTTCAAATTTAGGGAGTCATAAAAGATCAAATGACTACTCAGGAATACTAGGCAAAAGGGTGTACCAAATAACCGTGAACTGCAATATACACCTTGGTTCCAAGAATGAAAGAGAAATCAACCAAGGACTTTCCGTACGTGCAGGCAATCTCCCCGAATGCTGTGTTCGGTGTATCACGGGTATAGGGCGGCAGACTCGGCTTCCTACGGATAAAGGATTGAAACCTAGAGGGGTCTCCCTTTATATACGCGATGGTATGGGGAGCACAAGTCCGTACTAGCGCTGTCTAAAGCCAAAGGCGAACGACAACTACTAGGTTTAAAGACGCTGGAACACGTCTCTAGCCTAGACCTCTAAATGTGTTTCGTTAGATTTCAATGTTGCCTTAGTGTAAATTGAGTAGATTTTAAAGTTGATCTTCAATTACGTTTCAGTTTTCAGGCCCTAACGAATGTGCTGTCTCAAAAATCTCCTAAATGCAAAACTACATGCCACAGTATATCATTTCGTTCGATGAAAGCTAGCTACAGAAGAGTTAAGAGATTTTTACACAAACAAAATGATCGGAAGACAATCAGTGATATCTCTAATGCAGCTAATGAAACTAAAAACTTTTCTTTCAAAGTCACTAATTACTAATAACACCGAAAAGATTTTAATTTGCACTAATCAATCAAAAGAAAAAGAGATTTTTTTATATTTTCAATGTTTGAGAGCTAGATGCACTAAACAAACCAAAAACAAATGAGAAGCAATTTGAGAAATGATAATAAGAGAGGAAAACAAACAGATCTCACTCAATGGTACGAACAATCAGATCTCAAATCGACCAAAAGTCTCTCAAAACCAAGAAAAATTCCCAAAGACACCAACGAGCTGTGTGATCTAGGCCCAGAACGAAGCGAAGTGAAATTCGAATGAAAACGAAATCAATCACTCAAAAAGCGCAATAAGATGATAGACAACTGTCAAACGAACGCAAGGAAGCAATCCCAAAGTCGACTGAATGAACGAAAACCAAAAACTCCCAAGGGAGGCTCGACTCACAAAAGCACCTAGATGCCCTAGGGCTCGAATGCAAAATCGAAAGAAATAGGCAAACAACCAAAGGATGGAGGTTACAATCAGTCAAACTAGGCTCCAGTGCACTCAAACAGCCGAAAAAACAAGATCAAAATCACAAGTCAGTCCCAGAAAGCATAAAACACAGCAAACCCTAATAGCTCACAGGATTGGCGCGACTGTGAGCTTGAAATTAGCGCCAGAAAGGCAATGGCGTGGGTGATACACAAGAAACCTGCGCCAATGGGCGCGACTGTCACACTGAAAAGCGCGCCAGCCGAGTTTACTATGGGAAAATGAAAAACAAGCAATCTCAGACACAGACAAGTGATGACAAGGCTAAAACAAAGCCAAATAAACAAAAAAACCAGTCCGAAGAGTTGACCAAGCAAGCAAGGCCAAGAAATTGACCGAAAAGAGAAGACAACACTCCAAGTTGTTCAGTCCGTAAACTAAACCGGAGATTGACCGAAGCAGCGTTGATCTACTCCGCTAATGCAGAGCAAAAGCGTTTCGAAGGCTATCTGGTTGTACTTCAGGCTCCGTCTATAGCTTACAAATCAAACAACAAGCTGAGTCCCCAGCGGAGTCGCCAAATTGTTGAAGAGGTAAATCCCCTCTGCGGACAGAGGCGATCCCTACTAGCCCAGATCGGGTCTAGCAACAATCAAACACGCTACAGTGCAGGTTCCTAATTGCAAATAAACCGACTTGCGATGAAGGCTTACCTGGAATCCAACGCTGTCATTTGTAGAAGAGGTGGTGCTCCCGTTCCTTTGCCCTGGCAGATCACAATCCTCATGATCTCCGTGATCGGACACCTGCACATGCAAGAAACAACACAAACGCAAGCATAAAATCCAGTATATACAACTATATGTCAGTCGAAGAGGACATAACTCATGAACACAATCAAGAACAAGAGTGGAACCATAACCAATAGTCGCTTATCATTAATGAGTCAAAAGAAGAATACAACCATAGCTTCGACGCCGAATTCTCCTTTGGCGGGTCGTCAGCAAAACATGTCTCGGTAAAGCCTGTCAAGGATGGGACAAGCCTCTCTCTCCGGATACTTGACAATAGTCTCCTTGCTTGGATTTGGCCTTAAGGGAATCAAGAAGGCTCTTGCAGCATAAGGATGTGAAAGCTCTTGGGAACTAGCTTGCAAAGGAGATGGGCAAGCTTTTATAGATGGAGGAAGGGGAGTTGGGATCCCTATAATTATGGGATTGGCCCTATCATCAAGGAAGCTTCCATGAGAGGTGGCAAACCACTTCCTCTCTATGGAAATCCGTAGCCAAACCTCCCCACTCAAGATAGATATCAGTCCAGGAATTTGTTAGGACGAAACTTCCTCCTTTTATTTTAAAAAAAAACCTCTTAATATGGTTGGCGCGAGTGCGGTTCTATGACATAGTGCAAATTGGCGCGCCCTCTTTGGAGGATTTTCCCCCTTGGCGCGAGGGCTGAGCTATGGAACCACGCCAATGGAAAAAGAGCTATTTTTAGGGTTTTTTGCAGGGAGATGTCTTCAGGGCAATGGCGCATCTTGGAGGATGCGGTAAATGCAGTCTTTTCTACGCTCACGAGGTCCTGAGAATAAGCCCTCCAATGTGCGGGATGGGGAATGGAAGGAAATGTTTGACAAATTCTTTATTAACAACCCCTCAAGCCAACACTCACCATATTGAAGAAGTTATAAAAAAAATTTACCTTTAAAGACCATTTTTGTTTGCTTGCAAAGCATCAGAGGATGGTCAATTTTTGAGAGGATAAGTTCTCCACCAATTCCAAATCAATCAAATAAAAAGATATCTTTGAGAAATAAACTATATAAAATGAAGAAAGCGAAGGATGAGGACATAAAATCCTTTTCCAATGAAGATTTATCAAATAAGAGATCAGTTTCAAGGGCTTGGGGAGACAATTTCTGAATCTGAAATGATGATCTATGTAATAAATTCCTTGCCACCAGAATGGAGTAGTTTCATAACTAGCATTTACTCCAAGAAAAAATCACCTCTGTCTTATGAGTTGTGGGCTTAATGCATTTTGGAAGAAACTAGGGTCAGGGAAAAAGATGATATCAAATTAGATGAACAATATCAAGCCTTCATTGCTAGAATCAAGAAGCTAAAGTTTGGAAAGTCCAAAACTAAGCCTAGTATGGCTAGTCCAGGAGGCTCCAAACACCCTCAGGAGACCAAGAGGGCTATTGATAGGTCAAAATTCAATTGTTCTCGAACCAAGTTTATATTGAAGTACTCGTCGCCCTGATTCCAACGATGCAAACAGATCTCCAATCCGAGCCCATATGGAGAGGTTAGAGCGAGTCAAAGTTTTTTTCAAAGTTGAGCAGTGGGTTTAAGTCTCCCACAAATTCACGATAAACCAGCAGGGAACCCAGCTCCTGAAAATTGGTGAAATTGTGGCCTCTTTAATTTTCCCAATAACCCTTATGTTGGGAAAAATTAAACCGACCACTATTTTTATAAAAACAAAAAAAAATATAAAGATGGGGGTGGCGAGCCACCACCCCTGCCACCCCACCACATGAATCCACATTTGATTATTTTTATAATAAAATTCGTTGGGGGGAAGGATGTCAACACCACCACCCCATCGGAGCTCACCATACAAAGCGACGACATATATAACATATATTAAGTTCAAAGAGGTTGCGTCGGGGCCGTGTGGTGTAGACCCCGCCAAGAATAATCCTATATATATGAAAATAGAGCCAAAGGTCATGGAAACGGTGATGAGAGGTCAGCGGGAATCGAAACCGCACCAGCCACCTGGGCTGGCCCGCCCATGCAAATGTCCGATATACAACAAGAAATTAATTTCCATATAAAATGTGCCAAAGAAACTTATCACCATTAAAAAAATTGTTAACAAAACAATATAACCAAATGGAATGTGCTATAAACAAGTTGGCTTGGGTTTTGAACCTGAACCCTCTGTCTCCTCCATGGAACCCGCCGGTGGGTGTTGCCAATGCACCAATGACCCCAACGTTGTACAGTCTACCACCTTTTTTATACTTAAACCTAAATTTCATTTGCATGGGGCAGAGAAGAATGGACCAGCGGACCAGTGGAGAGGAACCATGACCCCATAGCAAGGCGGAACTAAGTGTGGGCACGCTTTTCAAGTCAGATGATTTTTTCATATAATATTCCTTGATGCCTAAAAGATTCCATGGGGAGGTAATCTTTCATTTTGTCATAATGATATGAAGTTTACAGTCATTTTAACCAGAATTTCACAACGAACGTGATGGTAAAGTCAGAATGGCCATCTGATCAGCAGATTTGCAGATTCCCTATAGAAAAAAAATCTTAGGGAATCTTGAAGGCATCAAAATATTACTTGAGGTTTAAAACTTGCAAGAGTCATAATTCGACAAATTTTATGTCGATTTTACACCTCTCGGTGACATGAATTCAATGGAAATGTATGTTTTAGCAGTAGAGCTCCCCATTTCTTGTCCATTTTCCATATTGGAGTAACGATGTTTGATTTTCAAGTGTAGACAATCGATTCTATGCCCCTTGACGCCAAAAATTCAATGGTGCAGCCAAATTCAACAGCTGAGCACCCGCTTCTTCAGCCAGCTTCAAGGGTTGAGGTATATGCAGTTTCATCACGTGCCTCTTTTGGCTGTGAGATGTATTAGGATTTCTAGATCCGTTCTTGATGCATGTTTCAAGATCTTTTTTTTTGCTTCATGTGAGATTATGTCATGTTGGTAGGAGGTCCATTGTGAGTGAGAGTTCCTGTAGCGGAATGTCTCATGGGGAGACAAGCCACTCATGTTGAGGGCACATCCTTGTATGAACATCATCCTTTTCCATCTTCCCATTTCCAACATTATATGAAGGGGCCTACCCCATTTTGACACCGGGCCGAAAGACGTAGCCCACACTGGGTGAACTTTGTTATCAACGTCTCGTGTTTGCATGTTACTGATGGTTGTATTTTTTGCCTTATTTACAACATGCACATGTGTTCTTTTATGTTTTTTTTAAATTAAATTATAATAACATCATAAAATTAAAATATCATGGGTAAATTCAGTAGTTGACGGACCTAGATCAAGTGGTATTAGAGCGGCCTTCTTACTGATACGAATTAAAACTGTGAAAAACGATTGAACGTGCAACAATGGAGGATGGAAAATACATGTATGAGGCCATTCTCAAGATGTCCAAAATGGTAGACATGATGCATGCAGCTCATGAAATAAGGGAGAAAGAAGAAGAAGAAAGCGATGCTTCATCCACATATTCATCACCATCTTCTCATCATTCTAATGAGGAGATCAACCATAGCCTTCAAGCAAATAACGTTGAATTGAAATTACTTCTACGAGAGGAGAAAGAGGATAAGAAGAGAGTACAACTTCAGTTGCAATCCACAGAGGCAACCTTGGAAGAAGTGAAGCACAATGACGAGAGCTTTCAAGTAAATAATGTTGAATTAAGGAGGGCACTACAAGAAGATAAGGAAGAGAAGCAGATATTGCAGCTTCAGTTGTGAGTCGCAGAAGAGGCTTTGGAGGAATTGAAGCACAACAAAGGCTTAAAGAATCCATCATCACCTGTTTCTGAATCGAAATCTAAGGTAAACAATTTTGATGTTTCTTCAATTTCATCTTCACATGCTATCATTTATATGGGAAATGTGGAATACCCATTACAGGAACTGGCATGAGACTCCTCACCAAGATGGGATACAAAGGAGGAGGACTTGGCGTTGATGGCCAAGGCATGATTCAACCATCGGAGGTTGTGCAGAGACCTCATTTCAGAGGTTTGGGATACACTGAAGGACAGTGATCGAAGGTGTCAGAAGCTCCCAATGCATGGTTGAAACCATTGGGGAAAGAGACTGATGGGAACACTTCACCATCATCCTATGACAGCGCACATGATTGTGAAAGAGCTAAGGCAAGCTCTCGTCACCATGATCACACCAGAGACAACCGAGAAAGGTATAACAAGTCTCAATATTCTAGTGTTCATTTTGATTACAAGCATGTTGCTAACAATGAACATAGATAATGGCATTAGAAAACATGTGTTTTTTGTGGATTACATAACCATGTCTTTGTTAAGTGTTGGAAAATAATGGCAGCACAAAATAGGATGAGCCGTGAAAGGCCGTCTCCATTATGGGAAAAGAAGAAGGTAAAGAAGATCTGGAGGATGAAGACTCATTTAAGTCATTGCGACAGAAGTGGACATTAGAGAGCCACGTGTTGGAGGCTCCATCTAGAGCAACACCTTAAGGAAAAAGTGTCCATACATGAACTAGTTGAAACGATTGTTCGACAAGAAAATGCACCATAGAGCGATAACCCATTCACTTTGATAAGTGAGAGCTGATTTTTCTAGGTGTGGTAGAGTGTCGTGGCCTTAATTTTTAAATCATATGTTGCATGTTAAAATGTAAAAGTGATGATGTGTTTTCCATCACTTGTTAAGAAACAATGATATTTTTGCCTTGTATAGATAGCTGGGGTATGATTCCATTTTGATGTAAACTTGACCACATAGTATGGTTATAAACTTGTAGCAAGTGTGGGGAATGATTGGGTCATAGATTGGTCACTTAGTTAAGCATGTAATTTGCAAAATGTTTTACTACAGGTTTGTAGAGGATGCAGGTGTTGGCTCATCGCTTATGGCTCTGAAGGACAAAAGTGAAGGAGAATAAAGGGTGACCTCTCAAAACACTTGTGGTGCAAATAGGGTACAAAGCAGCTACAGATTAAGTTCATGCCTTTGGTGGAAAAAAATCTCCTCAGTGGGGAGGATTGATCCAAGAGGCTCTAGACACCCTCAGGAGACAAGAGGGTTGTTGATAGGTCAAAATTAAAAGTGGTCAGATTGCTCTCGAACCAGGTTCATACTGAAGTACTCGTCAACTTGATTCTAATGGTGCAAAAATATCTCCAATCTGAGCCCATATGGAGAAGTTAGAGAGAGTCAAATATTTTTTCAAAGTTAGGAAGTGGGTGAGGTTTAAGTTTCCCACAAATTCACCATCAACCGACAGGGAACCCAGCTCCCGAAAATGGGCGAAATTGTGGCCTCTTTAATTTATCCAATAACCCTTATGTTGGGAAAAATTAAAACCGACTACTATTGTTATAAAAACAAAAAAATATAAATATGGGGGTGGTGGGCCACCACCCCTGCCACCCCACCGCATGGATCCACATTTGATTATTTTTATAGCAAAATTCGTTGGGGGTCCGGTTGTCAACCCCGCCACCCTCGCTGGAGCTCACCATACAAAGCGATGACATATATAAAATATATTAAGTTCAAAGAGGTTGGGTCAGGGCTGCGTGGAGCAGACATCGCTCACCATAATCCTATATATATGCAAATATACTTGAAGGTCATGGCACCAGTGATGAGGGGTCGGCGGGAATTGAACTCGCGTCGGCCACGTGGGATCGCTCGCCCCATGGACCGGCCCCATATACAATAACCAATTCAATGCCATATAAAATGAACCAACGAAACTTATCACCATTAAAAAAATTGTTAACAAAACAATATAACCAAAAGAAATGTGCTATAAATAGGTCAGGTCAGGTTTTGAACCCAGACGCTCCGCCTCCTCCATGGAACCCACCGGTGGGAGCTGTCAATGCACCACCAGCCCTGATTTTGTACAACTCGCCACCTTTTTTATATTTAAACCTAAATTTTCTTTTGCACGAGGCAGAGAAGGACGGACCAGTAGAGTGGAAGCATGACCCCACAACAAGATAGAACCATGTGTGGGCACACTTTTTGAGGCATTTAATTTTTGCAGAGAAGATTCCTTGATGCTTGAAAGATTCCATGGGGAGGTAATCTTTGATTTTGTCATAATGATATGAATTTAACAGTAATTTTAACCAGAATTTCATAGGGAATGTGATGGTAAAGTCAGAATGGCCATCTGAGCAACAAATTTGTAGATTCCCTACAGAATAGAATCTTAGGGAATCTTGAGGGCATCAAAAGATTCTTTGAGGCCCAAAACTTGCAGGAGTCAGAATTTGACAAAATTTATGTCAATTTCACACCTCTCGGTGAAAGGAATCTGATGGCGATGCCTGTTTCAATAGCAGAGCTTTCCATTTCTTAACCATTTTCCAAATTGGAGTAACATTGTCTGATTCTCAATTGTGGACAATCAATTATATGCCCCTAGATGCCACGAATTCGACAGTGCATCCAGATTCAGCAACTAAGCACCCGTCTCTTCAACCATCTTTAGGGGTTGAGGTATATGCAGTTTGATCATGTGCCTGTTATTGTTGTGAGATGTATTATGATTTCTAGATCCTTTCTTGATGCATGTTGCGGGATCTTGTTTTTTTGCTTCATGTGAGATTATGTCATGCTAATAGGAGGTCCATTGTGAGTGAGAGTTCCTGCAGCAGAACGTCTTGTGGAGAGACAAGCCACTCATGTTGAGAGAAGATCCTTGTATGAACATCATTCATGTAAATTTTCCCATTCCAACATTATATGAAGCGACCTACCCCATTTTGACACTGGGCCCAGAGACATAGCCCACACTGGGTGAAATCTATTATCAACGTCTCATGTTTGCATGTTACTGATGGTTGCCTTGTTTCCCTTCTTTACAACATGCACGTGTGTTCTTTTATGTTATTTTAAAACGAAATTCTAACAACATCACAGAAGTAAAAGATCATTGGTAAATCTGGTTGTTGACGGACCCAGATCAATGGTGAAGGTTCAACTCTTTTGATGCAATGAATATGGACACTTTAAGAGGGGATTTCCAAACAAGTAGAACAACAAAATAAAGCAAGAAGTGAAGCTCACATAACCAAAGAAACTAGAGCACCTAATAAGAAGTTGAAGAAAGAAGATGTCAGAGATATTTACTATTAAAGAAGGCATCCTCCCTGTCAATTTCTTTAGGAAGTTTGAATGTCCTTTAGATTAGCATTCATTTTTGAGAATCTTGGTTTTGAAAATGCATGCAATCGTAGATAGAAGCATGTGATAATTGCATATTTAGAGTCTAGTTGATTGAGTTGTTTTGTAGGAATCAACTAGTCTTTAAAATTGTATCATTTTTCATATTATTGTTTATCCAATCATTCTCTAATATTATGTTAAAGGTAATCATTTTTCTAAGGTGGATCATCATGATCTTGTAAGAACCGTCATCTTGTATGGTTCTTGGAAGAATCATTATGACAAGATTAGTATACATTCCATATAGTATGGAAACAATACTCTTAAAGGATGAAGGAATGAAATTGGTCAAGTTTCAGGCTCATTGTAAGGAATATAACTAGATGATTGTATGAAAGTGTAGGAATACATATTTGAAGTAACTCTTGGGTATGATTTATATGTAAAAAATCCTATAAAATAAATTGATCATGCATGGTGAATCTTCCATTTGGTTATATGATGCCTAAAATATGAATTTGACTTACTCTATAATGGATAAAGGATTAAAAATTTCTCTTTATATTATGTAGATAGTGATCAACATCCAGTATAGTCTCCATAAGAGAATTGTAACTTGGTAATCAAGTTCGGTCATTGGGCACTCTGATGCATGAAGGAAGATTCATGTGGAGATGGACCATGAGGATGTTGAGGCTTTGATGAGAAGGTCATCATGATGAGGTAAATATAATATGAATTATTGTTGGTTATATGGTTAACATATTATTTTATCGTCAAGTCTCTCTAGCACAACTAGTTAAGGATGGGCCTCGTCAGCAAGGCGACCTAGGATCAAACCTAATAGGGGGTATTGTGCCCTATGCTAGGGGGAGGACACGTCCTAAAAATCCAGTCAGCTAAATGGTTGTGTGGCCCAGGCTGGGTGCGATCCCTAGGTGACCTTGATGTCTTAGATTCCCCTGGGTCATGGCTCCTCAAGCCATAGGTCAAGCCTAGAGGATCATAGACAAATTGATAGACAAAAAAAAACATGTTGTTTTGCTACTTGGAAGGATGCTGCAGGAATATAGGAAGAATGTTGAGGCATGCTCAACATATGACACTTAGAAATTATTAAGTCAATATTTTTTCATCTTGGGATTGAAAGGTAGTCGTGCGAGAAGATAACCTGAAGGTCAAGTTCGTACAATAACAAGGGATCACTTTCATGAGGAAGTTATGATTAGCTTGAAGTTTTGTAAGGCTCAACATAATGCCTTCATTGTTGATGAAGATATGAAAGTGATGGCCTGAACCTTATCACAATATTGAGGGAAGAAGATGGCTCCATGATACCCAAGAAGGAAGAAATCTCGATATAATGAGATGAGAAGGAAAGAGGGAGCCCTGCAACTATAAAGAATAGGTAGTCGCTATTCTTATGAAAACAAGCTATAAGGCTTGTGGTGTTGACTTCCCAAATTGAAAGGAAGTCTAGAATATCCTATGGTTATGAGAGGGAGTAAATGAGTCTCCTTGAATAGGAGCAAGGATCTATTCTCTGATCAAAAGGGGAATAAGGATATCCTCTTTGGTTGAGAGGGACTGATGTTGGACATCACATGTGCATTCTCTTCTTCATGTGTCATGCACTTGACCAAGACTAACAGTCGTATGTCTAAGTGAAGGCCTTGGAGAGATATTGGTGGAGGATTGGATAAGAATTTCTATTTTCCTTGAGGATAGAGCATCCAAGAAAGGAAAGGTAACAACACTCTTTGAGGATAAGACATGTATCCAAGATAAGAGTGGTCGAAGAGGATCAATATTCTTTGAGGATTGGGAATCCAAGATAAGAATAGTCCTAAAAGGACATACCTTGTGAACATCTAGATGGAGTATGTGCCTTGTAAAGGTAGTGTGGTATCACACGTGAATCCTCCCAACATAATTATCTTGAATGATGATGAACTTGTCTAGTTAGGCCTCAAAGACAATGCTGGTCATAATGATGATGGTTACAATTGGATTATCAATTCGAATCTTCTTATGAGAGCTCTTTAGTTTAAGAATGATGTTGTATTGGTTGTATAATTATGAATACCTCCTTAGTTAAGATGGAGTGTTGAAAACATAACTAGTTTCAATCTTCATAATTTTTATTATACTCATTTCAATATGTATCTTACGTAACAAACAAAAGAAGAAAAAGAAAAAGTTATTATTTTAAAGCATGGGTTTCATGCTCTTTATTGATGGGCTTCTAGGTAAAAGGATGTTCTTCATGCTTCTAGGGTTTTTTACATCATAGGATTTATTATCATGAGGCAAAATAGTCAACATCATGTTTATAAGACCCTTCTGGAAAAGATGCACCTTGTAAAATAATTTATTTTGAGTCTAGAAGGTCCTAGAAACCTCCAAAGTACAATTCGGCCCTTGAAGCCTCAAGTCGGCCTAAAGGAAGTAATTTGACCCCTTTGAAAGGCTTTAAATAGAATCATTTGCAACCTCATTTGATATTGACACACCCAGACGTTCGATTTCAAGAGAAAAAGTTTGATATGTAGCTAGGAAATAAGAAGAGGAGAAGAGCTAAGGTGTAGAATGAAAGAAGAAGGGAGGAAATTTGTTTTTTGGATTTAACTCTCTCACATGTGCGGAATATAGGGTTTCTTCAACATCAAGGAATTAGGTTGAAATTTTAGGTCCAAATTACAGGAAAGCAATTTGTGATATCAAGTTGTTGGAAGAAGGAATATTTTTTCTTGACCTCGTTGACCTTGAGAGGATCTATCATGTTTAAATAAGGATCTCTTGAGGAAGATGTATTAGGGTTTCTACAACAGCTACAAGGCCAAAGTTGCAAGTCGAAGTTTTAGGGTCGAAGTTGGATGAAGTTGAAGTTGAAAGCTGGTAGAATCAAGATTAAGCTTTGTTTATCTGATCTATTTGGAAGGAATTATTGAAGGGATGATTTGGTATTTGGAGGAGAACTTGGTCTATGGTTTGGGTCTTTGAGGGCTTTTCCCTGGCTTGGAGCCTAATTTGTGTCCACTATCTTTACAATTTTTGTTCTTGGTAATTGTTTGATGAAGAAAATCTAATAAAAAATCATAAGAAAATAAATAAAATGTACAAACAATTATTAAAGTTAAAAAATATATAAATTAATAGTTGTCATATTGCATTTTCCAACACCCACCCCATCCTTAGAAGTCACACCATTAGAGGTTTCTTACAAATATGTACAAAGTGATTTAGTTTTCTAAAATAAGTGAAAATATTTTTAGAATAAAACTATTTTAGAAATTAAAGTTGCACATTAAATATATTTTTATAATTTAAATGAAATTCTCTTTACAATAAAGTTATGCGATAACTTAAAGTTGCATGATTTTTTTCAAAAAAGAATTTGATGTTTATTTTTATGTTTTTAATTTGAGATTTTTTATCTAGTAATGTAACTTTTAAACAAGTGAATCAGCACAAACTATATAATACATGTTGTAAAGGAGGATATGTATTTTTATTTTTATTTTATTTTTTGAACATTTCCTTAAATACTTTAAGTTAAAAAATAAAATAAAAATAAAATACAAAATATTTTCCTTAAAAATTTTTAAGAAATAAAAATAATAAATTGATTCAATTAAATTTATTTTATTGTAATTTGTTTTTATTAATAAAATTACAAAGTAAAAAAATGTTAATATACATACTACACACATATATATTGCTACTACCACTTTACCACTAGGCTTCCCCTCTAATGATATTTTAGAATATACAATTAAGAAACATATAAAAATTTAATAAATTTAATTAATAAACCTATAAAATTAATATTTGCAATAGTTTTTATCCTCATTTATATAATTATGTATTATATGAAATTTAAATAAATATAAATAATCTTATTGAGAAAGAGCATAGATTCATTTTTACGTGAAATTTATCAAGCCAATTGAAATACAAACTTTTCTTCAAATTTTAAATTAAAAAAAATGTTTACAACTTTCCAAATTTGATTTCTAACAATGTTTACATCTTCCCAAATTTTATTCCTCTCCTAACTCTAGTGAATCCAAAGTTAAGATACATTTAATATACTAATTATATATCAACTTGAAATAGAAAAAATAAGTTTAATTAAAATGTAAAATTAAGGAGTAGTTTAATTGCTATAAATTTTGAAAGTTTTTTGGGCATATTTTCCCCACTAATTTTTTATTGAATTAAAAACACATGTTTGATGTTTGAACATTGCACAATCCAAATGTCTTGAAAGAAGTTTTTAAATAGCTAAATTTATTTATATTTTTAAAAACGATTTGTGTAAAGATGAAAGAAGTTTTTAAAGAGCTAAATTTATTGATATATCTAAAAACAATTTATATAATAAATTTAAATTGTATAATAATTAGGTAATGCAATAACATTTATTTAAGGTTAATAAGTTATTTAAGATTTGGGAATATGTTAAAAAATCTTTCCAATTAATTTAAATTCTAATTAATTTGTCCTTGAAGTATGTTCCACAAATTTTTAATGCGATTAGATAATATAGTTAATTTGAAACGAACTTTACAAGTATCAACAACTTAATCGAGCCTTTTAGAGTGTATTATAAAATTAACAAAGCCTTCCGGAAAAGTAGACCAAAGTCGAATAAACAACCTTTTTCCGTTATTCGAAGCGACAATTTTATTGGAAAGGACAGCACCGCTGATAACCTGAAGACCTCGGAGCAAGAATCCCAGCTAATCTCAACCTTTTTAAATATATATATCATACAAATTCAAGAAAAACTACTGAAGTTCGACGAGATTCCCCAGATTCCAATATTAAATACTTTGTTGAAGCCTGTCAACATTTTCTACCCTAAACTGAACCTCGTTAGAATATATTTCAAGATTCAACATGCTTATTCCCGAAAGTATTACAGGATTACAGTCAAATATGCAAGGTGTATTCCAGGTTTTGAGGCAATGGAAGGTCCTAGTACACCTTTCCTTAATTATAAAGGCTAATTTTATGCAAGAAATAATGAACAGAGAGATCTGTAATACTTCATAATAAGGATTTTTGGATTCTCCACAATGAAGCTTAAGATGAATTTCTCATTCTCTTTAGCATTTATTGTGATTATCTATTGGCATTCATGGAGGCACAGTGCTGCGGCAGTTTGTCACAGCGCTATTTACAGTTTTGGAGATTCTTTGGCTGACACGGGGAATTGGTTAGCCTCAAATCCCGCTGCCGCTGGAAACATCGCTAGATCGCCTTATGGTGAAACTTATTTTAATAGAGCAACAGGCCGGTTTTCGGACGGTCGATTAGTTGTGGATTATATCGGTATGTTGGAACTTTCTGATGAATAAACAGTTTTTTGATGTTTTCAAAGTAGTAGACTAATTACTTTCTGTATTTGACAGCTCAAGCTTCAGGTCTGCCTTTCCTGACTCCATATCTGAGTAACACTGGTAACTTTGAAGTGGCTGGAAGCACGGTTAACACTAGCGGTGTTAACTTCGCAGTGGCTGGAGCCACGGCCTTGCAACCTGGTTTCTTCGTAGCAAAGTCAATCTCGCCGCCTATGACTTCATTTTCGCTGGACACGCAGATCCAGTGGTTTTTGGAGTACAGGAAAAATGTTTGTTCCAAATCTCCAGGTTCTTGATCTTGATCTTTATAAGATAATCTAGCTAAATTCCACTCATTCTGTGAATTTATTAAGCTCTAAATGTAAGGGATTTGAACTTGTGACTAATTTTATGTTTGTTCCAAATCTCCCGGTTCTTGATCTTTATAAGATAATCTAGCTAAATTTCACTCATTCTGTGAATTTATTAAGCTCTAAATGTAAGGGATTTGAACTTGTGACTAATTTTGTCAAAATATGTAGACTGTGAGAAGCATTTTGCAAATGCATTGTTCATGGTGGGAGAGATCGGCGGAAACGACTACAATGATCCATTCATGCAGGGACGGCCGATGGACGAAGTGGAAACCTTTGTCCCTTTGGTCGTCAATAAAACCGTAAAAGCAATGCAGGCGAGTCTCATTGATTTCATTCCATTTCACAGGAGCTAAGCTAAGCTAAGCTAAATTCGTTCAATTAAAGCAAAAGTTTATTTCATTGTTTATTCGTTTTACTGCAGACTTTGATTAAAGCAGGTGGCGCAAGGAAGATTTTAGCTCAGAACAACTTACCGATTGGCTGTTCAGCGTTATATTTAAGAAAATATGCTACTGGACCTGGAAAAGAACCGCTGGACGCAATGGGATGCATGCCGAGGTTTAATGCTTTCTCTAGGAGGGGCAATGATCTTCTTCAAGGCCGAATGGCAAAATTGCAAGTTCAATATCCGAATGTTAAATTTGTGTTTGCAGACAATTACAATGCTGTTCTCAAAATTTTACAGTCTCCACATCTATCTGGTAAGTAAATGAAAGAGGAAACTTGCAGGATTATGACAGATTTTTATTTTTCTTTGATCTTTACTGAAAAATTAGATATACTCTTAGACATTTTAGAGAAATTTTGATTTCTCCACATCTATCTGGTAAGTAAATGAAAGATGAAACTTGCAGGATTTTGACAGATTTTTATTTTCCTTTGATCTTTACCAAAAAAATAGATATACTCTTAGACATTTGAGAGAAATTTTGATTTCCTGTTCAGCATTGGGGGCAAAGGCTTTAGACGCATGCTGTGGAGCGGGTGGGCCGTATAATTACGATCCTCAAGTACCTTGTGGCGTAGGGTCAGCAGTTCCCTGTGCAAATCCTGCACAATATTTCAACTGGGATGGAGTTCATTTGACAGATGCCGCTTATGGAGAAATCGCTAATTTATTTTTGGACGGCACCTTCACAAGGCCTGCACTTCACACTCTATGCAGCGCTTGAAACATCAGAGTATAAGGGAGAAACTGTCGCCAGATCGAATGCGGTCAGGTCTCCGCCAATCGATTGTAAGATTAAGGAGAGTGAGGTCTCCGCCAAATGATAATAAAATTGATTTTCTTTATTTTTAATTTCAGGGACGGCATGTGTCAGACTTGTAATATACTTAATTGATGTGGTTTTTGAAAACATTTGTATTTACTGATTTGGCGGACAATTTTAATAAGGCCTCTGCATTGATATTATTAATATTTATTCGATTCTCAATTATCACTTGTTTTTTCAGAGTTGGGTTGGTATGATAATTGTGCGCCATTTAAGGTTTGTTTACGGTTAGTCGAATATGAGAGCTTAATTTAGAAATACTAAAATAATATTTTTGTTAGTAAATTAAAAAATAATTGTGTTCACTCACGTTAAAATAAAAATCTAAATAACTATATAAAATATAGAAATAATGTCTTATTACAATTATCTCATGTATTTGGATTATAAATTTATTTTCAAAAAAAATTACCATATTAAAATTCTAAATTAATTAAAAATTTAAATATCATTACTCTTTACTAAATTTCATACTATTTCTTAAATTAAAATAAAAAAGTTAATTCAACACGAGGATGGAAAATCTTGTTTCAAAATCCTTTAATATTTCTTTTAATTAAATATTTATAAAATAAATTTTTAAAAGGAAAACTATATTTAATTGATATATTAAAATATATTAAAATTTTTAAGACAAAAATTTCCACATCAAAATTGTAATATTTGAAAATATTAATTTGATGTAGTTTTATTATAAATTTTGTCAATCGGGGTAGGATTTGAAAAGGCGGGAGAGCTAGGGTTTGCTTACGCATGGTGGATCTGCGAGCACGAAGTGAGCACCTCGAGGCCACGAGGCGGTGAGATGTGAGCGGGTGTGCCTTCCATGTCGGGGACTCGCCTCCACTTGGACTTTAAGATTTAGCCATGAACAACGTTTTTGAGGTGGGAAGACCGCTTGGGTGCCCAACCCTGGCGAGGAATGAAGGTAATGGTTTTCTTTTCCTTTCTCAACTCGCGACGGGGCTTTACTTGCAGTCTTCGGCGGGTTTCGATTTTGGCGGTGTCGGGCTGGGGTTTGGTGTTAACGCGAGAGATGGGGCCGATGGGCGGCCTACGTGGATGTGGGCGGGGGCGGCGAGAAGACTTACTACGAGTACGAGACATGAAGTTTCGGCCTCCTTAATCTTGAACGCTATTTCCCAAAGTCGGCTGAAAATCCGCCTTTCTCGAAGCAAGGAAGAAGGTGCGGAATCCTTTCTCCTCCATATTTGCACACCTAGGTCTTGGCGCTGCGAAGGCGAACTACGCGATTCTCTCCTATAACGACGGTGGTTTTTCCGGAGGTGAAGGTTTTAGTGTGTTGCATTAGTGTTCACGGGCCTCTTACTCTCTCGAAGGCCGGATCTCTTGGGTTTCCCCTCCTCTTACCGAGTTTAGAAGATGTGGTGGCAAGGCGCGGCTTGCATGTGCGAAGAAAGGGCCTTTGGTAGTGAAAAAAAGGTGTGTAAAAGGCCGGATGCAGAGAGGGGTCTCTTGGGCGGCGAGGACGTGATAAAGGGTCCGTCCGAGCCAAGGGTGGTCACAAACCCTAGATGCTCGGCAGAGACTTCTGTTCCGCGGGGTTGAAACTCGGTCTCGAGAAGGATATCCGGGACGGAAGTGTAGCCGTGGATACGGGAACGATATGCTTCGAAGTTGGTGAGCGAGGCACGAGGTTTGGCCCTCGGGGGGCTCGAACACAGGCTTGTCACGGCTCACGAGAAGGGTCGATGAACGAGAACCTTCGAGGGACGAGGGTCGGCGGGTCGTGATAACCGTGACTTGGAGATGAGCGACGAGTCGCTGAATTAGAGTTCTGAGATGCTCGGTGAACGAGGGCGGGGGATGGTGACGTGCGGACGGTGGCGGTGGGAGGAAAGCGCAAAAAGCATAATCCCTATGGGAAGAAGAGCTTCGCCCTATTTGTATCCTTGGAGTGGATATCCTTGTGAAAAAGCGATGGCGACGTCCGATGCAAGACTGGTTGACAAAGTGCGTGGGAGAAAATATAAGGTCGACTACATTCGGGGCGGGTTCGGACATAATGAGCAAATGCGCCGGAAAACGGTGGAGATAAAGTCACCGGATAAAGGATGGTTCACTGCGCTTGAAGCCATAAAGACCATGTCTGACGGGTACTCGATAGGGTGGTGCTTCGACGAGCGCCCGGTTCTTCTCCATGAGATGGACCCCCATGTTCGATACCAGGCCCCGAAAAAAATGAATGAATCCCCGAGTTTGGGTTAAGCGCGAGCTCCCTCTCCGATTTTGGGTTGATTCGGGGTCTTCACTTCCATTGGGAACACTGAGCGATTTCTAAAGTTGACGAGGTCCTTCGTTCAAACAAATGATCTCGAGTGTGCTTGCACAGATTCTTGTAGCCTCAACCCCGGAAGGGCTGCGTGGATGACATGACATTAAAATACGAGAAGATACAAAATTCCTTCAAAAGTTGGACTACGATAATTTGCCGTTGCGGTACCCTGAGATGTCATAAATATGGACATTTGGCCAAGGAGTAACACTGCAGGTCATCGCCACAACGAGAAGAAATCACTACAAAATTACCAAAAAGGCCCGTCGCTTATCCAACTCCGGATCAGGCAGATGTCCTGCGAGAACCCATGGAGGAAGACTTAGAAGCTGATATGGAGGGAATGTGACAACTAGCGTCCTTGTGTAGTAGGTTGTTCCCAACCGCTCACCGAGCATGCACCATGCCTCTAGCCTCTTTGACTACTTTGTGTTGAGACGCGAGGGCTTCACGGTAGTGTACTTGCTCTCTCTCTCCCTATTTCCCTTTGTTTTTTATTACGCTTCTATCTTTGTTGTTTCGGAACGGTCCTTCCGGGCGACTTCGAATGGAGTTTCCTCCTTAAACATAAACCCCTCTCCGGTCGATAGCTTGATTGTTTCGGTGCCTGCTGCCCTGCGGCCTCCTCCTCCTTCTCCGTAGACCTCTCGGTCCCCCTGGCCCCTTGCCCTGCGGGCCTACTCCCCTCTACTACTCCCTACAACTTTGAGATCTTTGGCTAACCATCTGCGGGAAAGACACGCATAGGAGGGTTTGAAGCGAGGACTCGGTGCCTATTGGACGGAAGCAAGAGCGAGAGTGAGCATTTTCAAGGGCACAACATAAGGCAAATATCGGCTTGTTGTTGATGGAAAAAAAAAAAATCACGGGCGGGGTGCTTAGAGCAACAAAGCCACCCCACGATATTTGAAGCCAAGTCCTTCTTTCTGGCCTTGGGGGGTTGGATAATCGGCAAGAAACTAGCTTTGAGGGATTTGGTCGAACTTACAATCCCGGACATTCTTATACTTCGAAACCCTTCGAGGAGGATATCATGTCTCTTCTCTCCAAACTTCTTCATGGCTGGCTCTTTCGGGCCCTCGATGCAAATGGTAGCTGCGGTGGGGTGGTCACCAGCTATAAAGCGGGAAACCTCGGAGAAATATTTTCTTCAGGGTAGAAAACTCATGGCGTTGGGCTTTGATACAGGAAACTCTGTCTCCCCTCTCCTTCTCCTTAATGTTTGTAGGCCTGTCGGTGAAGGTTATTAGAATATTTCTTTTTTCTTAAACCTTTCTTGCCCATCCTAATACGATCATAGGAGGTGACCCTAATTTTCTGGAGGTCTCGGAGATGCGGGGGCCAACGCACAGTGACCCCTTAGCGATTTCTTCCTCTCCGGGTGCCTCCTTCCACAGTTTGATCTCTCACTCCTCAAATCCGAGACCTACTTGGCGAAACAAAGAGGTAGGTGATAGGGGCGGGTGGGAAAGCACATCGTTTTCTCTTGGGCGAAGAGTGCTAGGTATCTATCTTCGGCATTGGGTGGGTGAAGGGGCACGTACGAGCCATTTCCCGATCTTGCTCGGGAGGTAAAAAGGAACTCTTAAAAAACCGGGGCCCCCCTTCCGTTAACCCCTCTTGGCTTTAGAGTGACTCCTTTATAGCCCTCTTTCACTCTGCTTGGAGAAGGGATGGGCCGGAAGTTGGGGGAGGGTTGAGTCGAAATAAGGCACCATGAACAACCTTAAAAGATTGGAGGGAACAACTAAAGAATGGGTTATTCAAAAATCACTAAATGAATATGAGGAGTTGGGGGGCTATAAATGCATAGCAGTCTGTTGGAAGACCACCGAAGAGGTGGCTACGCCACCTTGGCTTCTCGAGATGAGGTCGGAAGCTCGAAGCGGCTAGAAAGGAAAATCCTCCGGTGAAGGAGGAAAGTTGGCGATTAAGAAAACGGGGCTATACGGCTACAAGAAGGGACAAAAATACAAAATTTTTCCCGACGTCGCAAAAGGAAGGAAAAATTTAAACACCATACGAAGGAAATGCAAAAATCAAATGGGGAAAAGGCACGAGTCTTTTGAAGAGCTTGCCTCTCTTGGGTGCCCACTTCAAAGCACTTTTCGAGCCCCAAAAGAAGCCTCCATTGGCACACGGAAGTTATGAGAGTAGCTCAATTCTTCCCAAGCTTCATTGATGAAGAAAGGAATAGATGTTTGATGTCTACGGTTTCTAAAGATGAAGTGGAAGCTATTATTAAGTCGATGCAAAAAAGAAAAAGTCCGAATTTGGATGGTTGGACGGTGGAATTCTTCCTCCACTTTTTGACTCCCTCGGTGACGACACGGCTCGTTTGTGGAAGAATCCGGGGGATCACGAGTTTCGGGTCTATCGACCTCTTAGCTACCTTCACGACCCTCATCCCCTAGAATCTGTGTCCTTCCTCCTTTAACGACTTAGCCCCATCTCCTTGTGCACTGCTTATACAAAGGTCATTGCAAAAGTCATTGCCTCCGGGCTAAAACCCTTCCTCTCCAAAAACATCTACGTGGAACAATTTTGGTTTTGGATGGTGACAAATTCATGAGGTTTTTGGTGTGGCTTCGAGAAACTCTTACGGCTTTGAAAAAGAGCGGAAAAAATAGAGCTTATTATCAAAATTGATCTCTCCAAGGCCTTTGATAGAATCGGTGGATGTATTTGAGAGCTTCTCTAACGCATCTTGGTTTCGGGTATGATTTTGTAAGATGGATCATGGGGTGTGTTACTTTGACCTCGGTGCTGTCCTGATCAATGGTGCTACTTCTGATTTTTTCAATCCTCAAAAGGAGTCTGCGCTAGGGATACCCTCTCACCTATGTTCCTTCTTGCAGCAAAAAAAGGAATCAGCTTGATGATCGGAAGCAAAGAGACAAAGGTGAACTAAAAGGGATTGAAGTTGGGCTTAACCTTTGGGCGACCCACCTTCTCTTTGTCGATGATATCCTCTTGTTTCGTGATGGGAGTCGGGATGATTGCCGTTGTGCGAAAAGAATCTTAGATCTCTTCTTAAAAGCCACGGGTACGGTTGTAAATGAACGAGAAATCCTCCATTACAGGCGCGAGGGCTCTCGAATACGGTGAATAGAGATAGAAACTGCTCTCTTTTGAAGATAAGTCCCTACGGACTACTATTCCGTGTCTTGGTTTCTTTCTCAGCGGGATTCATACAATGTGGGGTGGGTCACGGCTCTTGGGGAAAAATTGAGGGCGAGAATGAAACGATGGAGTTTTAAATGTTTGTCTAGGGCAAATCGTTTGGTCTTAATCAAATACGTGGTTATGGCCATCTCGGTCTATTGGGCTAGTCTCATTTGGGTGCCGAAGTGCGTGCTAAAAATCAACAAAATGTGACGATTCTTGTAGAGGTGGCAGAAGAAGGACACCATCCTCCTTGGGTTGCATGGGACAAAATTGTGAGACCAAAACGTTGGGGTGGATGGGGGATAAAGGACTTGTATCCTTTCTCTGGGTCCTTAGCTGCTAAATTAGCCTAAGTGGTCTTCTCGGACAATCTTTGAACTGCTTTGTAACCGGAAGGAAGTATATTGACCCAATTTCGCCATTCAGAATGGATCGACTGCCAATAAATCATCAAAAAACTCCTCGGTG
Source organism: Pinus albicaulis (assembly GCA_034641835.2). NCBI lineage: Eukaryota > Viridiplantae > Streptophyta > Pinopsida > Pinales > Pinaceae > Pinus > Pinus albicaulis. Next base: position 1,646,919,314 of record CM076582.1, read on the forward strand.
GTATGGAAAGCCTTGGTGGCGGTGCAATACGGTTATCGAACAAGGCTTGGCATGGAGATATGGCGATGGTCGACAGTCCCGGAGCTTGGTAGAGATCCTTGGGTGGGCTGTCTGGGACTCCTTTGCCCTCTCCACAAGACCTTTGATCGAACATCTAAATAACAAAGGGCTCTTCTTCCTCCACCAAATTTACGACCACTGCCAGCTCTTCAGTAGCGACGGGGTGGCTTTACGGGGAAGCTCTTGCTTTAGAATAAAGGTGGCAAGAGGAATGGAGGGAGCTTTTCGACGAGGGCTTCTTTGAACTCACATTCGCATTAACGATGAGCCGGATGAGCCCGAGATGGGTGCATTCTCGGACAAGTTTCTGCTCTCCAAAAATGGGATATGACTAGATTATGACTCAAAAAAGGTGGGAGGAACCAAGTTGGGGGCCCGGCCATGGCCAGAATTGAAAGGGCCGGCCAAGTCCCGGCTGTTCTTCGAGTGTGTTCTTCAAAAGTTCCCACATGGGATTTTCTCGAAGAAAAGGGGGAAAAATGGGCCGAGGTGGTGCTCCTTGTGCAAGAGCGAGGAAACCTCACAACATATTTTCCTTTCTTGCTCTTTTTCAAAAAGCCTATGGAATGAAATTCTAAGGTTGACCAACACCCCCCGAATGGGAGGGAGGAGATATACGAGGCTTGGAACAATTGGTGGCGAACGCTCCAATGATAAATTCAAATCGATGCCCTTTTTGGTTGTTTGGGGAATGCGGCTTGCTGAAACCACTTGATCTTCAAAGACACCTCTTTTCCCATTGCCGGATTAGCGGCGGAAGGGGTGGCCATTTACGAAAACATCCCCTCTCCTTCTACCTCACCGAGTATCGGGCTTTGTTCGGAAAAATAAGGAGCTCCATCCCCAGGCTTACTTTGATGGGGCCTCGAGATAGTAACAAGAGATGTAGAGGTGGCTGGGTGTCTACTTTCCCCTCGGGGAAACTCCTCCGTCCTCCATTGACCTCGGCACGGAACAAATAATTTTCTTGAACTAAAAGCTTTACATGTTCTTCTTTGTTGGCTCTCTTTGTGCAATGAGCGAAGGCACGGATCTTTGGTGACTCTTTGAACACAATTAAGTGGACCAATGGCTTGCAACATTGCGAAACTTTATTTTAACTCCTTTGCTTAATGAGATCATTCGACTTAAAAGATTTTTTTCGAGCTCCATATTTGTCATATTTTCGAGGAGACGAAACTCAAAGCGAGACGAGGCGTTTCTAAAAAAGGCAACATCATGGCCAGGCTTTGGGCGCATGGATAGTAGAAGAAGTGGTTGACGGGATGGCAGGGCGACTTACTTCTCCGATTTTGCATAACATACGAAATTTGCCTACGATATCCTTTACTTTCTCGTTTTTTGTTTCTTTTGTATATCACTAACATTAAAAATTTCTATGTATATGTAAAAACATTTTGATAGGACTCGGTGTTGTTTTCCTCTCAAAGGAGGGCACAGAGACCACAGCCATTTACAGAACTCTATATTTATTTCCAAACTTCCAACCACAGTGTCTGCTAATGGCATTTTTTGATACGCTACTTCGGTTTTCCCATTTCTCTATTTAATTTGTCTTCCTAATAAGGAAACGGGAGTTAAGAAACTACGGGTTTTGTTGTCCTAAAGGATGTGTTTTGACGGAAATTTGTTTTGGGGGAACATGGAAATTCCTACAAACGAGTTGATTGGTTTCTGCGAAAAACAAGGGAAATGAAAAATGCTACTTGCATATGCTATGTAACCTTTCTATATCGATAGATGGTTGCGACTTTTTTTTGCGGAATTTTTTTTTTGTTATCACGGTGTAAAAATATCATTGAATATTATTAATGTAAAAGTTTAATATTAATATTAATCTATAATAATGCTAATATTGTTAAATTTCATATAATATTAAATTTGTTTTATTATAATATATATTAATATACCATAATATATGTAACACTTACCTTCTTATTCACCTACATTTACCATTTAAAAAAAAAATCAAAATACACACATGGAAACCATACACTAAGCGAATTAGATATATATTACATCTCATACTTATTCACTTGCAAATAATAACGTATATTCGGATTTACATTATTCCATGGTTCTCTTAAGCAGGATTAATCTTTCCTTGTTTTATTCTAAACAAAATTGATCGATTGGGTTCGCAATTCACCAAATCCTAACATATCGGTATAGGCATTAAACTCATAAATTTTCATAGATCTGTTCATCGTTGGCAGCTAAACCCAATAAAACTAAAATATGCTGAGTTTATAGCCTTCACCTACGGTTACATTGTTGTTAATATTATAGTTTTATGTTCAATGAGCTAGGGTCTCGTAATTTACTCCGATGATTAAAGCCATGCCTCGAAGTAGCGTTACGGACTCCATACGTACGGTTGTTATTTGGCACCCTCTACATCGTTGGATTGATGCTCATCGTGATCGACGACTCTTAGGGGTGATGAGGTGGGTTGGGGTAACCACCCACACCTCCCGCCCGTTTCGTGCTGTGTTACGCAGTACGGTCTCGAGGATCTTGCAGCGCGTATTCGTCGGCGGTGCCCCTCTGTGAGGGCTGCGCCAACCTCATGGCTATGTGAGCTATTGTTTTCTGATTTGCTACTTTCCTTTTAACGTTGATGGACAACTGCGAAAGATGGTTACAGCAACCCTTTTGGTGCCATGGGATAGGCCTCGCGGGTCAATCGCAACGATGCGGGTTCTTTCATCCTGCGGCCCAAGTGTTGGCTCTGCCACGGTTATAACGACTCCATGGTTCGGCGAGTTGCCATTGTCTCCCGATAGACTTCCACATACACATGATTTTGTGGTAAGAATTCATTCCGAGTTTTCCTCCGCAGTATTTCGCACAAAAATAAATATGAACATGGGATTTTTCTGTTGTTTTAATCCTTGAGTTCGCATTTCCCTTTCTGCGTAAATGGTTTTGTCTGCAGGCGGCTGGGTCACCGTTCGATAATCTTGGAGCATTCCGGCACGTAGTCTCAACGTTGGCTTGATTCTCCCTTGTTGTGATAAGAGCTATTCCCCTTTCTCTTGGTACTCTGTCCAAAATTTTTCACACAATAACATTCGACCTTCCCTGCTGTATCTTGCATGAGAGGGTTTTCTAGTTTCGAATTGCTTGGAACCCCGAGTTAAATGTTTAGTTTTAAATTTAGGTTTTTGGATTAGTGTGCTCCATTTTGGGCTCGACCCTATTTCAATATGTGGCAGCGGGATTATCCCCATTTTTCGGCTGTTTTAAAGAAGGATTTAAGTTCCCGAAAAGGTATGCTTATGTTTTTCAATTATAAATGTACTTATCTTAGGTTCTGGGTAATATGCTTTGCGTCTACACGATCAATTTTCATCGTCTTCTGGGTTCATGATCCGGTGGATATGGGGGTGGCCTCCCACCTATTCCATTGGACCCGCGACATCAATTCTTTCGAGTTTTTCGGCTTGCTTTAACACACTATTTATAGCGAGGTTTCGGGTCCTGCACACCGGAATTGTTTTAGGGCATTAATAATCGGTGGATATTGGTGGCCACCCATAAAGTCCATTTGAACCCCCATCATCAATTATTTCGGTTTGTAAGTTTCCGCACAACTTCTTTTATTTTTAGCCGATTTTCGGTGCTTAAACTTCCGAGCCGTTTTGAGGCCTAAATGACGTTTTTTGGGAAAACGGAAAGCATGGGTCCATGGACCCATGTTGCTCGTTCAAAGATTCATCACTCCTCGGACGGAGCTTTCTAACGAGCTATCGAGCATGTCAAACGGAGTTCGGATGCCAAAGTTGCGTCCTGAAGTTGAACCACCAATTTACCCAAACGGGGCCCACGATTTGGCGCTTCATCTCCTACGGTTCGAGTTTTGGACGTTTCGGTTCTACATTGTTTCTCAACAATAAATAGGCCCTCGAGCCTCATTGTAGCACGATTCGAGAGGCTAGGAGGTGATACATCTCTTCTCGAGAGATAAGCGGTACACCCGGTGCCCTAGCTCTTCCCCATCTCCATCATGTACGCATTGTAACACGGGTTCAAGGTGCAGTAGCAGCACTTCTCTTCTCGGGGATACACTACCGATGCAGCAGCTCATCTATTTCTGTTATGTCTCTATAATAGGCCTGTGAAACTCAATGTAACACATTTTAGAGAGCCTGGCATGCGCTGCATCTCTTCTCGGAGATACGCCACCAACGCCCTGGCTTGTTTTCCATTGTGTTTGTAAGCTTATTGTAGTCATTCTTTTATTAATAAAATGAAGCATTATTTCCATTGCATCTCTGTGTCTGTGGTTATGTACGTAATGTATGCCGTTCTGTATAAAATCTGGGATCAGTTCATTATTAGTTATGCTAATTTGTTGTCTAATTCATTTTCTAACTCCACTTTGTTAATCATGGTTTGAAGTAGGCCCTGATGATTTCTTCTAGCAAAGATTTAGTTTCTTATATGGTCATGGACTTTGTTCAATCCCATTCTTGAAGTCTAATAATTTATTGTTGCACATTTTTGTTTAACATCTCTCATTCTTCTCCATTTAGGGCATTCTAAATTAGTTAACTTATGTAATAACTCATTTATTACTTGCTATGCCCCCCATTGTTCCGGAGAGATTTGTTGGGACCGGAACCGAGGACCACATTGCCGGGTTCGGAGTTCTGGCTCCCACAACTTGACAGGTTCTCCCATACATTATATGTTATCTCCTCCCATTTGAAGTAATATCCTTTCTCTGATATGTTACTTTTTTCATAATATTTAGTTACGGTAGTTCGTACTTTCTGTTTTACTATATTAGTTTGTAATTCACATTATTCATGTCGCCAACTTGTGTATTGCTCACATAATTCTTGCGGTGGTTTCTAATTTACACTTCATTACGGTAACATGTATCTTTCCGGATTAACTACTACCACATATGTTCTATATAATCATTCTAGTAACAAATACTTTTACTTATTCAACTTAAGTCATATGTATCTCTACATTATTTTCATAGATAACAAGAGGGTTAAGGAGGAGAAAGTTTTAGCTACATGTTTTTAATTTTTCTCTCTTACCACACGAGAGAGTGTATACGGTATTTAATTCCTACATGTATCTTTCCTTTCCTATGTAAATATGTAACATTCCCAACTATTTTCTAGAATAGTACATGATGATGTTTTCTTGTTCCAATGCATAGATATTCGAAGTATAAATATGTTCGCATTTCTTTGTTGTACTAAAAATTTTTGCCGCTCTAGCACATGAGCATTAAGCAGTGATAAACTTAAGTGCATTTTTGTGCCTTCTTCGAGGTACGGGTTTTTCCTCAATAACTATTGGATACTGACATGAGTGAGGCGATTAATCCTCCTCCCCTTGCTCCTCACCGGAGTCGGAGGGTAATTTTACGGGGGACAAGGAGAGTACGGCCTCGGGACTTGAGAAATCCATTCTTGCTTCTCTAGGGTGGGTCCTTGAGTTCCATTGGTACTCCACCGACTCTTCAGACCTCCAAAATAAGCATATACTACTAAACACTCTAACTCTTCTGCCACAGAACCCAAAACCCTCTTGGGATTTTCCTTAAATCCTTGGGAAGGTAGCGTCGAGCCCCATCTCAACCTCTTTACGGGTTTCTTGGAATATTTTACCACACCCTTTTACTCAAACAAAATGATCATTTAATTAAATATTTAAATAAGAGTCATGTGTTAATTTCGTTAACGAATACTTGCCTCATTTGTGTATAATTACGAATGTGTCCTTTGCTTCGCCTTAACAATAATTAAAAAGTAAAGAATAAAAACAAGAAGTTACATCTTCCTCTGCTTTAAAGAAACACGAGTCCTCGATGTTACTGGTGCACCGAGAACATCTGCGGATAAGCCTCCTTGTAAATTTTTCATCTTCCCAAATAGCCTCCTACGGCCAAAGTGTTGCCACTACACTTTAACCGAGAGATATTTTCTTCAGGAGCGTTATTTCCTCTACGATCTGGGTCCTGTTGCGGTTCTACCGGGAGACTCGCCTAGGTTCTACATGTATACCCGCCAATGTATGATGTGCTTGGAATCGTGTACCTAATGCTTCAATAAAAACATCTGAAATACATTTTAAACTAATATATGGCTTGGTAAAGAAAATGGTGAGCCCATCGGCCCCTATCACTCTCTAAGACCTCGAAGGGTCCGCGATGGCAGGGGCCAACTTGGCACAAGCATTCCATCACAAAAAGTGCTCTTCTTTGGTTTAATCCTCGCATACATGGCCCCCAGAATTCCTAAAGGTTCTTTTTACATGCACGTAAACCTTTGCGGGTCTTCGCTGCGCCTTCAGAACAAACCTAATTTATTGTTCGCTCCATCTCTTCTAACATATACGAGTCCAAGCATCATCTTATTCTCCTGAACTTATCTAGCTTCCTTAGAAATTAGGCATTTGTCTCCCATACCATGCTTCGAAAGGAGCTCATATTAAGAGATTCTTGATAACCGTTATTTTATGCAAACTCAACCAGAGTAAAATTGTTCTCTTTTCATTGGTTGTTGCATGCGTATCACCAACTTGTGTCTTGAAAACTTGATTTACCTATTTTTTGCCCCATCCATTGTAGGACAGTGGCGATACTTTACCGTATGGGTTTAACCCACTAAATAGATTCTTAAAATGTTGATGTAAACTTTATCACAGGTACGAAATAATTTCTCGGGGGTATGCCGTGCAATACGAAGATCTCCTTCTGTAAAGGTAATCAACAATTTTGTTTGTCTTATGATAGATTAAGCAACAGGGGATAAAGTGTGCCCACTTTGCTAAGTCTATCGACTACCACCATAATCGAATCATTATTTTTGTTTCTGGGCGCAACCCCGGTGATGACTCACGAAAGTGACTTCCCCTTCCATTCGAGACTAGAATTGGTTGAAGCAATCCCAGGGTGCCAATGTCTAAAACAATTTGGTGAAGTCTAGACACTTGGTAAAATATTCTGCTGTGTCCCTTCGCATTCCCCATTTAGGAAGTAGTCTTTTCTAATTTTTGTTAACATCTTTTGATATGGATGCAGCATAGGGTGCTCTATGATACTCATCCAAAATAATTCTTTTTAGACTATTTTGATTGGGAATATATATCCTACGAAAAACAAAAGTTTTTTTCATTGAGTTCATATTGGTTGCCTTCCCTCATCTTTCATCATTTTATAGCCACAAATTAGGTAATACACGATATATTATTGCTACAAAATGGTTTGAAAATTAAATTCATTACGGTTGAAATAAAGAGTTCATGTAAATGTCGATGAGTTTTCTACTTGACCTCCTCCACCTTGTTCTGTTCCCCTTTCACATGTTGAATATTGAAATCAAATTCGCTAAGAAACGCCGTTACATCGACCGGCGAGCATTCAAATCGACCTGCCTAAAGTAGTGGATTATTCTGCTGATGGGTCCTCGGCCACGAATCTTTTCCTAGCAGATAATGCCTCCTGTCAGCAGGCACTTTGTTATTGTTAGCTCCGTCATGTGCGATATGTACGTAAAAACGGTCCTTCAACTTCCTGAACTCATGGGCTATGACTCTTCCTTCACACAAGGTCATGCTACTCCTACACCCTCCTTGCATGCATCGATACATACTTCAAATTGTTTACTTGGATCTACCTTAGTTGGATTAGTGGTTAATAGCTCCTTTAATAACTCAAAGTTGTTTTGTATTCCTTGAATCCCATTTAAAGCAAGTCCTTTCCTTTGAAAAAGGGTAATGGACAGTTATTTTGGAGAGATCCATTACAAATACGTCGGTATTATCTAACCAAACCCATAAATGAATGTATATTTTCTACGTTTGTCTTTGGAACCCTCCATTCCATAATTGTCTTGATCTTTTAAGGTCCTGACTATCGCCATTTTGAAATCACATGCCCTGTGTATTGGATATACTCCTTAAAGAAATCACATTTTACTAAAATTGGCATAGAGTTGATGCTCTTAGCATTTTTAGCTCAGTACGTAGATGTTCCTTGTGCTCCTCCATATTATTGGAATAAATTAGTATATCATCAATGAAAATTAACACAAATTTGTCAAATACGGGTGAAATATTCCATGCATTAAGCTCATAAATGTTGCTGAAAATCATTAGTTAACCACAACAGAAATTTGAATAGCGATATATTATTAGCAGTTCTCACAGTCACACTATTTTTAACTACATGCAATACATAATCTCTTCTGTTGATCATTAATTGCGGAGAATAAAAACAATCGCATGCACACATTAAACGATAAACAACAATCACACATATGAACACGGTATTTCATGGGAAAGCTTAAAGGCGAAAACCCCCAACTATATGTATATTATATCATATGAAGATCATATAGCAATCATTGTACAAAGCTCCTCCTGACTCTCATCACAATCTCGAATTGCTACACACTAATCAATCTAGATCTGAAAAACACATGCTCAATCTATTCCTTACGATAGCCGACCTCTGTTGCGTAATCAATGTTGTGAGATGGCTCATTAAATAACTTGAACCACCTGGTTTATGCTAATCCTCATGGGCTTCTTAATCCTTTGGTTGTTGCAAATATGCAACAATATAGTCCTGGCTTCGATAGTTAACATAACTCTTTACTTTATCTATGTGCTTTGGTCTCCTTCAGAGCTTCTCCATGCTGTGAAGTTAGCGAGTGTATTCTTTAGTTCGATTAATAGGTTATAATTAGTGAATTAATTAATAATTAATTCACACCACTCTCATTAATTGTATCAATACGATTAAACTAGATACAAATAGCTCAACTATGTTTAGATTAGTTAAGCGAGCACAACTCCGTGCTCCTCCATCGCTCCACCAAGCACTACTGTCACATGAGTTCTAAGCCCCGAAGTATCCATGCAATAGATCCACTTAACCCTCGGGAATAGCATAATTCCTTCTATCATCTCATGTGCCACATCGTACGTAACTGAAGTTCTCCCGAAATAAGATAATGTTTATAGTCCAAATATTATTAAGAGCTAATAATATTCGACATATCTATTTTTGGGCGGCAATCTAAAAATAGATTCACGTAATATGTCTAAAAATAGAAGTCCATCTATTTTTTCAAAAAGCAACCAACCATCCACAAATAGCATCTTGCAACTCATAGAACATGATCCATATGTCAAAAATAGACTTTGCGCCAAAAATAGCACGCGGGCCCATAGTGAAAGGCGACTTCTTTCCACTAAGCTCATCATCTTGTTGCAATCTCAAAAAAACTAAACGGTAACACCACAAACTCATAATGTCCATACCTAGTACGAAAAGCAGTCTTACTTATATCTATATCCTTGATATGAATCGATGGTTACTGACCTTCGTCGATTTGGGAGAATACTATAGCTCCTTTGACTTGGTCAAACAAATAATCAATGAGCGGTAGAGGTACTTGTTTTTAATAGTCGACTTGTTGAGATGACGATAATCCATGCACATACACATAGTACCATCCTTCTTTCTTACAAACAGCACCGATGCTCCCAGGACTTGTAGCCAAATATAACCTTTACCCATCAATTCCTGTAATTGCATCTTTAACTACGGTAGTCTGGTCCTCATTGCGGCATGGAGTACGGGACACGAAGTGTTGCCCTAGGTATTGAATTCCAATAGTATAATCTATGTCTCTTTTGGTGGTAGCCCTAGAATCTCCTCATGGAAAACATCTTCGAATTCTTGTACAATAGGAATATTTTCCAACATAAGCGATATTATCTTTTGCATTGGTGAATTCAACTTGAATTGTATAAAAGTACAACCCATGTACATGGAAGTCACAGGACACAGAGTGTTGCCCCGAAATTAATTCAATAGTATAATCTATGTCTCTTTTTGGTCGTCGCCCTAGAATCTCCTCGGAAAACATCTTCGAATTCTTGTACGAATATTTTACAACACGGCGTTCTTGTCTTTTGCGTTGGTGAATCCAACTTGAATTGCATAAAAAAATTTGGAGAAAAACTTCCTTATACATTTTACTTCGTGTGATCTGATAATAGGTCATGACTTCAAAGGCTTTTTGATGCCACACGGGTCTGTCTTGATCCATCATTAGACTTAAAATGTGTGACCTTATTCTTATAGTCCACTAAGGACCAATGTATCTCGACCAATCCATACCCAACAATATATCATAAGACCCGGTGGTAGAACATTGAGTTCCACAATTATATGCTAGTTCCCAATACTCGATTTACAATTGGTGCCTTAGTATGAACCCACCTTCGAGTCCCTGTAGCCAGCTAGACTAGCCATGGCTTTTTAAATTACGAGTCCTGCAACTTACGCCTACTGCTACACGAGGGTATGTGTAACTCAAGTGACACCGGGATCAACTAAAATAGAAACAACTCGGGTTTGAATCTTACCTTCTAATTCTATCATGGTTGGCGGTAATACGCGCCGATCCTCCGATGTTACGTTGATTGTGGGTATGTTTCGACTAAATCCCCCACAAATGGTAACTTCTTGTAGACTTTTTGCCACCTCATTCCTTCCTCGAAGTGGGCGGTTCTTGAAATAATGTGCTTCTCCATTCCCAACTTGTTACCATGGAGGTTCAGAGGTTGCCTATATCGGAGTCTACTAGAAAGCTTCATTAGGCCTTTCCTCTCACGTCATGGTTATGGTTTTGGCTTTTCCATTATCGTTTTCTAAGTGGATTTCTTAAAATAATTCTTGAAATTGTGATACCTTTATTTTAACATTGTTGGTAAAAACATTTTTTCCCTTTCGAGGTAGCCAACTTTTCCCGACTTCTCCCTTAGCCTTGAGTACAGTAGCACATTCACGCTTTCCTAATTGCTTCATCCATGGTTTTCATATTCATTAACTCAATTCTTTCTTCATATGAATTGGAAAACTATCAAAAACTTTGTACTTGGCTTTTTCATCACGCGAGTAGAGGTACATATCTTAATAAAGATGTGAATTTTGTAATAAATTCGTCCATAGTCATTGGCACGAGTTTTAGATCATGAAATTCTGGATTTCTCATGTTAAAATATTTCGGTCGAGATAATTATCTTTAAATTACTTCGAAACTCATCCCAAGTCACATTTTGATCTTCCACTCCTCATACATTCTTCCTTCCTCCTGCAATGCTTTCTTGGGTTGTTGAGTAGCGATGAGCTTTAAGTTTTTTGTTGTTATACTCATACCTTGAAAATGCTATTCATATTTATTATTAAAGCTTCTTCCATTTCCTCTTTGCTTCTCCATCAAAGGTAGGAAGCTCGACCTTCAAAATTCTCCTTACAATTCCACCTTCTGCTTCTTCAACTCTTGCTCTTATGACATTTCTGATTCAACCTCATTATATGTTTGACTTTTATGACTTCTTGGCGTTAATTTGTCTTCCACATAGTCATGTATTGCTTGGCATTGTTCTCTGTTTTTCCTAAGTGTTTCTCTCGGGGCTAGGTTGTCCCTTTGGGAGGATTCTTTACATCCATGAGACTCTTTAATATCTCTTTCTCTCTTATTCTCTCATCAACCTTTCATTGTCAGGAAATTTAAGCATTTATGTTTGTAAGCACATTGTACGACATCCTTATTATTTGTCTATCGTTGTTTGTTCTTCCAACAGTCTGTATTTGTTGGTGCTAGTCCACACTTAAGTTTGCACCCAAATTTTGAAGTGACTTCGGGATTGGTCACATGATGAGTCTCTCCCATGTTTGCAGGTGGGTGTTGAATTGATCCCCTTCTCATGGTGGATTGCGGTAACCTGTTCACATGCTTAACACAAAAATTAAGTCATTAATGTTAATAAAATTCATAACAAAAAAATATAGTATGGTTACGGCCCATTTGGCCTAGTTTGTAACCCATGCTACGTCTTAGCTTGTAACACTTACCTTCTTATTCACCTACATTTACCATTTTAAAAAAAATTCAAAATACACACATGGAAACCATACACTAAAAATGAGTTAGATATATGTTACATCTCATACTTATTCACTTGCAAATAATAACGTTTATTCTGATTTACATTATTCCATGGTTCTCTTTCGCTTCGTTAATCTTCAATGTTTTATTCTAAATGAAATTGATCGAGTCGGGTTCACAATTCACAAATACGACATATTGGTATAGGCAGTAAACTCACAGGTACATCATAGATCTATTCATGGTTCACCGGCTAGCTTAATTCAAACTAAAATATACCAATTTCTTAGCCCATACACTGCAAATTACATTGATTGTTAATATATAGTTTTATGTTCAATGGACAGTCATAATTTACTCTAGAAATTAAAGCCATGCCTCGAGTAGCGTTATGGACTCCACATCATCATTGTGATGGCACCCTCTTCATCCATTGGATTAGTGTGTCATGATGGGTAAACTCGAGCTGATAAACTTGGATGGGGTAACCACCCACCCCCACCTCCTACAATTACATTGTTGTGTTATGCATTATTAGAAACCTCGAATTTACAATGTGTGTTTGTACATGCTGCCCTGTGCGAGGCTATGCCTTCATTTACATGTGAGTTATTGTTTCTTGTTGCTACTTTCCTTGAAACAATAATGGACAACTTTGAAGATGAGCTATTATGTAACCCTTTGGTTCCATGGGATAGGCCTCACATGGTCGAGCCTGTGATGCGAGGTTCTTTTAAAATCCTGCGGCCTAAGTGTTGGCTCATCACTTGGTTACAATGACTCCATCGGTTCGATCGGAGTTGCCATTTTCTACGACGATTTACATACACATGATTGTGATAAGTCCATTACTAGTTTTCTCTTAGTATTTCGCACATAATAAATATGAACATGGGTTTTCTGTTTCTTTAATCTCCTTGAGTTTTTCATTTATAACTCTATGTAAATGGTTTACGTACGGGCGACTAATTCTTTTGTCTGCGTAATCTTGAACTTATTCTAACATAGTATCAATGTTGGCTCGATTCTCCTTATTGACGGTATCGAAGTTATTCCTTGTTCTCCCGATACTCTTGTCCAAAATGTTTCACACGGTAACATTGGGCAGCTACTCTACTTGCTCTTGTAGGCGAGAGTTTTACGGTTGTCGAGTGCTTAGAACCCGATTAAATTTTTAGTTTTAAATTTTGGGTTTTGGATTGACTATGCTCCATTTGTTCCGACCCTATTTCAACATGTGGCAATCGAGATTATCCCCATTTTTCCATAACTATTTTTGAAGGATTTAAGTTCCAAAGCTATGCTTTTATGTTTTTCAATTATAAATTTGTATGTTCGGTTCTCGGTAATACTAAGCGTGTCTGCAAATTACGATTTCATGTTGTATGGGTTCATTACTTGATTCGTTGGTTTGTTGTCTAATTCATTTTAATTTCTCACTTTGTTAATAATGGTTGATATGCCACAATGATTTCTTCTAGCAATATTTAGTTTCTTATATGGTAAAGAGACTTTTCCAATCCCGTTCTTGAAGTATAATAATTTATTGTTGCAGAATTTTGTAACATCTCTGGTTCTTCTCCATTTGAGGCATTCTAAATTGGTTAACGTGTGTAATAATAACTCATTTATTACTTGCTATGCCCCCCATTGTTGAAGGAGTTTGTTGGAGGCTGAACCGAGACGGGTGTTACTAGGTTACGGTTAGCCCCTGTCGACCGGTTCTACCATACATTATATGTTATCTCCTCCATTTTAGAGTAATATCTGGCTTTCTACGATATACATTACTTTGTAATATTCGGTTACAATAGTTCGTTCTTTCTCATTTTTACTATGGTAGTTTGTAATTCATTGTTGTATAACCCATGTGTACTCACATAATTCTTACGATAGTTTTAATTTACCTTCATTACGGTAACATGTATATCTTTCTATATGCGCTACTACCACATATATTCTATATAATTGTTCTAGTAAAAACTACTTTTACTTATTCAACATAGTCATTTGTATTTCATTATTTTCACGAATGGTAGGAGGGTTAAGGAAGAAAGTTTAACACTTCATCTTTTTAATTTTTATCTCTTACCACACGAGAGAGTATATACGATATTTAATTCCTACCTGTGTCTTTCACTACAAACATAAATATATAAACATTCCCCATCAGCACTAGAATAAAATGCATGATAAATTCTTTGTTCTTGTTCCAATACATAAAATCATCGAAGTATAAATATGTTATTTTGCTTTGTTGTACTATAAAATATGCAACTCTAAACGCAAACATTAAACGATGAAAACTTAAGTGCATTTTTACCTACTTTTAGAGGTACACGTTTTTCCTCGATAGCGTCGGTCCTGGGCTTGAGCGGCGGTGCTGTCCTCTCCTCCCCCCTTGCTCCTTACTAGGTGGGGAGGTAATTTTCTAAGACAAGTCGAACCTCGAGCAAATCTGGTCTTGCTTCTCTGGGGTGAATTCTTCGGGTTCCACGGGCTCACTCCCCGCAGCTCTGGACATTCGAATAAGCATCGTGCTAAACCCTCTAACTCTTCTACACGAACACATTCCCTCTTAGGATTTTCCTTAAACCCTTTTGGGAGAAGGTAAGCATCGGAAGACGTCTCAACCTTTTCACAGGTTTCTTGGAATATTTCTGGTGCTTTCTACCCTTTTACTCAAACAAAATTATCCTTTTAATTAAATATTTAAATAATAGTTATGTGTTATTGTCATTGACGAAAATATAATTACGTTTCTAATTACGAATGTGTCTGTATCAAATCATGTAACCAATAAATACCAAAAGTAAAAGAATAAAAACAAGAAGTTCTGATATATTAACTCTAGATATATGTGGAATGAAAGAACAAAGACATGGAGTTATGAGTGGAGAATAGAGAGTGAGAGAAAAGGAGAGAGAGAGTGGGGAGAGAAAGAGAGAAGGAAATAGGAAGGGCCAGAGAGGAGGAAGAGGGAGGGGTGAAAGGAGGAGAGTGTATAAATTATGATGTAGATTTGCAATTGATCATGAATTTTTAATCAAAATCACCCGGACACAAACCTATCTCGTGTACGCACCTACTCTACATACGAAGACTTTAAGTCTAGGTTTAGAAGAAAAAAATTAGACTTGCAATAAGAAATCACCGCATGCAAATGATATTGTTCTGAGGAAAGAGATCTACTAAAAAACCCAATGCCTTATTGCATTAATGCGATGAATAGAGATGTGTTATAATTTCTGTTTTCTCCATTGAGCATTTTGTCAAATGAGTAACCTATCTCTCCTCATTGCGAGCTCGACTAAGACTTAGTCAATTTTTTTCTCTGTGAAATCTTATTTCCTTGTGACGTTCCTTGAGAAATTAGGTCCCTGTATTTAGGAATTTTTATCCAAAATGGATTGCGCAATTCCTTGAGTTCGACCATGTGACTACATACTGACACATGTGCACGAAATGCTCTAAAACTTGTGTTGGTGTATAATCTCCACCAAACTAGGGAAATTGAATTATTTGTGCACTAGCTCTTTGGGCAAATTGATTAGTTATTTGGATAGTGTCGAGTTTGTTCGAAGTCTCTTCTGTCGCCCGGCCTTCTACTAGTTCCTCCAAAGAGTTACAACTAGTTTAACTAAAAACAACCTCGGACTAACTAACCTTGATTATTACAGATAGAAATCACACATGATTAACTAAACTCTAACTCCTCCCAACTCTAATTCTTGAGTAAAGTGGGTGACACAGACCTTATCACACAAGTTAACATCATCCAAGTTTTGTTGATGTGGAAATTTGAATTTTCTCAACTTAATCAAGGAAAAATCAGGTCGATAATTTCTTCTGATGTTTTTCAACACTCCCTGCGGGTGAGAGGATTATTAACCACCCTTATCCTACCGCGGCGGAACTCGAGCCCCCTCTTGACAAGGCCCTCCTTCGAAGTCCAACATCTTGTTCTGCGGCTCGAATGTATACGCAACATTATGCCTTGCGCACACAATCTTGCAAATGGTGATACCGGAATGTCTCTGTACTTGGATCGATGGTGACAAGATTCTTAGAGCTTAATGAAAATATAATTATCATAGTAGATGTAGGTCCGATCCATTATTTGACCAAACAATTCAAAAAGTATATTTTCATCCGGATCGACTTACATGTTGGCGACACACTGTATTTTTCTTCTGCCAAGAATCTTTGCTTCTTGTTGTGCAGGGAAACCACTATGGACCCAACATAAATTCCACTGATTTGCTCTTTCGGTCTGATGGAATCCTGTCCAGTCTACATATTGAAGCCACACAACTTCACTCTCGATTTTTGTATATATTCAAAAACCCAGGTAGTGCCTGCGAAATTGCCATAAAACATTATTAAACTTGTCTTCCAAAATAATTTGGTTGACCTAACCATGTGGCTTCGACTGATTGACTACATAGCACATGTTTGGTCATGTGTTCACAAGGTACATTAGTGAACACGCTTCGATAAATGGTAGCATCCACTTCCTTGCCTAATGTGGCATCCTTCTTCCTCCGATTGGTCGCTAGATGTGTCTCCATGGGTTTACGAATCTCCCGAGAGGAATCATGTAGTATCATTTGCATGATTTCCTTGATAGACAAATATTTATCGCCTTGCCATACTTCCAACTTGGGAAGTAGTGCATGAGACCATGTTATTCAGAATTCTCTTGCAGGCCACTCCTTGCAAGATATGATCAGATATCCATCACCGGTTAAATAAATTCATAAACATATGAAAAATACTATATTTAAATTTTCATGATATTTGAAATATTAGAGTTCTTAATTTTCTTAATTAATTAAGTAAATAAAAGGAGTGGAGGATATAATCATCAGAATGAATGATCCACTTTTTAGCATGTGAATGTGGATTAATTGAACATGGTAAGGTAGTGGAGCGAACATAATGTAGAAAAATTAGAATCATGTCTCATTAATGAGATAGATCAACGAGGTTGAGCCGATTCTGGCCAAGATCACAGAAGATCTAATGTAAGATCATAGAGCATTCATGATGAAGTGATGAAGTAAGTACGCATTTCGTGTACGATGAGAGGTGCACATTGCATGTAGATATGATGGAGGGTCAGAGGAACAACGCCGTAAACCATGGAGGATTATGTCCACATGGATGCTTTCGATGAGTTCAGGGTGAGACGAGCTTGGAAGAGCTCTGGCACAGCATACTAAAGGAGATGAAAGGCAACATTGGAGGCATAGCAGAGTTTAATGTTGAAGATCTATTGAATCCAGAACTTGTCGGTGACATTTATGCATTCCTTGTGTTGCTTGGCTAAGTTTGCGGTGTTGTTTAGCATAGGTGTTCCCCGGCGGGAATCACCCTTACCTATAAAGGGACTTTGTTGCTATTGTACTTGGTCTTCGAGCTTCCATTCATCATCAACATTGAGACATACACTACCCTCTCTTGTGAACACATACCCATCCCGGGGTCTGTGTTCAAAGATCGATTTGGGAGGGAGAATTTGTCTTTGGTATTTCATTGGAAGGCTTGGGTGAAATAGTATTCCTGTCACCTTCGAACTTCAATATCGACATTCCGGAGCTTCATTTCAGGTTTGGCATGAAATTAAACTTTATTGACCTCTATCTGAACGGGTCCTGTCGAGTTGCAACAGTCCCATCATTGCGGTTCGAGAGGAGGAAGGGTTCTAGTATTTATTCAGAATCCTGAGGGTCATCCTCTTCCATCATCATTTCATATAATTGCAGAGCTTATTGTACTTTCCAGTGAGGTGAGTCCTCCTCTTGCTAGTTTTCAGCCAATTTGCATCTTGGTTGCTACATCTTCGAGAGGAGAAGAAGAGACAAGATCTCAAGCTTAGATTGGAGAGATAAAGGAAGGATCCAACCCTCAAAGCTTATATCTATTATACAACACATTTCAGCCATGTTTTGATTAGTCCCAACTTGAGATGCGCATAACCTAGTAGTCAAAGGATCCAAACCCCCTAGGGTGATTTTCTAAACTCACTGAATGAAAATGTTACGGTTATCTTGGGTTCCCATCACATTGGTAGGCATGGTATTGTTTTCTTTGACTCTCCGATTCTGTGTGCTATTTGTAGCATGTTTACGAAGGTCAACTAAATACCCTCTTTGGCTAGAATACACTCTATTTTATTATTTTAACTATAGTCATCTCAATGAATAAAAATGTAAACATTTGTATATTTTGGTCTTGTCTTTAGATTAATTGTTTGCTTTGTTGTTACATTATTATCCATCGGTAGAATTTTGTCCACAGCAAATGATGGCTAAAGCAATCCTTGACCTTCAGAAATCATTTTCTTTAGAAAATCATTCATTCTTAAAAGTTTTTGTTCCCCTAAGTGTTGTTCCTTATCACCTGCCTTAAAAAACAATGATAGTCCACTCAAAAAATCAACAAAGAAATCGTGAAACACTTCAAAAACATCTCCTAAACCAGCCCCTTTTCAATACTTCATTCACTCATTGTCACCTTTTATCATTTTCCACCAGAAAAAGCCCTTTCTCCACAATTTTCCCTCCAGCCCTCGGAGACCTTAAGTACCTTTCTTTTCATAAAATCCCCATATAAATCATTAAAAAACCCTTGTAATGAGTTTAAAAACATCTCATCCTACCTTTCTCAGACACTTAAAAAACACCTAGGGAACATTTTGATCTTTTACCCTCCGCTTACCAACCCCTTTTGGCTTATTTGACTCCTTTCTGTCATGTCTATGCCGTCATTTAAGACCTCATTATTAAATATTCCAACAAAGATAGTGAGCTTGACCAGAAGAATTAACGCTAAGTGACTTTCAGCTGTTTTACAACTGAAAGTCTTTTTTGGGCATTATGTCTATTTTCGAACATATCGATCATATTCTATGAGTTTGCGAGGATGTGTTGTGGATGGTTGGTCAAGTTGGAAAAATAGATGGACTTCTGTTTTTAGACATATT
Source organism: Pinus albicaulis (assembly GCA_034641835.2). Taxonomy (NCBI): domain Eukaryota; kingdom Viridiplantae; phylum Streptophyta; class Pinopsida; order Pinales; family Pinaceae; genus Pinus; species Pinus albicaulis. The sequence continues at coordinate 1,646,938,298 of CM076582.1, forward strand.
GGGCGGAATCTATTTTTTAGATTGCAGTCCTAAATAGATATGTCGAATATTATTAGCTCTTAATAAGTTTGGACTAAGCATTATCTTATTCTCTTGGGTATGGAGTTCGGTGCAGGATATACAAGAGTGACAGAAGGAGTTATACTGTTCCTAAAAGTTCAGGCTGGAGCTGTTGTGGATACTTGATTCTAGGAAAACTCGTAGCAATGAGAGTTTTAATTAAAATTATTGAGGTAGTTGGGTGATTTGTGTTCGGTTTATTTGCCCAGGTTAAACATAATTGAGCTAGTTGTATCTAGTCTAAACTGATTTGATACACTAGCTGAAATCGATATAGAATAATTATTGATTAATTCACTAATTATTAATTCATTAACATCCGCTAAGCAATACATATGATCAACTCATTTGGATAGTTCGGTGGAGACCGATCAGAAAGTGGGTAGCTTGACAATGTAGGCTATGAGTTCAGCTATAATGTTATGAGTTTACCATAGTTTAGATATAAATGAGGATTGTGTAAGCAAGGCTGGACCAATTGATTTCATTCAAATCATTCTTGACGGTGATTGCACGGTAGAGGTAGCTAAACGGTGTGAGAGGTTGGAGCATGTGTTTTGCTAGATGGGACTGATTAGTGTGTAGCAATTAGGTGTGTTGAGAACGAGGAGCTTTGTACATTGTTGTTACATGATCTCTATGGAAATATAATATACGAGATAGTTGGGGTTTCAGCTTTAATATTTTATAAAATACGTATTGTATGTGAATGTTTGTGGTTTTAACGTGCGCATGAGATTGTTTTTATTTCACCAATTAATGATTAATGGTAGAAGAGTTCTATATTGTTTAACGAAGTCAAATAGTGTGTGATCGAGAGAATCTCGGGATTTTCTTATATGTCGATTATATAAATTTCTACATGGTATCGGAAGAAATATTGATCATTGGAGCAATTGCAAAACATTGAAGCGGTTGAGTTTGTCTTTGATGAGTCAATTTACTGACGGTGTTTTCTTGGTCAATAAAGTTGAGATGTATTTCAGCAGTTGCGATTGGAAATATGCTCTCGAGGTAACGAATTATATTGCATGGAAGGACGGATAGAGCGGGGTGCTAGATGACAATGGGTTGAAGGCATTCATAGATACGAGAAATTCCAAAACACTGCTTCTAGCGATGCGCCGCACTTGACGCATGTGAAAATACGAGAAAAATGTTGAAGGATTCTGTTGGAGGGTGTGGAAGGATCACATAGTTTCAACCTTCATGGTAAATCTTCTCCATTCACTTAAAATTGTGGAAAGCTTTTACAGAATTTATTCCGAAAGCAAGAGCGACCGAGGAGGAAGTTGGCGCTCGGGGATAAGCTCGGGGAACATAAAAATGGAGAAAACGCTTGATGTAGCCAGAACCTCACGGGGTTTTCCAGTGCGAGGGGATGAGGCACGGAAAAGTGTGGGGGTTCTTGTGGATAGCCGAGGACTTTTACAGAGCTTGGGCTCTCCTTGGGCTTCGAAGAGTTAGCATTCCTATCGGGGACTATTGTCAATGGTCGGGAGAAATTGCTGGGATGGGAGCGACTTTGGTCGGATCTTGTGCAAGAAGGAGATAGGGAAAAGTACCAGAGACGGATCTTCATCAAGAGATTCGAGATGAAAAGGTGGATGCCAAAGCAAGGAAGGGGAGGAGCGAGAAAATTCTTCGCAATGCGGTGCGAAATGCAAGAAGCCAGGACTGTGTCAGGTGAAGTGCTTTCATTGTCACCAACACGGACATTACGCCACTAATTTTCACGGAAAGAAGAAAAAATAGCGGTGCTAGATGCGGTGGAGGAGGTGTAGCCTCGCCAGTTTGAGCAGGTACACGATACATGCTTGGTCTCAATATGATAGGTTCGATGTGGTTTCTTGGCAGAGTGGTGCGTCTTTTCACATGACCAAAGACAAATATTTGTTTACTGATGCGGATGAAAAATATCTTGGAGTGCACATAAGATGGGCGATGATAGTGAATATAGTGCGGCGGTATCGGTGCCATTTCCTTTGAGAAGAGGTACGAAATGACCTTGTGTTGAAGGAAGTGATGCATGTTCCAAGATTGAAGATCTAATCTCTATATGGCTATGTTAGAAGACAAGGGATATGATGTTGTCTTTAGCGAGGGGAAAGGCTTTCTGCTGTGATGGGCAAGCTGGCAGTGAAACTTGGAGGATAGGGGTTCGGGTTAAGAACCTTTGTCGATTGCGGGTAGATAGGTACAACGTGGCAATGGCGGGTAAGGGCGGAAGGAGTGGTGAACGCGGGATGAGGGTGAGCTATGGCACAAGAGATTGGGCCATCTTCACCATAGTGCTTTGAAAATTTTGCGACGATTTATATCGGGCTTCCCAAAGTGCCTTGCCTTCCGATCAGGATCGGCGTAAGGGATGTGCTTTGGAAAGAACTGTGAAAGCCACCTTTCACGAGAAGGATGGTTGCGCCACGACGATCATTGAGAAGAATTCACACGGACGTGTGTGGACCTTTCTCGGTGGCTTCGATAGCAAATCCATAGGGTACTATGTGATATTTGTTGATGATTTTTCTCGGAAGTGATGGATCTTCTTCATGTAGAAGAAGAGTGAGACATACTCAAAGTTCTATGAGTTCAAGGCACTGGTAGAGAAAGAATCGGGGAAGCAGGTGAAGGCTCTTAGGAGCGACAATGGTGTTGAATTCATCTCTGGCGAATTCAAGGACTTTGATGCAGGATAACCCTGCAAAACCTAGAATCTCTCCAACTGTGCTATGCATAAAAAATGCATCTCAATAACCGCCAACCGTTACTCCAATGTCTAAGCAAATTCACACTTCTTCTACATGCGAAAGCTTCTTTTAAATTCCTCATTATGGTTATAAAACCATTGCCTTTTGATGGAAATCATTTTACTATGATAAATAAGCCATTTTATAAGCGGAAGCTTTCTCCTTCAATTATCACTTTAAGGTTATGAGACCAATAATAATCAACCCTTTGTATATGGGGTTTTTCCTTTTTAACCGTTTATGGCAAACTCGCCCATTTCTAGAAACTCATTTTCAATTTAAATGAAATGAAATAAGTCAACATTCGAATGCTCCCCGCAAACCAAGGACTTGGACTTTGTCCTCTCAATGCGCTCAATTCAACTTGTTGGAGATTATAAAACCTCAATTTGATGTGCCACGGCTTTTCACATAAACCATAATATTTAATATATTCTACAAACCAAGGTTATGAAATATTGGTTCAATACTTGTTTCAAAGATTGACTATAGTGCTATGGCTATTCAACGCATCTTAGCCATCACTTTTGTCATTAAACACATGGTCCCGGTTGAATAAAAACTAAATCAAATAACCACGCATTTTCTCTGCCACCTTCGATCAATCCATAGGAAATTCGCTTTTTCTAACGTAAGCCAGACTCGCCTTCACCTTAAAACGCGATTTTTATAACTACGACTCTCCACAAATAAACATTTGAATCAAAATTCGATGCCAGGTACGCTCTTGCGTGTCCTCCAGCTCAACGCGGTGCTGGAATTTACGTCTTGATACTTTGGATTGCTCACTCATTTCAGAACTCAATTTATTGCAAACTGATCCCTTCTCCTGCGGCTTCCTTGCCTTCGATCATCACAATTCTTTGACTAATATCACTCCAGGTGAATAGAGCCAACGTATCTCATTGATCAATGCCGATTTCAATTGCCTCCAGCGTACTCACTGACTTGTGTCCAATGCACTCAATGCTTCCAATTCATATTGACATGTTGTAAACAAAAAAATGGTTGTATTTCCATCAACAACGCTCCACTCCAATCGACAAAACGGCTGGCCCTTTCTTATCTCTGCGATACAATAAAAATTTATTCAAATTAAATAGCCAAATTTGTTACAAACCCCTGCGTACATCTCATGGATGCAAATTCCGCTTCTTCATCGTTGACTTCTGCGTCAAACAAGAGTTTACAAGTTTACACATTTTGCTGCTGCTCCTCTTTCTCGTTGATATCTTCCTCTGAGATACTTTCATCATGATTCTTTTGATTAATTCAATTTCTCTGTCCAATAAATCTTTAGATTGCTAATTTCTTGCTGCCTGCTGAGCTCTTACTCGCTCAGTTCTTACTTCTATGCTTGTTTCCGTTCTTACCGCCGCCCAATCATCCATGCCCTCTTGTCTTCTACAACGGAAAACTTGTTCTTTGCCTTCTCCTATCGACAACTTCTTTGGTGGTACATTGTGCTTCTTTACCCACTATCTTCATCTCTCTTGCATCTACAATTTCCAATCCTGAAATTGAGATTCTTCTTTATCTTTTGAATCTTGACTATTCATAATTATTTCCGGCAACATAACTTCTTCATTCCATGGATTTGGAAATTTCTGAGAATTTTCTTCTTCCTTCATTTGATTGCTCAAGCTGAGTCCAAATGTTCTTGGCTTCTAATAACACACGTTACAAAACACTTGTTAAAACAAAAATCATATGACCTCGGTGCCTTGCACCCTCTGCTAGCACGTCGGTATGCGCCTGAGTGCCCATCTCAATCGGCACATCGATATGTTGATTCTCTTTACCCAAAGAATTCTATGAAGAAGTCTCCAAGGCTAATAAACCCGGTCCTTCATACACTGTCTGTCTCCATGATGTCTTTCTTCTCTTGTTCTTCATGCGGAACTGCGCTTGTCTCTTGCTGCAATCTCACTGTCATACTTTGAATTTACCAACAAGTGTTCCAACAGTACAATTTATACGTAGCATTTTTGAAGTATATCATCATCATGTACCATCTGCATTCACACACAAGCTTTAGGTTTGAAAATCACAAAAGTTGACTATCTCAGGCTGTTGGTTTATATACCAGTTCTTCAAGCTCATCCTCTTCCTCATTCACAAGAACTTCCTCTTGTACTGTAACAGCTTCCAATACAAACACATCACTGCTTTCTTCTTCAGAGTATTTATCTTCTGAAAGATTCTTTTTCACACTTGTGACATCTTCACAAGATTGTGCATCCTCCTTAGTAAAACCTGTAATCACATCAAAATTTTCAGCTATAAAAATACACGATTATACATTATCTAGCTAATCTGGATTTACCCAATAGTTCAAGAAATCATCAATGATCTCCTCTTTTGTTTCATTAATGGAAACCTCCACTTTCAACTCAACTGCTCTGAGTTCTTCACATCTAAACTATATACTCATCATCCTTGAGCTCCCTCAACTCTTCTGTGCTTGTGTTGTCTACCAGTGATCTCTTTTCTGTGTAGCCTCACCTTGCTTCACTCTCTTCCTCATGGTCCAACCATGTCTGCAGTCCCCTTCATATTTTCTGTAACAATTCCATCGATAATTCAAGATGAGCTGTTATCTCGGCTTTCTCTTTCTCATACTCTTCCTTGATCGATTGTTGTCTTATGCCATTTGCCTTGGCATCTTTCTCCCTCTTTCTCCTGGCCTCTTTACGAACCTCTTTGCTCTCCTTTATGACTTTCGGTAGTCATCTTCTTCGCCATGAGTTTCTCACCCATGGCAAGGTTGCACCAAGCCTCTTCGACGGCAAGCTCTCCTGCTGCCCTTACCTCACCAATCCTTTCCTCGGATGCGGTCTTTTGGTAATCACCGATCTCTGCTAGAACCTTTTGAGCATTTCTCGCTTGCTCCTTTGGGCTCATCATTTGCAACTTTATTCAACCTATGTTGAATCTTCGGAGGTTTTGCCACTCTCTCTTAGAATCCATGTTGGACTCCTTCATCAACGTTGCTCTCCGAGTTGTGATGTAGCTTCTTCTCTTTGAGACTTCCTTCAACTTGCTTGCAACTTTAGTTGTCAACCGCAACCTTCAGAGCAGGTTCAATAATAATGATCATTAACTCACCTTCAAGATCTGTTGATCTTGACTTATCTTTCACCATGTTTTGCATCTGCGTAACACGATCTTCATTAGTTTCAAAATGCAGTCTTAACACATGCAATTAATTAACAAAAACAACTGTCGAGCTATTCGGCTGCGATGCAAATGATGTAGGATAACCACCCATAAAACCCGGAATCTCTCCGTATGCTATACATAAAAAATGCATCTCAATAAACGCAACCAATACTCCAATGTCTGAGAAAATTCACACTTCTTCTACATGCGGAAAGCTTCTTTTGTTCCTCATTATAGTTTTACAAAACCATTACCATGACGGAAATCGTTTTACTATGATTAATAAGCCATTTATAAGAGAAAACTTTCTCCTTCAGTGTCACTTTAAGGTTATGGAACCAATATTAATCAACTTGTTGTATATGGGAGTTTTCCTTTTCTTAATTTATGGCAAACTCATACATTAAAACTCATTTCAATTTAAATGAAATAAAATCAAATCAACATTCGAATGCTCCCATAAACCAAGGACTTGGACTTCGTCCTCACCTCAATGCGCTCAATTCAACATTTGGAGATTATAAAACCTCAATTTGATGTGCCACGACTTTTCACATCGACCATAATATTTAATATATTTCTACAAACCAAAGTTATGAAATATTATGGTTTCAAGACTTGTTTCAGATTAGAAAATTTCATCATGTTGTGGCTATTCAACGCATCTTAGCCATCACTTTTGTCATTAAACACATGAACCGGTTGAATAAAAACTAAATCAAATAACCACGCATTTTCTACTCACCATACCTTACCCAATCGATCACCGGAAATGCGCTTTTTCTAACATCTGTGGACTGCGCCTTCGCCTTAAAACGCAGTTTTTACAACTCATCTCCTCACAAATAAATGTTTGAATCAAATTCAATTCCAATTATGCTCTTGCATGTCCTCCAAACTCAACGCAGTGCTCGATTTTTCCGTCTTGATACTTTGGATTTATCCTCGTTTCGAACTCGATTTATTGCAAGCGAGTCCCTTCTCCTACGGCTTCCTTGCCTTCGATCATCACAATTCTTTGGCTAATATCCTCCCGAGTGAATAGAGAGCCATTGTATCTAATTGATCCAATGCCGATTTCAATTTCCTCAGTGATATCATTGACTTGCGTCCGCGCATAGTGTCATTCATATTGACATGTTGTAACAAAACGGATGGTTGTGTTCCATCAACGGGGCTCCCACTCCAATCAACGAACGGGCGGCCCTTTCTTGTCTGCGCGATACAATAAAAATTTATTCAAATTAAATAACCGGATTTGTTACAAACCCATAGTACATCATGGATGCAAATTAACTTCTTCATCGTTGAATTTTTTGCGTCAAACAAGAGTTTACAAGTTTACACATATCCTACGTGTCAACTATTTCCTTTCCGACGAACTTGGCTCATCAAACAGTTTATACTTGTTTGATACCGATAATCTAAAATGTGAATCGATTTGACTCTTCAACGTTAAACTAAAAAAAACCCTTTGCGCCCATATCCACGACTTGTCAACATGCTTAATCGAATGCTTCATTTAATTTCCTATCCTCTACACGTTTGCAACAACGCTTTCTCTTATTGAATGTGATCCATCGAATGGATTAACCTCGCATCGTCCAAGGCACCCATACCTTAATTATGATGATATTAAAATCAATCGAACCATCCAACGCACAACTAATTATGATAATTCAATTCATGAGTGGTTTGAGTTATGATTAAATTCTAGGCAATCGATACAGTATTTTACTTCAAATTATGCGCTTCCTTTAAAAGAGCATGAAACCTTCAAAACAACATAAAGTTGACATTAACAACATCGATCCTCTCATATACGAGGGCTTCTTCGATTCAAAGTTTATCATAGGAATAAATTCATAATTCAAACATCTTCCTACCAAGCTCGACCGAGGATATATATATCACACAAAATTTTCAGGCAAGTTCCTCATCGATATAATCAAATGCCAAACTTAATTAAAAAAACCCTTCTTGGTTCATGGCCGGATTTTCTATCGGTAGCGCACACAAAATCTCAGAGCTTGCAAACTTTCTTTGTCCAAACCTCACTATCTATTCTCTCTGATCTATTTGTCCTTTGAGGCTCATAAATTTATACAAATTAGTTAGACAATTTAGGTTCAAATCCCCATAATCACTCAACAAACCCTCAAATATCTCAACAAAATCCTAAAATCACTCCTTGAATCCCTAAGGATACTCTCTCACCCAAAATTAATGAAAATAATTTCTAAATTAATATTTAGAAAAATCTCTCATCCCTTTACATCCTCAATTGACCAAATTCTCTCATATTCTCAAACATTTGAGAATTATTTACAATATTTAATTAAAAATACATAAAACCCACTCAAATCATTCATAAAAATCTAGCTCTTTTAAAAACTTAAAAACCCCTAAGTTTTAATAAATACAAATTATTTCTCTTTGCCTAATGCTCCTATATCAGACTTTTGCAGCGTAGAAGGAATTCGAAGAGAGCTCATAGTGCCTCATAACCCGCAGCAGAATGGGGTAGCAGAGCGAAAGAGCAGAATGATCGTGGGTGCTGCACGAGCGATGTTGCATGATCAGGGCCTTCCCATACACTTGTGGGTTGAGGCATGCAATACTGCGGTTTATGTGGAAAACCGTTGTCCTCACAGGTACTTGGCATGAGTACACCCGAGGAGGCGTTTTCTGGTAAGAAGCCTGATATTTCTCATTAGAAGATTTTTGGTTCACCTGTTTACATTCATGTGACAAAGGATGCCAGGAAGAATCTAGAGCCGACTGCAGAGGTTGGGATATTTTTGGGGTACACTGATACACCCCACAACTATTGTGTGTATTTTCCAGACAGTCGCAAGACTGTTGTGCGACGGGATATCAAATTTCATGAGGAGAAAGCCATGAAGTGTTCGCTTGAGAGGGAGCCACACTTGCATGCAGATGAGGAGCTATTAGTTCCTAAGGATGAGCTTCAGGATGTGGATCAGCCACAAGAGGAATTTCATGGAGTGGAAGAGACCACTCATGCAACGCCAACCATCAGAGGGCGGAAGCGCACTACAGAAGCTGAGCGACTGGCTCAAGATGCATAGAAGGTTGTAGGAGCACCTACATCACAGCGCAGATAGAGACAATCACCTGATTGGTACACTGGATACATGGCTCTTATGAGAAAGTGTATCATGACAGAGCCATCCTCTTTCGAGGAAGCTGTGGAGGATCCCGCATGGGTAGATGCCATGGTGGAAGAGTATGATTCGATTGTCAGAAACAGTGCATGGGAGATTGTCCCAAGGCCGGAAGGGAAATCAGTGGTAGGTTCGAGATGGATCTAAAATGTGAAGCAAGCAGCTGACGGGAGTGTGGAGAAGTACAAGGAAAGATTTGTTGCCCGAGGCTTCTCACAGATTGAGGGGATCGATTATGAGGAAACCTTTGCACTTGTCGCAAGGTATTCTTCCATACGAACGATTCTTGCTCTCTCAGTGCAGATGGGGTGGCACATTCATCAGATGGATGTAAAGACTGTGTTCCTCAACGGAGTGATTGAGGAGGAGGTGTACATAGAGCAGCCCGAAGGTTTAGAGATCTTCAGCAGTGAGTCGCATGTGTGCAAGCTCAAAAGAGCGTTGTATGGGTTGAAACAAGCACCTCGTGCTTGGTACACACAGATAGACAATTATTTCACCGGACTTGGATTCTCCAAGAGTGAGTCGGATCCGAACTTATACCAGATTGTGGTGGAGGGTAAGTTTCTGATCATTGTACTTTATGTAGATGATTTGATTTTGACAGGTGATGAACTGTTGATACACTCATGCAAGGCTGATCTTGCAAAGGAGTTTGAGATGAAGGACTTGGGCCTCCTTCATTATTTCATGGGATTGGAAATTTGGCAGCGCAGTGATGGATTGTTTGTGTCTCAAGGAAATTATTCCCAGGAGATACTGGAGAAGTTCAACATGCATGGTTGCAAGCCTATCAACACTCCTCTTCCTAGTGGATGGAGGAAAGAGGATGCTACATCGCAGAGGTAGTGGATGCCACTGTTTACCGACAGTTGGTGGGGTCACTTATGTATCTAGTCAATACACAACCTGACATATGCTACGCTGTTAACTAGATTTCACAAGCTATGGTTAAGCCTACCAAGCTATTTTGGAAGGTAGGCAAGCATGTATTGAGATATCTCGGAGGCACATCGGGATATGGATTATGGTACAGATAGTCGGATGAGGTGAATCTGTGTGGCTTCACGGATGCAGATTGGGCAGGGAGCCCAACGGACAGAAAGAGCACATCTGGAGGGATTTTCAGTATCGGGTCGACAGCAGTTTCTTGGTACAGTAGGAAGCAGAGATCTGTGGCACTCATTTCAGCAGAGGCCGAGTATATGGCAGCGATTTTGGCTACATGCGAGGCTATATGGATGAGGAAGATCCTGGTCGGGTTGTTCGGTTCACACTTAGATCCTACTGTGATATATTGTGATAATCAGAGTTGCATAAAACTCTCGGTTAATCTAGTATTTCATGATAGATCTAAACACATTGACACCCGGTATCATCATATCAGAGATTGTGTGCAGTGGAAGATCATGTTACTTTCATCCATTCCTACGGAGGATCAGGATGCTGATATATTGACGAAGGCGCTCACTAGGAGCAAATTCGAATACCACAGGGGCAGGATCAGGGTGGCAGATAATCCCTACCTTGTTGAGAGGGAGTGTTGATATTGCAACAAGATGATGAGCTTAGTGGAAAGAAGTCGCCTTCACTAAGTGGGCTCGCAGGTTATTTTTGGCGCAAGTCTATTTTTAGACTATGTATATTTTTAGACATGTCAATCATATTCTATGAGTTGCAGGATGCTATTTGTGGATGGTTGGTCAAGCTGGAAAAATAGATGGACTTCTATTTTTAGACATATTGGGCGGAATCTATTTTTAGATTGCCAGTCTAAAAATAGATATGTCGAATATTATTAGCTCTTAATAATATTTGAACTCTAAACATTATCTTATTCTCTTGGAGCACTTCAGTTAAGTGCACAGATGTGGCACAGGAGCTGACAGAAGGAATTACGCTATTCCTAAGGGTTAAGTGGAGCTATTGCATGGAGACTTCAGTTAGAACTCATGTGACAGAGTTTGGTGGAGTTGATTGAGGTAGTTGGTGGAGCTGTGTTCAGTTTAACTCAGTTAGACACAGTTGAGCTAGTTGTATCTAGTCTAACTGATTGATACACTAGTGAGAGTGGTGTGAATTAATTAATAATTAATTCACTAATTATTAACTCATTAATCAACTAAAGAATACACAGCTAACTATAGTGCATGACAATAAAGGAGACCAAAGAAGAGGTAGGTGAAAGAGCAACAGACTGAGTAGTGTTGCATGAGCTCTGTACCACACATGGTTGGAGATGCCAATGAGGATTGAATGAGCAAGGCTGGACCAATTCGAGTTCATTTAGAGCCATTCTTCAACAGTGATTGCGCAGTGGAGGCGGGCTAGCAGGTGGCAGAGATTGGAGCATGTGTTTTGCTAGATCGGACCTGATTAGTGTGTAGCAATTGGAGATTGTACTGAGAGCTTGTGAGGAGCTTTGTATAATGATTGTTACATGATCTCTATGATATATAATATACATATAGTTGAGGGTTTTTAGCTTTAAGCTTTCCCATAAAATACTGTGTTCATATGTGTGAATGTTTATGGTTTTAATGTGCGCATGCGATTGTTTTTATTTTCGAAATTAATGATCAATGGTAGAAGAGATTATGTATTGTGCATGAAGTCAAATAGTGTGTGATCAGGAGAATCTCGGATGTATAACATATCAGTTATATAAATTTCTACACTAACCTTAGCCCTCATCGCATCGCTCCAGCGGCTTATCCCTTTGCTTTTATTTTTCCCCTTTGTGGCAATGTGCCAATGCGATAAGTTCCCCCCTCTTTAGCCCCTAGTCACCTTATCCCTCCACAAGACCGTTCCCCAGCTGCTATGCTAAGCGCCCATCGCATTGGCGTTTGCATCCAAAACCTACCTCTTTCTTTATATTTTACCCACTCTGATAAGCGATACCCTGATAAGATCTAAGCCATAGTCTATATGATCTGACAGTGGTTATTAGCCCTCGCCCGTTACCTTTGGGTTTATCCATCCACCCTCCGCGCTGATCTCCGTCGTCGTTCTACATGATCCAACGACTCTCATTCACCCCAACAACCCAACTCTTCTAGACCCACCATCCATTATGCAAAGCCCTCATCCAATCATGTGCCGCCACCTGGTTTCCACTTTCTCTCCACCCGAGAAACTTTTCCATCGCACTCGGTCCGCACCGTCAGATCCCATCCCCTTCATCTGACGGTTGTTGTTGCATATCGCGCAATTTTCACGTCTGGAGTTTAACACTCTAAATTCACGTGATACCAGTGGTTTTCTAAAAGACAGGTGTCGCGTAGTGTGTGGAATCGCGTTCAATCACGTTTAAACCACTTACCACCCGAATTGAACGCGATAACCATTCCTGGTATTTCAAAAACCACGTTTTCCTAAATTCGCTCCAAATACCATTTTTGAATCGGATTTTCACCTATTGTCTTCACTAAACCTTTTTTGCCTGCTTATTCACCCCTTCTACGCTGCTCCCCTGCCTCCGATAGCCTCTGCATGCAGTATTTCCCTCCCTTCTAGGATTTTATAATAAATTTGTGGTTTTGCAGGTTTTTATGATGGTTTTTGAGGCCAACAACATTCTCATGATTCAATAAGGAGCGCAGCCGAAGATTATCACCTCCGAAGTCAAAAGTGCTGCTCAATAAAGTTTCCAGGGTGTACTTTCAAGCTTTTAATCCATGTTTCATCGACATGGGTTATTCGAATAGAACCCTCCACGCACAAAAGCTCCCTTTCCAAAGCCAAAAAAAGGAAAAAACAGTAAAGACAGAGGGTGAGGATCGAAGAAGTCAAAGAAAAAATTAAGTTTAAAGATTAAACCCCGATAAAGAAGAGATATAGCACAGTCTGAAGGGTTAAAGGATTAAATCATGTTATTTTAAAGGTTAAAACACAGTGTCAAGGATTAAATATCACAATCCGAAGATTAAGGTTTTAAACCTATAGCTAAAGGAGGCAGGAAAAGGTAAAAGGCAGATGACAAAGCCCAAAACAGTAAACACAGTCAGCATATCAGGATAAAGACTCTGAGATGATTATGAGGGCATAAAGCATAATCAAAGTTGTAACAGTGTTTTAAAGCCACAAAGCCAGATATATTAGCAAAAGGGGCCTCCAAATGCCACATCAATGAGGAAATTAAAGCCAAAACTGCCACCTATAGGTTTATTTCCTCAAAAGAAGACCCAATGAATGCACAGTCAGAGATATTTTCAAAAAACAGCTCAACATTAACTGCCAACTTACCAGAAACCCTCAAAGTCAACAAAAGTGACTAAAGTTGATGAAACTTAATGTAAAATTGATTAAAACAGAGATGAGCATTCGAAATCTTCTCCTCTAGGCCTCCCAAAGGTCGAGAAACCATTACTCTGTATTTATTACACCTAGGACTCTGCTCTACACTCCACCTCCTCATTCTTCTATAAATACTTCTACAGAAGACAGTATAGGGGTTGGTCTTTGGATATATGTTGCATGTAAATAACTTTTGAAGCTGTTGTAGCTCTGTTTTTGTAATTGAAGATACATAAGCTGAGATGAGAAGTTTGAAGTTGTAGAGACCCACTGGACTTGAAGATTGTAACTGGTTTGAACATCAAATACAAATAGTTGATTTATGGGATCCTGGTCTATGTCAATGGTGATGTGTTTCTCACTGTAATTGTCATTTTCTTTATGTTTTAATTCTGTCCACTTTCCTCTGATAAAGAACAAAAAATATAGATTAGGATTTACTCCTAAAGTACCCTAAATATCACTGATAAATCTTTACCCTTTATGTTTTCTGCTGATTTTTAATTTGAAGGTAATTCAATAGAGTATAACCAGTGAAGTGTTGGTAATCCCATATTTCCTGAGTACAACTTGAGACTTTGTCTTTAAATGTTCTTGAGAAGTTTGCTAATTAAATCTGAGCTAGAGAAGTTTATGGTTAGCCCTGTCCTCTGGTTTATCTCCAACAGTTGCTTTGAAAAGTTCCCTTAAGAGTATGTCAAAAGCAAGCTAGTTTAAAAGTACTTACCTGATCTTAGACTATTCTTTATGTTTATCATCAATGTTTTCCCTTTGAATATGTTGAAAGCAGGCTAAGTTAAAAGTCTTTACTTGATCTTAAGCTTTTCTTTTTCTTTAAATGTTTTCTCTTGAAAGTACATCAAATGTAGGCTAGTTTAAAAGTACTTACCTAATCTTAGACTGTTCTTTGTTTCTTCATGTGTTTTACTTCCTTCACTACATTTCTTACTGTTTCATTCCATAAAATCAACTTAAAGAGATCCTTTGACATAGATGATTTTACCCATGGACCACTCTTGAAACTTGCTATGCAATTAAATCCTATTATGACTCCATAGCCCAATGGATTGATGTTGTTCCTTGCTTTTCTTATCAACTAAAACACTCTTTCACTTACTTATACTTCACCCTTCATACAGACTTCCTTCATCTTCATATTATCCTGTCCAACCAAAACAAAACAAACAACCTTGTTCTTCATAACTAGCCTAAAATCATACTTAAGTATAAAGGTCATATCTTTGAAAACACATATATAGAGAGATCCCTCTCTGAATCTAGGATGCCTAGATCCTCAGATTCTAAAGTGGTTTTGATGTAGGCTATGCATTGTTTGTATTTGCCAATCTTGCAAACTACAGAGACCTAACATTTTCAACTATTGTGTTTCATTATTACTGCATTCTCCCTTTTGGGATATTACAGAAAATAATCAAAAATTTACCTTCTACCAAGATATGATAGATGTTTGCATCTGCTTCACTTTTGGTGAAGCCCAAACCGGTGAGTCAGCTATCGATCCTAGTGTACCAAGAACGGGGGTGCTTATTTGAGACCATACAATACTCACTTGAGTCTACACACATGAGACTCCTGATCAAAAGTCTCAAAGCCTTTCGGTTTCTCGATGTACACCTCCTCATCAATAACTCCATTGAGTAATGTTTTTTTTACATCCATCTGGTGGATCTTCCACCCCATCTGTGCAACCAGAGCAAGAATTGATCTAATGGATGAGTACCTTACTACAAGATAAAATTTATCCTCATAGTCAATTCCTTCAACTTGAGAGTGCCCCTTGGCCACAAATCTAGCCTTATACTTCTCTATGCTTCCATATTCTACCTGCTTTACCTTGAAGATACATCGTGAATCCACAATTTATTTATCTGTTGGTCTTGGGGCCACTTCCCAAAAAATGTTCTTTACAAAGGATTCGTATTCCTCCACCATTGCATCAACCCATACAGGTTGATATACTACTTCCTCGAAAGAGGGTGGATCGGTCTCTACAAGCTCAGTCATTAGAGATATCTATCCAATGCACTGATCTTGTGACCTTATCTGCCTCCACAAATTTGAAGGAGCACCGACATTCTCCCTCACATTCTACACAAGTCTCTCAGCTTCCCTGGTCCTTTTCCTTCCTTCTCTCGATGGTTTCGATTGAGTGGTTGTCTCCACTCTCTGCTCAATTCGTGGCTGCTCCACAACTTCCTAAGGCTCCTCCTTTGGAGCTAAAAGCTCCTCTCAAGAGAGCACCACATTCCTTTCTCCTCGTCAAATTTTATATCCCTTTGCACCACTGTCATTCTAAGGGATGGAAAGTAAACATGGTAGTTGTGGGGATTTTTTGTGTAACCCACAAATACCCCCAATTCTATTGTCGGCTTTAGCTTCTTCCTTGATTATTTGGAGACATGGAAGTAAACACATGCTCCAAAAATCTTGAAGTCCGACACCTCCGAGCTTCTCCCCGAGAAATCCTCCTTTGGTGTAATCATGCCCAAAATCCAATGAGGACATCGGTTCCGTAAATAGAATGTTGTGTTGCATGCCTGAGCCCACAAATGTAGAAGTAGGCCTTTGTCATGCAACATCGTCCTCGCAGCTCCCACAATGCTACGATTCTTTCTCTGAGCCACCTCATTATGCTGTGGGTTGTGGAGTGTTGTCAACTCTCATCGAATTCCTTCTTTTGAATATAAATTTTTAAATTCATTCAACATGTACTCACCTCCATAATCTCTCCTGAGAGCCTTCACCTTCTTGCAAGTTTCTTTCTCCACCAGTGCCTTGAATTCTACGAACTTGGAGAATGTCCCATATTTCTTCTGCATGAAGAATATCTAGCACTTTTATGATAATTCATCAATAAAAATGACAAATATTTGTGTTTTGAAATGGAGGTTGTCGAGGAAGGTCCACAAACATCAAAGTGAATCCTTTCTAGGGCTGCATTCTCTTTTTTGTTCGATCATGGAATGCGTATTTTGTGTACTTCCCCAAAATACATCATTTTCATACATTGTGCTACTCAAGAGCTCGTTTGGGGATGCATGTGGTTATCTGTTGCATAATTTTTAGGGCACCATGATGCAAATCTCCAAGTCTTTTATGCTAAAGTTCACCGACATCGCAACTCTACACCTTCTCTGCCTTAGTGCTTAATGCAACACAATATTTTATATCTAGATTATACAGGTTCTTCACACAAACCCTGATTTTCTTCACATATCCCATGGTTATGTGTCTCATAAATTTCTTTCCTTTTTTGAAGATCACATCATAACCACGGTCTTCGAAAGCTGCAATAAAGATGAGATTTTTCTTTAGGCTCGGAACAAACATGACATTCTTGAGCCTGAGGGGCAAGTCTGACTCCCTCTGAAAGGTGACTGTACCAACTTGAGTCGTGTTATACCTTTCATTGTCCCTCGTCTCGATGTGAATCTGTAAATATTTTTTTTCCAGGTCATTGAAAAAGTCTCTACACCCTGTCATGTGCAACGTTGCACCTGAGTCCAAGCACCACAAGTTTGCCATCACTGTGTTGGTCATGCATGCAATGAGGGTTCAAGCTTGAACTGTGAAGCCAAGGCTTCACCTACTTCTCCTCATGAAGTCTTCTTGCTTGCCTTTTTGTGTGGACACTGCATGGCATAATGCCCAAATTCATGACACAAACGTAAAAACCGTTTAAGGCAAGAAACATAGACTAAATTAAAGAAGAGAATGATATGGTCATGTCAAGCAAAAAAAAATAATGTAAATTTAAAAATATGAATTTTATCTCAAACATACGTAATAATGATAATCTAAAAATGTGACATTGTTGTTGTGAGTTGGAACCAACCTAGATCCATCTAACTCTAATCTATCATGCTCAGAGAGGGATCAAATCCCTAGAGGTGAAAACCTTTCCTCAAGTTCTACACTCCAAAAAGAAGGTTTTCACCTGGAGAGATTTTATCACTCTCAGCCCATGATAGATCCTGAGTTAGATGGAACTATGTTGGTAATAAAAAAATAAATTAACTATAAATAAAAAGTTTTAATTTCCATCTTAATTTTACATCAATTTTACATAGAAAGATAATATAATTGAAAGTAAAAAAACTATAATTTACACAATAAAGAAAATATGTAATTTCTTAACTAGTTATTGATATTACATCATGTGTAATTCCTTCTATGTTAAACTCACATAAAATATCAAAACAAAAATATATTAATAAAAAAAAATATTTTAATATTAACTATAAGATAAATATTTTAATGTTCAAATTAAACATAATTTATATTAATTTTATATAAATAAAAATAAAATAATTTAAATGAAATTCTTTCTTAATATCCCATTTCACATATAAATTTTAAAAAATATCAATAAAAAAAAACTTTAATATAAGTTATTAATAAAATATTTCAACATGCATGTTTTGCAAAATAAAATAAAAATAACATCTAATATAACATCTAATATATTTATATATAGTAAACGCCAAAGAGTTCTTATTTTATTTATAGATACTTTCTAGAGAGAGAGTATTCATAACATAAATAATTTAATGTGTATATATTTGTGAGAAACTATATCCTAGGCATATAAGTTTTCTATTTATGAATATGATGAGAGAATGTGAATCATAAATAAACTATTTCAATGTTAAGTATATAGATATTATAAAGCAAATTAAAATAAAAATAAAAAAATCTTATAATTAAAACATTTTAATATTGTGTTGCTTAAAACTAGTATAAATCTATATTAATTTAAGATCTAGAGGTGCAAATATTTCCTAAAGTTTTGAATTATGAAGGAGGTTTTCATAAAGATTTGATCCCTATCAAAGGTTGGTAGATCTATATTAGTATTTTTATGTAATTGGAATTTTGGTAAAAAAGAGTAGTTTAATTATTCAAATTATTTTGTATTTTGATTTCAGTAAAAATGCGATTTTTTATCATTTAAAATGTGTTTTTAAATAGTCAAATAAATTTAACATCATTAAAAATTCTTAAATTAGGAAAATTTTACAATTCAAATTCATTAATAAATACTAAGAAAAATTGAAAATAAAAACATACAAAATTAAAATTACAATTTTAGTACAGTTATTTTTTAAATTTTATTCTTAAAATAAATATAAATTATTATTTTTATTTATATTTTGATACTTTGATATGACTAAATAAATAATATGTTATTTATATATGTAAAATTGACACAATCTAACTAATAGTGGAAATACAATTTTGAGCAAAATTGTGATTTCTTATACTTTGAAATGCACTTTTTAAATGCATAAATAAATTCAACATATTGATGATGATGGTGGTTAACGTCCACTGAGACCAATCTTTGGTCTATCGGACCTAAAGAAAAGAGTTATTTAGTTTGATTTAAGATTTTATTCCTATGCTCAAAAAGCTTGGAGAGAAGCCTCCTGAGCTCACTATAATTTTGACATCTTAAAAGGCTAGAAAGGTCAGTATTGCAACAAAGAATATGAAATTGAGCTATAATGTGGTTGCACGTGGGGCACTCTAAGAGGAAGTGATTTTCATCCTCGATGTTCATATTCTCATAGAGATGGAAGATCCTTTCCATCCATGGTGTTTTAGGAACTGTCCAACGACCTGTTTCACTATGGAGCTCATGAGAGTTCGTTCTAATCTTGGCTATATTAATTTTCTTCTTTGAGGTAGTTAAAACAGACAGATACTTATGATCTTCTAGGGTGGGGTTGATGACCTCCTTATAATATCTTAATTT
Organism: Pinus albicaulis; assembly: GCA_034641835.2. Lineage (NCBI taxonomy): Eukaryota > Viridiplantae > Streptophyta > Pinopsida > Pinales > Pinaceae > Pinus > Pinus albicaulis. The sequence goes on from CM076582.1 coordinate 1,646,957,533, forward strand.
TCTTTTAGCTGCTAGATCTTTCTCACACCACATTTTTTCTTTGAACTTAGAAGTAACAATTTTTTAAATGTTATTAATGTTTTGCAATGCAACATTCTCGTCGATCTCCCAATAGTTTAACCAGGCCCTGGTGTCATAATACCAACCTCGTTTAAGCCTTATGTGGTTTTGGCTGGAATTTAAAGCTATATTAGGAAGTCTATGGTCTCCTATGCTATTGAGCTTGTGCTTGTACAACAGAAGCCTAGTCATAGCTAGGCTCTCGATAGGGGAAAGACCCACTTCTATATGGAGAATAGGATAGGGTGTATTGTTTTTAATTTTAACGTTATAAGTTATAAAACGCTTCTGGATTTGTTCAATCTTTCTCCAGGATTCTCTAGAGATGCTGCAACCCCAAACCTCACATCCATATAATATAACAGGAGTGACTAAAGTTTCAAAGAGGAACTTCTTTCTATCCCACATTACGAGGTTCGTCGTTTTACAATTATTTTCAAGACCAAAATAATCTTTCCACCCCCCATTAATCCTTTTCTAAATGCTATAGTTCCAGTTGAGCTTGTGATGAATATCAATTCCTAGGTACTTGTAAGAATACACTTCCTCCAAGTTACTATTGTCATACACAAAATTAGCGTAAGTGTCCTTCTTGGATTTGATAATCATAACTTTTGTTTTGTCAGTGTTAATAGACATACCCATGGTAGAGCAGAAATCCTTAAGAAATCTAAGTTTCTTATCAAGATTAGATGGGCACCTTGTGAGAAGAACAATATCGTCAGCATAGAGAAGAAGGATGATGACTATCCCAGCTAAGATCGTGCTAGCACATCCTGCTTCCTCTAAACAACCTTCTAGCTTGTCGATGTAAATTCCAAATAGGGTAGGGGAGAGGGGGAAACCTTGTTTAACTCTGATATTACACTTAATATCTTTCGACCACCCCTCATTTCTCTTTAACTTGGCAATTACACTCTCGTATAACCTTATAGCGGCCGCTCTTAGTTTGAAAGGAACATTTAGCTCTTCTAATCTATTCCATATGTTGTTTCTAGGAACCGTATCGAAAGCCTTTCTAAAGTCCACAAAGCAACATAAGAGATTGGATTTATCATTGCGGAATTCCTCCACAATGATCCTAAGTGTAATGAGGTGGTCCATTGTTGAGTGTTGCCTTCTAAAACCTGCTTGGCCTTTAGCCTGATTACCTTCACTTTCAAGCCAAATGCTCAACTTCTTTTCCAAAATAATACCATATAACTTGGCTAAGAGAGGGCTTATCATACTTGTCCGATAATTAGAGGGGTTATCTGTATCCCCACTTTTAAAAATAGGGATAATGAGGCTCTGGGTCCAAGGTTTAGGGAACCCTTGCTTGACCACTTGGTTGAAAAGCTTGTGGATGTGGGGGATGAAGACAGGACCTCCAATTTTTAAGATTTTTGCCTGGTAACCTTCAATGTCTTTAGCTTTCCCATTTGCTAGGTGTTTAACCCCAAAATCAATGTCTTCTAATACGAAAACTTCTTTCGTTGTGAGCAGGGTTTCAAAATCCCTGGCATTTGGAGATTCATAAAGATTTTTAAGATAGGAATTCCAGTTGTGTAAAACAATTTTATTATTATCTTTATTTTTCCTAGTTAGAATCTTCCTCCAGAATTTCTTAGGAGCCACCTTAGAGAGGTGTAAGAGATTCTCTAGTATTTTACGAATATATTGCCTTTTTTTCCTTTCAGTTAGAGCTTTGTAGGTTTTTATCTTGACAATTTTGAGAGATTCATCAACAACTTCCTTAATTGCTCTCCTCGCACTTTTACAATCTTTGTCATACCATGGGTTGGTTTTGATATTTCTTTTGTTACTTGAGACTTCAATTGAGAACTTGTTAATATAGTATGAGAGGGTTGTAGTAAAATTATGATAGAGGTCATCTATGTTGTCTATACTAGATAAAGGAAGAAAATTAGTTTTTAATTCATTTAGAAAGAGATCATTTTTATTTCTATCAAAGATTAAGTTCTTTTGACTATAAGGATTATCTTCTATGGTATCTCTATGCATCACAAAATTGAGAGTTATGAGTAAAGGCCTATGATCAGAGTCAGGCTCGTGGTCGTCTAAGAAGTCAAAACTTATTATTTCATTGTATAAAGGGAGATCGGAAATAACATAGTCTACCACGCTACTGCCAAGCCCATGGATGCAAGTCATTTGGCTAGAATTGGGCCACTTATTTAGACCTTTGCAAATTATGAGATCCTGAGCACTACCGAGCTTGACTAGCTCCGACCCAAACAAATTATCCCCAAGGTCTTCAGAGCTCCTTTTGTACCGGCTAGCCAAAGTAAGGTCTTCGTTTAACCAAAGAGGATTGGGGTTGGAATGATTGCCTGAGAAGAATAGCTTGGTTGCTTGAAGTTCGAGCATTAAAGTCACCCACTAAAAGGATATTACCTTCATTCCTTAGGCTAGAAATATCAGTCTCTAAACCATTGTAAGGACTAATTTTATCTAGATTATTTTTCTTATAGAAGTTAGAATTAATGGGGGGGGAATAACAGATTGCTATGTAGGTAATTTTATCATTAATGTCAGTAATCTCAATCCAACTATATTGGTTGTAAGGGTCACTTTTATAAATCCTAGCATAGGGGGAGATGTTCTTCTTAATGTAGCAAGCTATGCCCCCAATGCCTCTACAAGAGGATCATTTGTTCCAGGTAGACCATAGTGCAAAGCCATCTATGTTAGGGACCTTAGATTCTTTGTGCTCCCAAGTTTCAACAAGCAATATAATATCAACATCATTTGAGATCCAAATTAGTTTGGGGCTTTTGTTCCATGGAAAGCCCCGACAGTTCCAAGAAAGAATTCGGAGCATGTTGAATTGTTATTTATTAATATCTTTTTGGTTTCTATCTCGAATAACAGCTTTTCTATTTCTGATTATTGTCCATTTTCCTTCCTTCCTAGCTTCTTTTACCTTTTGAACCTCCTTTCTTAATTCTGCTTGATCTTCTGGAATGAGATCTTCGTTTCTAAATATTTTCGTTCCTTTTAGACTTGAGGTTTTACAAGTATGTTATATTTGTGGTCAGTAGAGCTCACCTTTATTCGGATCAGCCTTCCTTTATTCTCAGTTAGTTTCCCTAACCTTGTTGCTTCTGTGAGAGATGTGGTTTCAATTTGTAATCTATTATGTAATTATGTCTGGGCTATGGCTAAAGTATCCTCGTTTATCTCCTCTTTCAAACTGAAGATTATAAGGTTCAAGGCCCTTTTGTTACACTCATGGTCTAATTCGATCAATTTTTTCATTTCATCTTTAATTGGTTTGATATCTAATTTACCTGCTCCACTATTTAGGGTGAGACTGTTGTTAACTTTCTCTTCTAGTTCTTTAATCATGTCCTTCATTTTAAGACTCTCTATATTATCAGCATCTCCTTACTGGGATGTTTGGTTCATATCTTGGTTTTGTTTTTCTATGACCTGCAACCTAGTCTCCATTGCCTCCATTTTATTCTTCAATAGTTCTATTTTATTTTCTATTTGTTTTTGGATCTTGTCTTCAAGAGATGTGAATTTGTTTTCCAACATGGCTTCTAACTGGGTTTGTAGCTTGACTTCTCTTTCTTCTCTACGTTTCTCTAGAGACTCTATATACTCATAAAGGCTCTGTAGAGTAACTATGCTAGGTCTACCTTTGGTAATCTTTGGTAGTTGTGGTGAATTATTCATACTTGAGAATATATGAGCAAATATATACTAGAAAAAGATAAGGAATGTGTGCACCTAAATATCAGCAAATCGGACAGCTGACCTTTAATAAAGAAAATTCACCGCAAAATTTCACCACAGACCCAAGTATTAATGGAGAAAAATCACCGCAGACCCAAGTATTAATGGAGAAAATTCACCGCATAATTTTCACCATAGACCCAAGTATTAATGTAGAAAATTTTCACCGCAAAATTTTCACCACAAAATTCACCTTAGACCCAACTATTAATCGAGAAAATTCATGCAGACCCAAGTATTAATCGAGAAAATTCACCCCAAAATTTTCACCACAGAATAAAAAACACATAAGGCATTAGCACTTTGCAGAATAAATAAATAACATTATAATTCTTAAAAATCTCTACCACATTTTTTGACAAAATTAACCAGAATATGATTCTTAAAAATCTCTACCACATTTTTGACAAAATTAACCAGAATTTCTGAGCCGTTTCTCCAAGTTGAAATACCAATGTAAAATTTATTTAGGTGATATTCATTTTCTATGTAGGTAATTAGTATGTTGACTTCACATTTATAAACTTTATTATAATTTATTTTTTTTTTGAAAATTTGATGTACCTCATGATTAATTTGGTAAATGTGTTAAATTTTATAATTTTTTTTTTTTGAAAATTTGTTGTACATCATGATTAATTTGGTAAATGTGTTAAATTTTATTTATTAAAAATAATAATAAATAATATCATGAAATTTTAAATTGATAAATTATTTTAAAATAAGTATAGTTTAATTGTTTTATGATTTTGTTTTATTAATAATTATTGGTGAATTTGATTTAAACTGAAGTACGAATTTGTTGTTAGATTTAAGCAGTAGAATTTACACAATTCTAATACTTCAAAAACTTGTTAAACTTTTAAATCTATTTTTATATTCAAAAATATATTTTAAATAAAAAAAATACAATCACATTGTTTGTACATTCAAAATATATTTTAAATAATCAAATATATAACTCACCAAACATCGTATAACTGAATTCCATGAAAAATCAATTACGTGATCCAATAAAACTTTTCCCTAAAAATCTTATTGCCACCAATTTTATCCCACCTAAAATCAATAAGATTAACCACTTTTAAATACTTATAAATATTCCAATATTTTAAAAGATTACAAAAAGAGAATACCATAGATATTATTAAATGACGATAACATAATACCACGGGTCATAAACCTGTGACCAAGTTAGGTCAAGGTCACTTAACCTTCACTTAATAAGTAATAATTCCTACGTAAATTTGACTTGGTGTGTAGCAATCGATATATTATCCTTTACTCCGTCACCCAATTCAATAATGACACGCCTAAAGGTTTTTTTAATAAGTTGTTGAACAAGGAATCACAGATAATCATGTCTAAATAGGCTTAAGAACAATATGTCTTCTGGATACAACCATATGAATTTAACATGTGATCAACACTTATCCACCAAAGTTTTTACTAATTTACATCCTAGTATATAACATTATGAAGCACCATTTTCTATTGCTTCACTTTCCACACCTCTTTATGCTATAAATACAACTATTGTTGTTGGCCCTCAAGTATAAAGTAGGTTGCATTCTCTTTTTATATTTAAGTTCCACACCCTATTTAAGTTCCACATCCTAATCTTTACAAGAGTAGCAACGCTTTTTTTTTTTAATAAATGAAAGGTATAATATGGATTTTATTGGATTTTATTAAGTTTTGTTTTTTTTTTTTTTAAAGAAAAAGAAGTACTTAATCTCATTTTATTAATTTCACTTCAAAAATATTCGCTACCATAAAAGTATTGAGTTAACTTTCAATTAAGCAAGCATTTATGTGGCTTAAACCATCTAGATTTTTCTAGTATTGCAACTCCATTTCCATATCAAATCTTAGTTAATCAACTAGAATCTCTTTTCTCGCTGATTTAAGAACTTTTTGTTCGCTCTAATGTTTTTTACTTCATAGTTATCATTCCCTTGTTCTAGAAGCCAATAATGCACTTCCATGCATGAACATAAGGAAGTATCTCCCCATTCATCCTAAGAACCAACAATATTTATTTTCCTCTCATGATGACTCCACCATCAGTACTTCCTCTTTTATGCATTGAGCATCTTGTTAAGTAGAGAGGAACTTCCTCTTGAAAATGCCACCATCACACATTTCCCCATCACCATGCATCACAAGTAGACTCTCTTAGCTGCATACAATGTTCATGCACAAAATAATATGAAAATAATTTATTAATATGGAGCAATCATGTGGCACGTGATTCCACCCTAAACACTAATTTTATGCAACACAACATAATGCACATTTCAAAGATTTTTTTTCCTAAAGTACTCTCACAATATACCCACTCTATTAAATATTCCCCACCTTCACTTTTCACACATTATCCCAACCTACTTTATCAACATGAAGATTTTCCTCACTATTGAAACATATCTTGTGATGGCTTCCATACAATGCTAGTTCACACCATAATTAACACAAGCATTTCAATTTCAAATATAAAGGTTCTCATTCATCTATCACCAACATTAGAATTTTCATTTATATATTGTATTTCAATACAAACCGCATTTATCTAGGACCAACAAAAACCCTTCAAACTTGCACTATTACATTCAATCATCATCACACACACACATATACAACATATAAATAATAATCCATCTATACATTTTATTAATGCGTGTCGGCATATATATATATATATATATATATATATATATATAATCAATTTCTACTTCGTTCATGGTGCACAAAATTTCTTTAATTAGGTATAGAAGCTGACAAAATTTTCCTTGTCTAAGTATGGGAGTTAGTTTTGCGTTGCATTGAAAGAATTCAATCAACCAACCTCCTTCATGTGCCTTTCCACTTTAATGAAAACATTCCTTCCTTTGAAATAGGAGCCATTGAAGTTGAACGAAACCTCCTCCACTTGAGATCTCCAACATTAACCTCGGTTGTTGACACTTCACATTTCTAGTTGCCCTTTTTGTTCTTTTGTGCCTCCATGAGACACTTACACACTTCATTCAAAGGCCAAGTCATGACTACCCAATTCTCATGGTATTCATCCTTTACAAATAAAAAATCATCATAATAAAGGCACCATCTCATGAAATCAAGTAATACGCAATGAAGTGGTAAAGATATGCATAGTCCATCTAGCATGGTTAGAAAACCTTTGTTTTGTCTGTAAAAAAAAACTAGTATGTCTATCAATATTCCTATATATAGCTCCTCATGTAACCATATAAATTTTCAATCTTCTAGTTGAATTTTGTTTCATAATCTTTTTGATATGGTTTGTAGATGGCGCATCCAAGACTAGACACTACTTTTGGTCCTAGAAATGGATACCAAATTGTTTTGAAAACACTCTTTATAATCATTGTGCACATGTTTGATTGTCTTAAGCAACTCAATAAAATCATCATTACTTAGCTAAAAATGTGATTAAGCCTTTAGTGCAAGGGGAAAGAATTACCCTTTCCTACAACATTTTTTTTTAGCAATACCCTTTCCTACAACACTTGCACAACTCAATTTGGAAACTGAAATAAACTCAAGTATGCAAAACAATAATAGAAATAAATAAACCATAACATGACTTATTTTTTATAATTATGTTGAACTTGAAATGCATTATCACCAGGGGTTCTTCCAGATAAAATAATTAATTAAATAAAAGGGAGCAAGAACAATTAAATACAAATAATTAAACAACATCAATCAGGTAACAACAATATGGCCAATACTTTTCTCACACATTTTTAACTAGTTTAATGCTGGGATAAATTTAGATTCATCATAGAAAATTCAATGGCTTCCCATTTTAAACCAAGGGAAAAATTTACCTTCTTTCCCCATAAAATTTATTGGTTCTTCTTCCCATTGGTTTCTTCAAGAGTTAAGGATATTTGGTTGCCACTTTGTAATTCTACTCAATAGAGACATTGAAATTTCTCTTCTTTCTATAAGATTTGTATTTACCAAAAATATTGTTGCAACCAATTTCTTCTCTAATTTCCATATTCTTCACTTCTCCACAATTGTATCGAACAAATAAAGTGGAATTATATTCTTCTTCTTTTCGAGAGTGCTAGGAACTTTTCCTCTTCATTGTTTTCCATGTACATTCTAGCTATATAATTCTACCAAGCGGGCTTGTTGAATTTACTTCATTTTCTTTATTTCCCTCTGCCTCTTTCTTTCCTTCTCTTATTTTCGATCTTTATAAGTATCTTTGATTTAATGCGATGACTACCTCCTCACTTATTTATTCATTTTTCCTCCTCTTCTCTTCTCCTCCTCTTCCTCTTGTTTTTATGTTTGAGCTGGCCACTTCATTGAGAGAACTACCTCCTTAATTATTGGTCTTCCCCTTAATTCCTTTGCATCCCATCCCATTATAAAATCTTAATGGCCATCATAAACCAAAATGACATCTTTTGTTACAAGGTGTGCCTAATCAAGCTCTTAAATGCAAATAAAGTCTAAGAGGAAAATCGATTTTACTACCTTCAACTTGTCACATGTATGTCAGATAGAGGAATTGTGGTTGGCCACTCTTTACACTGCATACATTAAGGTCAAATAAATTTTGTTATATGTAGTATGGATTATCCAATAGTCTAATGATTTACAAGTGGGAAAAGGATTTATGACATCCCCCAAAGCCAAAAAACTCCATAGTGATCCAAATAATTAGATCCAAGGGAATAATGAATGACGAAGTATGCACTTGCATATGACTACCCAACTAAGAGAAAATTTCAAACTTGTGTTGAGACATTAGGCTATTACTCCCTAAATGACATGTGTTTTTTTAACATGTACACATGCGCGCACATGCACACACACACACATTTTCCTCTTTGGATTTTTCCTTCCACTCCATACTTTGATTCACTCTTGGTTTTGTGATTTTCTTCTTGAGGTTTTCTCATGGTTCATGGATCCCTTCCTTGTTGCAAATAAATTTATCATGGAGCAATATTGATCCATATCCAACTTAGCATAATCCCATGTTCCTTTCATCTTCCCATTTGCGCTTCCCTATTCTTATTAGGATACTATGACAATAAGTACCATTTCTTTGGATGTTTCTTGAACACAATAATGTCTCCCATTATATTCTCTTCACTATCTTATTGGCACAATTATCTCCAACAATCATCTTACACTTTGCCATACATTAGTGGCATTATTCTTCCTTAGTCATCCAAGGCACATGAACCCCTTCAATATGTTCCTTTCCTAGAGTTCCTTGCATAGATGTAGTAGTAATTGTTTTTTCCATCATGTCTTACTCCTCTAGTTTGTAATCAATCACATGCATAACCATATCTACTTGCATTTTGGTTTCAAGATCTTCTTAATCATAACCTTCATTTAATGGCATGCTCATTATCCTCTCCAAATACCTCTACATCAACATAGGGGTATTTTTCTACTTTAATAATTTAAACTCAATCGGTTTCTTCACCTTTCTTTTCTTTTTTTCTCATACTACTAAGCATCCTTGGAACTTCAACATGGTACACTTATTTCTCATCTCTTGCAACCTCAATGTTGTTTTTTTATACCCACACACTCATAATCAAAATAAGGGGTCAGACAAAACAAGGGATGCCTTTGGGTCCTCTTTTTTCTCTTCTGCAACCTTGGCTACAGTTGCATGGGAAACTTATAGGTCACCTTCACTTCCATTTTATATTGTTACTATGCTAATATTATAATTGGTTGGGTTCATGATTATACTGAGAATTGGGGGAGAGGGGGGGGGGGGGGGGGTGGTGGTGAATCAATATAATGACAATTTGTACTTATTTAAACATTCAAACATCATAAAACATAAATCTCATAAACTAAACAAGTAATCCAACAATATCCTTCTATGCCATTAATGACAACACTTATTTAGTTCTGCAATAATATTGAAGAAATCTCCTTGTCTGCATTTATCCTTTGGCCTACAACTTCCCCCACCTTGACATCAATGGAAAAAGGATACTCCCCATGAACTTGTGCTTCTTCCTATCTGTAACTAATTTTTTATATGCAATTTTTCTTAGTGTTTGCAAGTCTTCCTCTATTTGGAACTTCTCTTAGTGACCACAAATATTCCTCAATCTGCAACCACATTCCCTATTCATTATCTCTCATTATGTATATATATTCTCCCCCTTTGACATCAATGGAAAATGGTTGCTTTTACTTTTGGCCGCAATTACTTCTCTTGAGATGTTATCAACAAAATAATTACTTCATTTGACTGCTTGATTCTACTTTATCTGCAACTAGGCTCCCCATGTCAAGGTTATGTATATCTATCCTTACATGCAACATTTCCTCTTTTGTAGATCTACTCTTGAGACTGCTCCCCCTGTGTTTCAACTTCCTTTTAATTCTTATTTTTTGGACTACTCCCCTTGGGATTATCCTACCTAAGTAACTCATTATCAAAGCTTTATGGAATTGAGGAAGACTTGATTTGGCCATTGACTACCAAAAATATAAACTCCAAATTACAAACTTGATTGGAACAAGAATATGCTTCCTTATTAGTGTCCCATAGTACATGTTTGAACTTGATTCCAAGGATTTCCTTAGATACTTTCTTAACTCGTTGTAACATATTATCTAGAACCGAGTCTCTAAGAGAGCTTCCTTTGCTCTAATATTGAATAAGCATGAGGGAATCCCATAACATAGTGAGAAAAGGCACCCGAGCTTCCTTAGCTAGAGTAATACCTTGAAGAAACCCATAGGATTTATCCTGATTATTTGTCATCTTCCCCAAGCCCCATGAATACTCTAGAACATTTTTTCAACAAGGCCAAAAAGCACCCCTCCTCCTCTTACTACCCTTGGATTTATTTTTGAAGCCCCATCAAAATAAAGAATTAAATTTGAGGAAGCTTGTCTCCATACTTGAGATGCTAACACTAAGGGGAAAAGCTTTCAAGCCTCTTTGATAGGCTTCCGAATAGGTCTCGAGATTTGAGAGTGGACCTAATTAAAGGAAAATTTTAAGAGAAACTCTGTCTCCAGAGGATCCAACCTATAATTTGGTGGATAATTAGAGATCTTATGAGTCCATAATTTTAAGCAAATATGCAGTGATTTCATTGCAACTAATTGAGGAAGCACACTAGAATCCTTACATATTTTTCTATTCACAACAAGCCAAACTTTACAACATATGAACTTAGGCAGGTCTCCCTGGATTTTTTTTGAAGAGTGGTTTCCTTGAAAGTTTGCTAGCATAATTCCTAGGCCATGAACAAATGAAGGATGAAATCTAGTTAAGTCATATCAGTCCTTTAGAAATGGGATTCGACACCGAGACCCAAATTTCTCTAGTGAACAAACATTCTAGAAAGAGGTTTTGAATTGACTCTTCATTTTTCCTACATCGTTGACATTGAGAGGGAACTTTAATGCCACACAATTTAGATTCTCAACTTCCTTGAGAGGGAAATCTAGTTAAGTCATATCAGTCCTTTAGAAATGGGATTCGACACCGAGACCCCTTGGAGCTTTAAAAAATCCTAAAGAGTGCCCATTTACATGGGGTGAACTCCATGGCCCTGTAATGCAAAGAAACATCCATTGCATAAATTTACTATAAAATCTCAATTTGGCCATTACCTTGAAAAGGAATCTATGTTATTCTTGATCAATAAAAAAATTACTTTACGATAAAAGCATTTTATAAATTAAAGTTGCACTTAAAAAGGAAGATTAAATTTACTTTAATAATTTAAGTGAAATATTTTTTACAATAAGTTTATTATTTGATAACTTAAAATTGTATGAATTTTTTCAAAAATATTTTGATAAAAGGAGATATTTGAACTTGATATTTTTTATTTAATAAAATAATTTTTTTCTAGAAAACTCTTGTTTTTTTTTTCAAAAGACTTTAATATATATATATATATATATATATATATATATATCAAAACATAACAATATTAAGATTAGATTTTTGATAGTTCCTTGAAAAATGCAAGTTTTCTCTTTATCACTTGTTGATATCACAAAAAAAAAAATCAAAACATAACAATATTGAGATTCTTTAAAAAATGAAAGTTTTCTCTTTATCACTAGTTTGTTGATATTAAAAAAATAAAAAATCAAAAGATAATAATATTGAGATTAGATCTTAGTTAATTACTCTGAAAAATGCAAATTGTCTCTTTATTGTTTGTTTGTTGATATCACATATAGCATTTATATGGAAAATTATTATTTTAAAATTTATTTCTAATTCACTGAGAATGCACATGATGGAAAGTAAAAAACATTTAAAATATTAAAGTAGTATGATGTCTTTTAACTATGTAATTAAACTTTATAGACATTGTATAATAAGAAAAACATAACTTTTTTCAATATAACTAAAAATGTGCCAAATTGAACACAACACTGTAGACACAATGGAACAATAAATTTAGCTTAGAAATGCATGGAAATAACATAACCAAAAAATATTTTGACTTATGTATGTTGGGAAAAATACTGAGAGGGGGGGTGAATCAGTATTTAGAGCTTACTCAAAACTTTTACTTTTTTTTTACAGAATTCTATACGCGACTTTAATTAACCCAACTCACGTATATGCACAAATATATTTAAGAAAACTTGTGTATGCCTAGAGATCTTAATATGCAGATAATTCTTTACTTAGATCAATGCATTATTTATTCATCAGATGTTTAGTAAGCAGTAAGCATGTGCAATATGACCAGAATAAATCATCACACATAAGCAACACACATGAACACCAGGATTTAAGGTGGAAACCCAATTCGACAGAAAACCACCATTTTCGTCGTCTCTGTCTTCAATATTTATTATAAAGAAAACTTCTTACAACCATGTACTGGCGTAGACTCATACCAGCACGCATGCACCCACCTGCAGAAGGCTGCAACCTTCTCTCATTCTCTAGCTACTAATGGAAGGGAGCTCCAACCCCCTGATCTCATTTACCAGCCTCTCCTGGAAGGGAGCTACTACCCCCTGATCTCGTTTACCAGCCACCCCTGGAAGGGAGCTACTACCCCCTGATCTCGTTTACCAGCTACTATTGGAAGGGAGCTACAACCCCCTCACTGAAGGCTTCAACCCTCAACACCACCATAGACCGTTTCATCAATTTTCATACTGGATCCAATAGCTTCCACACAACACAACTTGTAGGCCTCTTTTCATCATATTTTCAGACTAGACCCACTCCACACATTTAAGCTCAAAGAACATACATCAAACTGAAACTTATAACCCATTCAATTCATTCATTGAATCATCAACCAATCAACCAACCACTGATCTTTAATCATAACAAACTAGTAGTATAATCAGTGTTCAAACAACTCAGATCTGTATGAATATATCATTGACAGAAAACAGTAATACATAAAAACAGATCAGAGATTTCCTTCAGCAAAACCCTAGATTCCATACGCGTTTTTACTTCACTGAACCCACGTATATACGCTCTTTCAGAGAGACAAACCTGCATATATATCTGCAAACATTTCAGGACTGACCTTAGATTTCATACGCGCTTTTGCTGAAACCAACCCGCGTATATACGTTCTTTTGCTGCGACGAACCTGCGTATAGATCTACAAACATTGCAGGGCTGCGCAACTCTTCAGAACAGATAAACAACTTAGATCTTACCCTTCACTTTAGAAAACATTCGCCACATCTCAGATCTAAACTTACCATAAACATATCTAGAAGATATATAGTCATTTCAGATCTAGAGATCCCAATCCCTCATTTTATTCATAGGTGCATTCTTAATTTAGATCTATCAATAAACTGTAACCCATTCCATGAAGATATACTTCAGAGTGAAGTATTTATTCAATACCCAGACATATGCACACCTAGCACTATGATATTCTTCTCCTTATATATATTTAGCTTTTACCAATACCATGACCCAAAACCACACAACTTCCGATGGTATTCTTGGACAGAATCAAATAGACAATACAACACTCAATATTGTGGGCTAATACCATGGTAATGCCCCTTGGTATTATAATTTTGGAGTGCAAAAGGCATACGCGACTTGGGATGTACTTATCCACGTGAGAATAAAATGTTGTAAGAGAGTTTGCCAATCCAAGTGCACTCTAAAGAAGAAAAAATGTTAGATCGCAGGTGAAGCGGCACGAAAAATGCCAGCAAGCTACGACAATGCGAAAAATGCAGCAACACCAACAAACGCCTGAACAAAGTATGTTGAGCTGGCGATTTTATTTTATTTTATTTTATTTTATTTTATTTTATTTTATTTTATTTTATTTTATTTTATTTTATTTTATTTTATTTTATTTTATTTTATTTTATTTTATTTTATTTTATTTTATTTTATTTTATTTTAATGCATACGTGACTTGGCCTTTACAAACCCACGTATACATTGTGACATATTATATTTATCATTTCTTTGACACTTGCTGGAATTATTTTCTCTGTCACATCTGAACTAATCTGTAGCTACATCATTCTTACATCTTTAACACATAGGTTTCTTATCATGGGCAACTCATAAAGTAGGTTTCCATCAAGGAAAACTTCATCAGGTAGGTTCATCAAGTAGGTTTCCATCAAGGACAACTTCATCAAGTAGGTTGTCATCAAGGACAACACCTTACATCATATTGCCAACAATCTCCCCCTTTGGACTTGATGGAAACCACAATGGTGTTTGATCACCACAACAGATAGATACATTAATCATAACCATTATTCAAACACCATGATACTCTCCCCCTTTGACATCAAGGGCAAAGGGCGGATCAAACCAAACCAAGGTTTCTCTTCCCTTGTAGAAAGATGAGCTATGTAGATCTGAAGTGCATTAAATTTACCATGCTCCCCCTAATTTCATGCTGAATATTTAGACAAATTTTTCAATGAAGTACATGACTCTACAACTCAACCAAGTATGACCATTCCTATCACCAATGACTCATACTTACATCAATTATCCAACCTAGTGGATTTACATATTTGACTCAAGTACCCAACCAAGTGGGTTTACAAATTTTGACTCAAATACCCAATCAAGTGGGTTTACAAACAAGTCCTTACATGAATGAATATGACAATTTTACATCATAGGTCTCAACACAAAATTTTCATCAAATTACAGATATGACTTTTTATAACCAAAATCAATGAATCTCAATCATGAGATCAGACCACAGCAAACACTTAGAATGCCAACAATGTATCCTTTCCCATAGGACAAGTGCTCCCCCTTAGCTTGTGCACCCTGAACACTTTCAACAACAAATCATCAAGGAATCTTCATAAAAAATATTAGAGAATGAAACAGAAATGTAAGAACTAGAACATCACCAGAGATACCCAACAACATCGCAACTGTTCTGAAAATTCTGACCCAGAAAATTATGTCAGCAAATACCCATACATGGTTTTCTGTATATAAACTTGCGTATATACGCGACTGTCCTTTATGAAATCCGCGTATCCAATTTAATCTTCTGAATTTAAGCATATATGATCTTCTGAGCGGCAGAGACAATTCCCAGCTTTTTTCTGAGATATTTGAATGCTTCCCTGTTCACGTAAGAAGTGATACTTGATAGGAATGTGCTTGGTCTTGGAATGCATAACAGGATTCTTTGAGATACTAATGGCACTTGTATTATCACACATAATGGATATGGGAGGAGAACATTTGATTTGAATCATAAAATTACAGAAATGACTTTTAAGACCAAAAGACTTCAAGAGAGAGATCATATTTCAGAACCATCATAATGCCAACAATGCATTATTCACAGCAAGGCTAAATTACCCCCCTAAGCCTGAGCATCCTGAACATCTTCACCAACCAAAAAAATCTTCATCAAGTAGATAATCAAAACTTAAAATCATATCAACAGATATAACCATCAACATCAGATCAAGAAATTTATTACTGTCAGCAGCATATCAAAAAAAAAATTTGTGTCTTCCTCACTGTTTTTCTTATCAGAGAAACATACGCAAGTGTCTCCAATGGAACTCGCGTGTATACGCGACTTTAGTTCATGAAACCCGCATATAGAAAGTGAAATACAGAAAAATTTCACAACTCCATCTCCCATGAATTTGTACCACCTATACATGTCTTCTCTTGTCACATCAGATGCACTGTTAGAAATAAACACAACCAGAATTACCAACCATGGGAATCACCATATACTGCTCCCCCTGTGATGATACATTAGTGATTCCTATAATGTATCTCACATCACTCCTGCAGTCATTATGAGAAGTAAACTTTACAAGAGGATGACTACAGTAGGGTCAAAATTCCCTACGTTTTTTACTGAAGCTTCTTCTTTTTCCAGCTTTGCTGGAAATTCTCCAGTTTCTCAGATATGTTCATCATACTTAATCTGCATTATTTTTCTACTTGCCCATACTTGTTACAAGCATAAAATCTTATGTGACCAGAAAAGGGAGCATAGGGATCATAATATGTTTTTCTAATCTTTCTTCTATTGCACTCAACCGCTTTATGACCAAAATTGCTGCATGAAAAACAATATCTCTTAATGAAACTTGATTGTCTTTCTGTGTAGTGTCTATATGTCTTTGACCAAAACAATTTACTTCTGCACTTGGCTGCAACATGTCCATAATTATGGCATATAAAGCATTCAACATTATTGATACTTCTATATTTAGGAGCGAATGATTTCCTTTGAGAATTCATGATTGTTGGTTGCCTTTTTTTCTCTTTAAACACTTCAGGTTTTGCATTGATATCCTTTGAATCTTTAGCTTTGTCTTGTGAACTAGATTCTCCTTTCACTATTTCATGAAAACCAAGACCAAATTTAATAGAGGGAGACCTCTGACTACTAAGAATATTATCCATAATCTTAGTACTATTTTGAAACCTCAAGAATTTATCCTTTTCTTCTAATTTACCTTTTAAAATGTTTACCTCCACCTCCAATTTTTGGCATTTCTTCTTCATAATTTCTTCGACCCTTCTCCCTTCTTCTACTTGTTAATTCAAGTTTAGAATCTCTTCTTTCAACCCATTTTCTTGTTCTTCAAATGATTGTAGAAGTTCTTCATTCTTCTTATTTGATGTTTCCAGATCTGCTTTGAGCGAGATGATTTCTGCTTTAAGTCCTTCTTCTTCAAATGATTGTAGAAGTTCTTCATTCTTCTTATTTGATGTTTCGAGATCTTATTTGAGAGAGATGATTTCTGCTTCAAGTCCTTCACTGTGACTGGTTACTTCATCGTACAGCCTTTGATACTTGTTTATCTGTCCATTCATTCTAGAGATCATATCTTTGTAGATAGATTCTCTCTCATTAAATAATCTTTGTTGATCTTCAACTTTAATCTTAAGATTTTCAGTTACTGCTTCTATATCCATAACATTACTTTCACTTTGGTTTTCACTGTCTTCACCATTGCATGCACAAGAAAGTGAATTGCAAGAACAACAATCAATACCTGTTTCATCTTCTTCATTTTCTGTTGTACATGTTTTCTGAGATATCTTCTTTCTTTGAGTAGCCTTCTTCTTTTGCTTCCTTCCCATTGAGACGGATCTCCTTCAAGTGATCAAGCTCCTTCAGAAGAACCTGCTCTGATTCCAATTGTTGGGAAAAATACTGAGGGGGTGGGGGGTGAATCAGTATTTAGAGCTTACTCAAAAATTTTATTTTTTCTTTACATAATTCTATACCTGACTTTAATTAACCCAACTAACGTATATACGTGGATATCTTTTAGCAAACTTGCGTATGTCCAGAGATCTTAATATGCAGATAATTCTTTACTTAGATCAGTGCATTATTTATTCATCAGATGTTTAATAAGTAGTAAGCATGTGCAATAAGACCAGAATAAATCATCACACATGAACACCAGGATTTAAGGTGGAAACCCAATTTGGGAGAAAACCATCGTTGTCGTCGTCTTTGTCTTCAATATTTGTTATAAAGAAAACTTCTTACAACCATGTACTGGCGCAGACTCATACTAGCACGCAGGCACCCACCTGCAAAAGGTTGCAACCTTCTCTCGTTCTCCAGCTACTACTGGAAGGGAGCTCCAACCCCCTGATCTCGTTTATCGACCTCTCCTGGAAGGGAGCTACTACTCCCTGATCTTGTTTACCATCCACTCCTGGAAGGGAGCTACTACCCCCTGATCTCGTTTACCAGCTACTACTGGAAGGGAGCTACAACCCCCTCACTGAAGGCTTCGACCCTCAGCACCACCATGGACCACGTTTCATCAATTTTCATACTGGATCCAACAGCTTCCACACAACACAACTTGTAGGCCTCTTTTCATCAGATTTTCAGACTGGACCCACTCCACACATTTAAGCTCAAAGAACATACATCAAACTGAAACTTATAACCCATTCAATTCATTCATTGAATCATCAACCAATAAACCAACCACTGATCTTTAATCATAATAAACTAGCAGTATAATCAGTGTTCAAAAAACTCATATTTGTATGAATATATCATTGACAGACAACAGTAATACATCAAAACATATCAGAGATTTCCTTCAGCAAAACCCTAGATTCCATACACGCTTTTACTTCATTGAACCCGCGTATATACGTGCTTTCATAGAGACAAACCTGCATATATATCTGCAAACATTTCAGGACTGACCTTAGATTCCATACGCGCTTTTGCTGAAACCAACCCGCGTATATACGCGCTTTTGCTACGCTGAACCTGCGTATAGATCTGCAAACATTGCAGGGCTGCGTAACTCTTCAGAACAGATAAACAGCTCAGATCTTACCCTTCACTTCAGAAAACATTCGCCACATCTCAGATCTAAACTTACCATTAACAAATCTAGAAGATATATAGTCATTTCAGATCTAGAGATACCGATCCCTCATTTTATACATAGGTGCATTCTTAATTCAGATCTATCAATAAATTGTAACCCATTCCATGTAGATATAATTCTGAGTGAAGTATTCATTCAATACCCAGACATATGCACACCTAACAATATGATCTTCTTCTCCTTATATATATTTAGCTTTTACCAATACCATGAGCCAAAACCACACAACTTTCGATGGTATTCTTGGACAGAATCAAATAGACAATACAACACTCAATACTGTGGGCTAATACCATGGTAATTCCCCTTGGTATTATAATTTTGGAGCGCAAAAGGCATACGCGACTTGGGATGTACTTATCCGCATGCATACGCGACTTGGCCTTTACAAACCCGCATATACATTGTGACATATTATATTTATCATTTCTCTGACACTTGCTGGAATTCTTTTCTCTATCACATCTGAACTAATCTGTAGCTACATCATTCTTACATCCTTAACACATAGGTTGCTTATCATGGGCAACTCATCAAGTAGGTTTCCATCAAGGACAACTTCATCAAGTAGGTTTCCATCAAGGACAACTTCATCAAGTAGGTTGCCATCAAAGACAACACCTTACATCATATTGCCAACAATGTATCACTAACATGTTCAAGAATTTTGACTTATGCATCAATAAGATATTAAAGAGCGGATCTTTAAGTGTATTGATCTTTAAGTTCGTTTAGTAAGTTGTAGTTTTTAAACAAATGCACACACATTAGACTTAGAAATCATTACATTAGTGTTTTAACTCTCACTACATTACTCTTTTAAATGGTTAAAGCTATCACAGAGTGAAATAGTTTATGATCCCAACTAACTTATTGATATGATATGATATATTAATTTAAAATAAAATATTTTACATAATAATATCTTCAACAAATCTAATTTTAAACCATTTAAGTGTTAAACTATACATCATTATACTCATTAATATTAAGAAGAATATTAATTATTAAATCAAATCTATAAGTGTTAAGCCATACATTATTATAATAATTAATTTAAAACAAAATATTTTACATAATAATATTTTCAACAAATATAATCTTAAATCACACAAGTGTTAAACCATACATCATTAATACTTTGAATAATATTAATAATTAAATCTGTTTTATAAGTGTTAAGCCATAAATTATTATAGTATTTAATATTAAAACAATATAATTATTAGATTAATTTTATATGTAAAACATTTTATTACCATCACATTACATAACTATTAATACATATTAAAAAAATACACTACACTTAAAAATACTTTAAATTAAATAAAAAGTAATTAACTACAAATATTTAAATATCTTTAAAATTACTTAAAATACCTACACAATATACTTTCATTATACAATTTGATATGTAAAAGGAAATTATGATTTATTATTACAATGATCGTTGTAATATTGAATTTATCTCAATATAATTGTTAAAGTATTGGTTTAAGCAGATGATAACAATTCTTTCCCATTAATATCAATTCTAATTAATGTGTCGTTGAAATATGCATCCCACAAATAATTATTAATTTCACTTCTAATAAAATTTTCGTTGAAAAATGTTTTACAGAAATAATTAATGCCAGAAGATAATATAGTTATTTTGAAACAAATCTTACTATATCTGCTTTCTGGAAATCGAGACTTCGTTTCCCGTCACAACATCACGCTGACGTTGTATATGAGTCGCGCTCGATACTTCATCAAAGTTAGTTGTTTATAAAGGGTAAGTTCAATCAGAATCCACACCCAAATTAAATGTATTATAAAATTAAAAAAACCTTCCGGAAAGAAGGGACCAAAGTAGAATAAACAACCTTTTCCGGTATTGGAAGCCACAACTATTTTTTTGGAAATGGCAGCACTGCGATAACCCTAAATACCTCGGACAAAGCATTCCACCTAAACTCAGCCTTTTTAAATATATTATACACTTTCAAGAAAAACTCACGAGATTCGCATATTCCAATCAACACTAGGTTGAAGCAGGCTGTAAACATTTTCTTACCTAAACTGAAGCTGGTTCAAATATATTTAAAGATTCAACCTGCTTCTTCCCGAAAGTATTACAGAATTACAGTCAATGCAAGGTGTATTCGAACTAGTGACCAATTTTGTCAAAACTTGTAGACTGTGATGTTGTGTATGAGAGAAGCACAGCGGAGAATAATTGAGATCAGAACAGAGAACACAGAAACTAAATTGAATACACATATTTGTATTACATTAGAGGCCTTGCCTTGGCTTGCTTGGGTTAGGACGAGGCAAGATTACATATTTATAGCAAAGAAGGAAGATCTAGAATGTGCAGCATTTGGGAGGGGAGCGCTGTAATATTCCCAATTAGCCATGAACTAGTTGGAATATCAATTTTTGTTTTTGCTTTCTTGTTTGATGAATAAATGGAGATTCATAAATCTCCTTAATATGAATAAAATCAATGCCAATGTGAAAGGACATCTTGAAAGCTTAATTGAGCACCCTTGTGTGTGAAAAGGGGCTGGAACACCTAGACTAGGTCAACTTTGACCAAATCAACAGCGTTGTCATGGAGTAGTGGCATTCATTGATGGACAATTGGAGACTCATTGCATGGAAGTAGTGTCTTAAATGAGTTGGGCCTAGGGTTAGGAAGCTCATCACTTATATAAGGAAGAGGATGGTAGCCATATTCATCCATGATGTTGATGTTATGATATTTTGATATATGGTCTGCTTAGACGCAAGTCACCTGACACGGGGATACGGGGTTTCGAGAATCGAATGCGGGATAAGGTGACCCCCGGAACATGACACTTTTGGGATATTGTTGTGAAGGTAAATCCCCTCTGCGGACAGAGGCAATCCCTACTAGCCCAGACTGGGTCTAGCAACAATCAATCACGCTATAGCGCAGGTTCCTAATTGCAAATAAACCAACTAGCGACGAAGGCTTACCTGGAATCCAACGCAATCATTGTAGAAGAGGTGGCGCTCCCGTTCCTCAACTCTGGCTGATCACGATCCCCACGATCTCCGTGATGGGACACCTGCACATGCGAGAAACAAAAAAACGCAAGCGTAAAATCCAGTAGATGCAACTATATGTCAGTCAGAAAGGACATAACTCATCATTATAAACAACAACAAGAGTGGAACCATAACCAATAGTCGTTCATTAATAATCAATCAAAGGAAAATTACAACCATAGTTCTGACACTAAATTCTCCTTCGGAGGGGTCGCCAGCAAAACACATCTCGAAAATCCTGTCAAGGATGGGACAAACTTCTCTCTTCGGACCTTGACGATAGTCTCCTTGCTTGAAATTGGCCTTAAGGGTATTATGGAGGCTCTTGCAGCATAAGGCTCTTGGGAATTTGGGAACTTGAAGACTAGCTTGCCATGGAGATGGGCAAGCTTTTATAGATGGAGGAAGAGGAGTTGGGATCCCTATAATCATGAGATTGGCCCTATCATCAAGGAAGCTTCCATGAGAGGTGGCAAACCACTTCCTCGCTATGGAAATTCGTAGCCAAACCTCCCAACTCAAGATAGATATCAGTCTAGGAATTAGTTAGGACGAAACTTCCGCCATTTTTTTTTAAAAACACCTCTCAAATTGGCTGGCGCGAGTGCGACTCTGGGACAGAGCGCCAACTGGCACGGCCTCTTTGAAGTATTTTCCTCATTGGCGCGAGTACTGAACTGCTTGCTCGCGCCAATGCTAAAAGGGCCATTTTTTGGGTTTTTCACAAGGAGATGTCTTCAGGGCAATGAAAGCTCTTGTTCAAAGGGATGTCATGAAAGTGGTTTCAAGCCATGTCACTGCTCACAGGTCACGGAATGAGCCCTCCAATGTGCGGGACGGGGATTGCAGGGACAGTGACAAATTACTGTGTAACAAATGCCCCCTAAAGTATGAGGCCCGAACGAGAGAGAGGGGTGAAATGCTTTACGAGAACGTGTCTAACTGAAAACTCCGCCGTCGGAAAACCTGTGTGAAGAAGTACAATTGATGTCTCAGATACATGATATATGTGAGGTATGGGCGCAACCATCCATAACAGAGTATACAATAATCCAGATCCAAGGTATGGACGCAGCCATCCAGTGAGGATCGATAAATAGACTCAGGTATGGTCGCAGCCATCCAGTAAGTGAGTCATGTAATCCACAAAATCGCAGCCTGGATTACAACAGACACAATCCAGGGTCTTGTGCTCCATCTCGACCCGAACAAAGTACAAGTTCAAGCATGCGAATATGTGAGCTGAAGTCGAACATGCAAGAACATCGTCTGATTACCAGCCAATGATGAAAGCTGTTAACAGATGCGAGAGGTACCATCAATAATGACAATGGTCCTCAAGGTACTACAGGTACAATCTACGGCATGTGAACAATGAGCTGACGTCGAACACCCGTAGAATCACTCGATCGGAGACCAATGATGAAAACCTCACGTCGAATGCGAAGAACCTGCCATTGAGGGATGCAGGCTCCAAGGCACCAGAAGGGAGTCTCTAGATCAGCTTCCCGGATAATGAGCTGGAGTCGACAGGAAGTGATCTTGATCGAAGGTGGGCCATAGTGTTTCCCACATCATCGACACGAGACAGAGGAACATAATGTTTTTGTGAATCGCGATCAGATGAGAATCAGAGGGAGGTTGATATTTGCAGAGGTCAACTTCTCTTGAACATATAAACGGCACGACAGTGAGCTTGGAAATATTTGACATCAAAAGATCAGAGGTCATAGTGACGAGGCAAAGAGCAGATGAGAGGTCAAAAGGGATTACCCAAACCCACGGAGGCAAGTGGAAAACGAGATAAGATTTCCCCAACCTGACATGAATAGAGACAAGTGCCATGTTCAAGAGTGACATACTGCCGACACGACAATGATGCTGGTTCCATTTTTCCTACCATCTCGGCGAGTACCTCTTTATTTTTACACAAGCTTGAAGAGGATACCATATGCTTGTCATATAAATCCGTCCTTCGGATGAATCCATCCTAGTACATTTAATGAGCCCTAGGAAGGAGCGACTCAAATAGCGTCATCATGACTGAATCCGATGTCATCAGGTTTTAACGAGTCTGACAAAGGAAGAACTCGGCGTCTTTTCATATTTAGAGAGTTTGAAAAGACAGCTGAAAAGTAAACTCCAACGGTCCCTTTTCGTAAATAGTTCCTCAGATCCGAAAAGGTAGAAAACTTTGTCTGAGAAAACCTCCTAGTCGCGATAGGCTAGGGTATTCCTTTTTCGTAAATAATCTATCCCAGCTCGAAAAAGGGGTAAACGTACACTGGGTAGATGTAGTTTCATGTCCACTTTAACGAGAATGAAAACGACAAGGGACTCGGAAATCTTTTCATGTTTAGAGTCAGAAAAGAGCTGAAAGATGACTCCTCCTGGAGAAACGAGTGGTATAAAGGGTAGCAACCGGTTCTGGTAATGGTGGAACTACTCAAAACAAAATAAAGGTCAAGAGGCTGGCTAACAAGACCACTCATCGCAGTGGTTCCTCAGGAACGGGTAAAACAACCAAGTGAAGGCATATGATCGGCCAAGCAGATAATGACGATGGAGTGAGAAAACCAAGGCTCATCTGGAAAAAATAGGCTGATAAAATGGCAATCACAAGAGGTAAAATCAGAAAGGTTTCATTTTTACACAAGCTTGAAATCAGAAAACTCTGCTTGAAGTTGGTTTCATTTTTACACAAGCTTGAAACAAAGATAAACTATGCTTGAAACCGGTTTCATTTTTACACAAGCTTGAAACAAAAACAAACTATGCTTGAAAAAGTAAGCATGCCCCCAGCATGGTGACTCAATTCGAGGTACATGCCCCCCAAGCTTCAGTCCATGCACCTGAGTAAACAGATGGAGGGAGTGAAGGTTCAAGTTACGAGATCTAAGAAAGACTCGACTGGGATTTTACGAGATCTAAACAAAGACTCGAATTGAATGGGAACGTGTTTCATTATTTTAACAAGGTTGACACATTAAAAGAACTATCCTCAAGACACCTTGTTTCATGGTTTAAGGAGCTTGACACAGGAAAAGAACCATGCTCCGACAACCTGGTTTCATTTTTTAAGGAGCTTGACACAGGAAAAGAACCATGCTCCGACCAGACCTCATCATAATGAATAAGAAGTCATGCCATCCAAGAGTTCCACTCCTGATGGAAGGAAAACATCTTGGAAGTCAGGACCCAATGCCCCCATCACACTATGCACGACGACATTATCACTGAGTACAGGCACGGGGTAAGTAGCCACATAGTTGACCTGCGGTGGGGCAGATACAACGGGTGGATAAAAACCAGGAAGGGATGATGGAGAGCCAACTGCCACATCACGACCAAAGAACGAAAGCTGATCAATGGTCACGATCCGTCCTTCATGTGGAAAACAGACCACACGGAAAAGGGAGGAGACAAGTGCTCCCATGGCATAGGTGTAATCGCGCCCCAAAAGTAGATTGAAATCCAAGGGGCCTGGAACAACCATCACGTCCATATGGACGGTTTTACCTCCCAAAGTAACAAGTAACCTTGGAAGGATCCCTAACGGTTGACTCGTTCTCAACACCACGTATTCTCACAATAACATATGCAGGAACCGAAAGCTCATGCAGGTAGTTGAGGATAGAATACTAACAGACGCACCTTCATCTATAATGGTGCCGGGTACGACCAGCACTGCAAGCCCGTACCGTGATCTCAAGAAGATGAAAGCGTATCCTGCGACCATCGGATACTGCTAGCCACCAACTACTGCGAGGCTACCATCGTAATTGAGAGACGGTCCCCCGGGTGTTACCAAGAAGAAGAATATCTCCGACAACCTTCATCTCAAGGTGGATGAATTGACCCCTATTGGATGAAGTGAGGAGCAAATTTCTATAGATAAAGAATCTTCCAAGTTCGAGGAATCGAAGAAACAAGAAGAACTCGAGGCGAGATCCACTGTTTAAAAGACCTGGTGCACCGTAGAAGGGACCAGCTCAACCGATCCCACGACCAATGGTTGGTCGGGAATGGATTCCTGAATTTGAATGTCCGGAGGAGCGGGATCGACCAAGGATGAATCTTGATCGATGGTAGGATCAACTGGTGGAGGACTCAAAGAAAGTTGTTTGTAACCATCCGGAAGGCATGACTTAGAAACAGCCGAGTTGTCCAAAACTCGCTTGGCTTCATCCATATACGGACAAAGGTGAATTGCATGGTGCCCTTCACACAACTTACAGGGATTGGTAATCTTACCCTTCTTGTTAAGAGTTTTACCAGCAGCAGCCGAAGATGTGCCCCCAACCTGACTCCCAGAAGCCAAGGGCAACAGCGAGCAACCGTTGGACCATACTTCGAGCACCTTGGGAACGCCAGGGCAGTCTCGAAGAAGATGGTCTCTCGTACACAACATGCAAGGGAACTTGAATTTCCGTGGAGGGTTGGAAGGTTTATCAAGAGGAGAATTCTTAGGTGCAATAGCCGCAGAGTTAGCCTCTCCTTTATTAGACTTCTTCTTCTTTGTCTTCTTCTTCTTCTTCTTAGCCACCTAGTTACTTGAATCCAGGCTTTCACCAGGCGAAGTAGAAGAGGAGGACGCAGAAACAGGCGAAGAAGGGGAGAGGTCCACCTTAGAGTCAACATGGTGTTGTTCAGGCGGAGGAGATGGTTGAATAGTGGCCGGGACATTCGGGACCACAGAGGTTGAAAACAACCAAACAGGCAACCCAACAGTTAACCCAGGAAGGGACAACGTTGCCATGTAAGGAGCACCAACATTTCCAAAAGGAGGAAAAGGACTAGGATTCCCATCGGAGGGGATTCCTTGGTTGGTGAACTCCGGAAAAGTTTCCATCAGAAACGATCTTCAGAACAACACCCTAAGGAAACTAACTTTAACCAGGAATATTTCGTGGGCAGTTAATTTTTAAAACATTGAAACAAAACTCTGTTGTTTCATCTTTTAAGAGTCGAGAAACAGACAAAAGGTGACTCTATCGCTTTCAGAGTGGAAACAAGCGTGAAAGGACAAGCGCTTGATGATATTTTGAAATTTAATGAGTCAGAAAAGATCGAATACCTACTCAGAATACTAGGCAAAAGGTGTACCAACAACCGTGAAACTAACATACACCTTGGTTTCAAATGAAAGGAGAAATCAACTAAGGATCTCAATAGTACGGAAACCCCCATCGTCGGTCTGTATCACGTGTTAGGCGGCATTCGCCTATGGACAAAGGAGAACATTGGGTCTCGAGACACGCGACGCATTTCAGAGCACAAGTCCGTACTAGTGCTGTCTAAAGCCAAGAGGCGAACGACAGCTACTAGGTTTAATGACGCCAGAACACGTCTCTAGCCTAGACCTCTAAATGTTTCGTTAATGTTTCAATGCTACCTTAGGTTAAATTGAGTAAATTTTAATGTTGATCTTCAATTACGTTCTAGTTTTCAGGCCCTAGCGAGTGTGATATGACGATCTCCTATATGCAGCTATATGAGAAAATAAAACTTTTCAATTCGATGAATGCTATCTAGTAAAGGGAAGAGCTTAAAACAATGATGCAACAAACAACAACACTACAAACGAAATCTTTTCAAACTAGATGACTTTCACTATCCAAAAGTAATTTCAAACATTCAACGATGCGAATAATGCAATGTAATCTATGCAAAATCCTTTTTTTTCAAAAACTATGCAATTGTAATCTATGCACAATTTCCTTTTTCTTTTCAAATGATAAGAATGCACTCAATGCATTTTTCGATGAAATGAGAATCTACTTAATGCACACTTTCAATGAAAGAGAATGCACTCAAAGCGATTTTTAGTTTTCAATCATTAAACAATGTGATCTAAGTTCAATGATAAATCTCAAAAAATACTTTTCAATGCAATGTGATCTAATGCATTTTAACAAAAAGAACACCTTGAGACGAAAACTAAATGAACGCAAATCTTCTTAATGAAAGATGAATGCAAAAGAGATGTAAACAAACACTAAGAATGCAATCGTTGTTTCAAACACTTTGTAACGAAATCCCTCAAAAGGCGACAAGAAATATGAGGTCAAACACAAAGAGGACTTCCAAAGAAAGAGATCAAAACAAGGCATTCATTCCCTTTTACATCAAACAATCATGGAAAGAAGACATTTCAAACAATGAGCAATGTAATCTATGCTCATACAGTGAAAAGACTAGAAGGGAAAGACACACTGGTGAAGGATTTAGGCAAAAAAAATCTCAATTTTCACACACTCTGAAATTGGCTCGACTTGTACATTGACAACTAGCGCCAACTGGCGCGACTTGCTCACTGACAACTAGCGCCAATGGAAAATTGGCACGGGTTGCTAACTGACAACAAGCGCCAACGTCTGAAAATGAAAAAAACAAAGAATTTCTCCCAACCAAGACTAGACTCACCACTTCAAGCAGAATCTCCAAGACTCAAATGAACCATGTGATCTAGGCTCAAAGCGAGACAAACACAGATCAAGTTCAGAAAGCTAAAAACAGAGTAAACTCTAGTACCTTACAGGATTGGTGCGACTGTAAGGCTGAAAATAGCGCCAGAATAGAATTGGCGCGGGTAATACACTAGCAACCTGCGCCAATGGGCGCGACTGTCAAGCTGAAAAGCACGCCAGTCGATTTTACCAGTCAAAAACAAAAAAGAAGCAATCCAACAAGCAGACCTAGTGAATGATCAAGCTATCAAAGATCCAAATCCACAAAAAGAACCAGCCCAAAAGAGCTGATCAAGCAAGGAAAATCAAGAATCAACCAAAAAGGCAAGACAATGCTCCAAGGGTTCAGTTTATAAACTAAACCGGAGATTGACTGAAGCGGATTTGATCTACTTCGCAATTGCAGAGCAAAAGCATTTCGAAGGCTATCTGGCCAACTTCAGGCTCCGTCTATAGCTTATAAAACGAACGACAACAAGCCAACGAATCCCCAGTGGAGTTGTCAATTTGTTGTGAAGGTAAATCCCCTCTGCGGACAGAGGCGATCCCTACTAGCCTAGACTGGGTCTAGCAACAATCAATCATGCTATAGCGCAGGTTCCTAATTGCAAATAAACCAACTAGCGACAAAGGCTTACCTAGAATCCAATGCAATCATTGTAGAATAGGTGGCGCTCCCGTTCCTCAACTCTGGAAGATCACGATCCCCACGATCTCCATGATGGGACACTTGCACATGCGAGAAAAAAAACAAACGCAAGCGTAAAATCCAGTAGATGCAACTATATGTCAGTCAGAAAGGACATAACTCATCATTATAAACAACAACAAGAGTGGAACCATAACCAATAGTCGTTCATTAATAATCAATCAAAGGAAAATTACAACCATAGTTCTGACGCTGAATTCTCCTTCGGAGGGGTCGCCAGTAGAACACGTCTCGAAAAGCCTGTCAAGGATGGGACAAACTTCTCTCTTCGGACCTTGACGATAGTCTCCTTGCTTGAAATTGGCCTTAAGGGAATTATGGAGGCTCTTGCAGCATAAGGCTCTTGGAAATTTGGGAACTTGAAGACTAGCTTGCAATGGAGATGGGCAAGCTTTTCTAGATGGAGGAAGGGGATTTGGGATCCTTATAATCATGGGATTGGCCCTATCATCAAGGAAGCTTCCATGAGAGGTGGAAAACCACTTCCTCTCTATGGAAATCCGTAGCCAAACCTCCCAACTCAAGATAGATATCAGTCCAGAAATCTGTTAGGACGAAACTTCCGCCATTTATTTTTAAAATTTTCAAATTGGTCACAATTATATACCGTATTTAGGGCGCCAATCGCGGCTCCTTTGAAGGTCGGCTGAAGGGGTAACGAATCGCCGCCGCGCTATCGTTAAAAGGGCCATTTTTTGGGTTTTTCACAAGGAGATGTCTTCAGGGCAATGAAAGCTCTTGTTCAGAGGGATGTCATGAAAGTGGTTTCAAGCCATGTCACTTCTCACAGGTCACGGAATGAGCCCTCCAATGTGCGGGACGGGGATTGCAGGGACGGTGACAAATTACTGTTTAACAGATACGATACGTTATATATTATTTTATTATATATATATATTAAAAATTAGATATTTTTTACACAAATTAATTTATTCAAACATAGATTTAAGATCTTAGATACTCATACACGATACATTGAAATTTGATACATTGATACAACATACAATTGTCAAATTTTCTTAGAAAGACAAGATAGTAAGATACTGTAGTTTTCTCATTAAGTCATCATAATCAAAATGTGTTACATAAGTACACTACCAATGTCAAATAGAAATAGAAAATACAAAAAAACTACAGTCTACAAGACTACAAGCCTGAAGCCTCAATGAGTCAAAGTCAATGAGTCATCAATCCTCATCATCATAATCATCATCACTGTCCTCACCCCAATCATCATGCTCACCACTGCTCTCCTCTGGCTCTGATGCATCCTCCTCCTCTGTCATCTCTGCATCTGCTGGTGTGGAGGATGACACCTCTACTCTATCATCAAATGTGACTTAGCACTGGCGCATTGAGATCCAAGTTGGCCAATGCTAACTCAACACTGTTGTCCAGACCCATATCATTAGGAAAGACATCCCACATCTTTGTCTTTCCCTTCAACCAATCCTCCCTCTGTCTGTAGATGAGATGAAGGTTGGTGTGCACATACACCATTGTCTCTGCCCTGGACTGCTCAAGCCTGCTCTTCTTCACACTATACAAATTCCCATATGTGCTCCAATTCCTCTCGCAATAAGAGGTTGAAGTCACCTGAGAGAGGAGCCTCATGACTAACTGTTGTAGAGGAGGGCTTATTACCCCATGAGTTTCCCACCAAGAATAGGGCTTCTTAGCCCCCCTATCTCGAATCACATCATAGCCTCTAAATCGCCCAGTGCCAGTGGAAAAATCTGCAAAGGCATCCTCCACCTCATCAAGGGATGCCCTCTCCTGAAAAATCCTCCTCAATGCATCTTTCCTCCCCTGTGAGATTTCAAAATCCATGTGAGGAGGGAATCTGCGGGAAGGTCCACCATTCAGCCACTCATGGCTGTAGTATTTTGGGTTTAAGGAGTGAGCCAAACAATGTAAAGGTGTGCAATTCTTTTCCCATCTGCTGACAAGAATATCCTGTATGCCGGTGAAGAAGGCCTCTGGTGATGTCTCATACTCTGGGCACTGACTCTGTAAAACAATGGTCCTCACAGACTCAATCATGGAATCACCTCATGTCTCTCCTAGGATGAAGCTTGTCTCAGATTCCCAGAAATCGAGCAAGGAAATTATAGGTTCCACATCCGAATAACTAGATTCACTTTCTCCCACCATAGGTCATCTAACACCGTGTCTCACTGAGAGGTTTTGATCTCAGTTTTCTTCTGGGGCACGAAAACTCAACATAACCATGCCCTAAATATTTATCTTTGACTTTCCCTCAACCTTCACACATGAATGAAGAGGCAAACCGTAATGACACCCCAACAATGATACATTACACTTCCATAGTGAGGGCATTTGTATGGTTTTGTACAAAGTTGCAGATATGCTATGCATCCTCAATAATGGCTCCAATCCAAAGCACATCAGAAGCAATATATTTCAATGCCATGTTCAATGAATGGACAATGCAAGGTGTCCAAAATATTTGTGGACATTTTTATTCCACAATCATGCCAGTAGCCTTGCAAATAGGTGCATTATCTGTAATGATTTCCACACAAGAATCGACACCTACATCTTCAATAATTTTAATAAATAACTCACCCATATATTGTGCATCCTTGTACTGTCCAAGTACATCCACTGATTTCAAGAAAACTGGACCATTCAAGGATGACACCATGAAGTTGATGAGTGGCTGGCAAGCTAGATCTATCCATCCATTAGAAACAATGCTAACCCCAGATGTTGGCCATGTTGATTTAATAGGCTTAAGCATTTTGTACACCTCTTTCCTTGCCTTTGACAAAAATGTGGTTATGAGCTTCTCTAACCCAGGAGGCACATACCCTGATGGAGCCCCATGAATAAGAGCTCAAAACATCTCAATAAAGAGAGGTGACCGTGCAACATTAAAGGATATGAAGTTCTGATAGGAAAAAAAATGTAATGGTGAGATCAAGCTCTTCCCTCTTCTCTTTTTGAAAAATCTTGTCCATTGGACAAATTGCAGTTTCCTTTCTCTTTGTTGATTTCCCCCTAATAAAAGTCTCAAAAAGGAACTTGTTGCTGCTTTTCCTTAAGAATGGAAGGGGGTCATCATTCTTGTTTTTTTATTTTTATTTTGATGCCATGTTTGTCTCGCCAAAAAAATTGCTCTTTCTCCATTTCCTTCCTTCGTGCCGATTCAATTGTTGTACAAAATTTAATGCCACAACCTGGAATACCCAAAAAATGAGCTTTCACACGGAAATATGTGGAAGTGAAATGGTTGTCGCATATATTTCATTTCCATGAACAATTTCTTCCTCCCTTTCCCTTTTTTCCTGCCTCTCCCTCTCTTGTCACATATTTCCACAATGGGTATTTGGTGTCATGAGTTTGTTTTCCCTGCACATTTGAAGCTGTTGTTGCAACCCCACTTCCAATAGATGGAATACTTGCAGACCCTAATGAAACAGGGACAGGAGGGGCATCTCCAATGGGGACATTCTTCCTCTTTCTTTGCCCATGTCTTGCTGCCTTTGATTGAGCCATGAATACTATAAAAAATAAACAAAATAGCCAAATATATAAAACATATGCACATGCAAACTCTAACAGCAAACTAAATGCAAAATATAGAGGGACAGTGCAATTACCGGATGCTCGAATCTCTTTGAAATAACTCCCTTTATCCTTGCTAGCCCTTTCTTCTTGCAAACCCTTTCTCCTTGCTCACTTCACAAACACAAAACGGTGAGAAAGAATGATCGGATTTGGTGTTTTATAAGCCAAAATCACACTTTTTTGAGACAGCAATTCCGACTATACAGGATACGGCCGTATCCGTACAGTGTGCGGTTGGGATTTTCCGTACCCTGTACGGATACGGCCGTATCCCGTGAATCAGGTACAAATCCTGGAGAATCGTATTCCATTCACTGGATTCGGGATTTGAGGGCCCTGGGGGACGAATCTGGTTTCATAGGTTTAGACATATAACTTTCTTCAGTTGTTTAGCTAATATTGCAATGTTGTTTAGCACAGGGTGTTCCTGATTAGGAATCCCACCTCTATCCTTGAGAGGCCTCAAAGGAAGAGTATTTCACTACCATTCCACAATCAGGCATTAGGCCAAAGCTTTAGTCTTGTGGTACAATGCAGTTTCTGTTGAGAGATGTGTTGAGTTGCAGGTTGCAACCGTGGATAATAGATCCAAGTGATTTCTGATATGTTTTTCAGTGGAGGAAGGTTTCCTTCCATTGGGAGGCTAGTGAAGAAGGCCCTTGAGCTTATTTGCATTTGTTGTGAAACCAGGTCCAAAAATATAAAAAAAGAGATATCAACGCCTTAGAAACAAGCCACTTCGAGGGGCAACCTCCAATACATTACATGAATGAAAAATTCTTGGATTATACAAATGACAAAACCTCCTCTCTATATATGGAAGTCCATGGGGTCACAATGTAATCCTAGTAGGGCCACAATGTAATCCTAGCTGACCTAACAATAATAATGTAAGGGCACAATAATAACAATATGGGGGTTATAAGGGTACAACAATAATAATAAGGGGGTTAAACTAACAATAAGGGACTATATTAGTAATATAAGGACTTAACATGCTCCTCTCCTTAAAAAAAGTGTTGTCCTCAATGCTTGAGTAAATTAGGGTGCTCCTATATAAAATTATCATCCTCCCATATAGAATCTTTAGTGGGTAAGTTCTTCCATTTGATGAGGTACTCTGAAATTGATTGATTTCGTAGCTGTCGATTTCTTGTTTCCGTGACTATTTAGGGTTCCAATATGGTTTTTCCTTCCTCATCAAGTTCTGGCAATATTGTTTGAACTGGAAGTTTGTCCCCTATAACCTTTTTAAGCATGAACCATGGAAAATTGGATGCACTCGCAAAGAAGTAGGAAGCTGCAATTTGTATGCCATAGCACCAATATTTTGCAACACCTTGTAAGGACCATAGTACTTTGGCGATAATTTATTATCCTTCTTATCTTGCTTGAGGGATATTTTGTTTGTATGGTTGTAGTCGTAAAAATACCCAGTCTCCCACATCAAAACTTCTCTCACTGTGATGTTGATCTGTCTGTTGTTTCATTCGATTTTGTGCCAAATTTAGGTTATCCTTTAAGAGTTGGAGAACTTCTTGTTGATGCTCGATGTGATCCTCCACTGCTTGAACCCTATAATTTTCCCTTAAATAAGATGTGATGGATGGTGGATGATATCCATAAAGTGCCATAAATGGCGTCATTTTTGCTGCAGTATGGAAGGAAGTGTTATACCACCATTCAGCAAGAGGTAACCACTTGACCCATTGTGTTTGTTTATCAGATACAAAACAACGAAGATATCCTTCCAAACATTTATTTACTATCTCAGTTTGACCATTAGATTGAGGATGACAAGATGAGCTATGAGCTAATTGAGTACCCAAACAAGAAAATAACTCCGTCCAAAAATTTCCAGTAAAAATGGGATCTCTGTCGCTCACAATAACCCTTGGGTTTCCATGTAGCTTTTGAATTATGTCCATAAATGTAGTAGCAACTGTACTTGCTTTAAATGGATGAGATAATGCACAAAAGTGTGCATACTTGGTAAGTCTATCAACTACCGCCATGATGACACTCTTTCCTTCGGACTTAGGTAAACCTGTGATAAAATCCATTTAAATCTCCTCCCAACGTTGACTTGGAATGGATAAAGGTTGTAGAAGTCCCGGGGTCTTAATTGTCTCAACTTTATTCTGCTGGCAAACCAAAAATTCCACCACAAAATTTTGAATATCAGATTTAAGGCCATCCCAAAAAAATTCTTTCTTCACCCTGTGGTAAGTTTTTAAAAATCCTGAGTGTCCTCCTAAAGGAGAAGTGTGCAATTCCAGAAGAATCTTTTGTTTTAATTGGGAATTCTTACAAAGATATAAGCGATCTTTGTACCATAAGGAATCATTTTTCCACCTAAATGTATCAGATGTACTAGGATCTTGCTGCAACTTTTGAATGAGTGTCCATACATCTTTGTCCTTGTTCCATTCATCTCTTGCTTCGGTTATCCAATCTGGTTGGATAATAGAAATGGCACAAAGCAATGCTTCCACCTCTTCATTCTTTCTTGAGAGTGCATCTGCAACAACATTAAGCTTTCATTTTTTGTAGATTATTTCAAAGTCATAACCTAACATCTTTGTGACCCATTTTTGCTGCTCTTCTGAAGATAGTCTTTGTTCCAAAAAGTGTTTAAGACTATCATGATCAGTTTTTACCTTGAAGTGTCTTCCCATTAGGTAAGTTCGCCATTTCTTTAATGCATGTAGTATTGCTAACATTTCCTTCTCATAAATAGGTTTTTGTAAATACTTTCCTTTGATTGGACGACTTTCAAAAGCAATGGGTCTTCCTTCCTGCATTAAAACTGCACCAATTCCATTTCCTGAGGCATCACATTCCACAATAAAGGGTTTTGTGAAGTCTGGTGTAGCTAAGACCGGTGCTAGGCACATTGCCTCTTTAAGACGTTCAAAGGCCTTAGTTGCTTCAAGAGTCCATGAAAATGCATCTTTCTTCAATAATGTTGTTAGAGGTGCTGCTATTCTCCCATAATTCTTAACAAACTTGCGATAATACCCTATTAACCAGAGAAATCCGCACAAGTGCTTTATGGTTGTGGGGAATTTCCATTCCTTAATGCTTTAATTTTGTTAGGGTCTACCTTAACACCCTCATGAGATACAACATGACCCATATATTCCACCTCTTGTGCTCCAAAGAAACATTTGGATGTTTTTGCATATAATTTTTTCTCCTCCAATAGTTTGAGCACCATGTCAACATGTTGAACATGATCCTTCCAAGACCTGTTGTAGATTAATATATCATCAAAAAATACTAGCAAAAATTTTCTAAGGAAGGGTTTGAAAATGGAATTCATCAACCCTTGAAATGTAGAAGGTGCATTGGTAAGGCCAAAAGGCATGACAAAAAATTCATAATGACCCTCATGAGTTCGAAATGCCGTTTTTGGAATATCTTTAGTCTTCATTCTAATTTGATGATATCCTGAACGAAGATCCAACTTGGTAAAATAAATTGCTCCATGTAATTCATCCAATAATTCATCAATCACAGGAATGGGAAATTTATCTTTAATGGTGAGCTTATTGAGCTCCCTATAATCCGCACACATTCGCCATGATCCATCCTTCTTGTGTACCAATACTACAGGAGCAGAGAAAGAACTTTGACTAGGTTGAATTATACCCGCCTCTAACATTTCTGCAATCATACGCTCAATTTCGCTCTTTTGGAAGTAAGGATATCTATAAGGCCTGATGTTTGGAGGAACACTTCCTGGAATTAAATGAATAGCATGATCATGATCACGAATAGGTGGGAGTCCTTTGGGAGTTTCAAACACCTTGGAATGATTGTCCAAGACTTGTTGGAGATCTGCAGAAATAGATGATTTTGATGTTGGAACTCCTAGTGAGCATAATTGTGCAATTACGCCTCGCTGTTCTTTCTTTAGAAGCTTTGTCATGACATTAGAGCTTATTATCCTTCCTGGCTTCCCCGCAATACCCCGTAATTCAACTTCCTTTCCTTCTGAAAAAAATTTCAAGAAAAGTTCTTGAAAATTAAAATCTACCGTCCCCAAAGATTGTAACCATTGTACTCCTAGTACAACATCAACACCTCCCATAGGAATGGAAAGCATTGGAATATTCAATACATATTCCCCCATGGTTAGCTTGATATTATGGAATTTTCCAGAGCAATTTATAGTTTCTCCATTTGCAACCATCACTTGACATTCTGGTGCTAGGTATAGGAAACAATTCAATTCCTTGGCTACCTTACAATGAATAAAATTATGGATACTACCCGAATCAATCAACACTATTACCTTTTTCTTCTTGATATGTCCTTCTATCTTGAGATTTTGAGGAGTGGTAATTCCTACCAACGCATTACATGATATGGTCAGACTCATTTCTTCTTCTTCTAGGGTTTCTTCCTGGTGTATATCCTCTTCTTTTGAAGTTTCTTGTTCATTTTCTTCCTCCTCTTCACAATCTATGTAAAATAATTTCTTCTCAGCACACTTATGACCTTTAGTGTATTTTCTATCACAATTGTAGCAAAGCCCTTTTGCTTTTTTTTCTTCCAATTGCTGTGATGTCAACCTTGTAGGTTGTGGAGGTCTAGGAGTAGCAAAACTTCCATCTTTATAGATGTGAGTGCTAGGCTTCCTTGTCGCCATAATTTTACTTTCAATTTTTCTTGCCAACTTGAATGCCTTCTCTAATGAATCTGGTTCTCAAATGCGAACTTCATGTTGAATGTTATCCTTTAAAGTCCATATGAAGACATCAATCCTATGTTCCTCTGGAATACCAGTTACCCTTATATTCAATTTTTGGAAGTCCTCAATGTGCTCCGCCACTAAACCCTTTTGCTTTAGATTTATCAATTGGCTAAAGAAGGTGTTGCTCTTTGTATCGTCATAATGTGCTATCATTTCCTCCATAAAAATTGACCAAGTGACAATTTTTTTACGGGAGAAAAGCCATTGATACCATACAAATGTATTTTATTCTAAATGTAAATTTGCAATGCGTACCTTTTGTGTGTTTTGCACATTATTGAGATCAAAATATTGCTCCATCTGTAGTATCCATGTTACGAGATTCTTGCCATAAAACTTCCTCATATCCATCTTTGGAATATGGTGGTTCTTCCATCCAACATTAGAGTTTATGAAATCATGATTAACAATTATTTTTCTCTCATCATGAGTTTCCTCTACTATATTTTCGCCATTAGGAAACATTTCTTGTATCAACTTTGCCAAACCTTCGATGTCTACTTTTAGATCATTCTTCATGTTTTCCATGTTGCCTTTCATTTTTTCATTGATCTTAGCTTCCATGCCCACTTCCATGCCATCCATCTTAGCTTCCACGCCTTTCTTCAAACCATCCATCTTAGTTTCCATGCCTTTCTTTAAAACTTCCATTTCATTTTTTGTTGCTCTTTGCGATAGCGAAATTTGGTGCACTTGCTCTTGTAATTTTGATATATCATGTTTTGTTTCATCATCTTCATGAGTCATAGTGGAGCCTTCTGAAGGCTTAATGGGTGTTGAATTATTTTTATGGGGAATTTTACAACCCAATACTAATATCTATTCTTCAATATGCCCTTGGAATAAATTCAAACTATTTTTTTTGAAACGAGACTTATGTAATTTGAAAAACATACACACCTTTTTCTTGCTTTCGAGGAGCTCGATATTGAAACTGAATTATCTCTGTGATTTCGGATCTTCAATATCTAAAATTCAGCCCTAAATTAGTCCTCTGAATCTTCTTTCGAATGCCACAGGTTTGACTTGATTTGGATTTCTCAAGTCAAATTTATGCCCAATCTCCCACAATGACCTAATTATAGACTAGTTCAGTAGAGCGAAATTGTACGACTTGCCACGTGTCACTGTTTCCTCCTTTGGCTCTGAAATTGATAAATAGAAAACTAAAGTCCGTGTACTTGGAGCCACGTTTTACAACATTCTAATCCGATGCTCAGAGAGAGAGCTATGAAGAGTTTCCCATGATCACCTCTTTGAGATGAAATTCAAAAGCCTGAAAAATCCCTAACTTCCACAGAACATATCTCCACAAATATTGTGAAACAAGATTTGAAATTTTACAGAGATGTTCCTCAGGATTTCAGCTTCGCGCTCTAAAAATTTCATCTTCTGAACCTTCGTAGAAAAAAATTTATAGCGGAAATGCCACGCTGACCTGTTTAGGTTAAATTGAGGAGCCTGCAAAATGACCTAACTTCCATAGATCATATCTCCAAAAATATTGCAAACCAAGCTCTAAAATTTTGTGAAGATTTTCCTCAGGCTTTTGGCTTTGAAATCTAAACATTTCAGCTTTTGAACCTTCATAGAAAAAGATTTATAGCAAAAATTCCACGATGACCTGTTTGAAGTAGCAAAACCCTATAATCCCAAAGCTCTGATACCAAATGTTGTGAAACCAGCTCCAAAAATAGAAGAAAAGAGATATAAACTCATTATAAACAAGCCACTTCGAGGGGGCAACCTCCAATACATTACATGAATGAACAATTCTTGGATTATACAAATGACAAAACCTCCTCTCTCTATATATGAGTCCATGGGGCCACAATGTAATCCTAGTGGGGCCACAATGTAATCCTAACCAACCTAACAATAATAATGTAAGGGCACAATAATAACAATATGGGGGTTACAGGGGTACAAAAATAACAATAAGGGGGTTAAACTAACAATAAGGGACTATACTAGTAATATAAGGACCTAACAACATCATTTGGCATCAGGCCACTTGATCATTTGCCCCTACAGCACAGTTTCTATCTTGGACTACGTTATTTTCAGGGAGGAGTTGTAGGGTGGTTCCAGTACACCATTTGGAGAGGAGGTTTTCTAGTGAAGAGATCAACCTTTCATCTAGAGGATCCATTGGAGGAGGCTACATTCTTTAGCATATCAAATTAGCCACATCTTTCCAGTGTTATTGTTGCAATGAATCTTCATCCTTAGGGCTTTGATTCAGATATTATATATTGGTGTAAATATGAAAACCCACTTCGGTTCTTGTTGGAGTTTGTATAGAGCCTTAAAACTTCATTGTATATTATTTCTTGAGGCATACATCAGCCCCTCATCTTTGTATGTTCATTTGTTGTAGCAGTGCACCTTATGACTGAGCTGTAGCAGTCTTCCAACATTTTGATATAGTAGCAGCACCTCTTAAAGAGGGTTTTTCTTCATTGGAGGCTTGTTCTATCTTGTACTATGTTTTGTAGCCCATCATTTTGTACTATTTTTCTATTTTTATGATGAATGGAAAGGCTCCATATTGGCCTCATTTTTTATATGATGTTACTAATATTCAAGTATTTTTCACTATATTTCTGCTTTTCCCATTTGAGAATATTACAGTAAGGTTTTCCTTGTTGCCCATAAGGTCGATTTTGACTATAGATAGGACCCTACTAAAAAGTACAACCCCTAACTGAACGCCATACTACCCTTGAAATCCTTGCGGATTAATGGGCCAGGTCTGCAACTGTTGGGAACCATACGAAATATAGTGTTGCTAGTTAAGACTCTGCAAAAATTGCTGATATTGATCATATGTTAACCCTGTTGGACCAGCTGATCCAGCAGGCATAGGAATGCTACCAACAGCTTTAGAGGAAACTAGAATGTGAGCTTGAGTTCTACTCATAGATGGCCCTGTTATCACTTAGTAATTTCTCCAGGTTCAAGAGAGAACTCACCGAGGTAACCACAAACTTACTTATAAAATCTAGGATCTAGCCTTCCTAGGGTTTTGAGAGGGCTATCTCTTTATATTTTAACTTTGTTTTGATTTGTAAATATTAGGCTAGTTATTAAAGTGCAGCTTTGGTTTTGTTTTGATAGAATTGGTGGGAAAAATCACTTAAAAGGATAGATAGTGGGACATCTATTTGTCCATTGGGCTATGGAGTCAAAATCAAGCAAACGGGACTAGTATCAAGGGAAAAAAGATCAAATATCTTCAGGGAAAGATAGATAACCCTTGGAGATCTTGGAAAGTTGTTTTTGTGAGGTGGTATGATCGGGATAAAGGGCACTTAAGAATCCTTAAATTTGGAAAATGGAAGTAGTAGGAGAGGTCAAATGAAAGAGGGAGTAATTAATAATTCCCTACACTAGAAATCTGAGGAAAACATATAAATGATAATTAGTTAAAAATAGGGTGCTATTAACATATCATGTAGTAATACTCCTAGTTATACATTCAGATTTAGCATAAACATAAATGGATGCATGTAATAGAGAAAAGAAACAATGACAAGTGAAGAAAATACTTCACTCCAAATAGCTCATCATAGGAATCCTGAAGTATGATGCCAATTTTCTTCGATCCAGCCTGCTACTCAAAGTTTTGATACAAAAAATATTTAAAGTCCAAGAAAAAATGACTATAACAATCCCAACAATTTTATTCCACCAAAATACTTCAAAGAGTGAAGTATTTATACAAATTCTAAACAAGAATATCTTGAAAAGATATCAAGATTGGTTTACAAATATCTCAAACTGTTTTACATAAATAGAAATTCATAAAAGGACACTCAAAACTAATGAATATATTTGGCACTATTGTTTATGGATAGGTGATGACAAGGAAGATAATTCGAATTTGATCTCAACTCTTAGTTGATGACGAGGCATCCAAGTCACTAACTATCTCCTTTCTTTGTGCATTCTGCTCCAGCAATTCTGCAAACTCGGGGTCCAATGATACCTTTTTATTTCTTAATCCGAAATATATATGTAAAAATTGAAAGAGGTTATTGTAGATAAATATGTTTTGGAGATAAACCTCTCTCATTTCTATAAAATAGTTCTCCAGCTGTTCACAATAGGCTCTGCAAAAAGATGTGTAAAACAGAGTTTTCCATAGTTTGAAAAATAGGCTGTAAATATGTGCATGTATCTCTCATTATGTAATACCTTTGCAAAAAGTGAGATATTTTTTTGTATATGGGTCTCTTAGGAACAAAAACCTCCTTTAGCTTTGTAAGATGTATTTTTTATTGGCCACAATCTTCTCTGCAAACTGATGACTTAACAGGAATTTTCTGTAAAACGTACTTTCAAATATTGTTTAGTATTTCCAAATTCATAATGGCTGTTAGAAAAGTGAGAGAGGTTTTTGTAGATGGAAATCTTAGGAACATAAACCTCCATCCATTTTGAAAAATTAATTTTGGATTAGACACAATTTTTTCTGCAAAACAATGACTTTAAACAGGAAATTTCTACAAAAATTTCCCTTCTTGCTCTGTTTTCATCTTTTAACCTTATTGTTCTTTTAACTATTTTTTCTTTCACTTTGGATAAAATTCATTGTTGTTGAAAGTATTTTCATATTTATTTACCATTTACTGCTTCTGTTTTTACTTTTACTGTTTTACCTTGACTGCTTTGTAACTTTGTTTTAACCTTCACTCCGACTTTCATCTAATACACTTTAACTTTGATGCTCTTTGACTGTTCTATTTTCACTGTCACTATGAATTCTTACTTTACTTTTAAATTTAACCTTTACTGTGAGTTCTTCCTTTTACCCTGACTATTATGAATGCCCTGTTTTAATCTTTACATTAAAATGCTCTTTTATCTTTCACAAAAATGATTGTTCTTTAACTTTGATGCCTGGAATCTTTTAAGGAAAATCCTTTGAGTTCATTTCCTTGTAATTTCTTGGAGTAAAACATATCTTTAACTAGTATTTAGATTTTTTTTTTATCCAAATTATCCTTTTTCTAATGACCTGCAAAACAAAATAATTGTTAATGAAACCCTGGATGCAGGGAGGTGATAATGGCTTTAAGTGGTCACATTACTGGATTTGATTTTGGCACTTTGGAACCATCAGGATTGCTTGTACTTTGATTCTTAGGCATTTTGGTCTACTTCTGCAAGTTTAGACAGTTTGTAGAAGTGATTTTCTTTAGTAGAGGATTTCTTGGACAAATTTCACAAAGTATAGCTTTTCTTTAGGTTTT
This sequence comes from Pinus albicaulis, assembly GCA_034641835.2. Classification (NCBI taxonomy): domain Eukaryota; kingdom Viridiplantae; phylum Streptophyta; class Pinopsida; order Pinales; family Pinaceae; genus Pinus; species Pinus albicaulis. The sequence goes on from CM076582.1 coordinate 1,647,000,091, forward strand.
CTTTCCAAATTAAGTATGTGAAAGAGTTTTTATAGGCTTTTAACTGGTTTAAAACAAGAAACAAGGGTTTCCTGAGTATTTTAATGGAAAATTAGGCCAAAAACTCTTTTGAAAAAGGGTCAAAGAGGCTTAGGATACCTGCAGAGGCTTTCTGGTTTAACTTAAGCTTGAAATAGATCATTAAACTGTGAAAACTCACAAATTTCCTCAAAATAGCACACAACAGAGAAACAAGATTTCTGGGAAGAATTTGCCAGAGTTTGGCCTATTTTTGGGGCTTTTTAGCAATTTATTTTAATATATTTCTTGAACTCTGAGAGTGTTTGTTCTTTTTAAGGCTTTAAAATCGATTGCAGGTTTCAATTTGAGAAAAACACCTGTAATATGCAAGTATCGGGCTTTGGAACAATTTTTGAGGTTTTGGTTGAGTTGATGGCTTCAGTAGCTTATCTAGAGCAATGCACAGCTCCTTGGTGGTCTTCACAGGTTTCAGGGAAGATGTTGCAGGCTTCGAGCGCAGAGATGATGGAAAAAAGGCTTAAAAAATTTGTTTTTACAATCGATGAGGCTGTGCAGTTAGGTTAAATGCACAGAAGATAGATGGATAAATGAAATTTCTAACGTTTAATATGCATTTTGGTCATTTTATCTATGCATTGAATGCAGGTCGCATCGGCGGGAAGGGCAGTTTCGGGATTCAACGGATCTAAAACTGGTGGTTATCGCACGGTGATTGGGTGGTAAGCGGTTTCGGCTTGAACCCACGCGATCCAGTAAGAAAAGGCCACGTGGAGGAGAGAGAGAACTGGGAAACCACTCATTTGACACAGTTTTCGAATGGGGATGACCGCGTAGCTTTTCTATGAGATATTTGATTTCCACCATCGGATTTGGGTTTTAAAAGCGAACGGTCCAGATCCATTGAGGAGCTACGTCGGGATAAGAGTAGTGGGACCGGGGTTTCATATGCGGCGGGAATGGTTTTAGGCTTTATAAAACTGTGTTTTAATAAATTTTAGACCTTAGGCGTTATATAACATGGCGGAGGGGTAGGTTTATTATATATTATATAGTTTTATCAAATGCACTACACACTTGTTTAAACTACATGGGGCGGGATATTTATTTAAGGATAGGTTTAGACCAAAGGATTTATAGGTGGGGTTTTCATTTTATGCATGTGGGGATAATAAACTATGGTCTAAACTATAAAATAGTGGGTTTTTGGGGTCTATTTTAGACATAAGGGTTTTAATATATATGGGAAGGTAAATTAGGGATTTACTACAATAAGTTAGGTGTTAATATGAATAAAGGGATAGTAAAAGGAAACAAAACACATATTATCTCTAAGTAAAGTATAAAATAAAGCATTGCTCATTTTTTATATTACTTCATTAATACTTAGGATAAATGTAGTTTTAAGCGTTTTATGAATGATTTTTGAAAGGAATGAAATTAATTATTTTAGGGTTACAATTTTACTAAGTAAGAATGTGTCTTTACTTAGAAAAAGGGGTTTTGATGTATGAATGAGGGGTAAATGTTGATAAATGTGGGTTTAAGGTATGAATTCAATATTTTTAACTAATCAATCATCGAGCCTTGGGTCTGGTTCCAAAAAAGTCAGAGAAATACTTTAAGCCTTTTTTACTGATAGTTTAGAATACTGAATACTTGTAGGGGAGGGGAAATTAGTAATTTTGTCCAATGATGCTTTTTTACATGATTTCTCAACTGCTTTCTACCTACCCAACTTTATTTCTAACATTTTTTCTTCATTTTGTAGGTGCATTTAGGCTTGCAACCTTAAAACAAATTTTCTTTCAAAGCATAAAACTATATATGTCTACTTTATTTCATCCGAGGGCTCAGATTAAACTATTGAGCTCCTCATTATTCTCTACCTATCTACTGATTTTTCAAGTTTAAACTTTTTGACAAATCTTTATTCTCTATCTAAAACATGAAATTGAAAACATGAAAAGTTAAGATTAAACTGTTTAACCGATCATGGATTATGGCATTTATTGACATTTTGCACATAATCATTATTCTTGCAGTAAAAGTAAAAGTAGTGGCATTTGGATTTGCTCACTTTCACGTCTTATTTTATCTGTTTTTCTTTTGGAGTATATATTTTTCTAAGTCCTTTGATCTTTCTTTTTAGGACTTTTACCCTCTTTTTGGATTTTTTATTATTTTTTTATTTTTCAAAATATGGGAAAACAACTTGCAGAAAGCAAGGTATGTACATATTTACAATACTATCAAAGTCAATTAAAAAATTATGAATCCTATATTTATAGGACCCTAACAGGCCCAACAGAGGATTGGGAAACATTCGACAGGGTAGGACCTTCTCCAGAAACCGAAGTCAACAGAATCAACATAGAAACACTAAAAGGAGTCGTTGAAACACCTACATAAGCAGTTGCCTTTGCAAGAGTAGTTGTGATTATAGTTCGAGCATGCATGAAAATTGATATGTTGGAAACACTTGGACCAAGGGAAGACACCCTAGTATTCTTCCAAATAGTATCGTAATACACGGGCGTGGAACTCGACATACTTGAGACAAGGTGTCCCAACGAGGTGTATCCTTGAGGAATATATGATTGGGTGAAAGGCTGAGAGGTCTCCACATAGGGAAAACCCTCATGAGGGAATTTATGTCCCTCAAATAAGGACTCATCTACACCACTAATGGTGCATGAATCCTCCAGGGGAGATGAAACCTCTCCTTCAGAAGACATCAGAAATAACTGATGGTAAGCGGTCTGAGATGGACGTGATGAATTTACAAATGGTACACCAGGTGTATCGTATGGACTATAGGGTCATTGAGGGGAGATTTAAATGGGATAAAATAATGGATTTGGAGGGTAGGAAACGTAGCCTACTGGCACATCAGGAGGAGATCAAGAGGCGAGAGGTTGGATACTTAGAACAAGGCTGAACTCATCAGTTTGAGTCCAAGTCGAAGGTAAAGAATCAAAAGAGATAGGTGACAATGTCTCTTCGGAAGGGGATGATGGAGAGGAAATTGAACTTGGTGGTTCAACCACGATGATCTTATCTCAAAAGTAGAATAGGAAAAAGATGATTAGTTCAAGGCTTTAAATAATATCTTTATAAGAATTTACTCATGATGTGGCCCAGAAATGTTCTAATAGGTAAGACATGTGATCATGGGAAATAAATTTTAGAAAAAATGAAATAAATCAAAAAGGGGTAAGCTAGGAAAAAGGATTACCAGGTAGTCGTGAACTGCAATATACACCTTGGTGATCAAATGAAAGAGAAATGACCAAGGACTTAATGTACGACAACCAATCTCCCCGGGTGTTGTGTTCGGTGTATCACGTCTACCAGGCGGCTGAATCAGTTACCTAGGGTAGGTTTGCAGCCTAACGGTGTCTCCAAAAATATACGCAATGGTATGTGGGACTCCAAATCCATGGTAGTGTTGTCTGATGTGTAACCGTTTGATGAGAGCATCCAAAAATATACTTTCATACATCAATATACTTCCATATGCGGGGCGGGATATCACCCCCGTGTTGTAACACAGATTTTTAGTGACATCTCCTATGCTTAATGATGTCAGAACATGTCTCTAGCCTAGACCTCTAAATGTGATTCGTTAGGTTCCAAATTCTCCTTAGGTTGATTGAATAAATTTTAAGGTTGATCTTGAATTATGTCTCGGTTTTAAAGTCCTATCGATGTCACCTGAACCACTGAGATGCAATTAAATGACAGAAGAACCATTCATTTCGATGAATACTACCTTAACGAAAGAGAAATAAACTCACACAATCAAATCAAAAAACAAAACAAATGCATAAAGTGACATTCACTTTTCTCTTCAAGTGCGGAATCTTAAAGAGATTTTTTTTTTATAGTTTCTTCCTTTCACTAAATGCACTTAGAAGAGAATTGAAATGAAACTTTTCATTTTCTAAAGCGAAACGCAATGAAAAATATTTTGGTATTTTTCTTATAAGCAAAATGTGAAATGTAGAATGAAAATGCATCAGCAATGCTTTGAGTAGTAATGAAACCTCTCAAAAAATGCATGTAAGAGGCAAAGATTTCGAAAATTAAAGAGAGACATAAGCCATTTTCCTCAAAACAAGACACTCTTCATTCACACACTGATCAATCACTCAAAGAAAACAAAATTTGGTCAAAGAACAAGCAATTGTAATCTATGCTTGATAGTGAAAAGAAACTCAAAAGCATTCAGAGTTGGCACTTGAAAGTTCTACTAGTGAGAATCGATTGAAAGACGAACTTCAATAAAACAAAAAGTCTGAAAGATACGGCAATACTTGATTCAATAAGAAGTTTGGAAATCAACAAAGTAAGTCACCGTTCGGATGATCCAAAGACACCTAAAAACCCTAGGATGACAAGGATGCACTAACTTCGCAAAAGAGACAACCAAAGATGCACAAATCGAATCAGAATTGTCACTGAATAGAGAAGAACAAGAGCTATCCAAACAACAAAGAACACTCAGAAGGATACGACCCATTGGCTAACCAAATGAAGGAAACCCTAAGAATTTACACACAGAAATCAGTGCGGCTGTTAAGCTGCAACCCGTGCTGGAAGAGTAAAAGCATGACTGTGCAAATGCATTCAACGCCAATCGACACGACTGTCAGAGAAATACTAGTGTCAATCAAGGAGAAGACTAAAAAATAGAAGGGTTTGCTAAACTGATAGCAGGATTATCACTACAACAGAGAGATAAATTTTTGTAAGAAATTACAGAAGCTACAGAGACAAGGATGTGGACACTCGATGAAAATCGACGACAAAACGAGAAATAAAAAATTGAAAATAATAGACTTAAAGGCTAGCACTCCCCAGTGGAGTCACCAATTAGTTATATAGGAAAATAATCTCTACAGATAGAGACAATCCCTCTAGCCCTAGGATGGGTCTAGTAACAACAGGGAACAATTATAGGCCTAATTTCTTAGATTGTAAATACATGTAGATCATGAATAGATCACCTACCTCGATATGATGCTATTCCTTGCTTGAATCCTTTGATCCTTCACGCTCCATAGTCAGATCTTCATCGTTGCAAGCACTTGGTTACCTGTACAAGGGATCAAACAATAGTAAACATGAAAGCATAACATATATCTTGCATATACAATCTACCTAGTTGATCAAGGAGAACTAAGAATCCAATCATACATTAAAGATGAGAATGGAAAGCAAGAATCAATTGTATTATATTAAAATAGAGAGGGGGAGTTACAACCTTCGCCTTGATGTCACAGCTCTCCTTCGACGGGTCCAGATCCAGGCATGTCTGCAAAGCAATCGTTTCAACTTGATGTGAAGGGAAAAAGGTCTCAACTGTCGCTCGATACCTATAGCAACAAATATCTCTCTGGTGTTCTATCTCTGTTCTAACTAGCAGAGCTATGGGAAGATGTCCATTTTATAGCAAAGGAGGAGGGAGCATGGATCCACTTAAGGTGGGGAAATGGATTATCCATTTGGGTGGTTCCACTTTTGTAGGAACAAGAAGCTCAAAGGGAGAAGCTCGGCTCTATCCTCGGGAACAAACAACTAGCTCTCTGCCACGAAGCTTCTAGATCTCGAAGCTTCACTTCCATTTTTAAAAACCTTTCCAGAAGAGGTTTGGCATAGGTATGGTCCTCATTCCAGTGCCGATCGGCGCTGCCCTAGATGAAAAAATAGCCATCGGCGCGAGCGAGACACGTAGAGGGCACGCCACTCTAGATAATCATGTTTTCAAGGAGCTTCTTCAAGAATGTTCAACAAAAAGTTTACTCATAATGTTGGAAGGGATGTGATGGCACATTTTCATGATGGAAAATAGACAAAAGGGTCACTATTAGGGGTCTCCAGTATCAGGAATAGGGAGTACAGGGATAGTGACAAATTGCTGTGTAACAGTTATGTTGCTAACACTGCCATTGCTAACACTACATCTGCACTGCAACTCAGATGCTGAGAGAAGCAACTAAAATCACCCAAAAACTGAACAAGTGTTTAGTGGATGCACCTTGGTGCTGAAGTCTCTCACTGCTCATAGCTATTGCATTATCCCTCTTAGGCACTACACTGTTGCTGCTCTGCACTACACTTTTTCTTCTCTGCCCTATGCTTCTCTTAAGTAGGTGTTTCTACCCACTGCAACTATCGCTCCATCACTCCTTGGCTCCGACTAAAGACTCCTCCATCCCACTACTACTGATCATGGGCACTTGTAGAAAGGTTGTGATCCAAGAGGTAGCCTCCTCAAGGATCCTACCCAAATGATGTTCTTGCAAACTTATAGTTCAATATCACCTAATTTACCTCCTAGAGATGCATGGAAACTCATGGAAAACTCATCCTACTCGATCTTCGCAGCTGCAACCTTTGGATTGTGCTTCTCATCCTTGTCCTTTTTCTTCAGAGGACACTAAGATGCAAAGTGGCCCATCTCGCCACATCTGAAACACTTCACCTTTGAAACATATCTCTTTTGTTTTTGTTGCCCTTGTTGTCCCTTCAATGCGAGGGCCACATTCTCCTCCTCCTCCAGATTCTTTGACCTACTCCTGCTGCTACTATTAAGTTTGTACTTGACCAGATCTCTTCTCAGCTCCTCCTAAAGAGCTACACACATCTCCTCCCAACTAGGAAGCGTTTCCCTACCTAAGATACTTTGGACAAAAAATTTCCACTCCTAAGTGACTGCATTAAGAGCCCACCTCACCATAGTTACAACAGATGGGGTGGATCCCACGGTTGTAGTTGATCATGGATTTCTTGAAGTATCATTAAGAATAGATTAATGTGCTCCCCCTTCTTCATCTGGGTCATCCGAAGCTTCTACTCCAAGTACATCTTCCGCTACTCGAAAGTTCCTTCATATAGCAAGGGCAAGGCCTCCCATATCTCCCTGGTTGTATTCTTGCTAGCTATATGAGAGAATATATGATCCTTGACACGATAAAGGATAACTCTCTTTGCCTTTTCCATATCAGACTTGTACCTTTTTTTCTGATTTGGATATGTAGGTACAGTAACCATGTTTTACATGAACTTCTTGAGATCATATTCATCCAGAAGGAATTTGATCCTTTCTTTCCAAATCATGTAGTTAGAGGATCCATCCAACTGATCCTGATCTTTGAGACCGTGAGATTCCATCTCAGTTGAAAACTGTCAAACTACCCTCTCTTTCTCCCTACTGCATAACTTCTAGGTTGGCTTACACACTCCCTGATGGAGCTGCCAAGTCTGTTGCTCCTCTGCTACCCAGAAAATAAGAAATGTTGAATTCCTCGGCAAGGAACTCACTGAGGAATAGTTCCCCACTATGTGCTCTTCTTCTTCATTTGACACTTCTCTGCCCAACAAATTCTTGCATAAAAACTGTGTTCCTCTAGATCTATACTACTCCTTCTGCCTCGGCAAGATCTCGATCTGAAAGTCTTAGCTCTCTGTCGACTCAGTCAAAGAGAGACCACCTCAAAAATTGAACCCTCTTGGATAGAACTGGGGAATCCCTCTAGGGATTCGATCTGTTGTTGCTGCAAAAATTCAACCTTCACTTCAGTGCTAGATCTGCTCTTCCTATTTCACATCAAACACTCTGATACCATGTGAGAATTCCTAGATCTAACAATCTCAAGAATCCTACTGCAACTAGCTGAATCTACTTCATCGACTTGTAAATTACATTACACAGTTATTTTCATATTACTTATGGAAATATTGAAGTAAATTATTGAAGCAACCTACACTTAATTAAATATGATTATGAAACAATGAAATTGAGAGAAGAAAAAATACACACATAGGATACCTTTATTTTGGATGAAAGTCCCAAAAAAAAACCAATGTGGGAAAACCGGTGCAACATATCTCAGCGTTTGTATTATTAAGCAGTAGAAATTTTTGAATACATCACTAAATACCTTAAGGGTTATTCAGTTACATAGGGAGAAATACTAGTAGAAATAATGTGAGTTTTACCTCACTCAATCAATGGAAAATCTGGTTGATCTAGAAACTAGAAGAGATGTCACTGGAGGTTTGTGCACTGCCTCTGCATGGTGACTGTGTAGGGACTGTGTCACCTCCTCTTGGCACTGCGTCACTGAAGCTATGGATCTATCTATCTCTCGGAATCACAGATCTTAGCCTCCCCGTCTCACACCTCGACTCCCAGATTCTAGAACTGATTCGACAACAAAATCTTGGAAACCCTCTCAGCCACTGCACAACCTCTACATAGCCCTGTGTAGCTCTGTGTCGGCTCTGCATCAGCCTGTCTGGCTCTACGCTGGCTATGTTGGATGTCTCTCTACCTCTCTTTGCTAATGATTATCTGGCTGAGAAAATTACTCTCTCCAGAAGCTATCTCTAAATCACTTAGATCTTATCTTCATCTGAGCACTGCTCCGTCATAATAATCCGATCTCTAGATTCACTCAGTGTGTGTTTCCAAACGGCCCTCAATCCTTCCTTTATAGTCTTCTCGTTGAGACATCAACAACCGAGATTAAATCGTTAATCAACGACTAATAATATAACTTGACTTGATATTCGTTTTTTCTATATCATTCTCACTTTGTTTATTAATTCCCTTTAATTATTTAATTTCCCTAAGTTTAGACTTAGTGTCTCCATTAAAATAATTAATTTTTACAATAGAACATATTCTGAGTGGAATTTTCACAAACAGTTTCTAGGTTCTTTGGAATAGTAGTGTCTAAGCCTCTCAACAAATTTTGAGACCTAGACCACTTTCGATGCTACGAAAAATAAAAAATGAGTACTATCATCCAATGATGGTCTTGCTTGCAAAATTATTTTTCTTCCCATTCAATTTACTCATCAAATGTGAGGCATCAAGACCACACCATAGGGGCTTCTCTTTCTTCCATGGCTTCTTGTCCATTAGAACTCTCAGTTATTGTAATCCAATTATGTATATTTAAAAAATCCAAAGAATAACATTGACATGAATGACAACACCATTCAACAAGTGTCTCTTAACACATCCTAACCCCCTTTGTAGTTTGTTTATAGTGACTTGTGTGTCGATTTCCTTCTCCTTGGTTTTAAGATGCAATTACTTCTTGATTTTCATTAATGACTTCTCTAGACACACTTGGGTTTATTTCTTAAACTTTAAGAGTGAAATTTTTAACATGATTGTGGCCTAAAAGACCCATGTAAAAAAACAATCTAGACATTAACTATATAAGTTAAGAACGAACAATGGAGGAAAATAATTTAACAAGAAGTTTACGTTTCCTTGCAATGCAAGTGACATTTATATACAACATATTATTGCATATACACCACAAAAAAATGGTAATTTTGAGAGAGAATTAAAAATTAGAGGAAATGACAAATTGTATGAACCAATTTAAAGAATTCATTTATAGGTAAAATCCATTGATTATATCAATTATATAGTAAATTGAACTCCCACAAAGGGTTTAAAAATATATAACAATAGAAGAAACATGGAGTACAACTAAACTCAATATAAGCCAGTTTTGTGTTTGGTAGTAAAGTATGGCTCACATTCCTAATGAGAAAAGGAAAGCATAATATTGTAAAAGTGACAAGTGAATTTTTTTTGATATTTTGAAGAAATCAAAGGTTATAAATTCATTGCAATGATTATTATCAAATGACATGTGAAATTTTATGAAACCCTCTTGGTCTACAAGTTTAATTCATTGTTTACCATTTTTTACATCACTGTCTAAAACTTTTAGCCTCATAGCCAAAATGAATCCAATACACTTTGTTTTAGCACTTTCCACCTCACATACATGAGAGTTCTATCATAATGATATTAAATATACATTTTTGGATAGGGATTTGTAAGAAATAATTGCATGAGACAATCTCCTAGTTATATTCAAAATGATTCCAACTTATTTACCCCCTTAAGAAATCATTCAATGGTTTTTAAAAAGATTCCAACTTGTTTACCCCCTTAAGAAATCATTCAATGGTTTTAAAAATCTCCATCAGTGGTTTTAAAAAACTCCTTTAAAAGAATAGTTTTTTTCATGACAACAATTTTTCTAAATTTCATTTGATCTCATTGTCTTTACCAAAAAAGTAGAACCTTTATTACAAATTTATTAAAATTATAAAATTAAAATAAAATATTTATAATTTACTTTTAATTATATTTTTTTATAAAATAAAATTTCTAAGAGCTTAGAAACACTTATTCTATATTTATCATTGAGAGGATAAAGCTCATTTACCATGGATTTGGATCTGTCCATGGCTTAAAGCTCATCTACCATGGACTTGGATTTATGTATGTTTTTTTGGAGTTGTTTTTAGTGAGAATTTGTGGATTTTCCAGTGTCAAATGTGGTCGAAAAATTTGAGGTGAAATATTTGTTGGAAATGTTGTCATTGATGGAAAAGGAGCACAAAGGAGCAGCACCTGAACCAGCAATAAGGCAAAGTAGAAGACAGGGAACAGAGGCAGCAAAGAGGTAGCAGAGGCAGCAAAAAGAGAAGTAAGGAGCAGCATCAGTCAAGGAGCAAAGGAAGCAATGTATTGAAGCAGAAACAAGCAGTGAATCAGTGGGCGCAGACCTGCATAGAGTTGCATAAACCTGGGGAAGAGTTAGGGACAGAGTAATGTAGCAGAAGGCCATCAGATTGAAGATGTGGCCAGCTAGAAGTTTTGAAGTGAGCGCATGAAGAACCTGTATGGTTAAATCCATGTTAAGGACTTGATAGATGAATGTGTGTGAACCTACGCTCTCTACGTACAATTCGAAGGTGCTTAGTCTGTATGAGAATCTGAGGAAGGTCGATTTATAGTTGATGGTTATAATACAGGGAAGGATTGTTATATGCGCCTGTGTAGAATTAAATTAATTGTGTTCATGTTCTCTATTGAAACCGTATGATACCTTGTGTTAAGGAACTATGAATATAAATGAGACGTTGGTAATTGCAGTATGGACCAAGAGACTGTGTTGAGGAATTGCACATGAAAGGCAGAGGTCGAGCAACAGAGGCAGAGGCAGAGACAGCGAATATAAAGGCAGAACCGTTATCAGAGGCAGAGGTAGAGGCAGAGTCGTTATCACAGCAGTAGAGGTAGAGGCAGAGCGACAGAAGCAGCAGAAGCAAAAACACAGTCGTTATTCCGAGAATCGCTACCCTAGCTGGAGGATATATATATAATTCCGAGGATCGCATACCCCACTAAAATTTAAACTAAATATTGGAGTAGCAAAGTATATATATATATATATATATATATATATATATATATATATATATATATATATATATATATATATATATATATAAATCTCATTCCGGGAATCGTATACTCTAGTGGCAAAGTATATATTGCACTTTATATACAAAGGACTATAGCATATATATATATGTATAGCCATATGTAGCGCGAGATTCAAAGAACCAAAGTACCATAAGGCGGAACCTGGCGCGTCGAGGAAGAAGTGGAACCGTGACCAAGAGGAACAGTAACGGCGGTTTGGAGTTGAACGGTGGTTTTTATCGCACCGCTTTTGTGGGTTGAGCGATATTCAAGAGGTTGGCTCTGATTCCATAGAACGGGAGACACGCGTCCCTGTACGACTCCACAAAATCGCTTGTCCCTGCGCTCATCGTGCGTTATTGTCTGTGCAAGTTGCCCGAGCGATATCCGTCGGATCATCAGAAGCCGTGCAATGTGATGTCTGCCGTTGGATGTGGTAGATCGTTAACACTGGGGCTCAGTCCAACTCGCAACTATTGAATGTTAACTCTCGTGCCAGTTTACCGCGCGATGTCCGTAGGATCAGAGGTTGAAAGAGCGATGAATTATCCACCATTGGATCATGAATGAAGTCGCAAGGTGATAAACAAGGTATGGCACACATATTGAATTGAACCATCGCATCGCAACCATCGCAACCATCGCATCCATCGCAACCACATTGTAGTAAATTCAATTTAACCACTTAGCAAGTTGCAATATCGCATTGGTTGAAAATCACATACAACTATCGCGCAACAGTTTGGTGCGGTATCATATTAATTCAATCTAAATACTTGCAAGGAGTTTCTCTATCGATTTGAGAAGGAGTCATCGCATCGCATCAAATCAAAGGCAGCTCATCGCATTGGCAGATAAACAAAGATCGGCAAGTGGGCCTGAAAGGTTTTTTCCTATGTTAAATGGGTCTATTATTAAATCGCCGAAAGTTACATAAGAAAGCGTTCATATACATAAAAGTGCGAAGAAAGGCATTATAAACGCCGAGAGTTGTTTTATGTAACGGTTGTGATTGTATTGAAATATTCCGCATGGTCTATGGACCCATGGGCCTTGGCTTAAGGTGGAGGGCGATTATTAATATTCAACGATTGTTGTGGTGTATGTATGTTTTTCTTGCGGAACTCGTCACATCAACAAGACACTTGCTGTGTGAAAAGGGTTGGAATTTGCCCAGATTTAACGCCAGATGTTACATATTTATATAAAATGCACTGATATAAAAAGAACAGTTACACGTATGCAACAGTTACACTATAGCAGAGGATAGAAGAGAAAACAGAGCTGAAAAGAGATAAAACACAGTCACAGAAAAGACAAACACAGTCAAAGAAGAGCCAAAAGACTAAATGAGTTGAGCTGGAATTCTCATTGTAATTTGAATGTAAATGTTTTTAATTGATTTTTTATTGTTTTGTGATCTATTGAAAAGTCTCCCAAGAGTCCCAAGAGAACAAATATCCTACCATAATGACAAATTGGTACTTCATCGTTATGTTTTTCAATGAGGATAAAAGAGATGAGAAGGCAGAAGGTAAAGAGACATGGTTGTCCATTTTGAATTCCCAGTAGAATACAAACAACCATGAAGCTAGTTTGTATAAAATGGGATAATATCCAAAGGGAAAAGGATGACGAAAATAAAGTGAGAGAAGAAGAGAGTGTGCAGCAAAAATTGAAGAGAGTTGAAGAAAATAAGAAAGCTGCAAGAGGTTAGAGAGAGTGAATATAGAGAATGTAGAGTATGGAATTGAGGCAAAAAAGATAAGAAGAAAGAGGAGCAGAATGAGATGCAGAGAAGTTAGAGAATGCAGAAATAAGAAGTGAGGTAGAGAAGAAGGAGCTGAGCGGAGAAGAAGGTAGAGCTGACATAGAATCCAAGAAGATGCAGAGATAATATAAGACAGATATGAAGACCGATGCAGAGAAGTGAAGAAGCTACAGAATAGAGCTGATATCTGAGGTAAATCAACAAACATTCAGTTTGATAAATTGAGGAGGTTGGAGCTTCCCTATCGTTGTAGCTCGACAGATGCCGCCAGCCGACCGATGTAGGAGCCCCGCGAGGTTGGTGCCTACGTAAGCATAGATGGAGTTATGTCGCACATCAAGTTGTAGCTTGATAAAAATGTCACTAGAATAATCGCAGGTTGAGTCAGAGGTTGGGTGCTCGCAGAAAATTGATGGGGAGTTGGTGCTTCCACACTGTTGTAGCTTGACAAATGTCATTTGTAGCTGACCGAGGTTGGAGCCCCCTGTTTGGTGCCTGCAGAAAAATTGATGGGAGTTAAGCTCTCAGTAAGCAGCTAGCACTGAGGTAGGAGCCGTAGGTTGCGTTCACAGTAAAATCACAGAGAGGGAGTTGAGTCGGTTTCACATCACAACAAGATGGTTTTCCTTATGGGTTTCCACTTATATCTGGTGTCTCTGTGCATGATGTTTATGTGTTGATGTGATTTATCTATTCTGCTTAATACATGTTGCTAACATATTAAGACTGCCATTACATAAACAAATCTTCTTGATACTTGCTGCTCACAAATTAAGATTGCTCACATATTAAGTTGATCATGAAATGAAGGTGTAAATAAGTTTTAAAAGAAAAGTTTTAAAAGTCCATGTATGTGTTAAACTAATTCACCCCCCCTCTCAGTTTAACTAAGGGTTCAACAATATTCACCTCAAATTCTTGATTTGTATTATTTAAACTGGTTTTTTATTGTATATATGGATTCAATATCTTGAAAAAACTAGTAGAGCACGATCTTGATTTGTATTATTTAAACTATTTTTTTTATTGGTAGAGCACGTTGATTGTGTAGAGATTATCCATCAAACTTGTAATTTCAATAAATTCCTGCAAAATTTTAGAGTGGAAAAATCCATTAAAAAATCTTCCAAAAAACCTCACTCAAACAACTAGTATCTTTTTACTTTGCATTAATTATATTTTAACTTTTTAACCATCATAATAAGGAAGATAATGTAGATCATTCAGGTTGTATAGAATTTATGTGGAAAGGAGTTTGAAAGTGGGAGTTACAGATAACATAAAATGTAGTATCAGTTAATCATTAATATGAATAATTAAAATTTAATTATTAAATGAATAATTAAAATCTAATTATTAAATGAATAGTTAACAAAAATTTCCACACATTCTGGCTGTTATTCTAAGTGTTCACTATAACATAATAAAATAATAAAGGGGACCATCAAAGCTCCTCTAAAAGCGTTCAGTGTGACAAAATAAAACAAGAAGGGGACCATCAAAGGTCTCCTCAAAATGTATAGCTTAGTTGGTTTCCTTCAAACATGAAGATACCTGGAGATAGGTTAGCATGGTGGATAAAAAGCGTCAATACAACTTAGTTTTGGTGGACTCTATTTGGTCCGGTTAGTTTAGGTGGCATTTCTGGCATTTAGCATAACGTTTTCAGGGGTGGACTAGCAAAGGTCGCGTCCAAAAATAAAGGCAAGCTCCAACTCCCTCTTTCTATAGGCACCAACTCCCTCTCACCACTCGCGTCCATAGTGTAATTGCAATTGGAATTTTCGATTGATCACACGCCTTTGTTATATGTTGCGATTGAAGTGGCGGACCCGATCCACACTATAGGCTGGAGTTTTTATGCGCTATCGCATTCGGGTCCCCAATCGCAATCGCAAGTTTTTGTGAGACACCTCCGATCCGCCGACTGCGATGTGGTCCCCACTCGCACGTTGTGCACTTGAATTTTTAAAGTCTCGCAAAGGTTTTTCCTTTGTAATTTGACTTTATTTCTTCGTAATAAGTTTTATACGTAGTTTGTAATGTTTTAATTCATATGCGTGGCATATAAAAGGAAAAAGTCTGTGAACCTAAAGGTAGAATGTGTATTGCATTGTTTTCGCACAGCAGCGCGGAAGAGAAGAGAAGAACAGATATACACAGCAGTGTTGTTCTTGAGAGACAGAGAGTCATTTTGTGCACTGCGTCTGCAGCAGTCACCATTGCTGTTATCCCTCTGTTAAGAGGAAGACTTGTATAAGTTTTTTTTGAAATAGAAGTTGTTTTAAAAGTCTAAAAACTCTGTCCATTGTGAAAAGAAGTTTTAAATTTCTCTGTGTTTTAGAGGAGAGATCATTCTCTCCACTGTCCGTTTGGAATTCTCAATATTTCAACATGGTATCAGAGCTAGTTTAGGCTCTTTGAAGGTTTCAAAGAAGCTGAAGAAGAAGAAGACTTGTTGAAGCATTTTCTCCAGCAGTGTGAAAGCTCAACAGAAGTCAAAAGTTCAGGTATTTCTCAAATATAACAAATTTGTTGTTTGTTGTTTAAAAGAGTTTGTTCTTTCAAAAAAAAGGAAAGACATTTTGTTTAAGTTTAAGTTCAGAGTTCAGTTCAAGAGCAATGGCTGGACCAAGCACTGGTATGAGTCTTGGAAATGTTCAACTTCCACAATTTAATGGAAAGAACTATGATTATTGGGCCATTACCATGAAGGCCCTGTTTGTATCACAAGACCCATGGGAACTTGTAGAAGATGGTTTTGTTGAACCAGCTGATGAGCAGGCTTTTAATGCCTTAACTCAAGCAGAGAAGGACTTATTGAAGAATAATAGAAAGAAGGATGCTAAAGCCCTCTTCTATTTGTATCAGGCAGTAAATGAGAGTGTGTTTCCAAGGATAGCAACAGCTAAGAAATCCAAGGAGGCATGGGAAACTCTGAAAGTAGCCTATCAAGGTATGGAGAAAGTTAAGACAACAAAACTTCAATTGCTGAGAAGAGATTTTGAAACTCTTTGCATGAAAGAGTCAGATAGTGTTGACACATTTTTTACATATGTGATTGGGATTGTAAATCAAATAAGATCCCATGGAGAAACTCTTGAAGAAATAAGGATTGTGGAGAAAATTTTGAGATGCTTACCCTCAAAGTTTGATGTTATCGTTACCACCATAGAAGAGACCAAAGATCTCTCACAGTTCACAGTGGATGAACTTCATGCCTCGTTGATAAATCATGAACAGAGATTGAGCAGAGATGAAAACTCATCTCTAGAGCACGCCTTCAACACCCAGATGTCTTCAGGAAGAGGAAGAGGTCAAGGAAAAGGAAGAGGAAGAGGCAGAAGCCAGAATAGAGGTGGAAGGAATAGCCCTTCACATTCACATGGAAGGAGCAACAGTCAAAGTTAGAGCCACGGCCAATGCAACAACCAGCAAGGTGGACATCAACACCAACATGCTCATGGACAAAGGTATGATAAATCCAATGTACAATGTCATTATTGCAAGAAATATGGGCACTATGCCAATGAATGTAGGAAGAAGCAAAATGACATGAAAAATAGGCAAAATGCTAATGTAGCAAAAGAAGAAAAGAACCCAAGTAATGTGCTATTAGCTTGTAATGTAGCACAGGATAAAGATGATGATGTTTGGTTCTTAGATTCAGGATGTAGTAATCATATGACTGGAAACAGAGCAATGTTTTCCAATCTAGATGAAGAGGTTAAATCTGAAGTAACCATAGGGATTGATACTAAGATCTCTGTCAAAGGAAAAGGCAGAGTAAGTATTCGAGCAAGAAATGGGGAGCAAAAATTTGTCCTTGATGTGTATTATGTTCCAGGTCTGAAATGTAATCTTTTGAGCGTTGGGCAGCTCATAAATAAAGGTTGCAATGTAATATTCAAAGATGATGTGTGCACCATAAAAGATATACCTCCAAGCAAGAAAATCATTGCTGAAATTCAAATGACCATCAATAGAATGTTTGCGCTCAAGCTCAACATTGACTTGAAGGGAAAAGGAAAAAGCATTGCAGCTGTAACACAAGAAGCCTTTCAGAAGGAAGCAAAAGATGAAAATTGGTTATGGCACCTGAGATTTGGACATCTCAATTTTGGAGGATTAAATTTGCTCCACAGAAAAGGAATGGTAAG
This sequence comes from Pinus albicaulis, assembly GCA_034641835.2. Classification (NCBI taxonomy): domain Eukaryota; kingdom Viridiplantae; phylum Streptophyta; class Pinopsida; order Pinales; family Pinaceae; genus Pinus; species Pinus albicaulis. The sequence continues at coordinate 1,647,017,357 of CM076582.1, forward strand.
AGGTTTACCATTGATTGAGAAGCCTGATAGCCTATGTGAAGGTTGCATCTTGGGAAAGCAACACAGAGAAAATTTTCCTTCAGGGAAAGCATAAGGGCGAAAGCACCTTTGGAGATAATCCACTCAGATTTATGTGGGTCGATGCAAACAACATCTGTTTCGAGCAGCAATCACATGCTGACCTTCATAGATGATTTCACAAGAAAAGTGTGGGTTTATTTTCTGAAATACAAGAGTGAAGTCTTTCAGAAATTTCGCCATTTTAAAGCTCTCGTAGAAAAACAGAGAGGACTGCACATTAAAGTCCTCAGAATCGACAGAGGAGGAGAATACATATCAAAGGAGTTTCTGCGATTTTGCAGAGAGAACGGCATACACAAGAAATTTACCACCCGGTACACGCCGCAACAGAATGGAGTCGCTGAACGGAAGAATCGAACCATAATGGAGATGGTGAGAAGCATGCTGAAGGCAAAGAATTTTCCGAATGAGTATTGGGCAGAAGCAGCAAACTGTGCTGTATATATTTTGAATAGATGCCCCACAAAAGCTGTAATGAACAAGGTTCCAGAAGAAGCGTGTAGTGGCAGAAAACAGGGAGTCACCCACATGAGAGTTTTTGGGTGTGTTGCATATGTACACATTCCAGACAAGTTGAGAAAGAAGTTGGATAGTAAGGGGGAGAAGTGTATTTTCCTTGGATACTGTGAAGATTCCAAAGGATACAGACTGTATAACCCATCCACAAAGAAGTTTGTGATAAGCAGAGATGTGCAATTTGTCGAAGAAGAAGCTTGGGATGGAAGTATTGAGAAGACATTCAATGTCAAAAAATATTTATCTCATGATGAAGAAGAATGAGATGTGGTTGAAATTAACAACCCATCCACTGCACAACCTCCAGCAATGCAAGGACAGCAAGGGACATCTCAAGCGGCAGCAAGAACACCCTTGAGAAGAAGCGGCAGTGGTTCACTGAGCACACCACATGGAGCAGAATTCAGTGCTTCATCAAGCACGTCTACACGAAGTGAAAGAGGAACAAATTTCAGAAGTCTTAGAGAAATCTATGAGCAAGGAGCAGCAGATGAAGGTATGAATTCCTTATTTGCTTTGTATTGTCAAGTTGATGATCCTATTCATTTTGAAGATGCTATTAAAGATAGAAAATGGATAGAAGCTATGGATGATGAAATTAATGCCATAGAGAAGAACAAAACATGGGAGTTGGTTGATCTCCCAGAAGGTAAAGAAGTCATTAGTGTTAAATGGGTCTATAAGACCAAAAGCAATGCTGAAGGAAAGATAGAGAGACACAAGGCTAGACTTGTTGTCAAGGGATATAAGTAGAAGCATGGGATTGAATATGAAGAAACTTTTGCACCAGTTGCAAGAATGGAGACAGTAAGAGCAGTGTTGTCCATAGCAGCACAAAACAAATGGAAAGTATACCAAATGGATGTAAAATCTGCATTTTTAAATGGAGTTTTAATGGAAGAGGTATATGTGGAACAACCTCTCAGATATGAGAAGAAAGGCCAAGAGCATAAGGTCTGCAGATTGAAGAAAGCTCTTTATGGGCTAAAGCAAGCACCAAGAGCGTGGTACAGCGGAATAGATTCCTATCTATTGGAGAATGGATTTGAAAAGTGTGAGGGAGAACCCACCCTCTACATCAAAGAAAAAGCTGGTAAATTGTTAATTGTTGTTTTATATGTTGATGATTTAATATTTACAGGTAATGATGATTACCTTATTGAAAATTTTAAAACAGTCATGAAAGATGAATTTGAAATGACTGACATGGGTTTATTAAGATACTTCTTGGGAATAGAAGTGGAGCAAGGTGAGAAAGGAATTTTTATTTCTCAAGCAAAGTATGTGAATCAAGTTTTAGAAAGATTCAACATGCAGGAGTGCAAAGCTACAATTATTCCCACGGTAATGGGATTGAAGTTGAGTAAGAATGACAGCAGCAAGGATTTCGATCCAAGTTTGTATAAAAGCATAGTTGGCAGCCTCATGTATTTGACTGCAACTAGGCCGGATATTATGCATGATGTTAGTTTAATTTCCAGATTTATGGAGAAGCCAAAAGAAGCACATTGGCAAGCAGCAAAGAGAATTCTGAGGTATGTGAAAGGAACTAAAAGATTTGGTATCTTATATACTACTTCAGAAAGTTCAGAATTAGTTGGTTACACTGACAGTGATTGGGATGGAAGTGTAGATGATCGGAAGAGCACTTCCGGTTATATTTTTCATATGGGTTCAGGATCCATTTCATGGGCTTCTAAGAAACAACCGATTGTAGCATTATCTACAGCAGAGGCAGAATATGTGGCAGCTACAGCAGCAGCGTGTCAAGCAATTTGGATGAGAAGGATGTTGAGAAGTTTGTGCCAAGAACAGGTAAAGGGCACTGTGATTTATTGTGACAATAGCTCAGCTATTGCATTGTCAAAGAATTCTATGTTTCATAAAAGAACAAAGCACATAGACACAAAGTATCATTATATCAGAGAATTGGTGAATAATGGTGAAGTTGTTTTACAACATTGTAAAACAGAGGAGCAATATGCAGATATTTTAACTAAACCATTGGGACAGAAGACCTTTGAATTTTTAAGGAAATGCTTGGGTATGATGAATAACCCAGCAGCTGACTTTAAGGGGGAGTGTTGAAATATTAAAGTCACCTGCCATGCCTTTGGGTAGGAAGAAAATGAGTACACAGAGGCAGCATAATTTTGAGTGCGCAGCACTTTGTATTCAAGAAGAATGATGGAGAACCGTAAGAATGAAATTAAATTTGTGATGGGACACAGCCACAGGTAGCAGATGGAATTAATTTTGATATAGGGGCGAAGTCGATTTCTGCAGAAGGAATGAGATTTTTCGTAGATCTGTTCTACGGAGGAGCAGTTTTATTTAAACTGTCATTTCTGGCATTAAATCCCTCAACAACCAAAGTTATTTTGAAACAATGTCTTGTTGATGAGGAGTTCTGCGATGTGATCGCAATCGCAAATCGCAACATTTAAATGATGCAAGGACCGAGTGTCTTGTTGATGTGGCAGAGTTCCGTAGAGGAACGGTTGTATACAATACAACCGAAACATATATTATAAATCGCCCCCACCAATAGCCGAGGCTCGTGGGTCCACATTGACCACGTGGCAGAAACTCAATGGAATCGCTTGGTTTCAATCGCAAGGTTCAATCGGCGGAGTTTGGTTTTGTATTCCAATCAAAGGCCGGACCCGATCATAAAATACACCACAGTTTGTTAATAGAATTGCATCCGGTCCTTGAATCGCAATCGAAACTTTTCTATTGTATGCCCTGATCGCTCATGATTGAAGTTCAGACCCGATTGCTTCATATGCCATGTTTTAAATCGGGCCATCGCGTCCGTAGTGTAATCGCAATCGGAATTTTCGATTGATCGCACGCCTTTGTTATATGTTGCGATTGAAGTGGCGGACCCGATCCACACTATAGGCTGGAGTTTTTATGCGCTATCGCATCCGGGTCCCCAATCGCAATCGCAAGTTTTTGTGAGACACCTCCGATCCGTCGACTGTGATGTGGTCCCCACTCGCACGTCGTGCACTTGAATTTTTAAAGTCTCGCAAAGGTTTTTCCTTTGTAATTTGATTTTATTTCTTCGTAATAAGTTTTATACGTAGTTTTTAATGTTTTTTTTTTCCATAGAAAAAAATCAGTAACTTTTTATTATAAAAATGAAAAGTTACATGGAGCATATGCATAGCATTTCAGACAAACGCCCAAAGGGCACATGTGCTTTAGCACACCAATCAACGTAGCAAGCTACCAAAAAAGAGTCGAGAGAAAAGACAGAGAAAAACTAGTTGGCTCAAATAAAGAACCACAACGGCCAGAGCATGGGTAGCTGTCCCACTGCTCAGGTTTTCCTCCCCTTCTTCTTCTCGACCTTGCGCCACCCGCTCTCGGAAGGCGCAGTTGTTATAAGGACTAACTGATTTTCTGATATTTGAGGTCCTGTATCCTTGTCTGACTCTGAAGTGTCCGAGGAATGATGACGTTTGACTCCTCCGGCACCAATGTCCTCATTTGTCCTTTCTGACTGAGTCTGATGGTACTGTGGGTCCTTTTGATCTGAAGTCTCATTCCTTTGAACTTCTTGTCCTTGGGTGGTCTCATTTTCTCCATTGGGAATGGGATCCTCCTCTGCTTCAGATTCCTCGTCCTCTGAGACCGGAGGAGGGTAATGCCACCCTTTTCGATGTTTCTCTTTCTGTTTCTTTTTGTTGTTCCCTTTCTTTGCGTCCGGGCATGAGCTTTGAAGGTGTCCTGGCATCCGACAAATTCTGCATCTGAAGGCAGTATTTTCATAATCGAGTCCTTGCAGCCAGTTCTGTTGCTTGTAAGACAGCATAATATTCTCTGGTAGTCCTTTACTCAAATCCACCTCTACGCAGATCCGAGCGAAAGTATAGATTCTCTCCTCAATTCTTTCTGTATCAGTTTTGATGTATTTTCCAATGCTGTTGCCAATTCCCTCCAGAACCTGGTCACTCCAAAAGTGGAGAGGAAGATTATGTAAGCACACCCATACTGGCATTCTGGCCACTGTCATGGTATTTGGGTCGAAATCAGGAAACCAAGGGGTCAGGAATAGGCTTGTAGAACCCCAAAACCAAGGTCCTGATTGAATAACAAGATCTCTGATCTCCGTAGATTTAAACTTAACAATGAAAAAACCTTTGGAACAGAGGTGAATGTCACAATCCATGGTCCATCGTGTGAAGATCCAATGGAACAGATCCATAGGTTTAGGCCAGAAACAATTAAAACGGCAGATGAGTGCTTGGGTTTCATATGACTTAACATAATCCTCTGTACCTGAAGAATCAATTTTGAAAATAGGTGTTTTTCCTAACTGTTCCACTATATAAGGCCTTGGAACAACTCCTTCTTGAACCGGCGGCGGCCCTGCAGATTTGGTACCCTGTAGGATATTTTTGTAGGAGGGGCCGCCAGTTGGTTGCTGCTGGGGTGTGGCTTTTTTCCCCTTTTCTCCTCCTGCAGTGCTTGATCTCCCTTGCTGAACAACGCCCCCTCTCAGCCGAAGATTCAGAAAGATGGTCGAGTCAGCTTTGATTCCATATTCCATCATTGATCTATTTTCCTGTAGGGAGTGTCTGCCACTCACTAGGTGCTGGATCGGGACCGGATATCCCATCAGTTCCCAGATCTGTTGTTTCAGGTGCAAAACAGAGTTTTCTGCTCGTATCCAGATTAATTATGATTTACCCATAGGATATTTTACAAAAATCTGGAAGAAATTTGTGATTACCTGTTGGGAAGTAGTGAGCGGGTCCATATTCTGATTCGGCAGGCTCATGGATAAAGCAGGTCGAGGAACATGGAAACAGTCGGGGCGAGGGCCTAACTTTGGATATTTTGCAGGCCGATCCGGCAGGTTCGATGAACATATCCTCTTCTTTCGTGCGCCCGAGAAACTATTGATGGGGTTTCCAGGGTTGCTGCTACTTGTACAAGGATTCGCTGCTAAACCAGTGGCATCGAGACCGAATGGGGTTTTCGCCATGCAGGCCGCCATCCAGACAGTAGCTAAGCCGAAGGAAAACCTGAGCATAGGCGTCCTAATCTGGTGGTTTACTTCTGCAACCCATACGAAGTGGATTGCCTTCGTAGGAAGACATGCATGCCAAAATGTCAGGCTCAAGGCCCAGATCCGAAGCTGACTATCTGCTATAGCAAGATCGGGGACTCCTTCAGGAAAAAGCCTGTTTGCGGATCCAAAACCTGTGACGGCGACCTCTTCAAGTCCAGCAGAGTCGATGGCAGGGTATGGAACCGCCCAGACGGCGGCTTCCTCTTTTTTCCAGTCAAAACTGGCCAGAAACCCACAAGCCCGCGCCTTCATCATAGTCTGGAAACGTCTAGCCTGGTGAGAGGCCAAAACCCACGCGAGAGATCAAGACATCTCTGCAAACCCTAATCGCCTGAACCGCCATCGCTCTGTTTCCCTCCAGGTTATATAGTTCAGCTGCAGGTCTTTGTTACTGATGTGATCAATGAATTAACTAGAATTTGATCTAAGAGTGTAGTTTTTAATGTTTTAATTCATATGCACGACATATAAAAGGAAAAAGTCTGTGAACCTAAAGGTAGAATGTGTATTGCATTGTTTTCGCACAACAGCGCGGAAGAGAAGAGAAGAACAAATATACATAGTAGTGTTGTTCTTGAGAGACAGAGAGTCATTTTGTGCACTGCGTCTGCAGCAGTCACCATTGTTGTTATCCATTTGTTAAGAGGAAGAATTGTATAAGTTTTTTTTGAAATAGAAGTTGTTTTAAAAGTCTGAAAACTCTGTCCATTGTGAAAAGAAGTTTTAAATTTCTCTGTGTTGTAGAGGAGAGATCATTCTCTCCACTGTCCGTTTGGAATTCTCAATATTTCAACACTTGCATCGGCCATTTTTGAAAGAATGCATCATTGTAGTCGTTTCCACCGATCTCTCCCATCAGAAACAAAGCATTTGCAAAATTCTTATTACAGTCTACATATTTAAAGACGGGATCAAAAAAAGAGCCAGAAGGTCATAAGAAGCCAAAGAAGTGGAACCAAAAGTTCTTAAGAAGCCAAAGGAGTGGATTTAGAAGTTCAGAAGGAGCCAAAGAAGTGAATAAAAAACAAATAAAAAAATGCAGAACTTTTTATAAAAACAAAAGACACACCTCCTTGGTAGGTTGCACAAAATTTGTGTCTTTGCGATAAATACCACTGGATCTGCACGTCCAATGAAAATGGAGTCATAAGCGGCCCGATCTTCCTGGATGCGAAGAAAGAAGGGTCCAATGCCGTGGCTCCGACAACTGCGAAGTTAACACCATTCCCGAATATTGAATTATTGTTACTGAGATATGGAGCTAAAAGCGGCATGCCCGAGGCTTGTGCTGTACAAATATAAGGGTAAAACAAAAGCAATAATGTAAGTCAGACATTAAAGAATATGAAAATCAGACATTAAAGAATATGTAAAGCATTGACAATTTTCTTTCAAAAGCCTTAAGAGATATACCGATATAATCAACTATTAGCCTTCCGTCCGAAAACCGGCCGGTTGGCTTGTGAAAATATGTTTCGCCGTAGGGCAGATTTTCAAATGATGGTTTAGAACCAACAGCTGTTGACGCTAACAAATTCCCTGTATCAGCCAGAGAATCTCCAAAGCTGTAAATGGCACTGTAAAAAGCAGCATAAGCTGTCCAAGAAAGCGGCAACCAGAATGTCATCACTGCAAAAATCACAATATTAATCTTAAAGAACTCCATTACTGCAGTTCGGGCAGTAATCCTGTGAATAATAAAATCAGCGAAATTCAAGATGAAGGTTCAGGGTTCCTTGCACAACAATTCTATAATTTATATGATTTTTATATTTAGTAACCTACGCGATGACTACACTCCTCAAGTAGTGGTTGACTTTATCAAATACTCGTAAGTAACGTAGTTGACCAACCATGATTTGGGTGAACTCACTAAGTAGCAAGCCACATTTAAGGGACTGTCCTTTCTGCGAATGTGTTGATGGGTACAATTGGTGCCTTTACTCTTGCATTCTCATTTAAATTCCTAAACTATTTTTAATAATAATGTAGTTGATGGGTACAATTGGTTAACTCATATAGTAAGTCATTTTACTAATAATAAAATTATAATAATTTTATAATTTGATTAAATTTTGTTATTTTTTCATGTTTATTTTTGTTTATCAATTTTTAATTTATAAGGTTGAGTTATTATTTATTTTAATGTTTATTTTTATTTATTTATATGTGGCTAAATTTAAATAAATAAAAATGATGAAAGTAATAAATAAAAAGTTAATGTAATGTAACTCTATTGATGGGAATTTAGTTTTGGAGCTCTCGCGTCATTGTCCCTATGCCCTAGCTCCCTATTGATGCTCACGCTTCAGGCTCTCATGGCCCCTCCGACGTCCATCCCAGAGGAGGCTGCCCCTCTCAATCATGCCTCGGCCCTCATCGCCTCCCTGGACCCCCCTCGCTAGCAACCTGCAACTACGAAATTTGTGAAGAAGTTGGATGGAATCTAGGAAATATCTATGCCCTTGGCAATCCCTCAAATGGTAGCCCTCTCCCTCGCTGAGAAAGGACTTGTTGGAGAATTTACGGGCCTATAGCCTTCGCCAAAGACCGTCCAGAAATGGGTCGAGCGTAGTTGGCTGGATAGAATGCAAGGAAAAATCTCCATCAAATTCTGTGGCAGGGGTTTCTTCACCTTTCATTTTGAACCGAAGGATGATAAATATCTGATCTTCAGAAATGGCCCTTACTTCATGGATACCATGGGGCGCTATCTAAACAAATGGACGCCGGATTTTGATCCAAAGTTAGATGTCCCAAATGTCGTCCCAGTTTGGGTTCGACTCCCTCACTTACCTCTTCATTGCTGGGGGAATGACTTTGTAACAACAATAAGGAACACAGTCAGAAAGTTCATAAACAGAAGTGAACCGAAGCACAACATTCAAGCTTGTGCCGGAATTTGCGTCGAGGTAGATCTTGGCAAAGAACTCTCAGAAGCAATCAAGTTGAAGGTCGAAAATTGGACGCATATACAACAGATGGATTATGAACAACTGCCATTCAAATGCAAGGTATGTCATGAATATGGTCATTTTGCAAATAGATGCCCAAAAATGATTGAGATAGAAAACTTAGAAAATCCCAAACCCTAGTGGGAAGTTATCAAAAAGAAAATACCCTCCTCTAATTCTAAAAACCCAGTGCCCCCGAAATCTCATCCCCCCCCCTATCTCTATCGGTCGGCCCTAGCAACCCTCTTCCTCGTGGACCCTCACTGGTTTCCTCTCAACCCTCATCCTAACCCATCTATTCAAACCCTTTCTCTGCTTTGGAATCTCTGGATGAAGATCCCCCATTTCATTCCTCCTCCCCTCACCCTCTGGACTTATTCACCTTCCCTCTCCCTCCAAAATTTCTCCTCCCTCATCCTTCGAGCCCTCCTTCGCCCAAATTATCACAAGAAATGCAGCTAAGGATCTAGGATCTATCTTGTACTTATCAAAAAAATCAGGACCAGGAAGGAAAACAACCAAGCACCATAGGGATGAGCAGGTCAAAAGGATATAACTCTAGGAACTCAACATTCAATAGACTCTTTTATTGGAGGGCATAGCAACAAAGAACCAAGTTGGAAAATCACAGGAGGGAAGTCTGGGTCTATACCCTCAACCCTTAAGAAATTAAAGCTCTCACATGGAACTGTAGGGGATTAGGGAGTCGTTCTAAAACAATGCCCTAAAATACCTCATAAATCAAGAACAACGAGACATAATTCTCATACAAGAAACCAAACAGGAAGAAAATGATATGGAAAAAATCATAAGCAGACTCAAGTACTACTCAGGCACAACTGTAGGATCCAAAGGTGCATCAGGAGGAATAAATCTCATTTGGAACAAGAATACACGACAACATCCAATAATATCAAAGACTCATTACTGGATAAAATCCAAGTTACAAAATGTGCAAGGAGACATCGTGATCACAATTTACAATATATATGGGCTAAACCACTATTGTGAGAAAGAAGTGTGTTGGTTTTCTCTCGAAACTGATATGGAAAGTGAAGGCCACAGTAATTTTATCATTAGAGGCGATTTGAACTTGGTTCTTCACCCAAAGGAGAAAAGAGGGGGAGTTTATACTCCCGATCCCTCAAGAGATCAGCTGGAATGCATTATGAGAGACCACGATCTAGTGGATATAATACCAAGGAATCGAAGCTACACCTGCAACAACTGCAGGATTGGCCCAGGTAACATCATGAAGTGAGTGGATCACTTTCTTGTGGCAGTTTCTCTCGTCTCCCTTCTAAACGTCGCCATCTCCTCTATTCTGTTGTGCTCGGATTTGGACCATTACCCCGTCTCTCTCTTTTTAGGCACGCAATCAAATTTTGGGCCCTTACCTTTCCGTTTGAATCCACTATGGTGTGACTTCCAAGAGGCAAGAGAAATTTTTGAAAGCACATGGCGAGTGCAGGTAGATGGGTCTCCTTTGTTCATATGGGGGGCAAAATTAAAACTCGTCTGCACAGCTCTTCGAAAATGGGCCAAAGAGCATTACAGAGAACCAGAGTTGGTTAAGCATGATATTAAATGGAGGTTAGAGGAGATACAGAATGAAATTGAGGATAAAGGCATCACCAAGGAAAATCAAGTTCAAGAGAGGGAATTTTATTGGGAAATGCACAACTCGAACAGAAAGGAGGAATAAAAATGGAGGATTAAGTCCAGAAGTCTCTGGCTCCAGGTTGGGGACAAGAATACCACATTCTTCTACAACCAATCAAAAATAAAAACTTCTAAAAACATTATCTCAGTTATAAAAGATGATGAGGGAAACACCACAAATAATTAAGTTGAGATCGTATTGGCAGCACATCAGCATTATAAAAGTCTCTTAATAGAAAATAAGGGGCTAGAGGATTATGAAGATCTATTGAGGCACACCCCGACCATGATCACTGAAGAAATCAATGCTTCCTTAACCAAAGATATCGGTGAAGATGAGATTATTAAGGTAATATGGACTCTTCAACCAGACAAAGATCCAGGGCTGGATGTTTTTTCTATTAGTTTCTATCAGATATTTTGGGAGGTAATAAAAAAGGATCTCATCAAAATGATAAATTGGAGCCAAAGAACAAAAAATATAGGTGGATTCACCAACTCAACCTATTTAACCTTGATACCTAAAGAAGCCCATCCTTCTTACTTCTCCATATTCTGTCCTATATCCTTATGCAATTCCTCTTACAAACTTATCACAAAAATCCTTGCTACCCGCATCAAATATTTTCTCTCCAACCTTATCTCCAAAAAAAAGGGAGGCTTCTTCGTTAGTCAACAAATTTATGATTCCATATTACTAGTACAAGAAGCTATACATTCCAGTATGAGAAAAATTGAAAAGGGGTTTGTGCTAAAGTTGGACCTTTCCAATGCCTTTAACAGAGTAAGGCACTCTTTTCTCTACCTTGTCTTAAGAAAAATGGGCTTCAATAAAGAAATCATATCTCTTATACAATATTGCATCTCTCCCCCTTGGATTTTCCCTCTGGTCAATGGGAGACCAGGTCCTTTTTTCCAATCTTCTAGAAGCCTTAGGTAAGGATGACCTCTTTCCCCTTTCCTCTTCATCCTCATGCCTGAATCTTTTAGCAGAGCCCTAGACTTCAATCACAGATTGGGCTTCAGTATAGGCATACAATTATGTAATGGGACTAAAAACATGAACAACTCACAATTTTTTGATGATAATTTGTTGATGGGAGGGGATTCATGCATAGTTTCGAGAAGATTTAAAAGCATGCTTGATATATTTATGCAATATTTCGGAGAAGAAATCAATTCCTTTAAAAGTTGTATATATAGTTGGAATGCCACTCAGAACACAGTTCATAACATAGCTCAAATTTTTGGGGTCCCTTACAAATGGAATTGGAATATTTCAACTATCTCGGGATGCCAATAAGTTGTGGACCTCTGAGTAATGAGGTGTGGAACATCACTCTTGACAAGATGAAGAGGAAAATTATTCAATGGGTAGCCACTTGGCTGAACATGGCTGGGTACGTTGTCCTAATAAAATTTGTTCTTTTGGCTCTTCCTCTATTCCACTTCTCCTTGTTCCAAGCGCCAGTCAGTATTCATAACAAAATGGAGGTAATCATTGGGGATTTTTATGGCAAGAAGGCAAGCAAGATAAAAGGAAGGTAAATCTTGTAAAATGGAGACATGTCATCGATATGTATGAGAATGGAGGCCTTGTCATTCACATTCCTCAAAAACCGAATCTGCCCTTTGGAGGTAAAAATTTTTGGAGGCTTATAATAGGGAAACTTTCATGGTGGAAACAAGTTCTGGAGCGGAAATATCTCTCTTCCTCAAGAACACGCTCACTGTTTCAACCTATCCCCAACAGACCATGCTCTCACATTTGGTCCCTATGTAAGAAAGTTGCAACCTTCCTGCATGATCACATCTCCAAATTTCCTCATGGGGGCCTCAGCATTGACATATGGAATGACAAGATCATGGGAAGCCCACCCCTTTCAAATGATTCAGGACTCCTTTGCATTCAACACCACCTCCAAGGGCTTCACATCAATACTTTAAATCAAATCTCTAGCTGGAACAAAGCCAATTTTCTTTGGGATGGTTGGTTGTTCTCAAACCTCCCTCCTCATCTCCATAATGATAGATTAAAGCTCCTGAGTATGCTAAATGGAACTTCCCCCTTGGAAATGGGAGAAGAAGACGGTTTTAGATGGGATCCCACTGGGTCTTCCTACTCAATCAAAGCAAGATATGAGATCCTTCATGGTGATTTATCCTCCTCTCTATCGTGGGCTTTCTGGAAGTAGGTATGGAAATCAGAAGCACTTCCCAAAATAAAAAATTTCATTTGAACCTTAGCCAAGGGGAAGATCCTGACGGCAGATAACCTGAAAAATAAAGTCATCTAGGGGGACTCCATATGTCCCCTCTGTAATGTTGCTGAGGAATATATACAACACCTTTTTGTTGCCTATCCATTTGTACAAAACTATTGGAAATTCCTCACTTCTCCCCTTATTATGGAGATCAAAGAAAATACCTCTATTAGAGACTCCATATATCTTTGGAAAAATAAACACCGCTGGAAAAAAAAGAAAAAAAGCCTAGTCAAAAGAATTTAGGACACTCTGCCTTATTTCCTCCTTTGGAATGTATGGCTTATGAGAAACAAAGTCATCTTCCTAGATAAAAAACCTTGTAAGAAAGGCATCTAGGGGACTCCATATGTCCCCTCTGTAATGTTGCTGAGGAATATATATAACACCTTTTTGTTGCCTATCCATTTGCACAAAAATATTGGAAATTCCTCACTTCTCCCCTTATTATGGAGATCGAAGAAAATACCTTTATTATATACTCCACATATCTTTGGAAAAATAAACACCCCTGCACAAAAAAGAAAAAAATCCTAATCAAAAGAATTTGGGACACTCTCCCTTATTTCCTCCTTTGGAATATATGGCTTACGAGAAACAAAGTCATCTTCCGAGATAAAAAACCTTGTGTGAGAAAGGTGTAGAGTAAGACTTGGAGCCTAATTGTTGAAGTCATCCTCGCAAAGAAAAACAACTACTTCAATGTTAATGATATGCAAGTTGAGGAAAGATAAATTTTCAGATGTGTGCTCGACCACCTCCCTAAATATCAAAGGCCTCCTACAAGGTAGCCCAACCATAACAAGAAGTGGAAGGAAATACTAAAAGAGAAATAATTCTTAGAATGGCTCGATGGTATCCATCAGCGCAAGCTCTTCTTTGATGGTGCATCAAAGTCAAATCCTAGGGCAGCTGGTGTAGGGGGCCTCATTATGGACGAACATGGTGAACATATTTCTTCCTTCGAATGGGGCTTGGGCCTAATGTTGAACAACAAGGTGGAAGAATATGCCTTGATGCAAGGTCATCAAATAATTAAGAAGCTCAAAATAAAAAATGTATTGGTATTCAAAGACTCCTCTATAGTTATCTGAATTATTTTAAACGACACAATGAACCCCAAATTTTCTCTCAATAGACTTATAGCTAGAAACTCCATCATGTCTCAGAACATTGGGGATATAGCCTTCTATCACATTCTCAGAGGCAATAACAAAAAATTTGACTCTCTCGCAAGCTCAGCCTACTCCAAACCCCCTGGTCTTCTCTTATCTCAAGGTATCTCACAAATCAGCCCAATCCCTTGATTTTTCCTACATCTTCCCTTGTCATGATGGCCTGCTTCATTTTCTATGCAGTATCGATTATATTCCCAATCCCCTGTCATGCTCATACCCCCCCCCCCCCTCTCCTATCCCGTGACCCTGTCCCCCTCTCCTCTCCTTATCCCCTCACTTCCCCATGCATCTATTTATTTCCCTCCCTGTCCCTTTGTATTAATCGCACTCCCCTGCTATTTCTTCGGTGCAATGACTCAGTGCTCCTCCTTCTGAGCTGCTACTTGATGCTTTCTCCCCTGCTTTCTCAATGATATTGTGCCTCCTGTATGCGCAGTGTTGTTATATTTCTACAGTGCCTTTCATGGTCCTTCCTTGAATTTTCTGAATCATAGATCCTTCCCTCACGTCGCTCCTCCTGCTGTAGCTTCTTTGTATTCTTCTCTTCCTATAGTCAACATGAAAAGTGAGGATTGTTTTCATTGCTCCGACATGCAAGCAAAAATGGACCAACTCATGATCACTCAGGAGAAGCATGCCTCATATAATGGCTTCCTCCATTATCGAGCTCATTCCCTTACAGAATAACTGAGAGGAGCCAACAACTGTTGCATTGATATTGAAGAAGCTTTGGAAATCCCCCGCTACATGATGGAAAAAAGAACAACACCAAGCTCAAGCTCCAACAATGCAACCGACACTAACTCGGACAATAATCTCGGGACTCTGGATAACTCCATTGGGAAGTGAAACTAAAGGGGCTAGATCTATTCCCTTTCTCTTGCAGGTCCAGAGATAGCTTCTCTATTATGTCCAATGTTTTTTAAATTCACTGTCATGTTGTTTCAGTTTGTCAGGATCTATAAAAATTCAGGTGGTAAGTATAGTAATAGTAGTCATTTTCTAGGAGTTTTGATTTTTGGTGTGATACCCCTCCTATGTGACTCTCTTTGTAACTTGGATGTAATGGAGTTCTGGCTCACCTCTTTTTTTTAAATATAATCAGTTACCAACTTTGTAAAAAAAAAAAGGTTAAAAGTAATCTAAAGGCCACACATGTAAATGTTGGCCCAATTAATAATAAAAAGTTAAAGTTAAAGTCACTTTGTTATATTTCGATTTTTTTATTAACTTGTGAATATGCTTTGCCACCATACCATGAGAAATACCATGGTTTATCAATACCACACACCCAAATACCATAACTTATTTCACAATCAAAATATTTTATAACAATATGACACAATTCTTAACCATGGATATTCACCTCCACTTTACCTTGTAATAGCTTAGCAATCTGTGTTGACAAATCCTTAGGATTTTTTTAATTCAATTTACCTTGGGTATTATCCTCAAAATGAAGGAAGTTTCCTATGGATTTCTTTGGGATGTGCATTGAAGGGAGGGAAAAGAAAAATAGGATACTTGTTATCAATATGTTGAATTGATCTATAAACAAGGGACTTATGTCCAACTCACTCCACTAACATGAATTCCCTATGGAGATTGAAAGGCTAACCTTTATTATTGGTATTCTACAAATTTTTTTGTCCTTGGTGTAACGTACACACAACAAATCGCTAACAATGTTAATAATAAATAAGGCTCTAAGTTATTTATCTATTATTTATCTTTGTTATTTGCTAATGTGGGGCTTATAGCTAACATGCTCCACCAACGTAGAGGACTCTAAGTTATTTCTATATTATTTATGTCTATGATCTGTGAATTTGAGGCTTATAGCTCACAAGCTCCACCAACATAAATGCTTTGCAAAATTGGAATTAATATATGTTTTACATTTGATGCAAAGATCTTTGTCCTCATCAAGTCGCACTAGCACAATCGATTGAGGATGGGCCTTGTTATCAAGGCAACCCAAGATCAAACCTCACGGAGGCTATTGAGCTTGTGCTAGGGGAGGAGACACGTTAAAATTCATTCATCATAAGGCTAGTGTTGTTGAAAATCGCAACAAAAAATATTGAAAATGGCACCCATGAGGCTTCTAATTTAATTTTCCCTTAATTAAATTAGAAGGAAATTGTAATTCCACATCACATGACAACTTGTAAGAGTTAAATGAGTTATTAAGAATTAGTTAGCTCTGTTAATTCAAGTTGAGGGTCAAATTGGAGTCTTGTAGAGTCCACTCTAAGTTTTAGGGGGTCCAATTGTAGTTTATTTTGAGTTGTAATTGTTTAAATTAATTATTTGAGTTAAAATGAATTTAACTAGTTATAACTGAGAGATAATCTAGTGATAGGTCCAATGAATTAAATATAATTTAATTCACAAGAAGTGGTCAATCAGTTAACTGATTATTCACTATAAATATTTTTTACATTTCAGTTCTAAGTAAGGCCCAATTGAGATTGGGGTTAAAGGGCAGATAACTATTAGTTGTATAATTAGAAAATTGTATAGGGCATGCATGAGGTCGTCAGGATTCCTTGAACGAATTTCACAATTAATTCTTGGGGATTTACTAATTAATAGAGCCACAATTCCTCCAAGAATGCGTAAACAAGGCTGGTCAGACAGAGGCAAGCAAGTGGTTAAATATTGGACCAAACTTTCCTAGATCAGTGTGAGACAATCAACATAGTGCGTAGGTTTCTTAGGAAGGGAAATATCATTGTATTGTTTCATGTTCTTGAATTTAATGAAAATATAGATAGGAAGGTTTTGAGCAGTTTCTTTCCCCTGATACATCTTGTGTTGTGCAATTGATAATTCTTTTTCTTACTTTTTTATGTGATTGTGCAATCTAAATTAGTTTCTGCAATTTTTAGAATTGATTCAGTATTTATTTGTAGTACATTAAAATATGAGTTGAATATAATTAGATATTTTATACATGGTATTAGTGAAAGAATCACAATAGAGGAGAAGAATAAGAGTTTGTTTTGAATAAGTGAATCAAATTTGTAGATATATTCTTCGGGACCAACAACAGATCAAGATTTCTTTCTATGGATTGAGACTCGAATATGCCCTTCAGGGTAGTTCAAATTACATAGCAGGAAGGCCAGGATGGAGGAAGTGTTGGAGGACAAAAAAACGAAGGAATTCATAGAAAGTGATATTCCTAGGCCTGCAGGAGTAGATTCCAAAAATCTTGATGCATGGAAGAAGACTGTAGCAAAGGCGAGAAGGATTTTGTTAGAAGGAGTTCGAGATCATATTGTCTCGAACCGCCATGGAAAGGAATATCCATATGCTATGTGGACGGCCTTAACATATTTTTTTCATAATAGCAGTGACCATAGGAAGCTGGTGCTGAAAGACAAGCTCAAAAAAATCAATTTGGACAAGGGCGAGACAATACCAAAATACTTGGTGAAGTTTATTCAATGTTTATATTAGCTTGGAAGTTTTTCTATGACAATTCCTAAGGATGATTTAGTGAGCCTAGCACTTCTAGGCCTTCCCAAGAACTGGAAAATCTACCAAAATTTGGTAAATAGGAGGGAGAAGTTACCAGAGTGGGAGTGATTGTGGCCTCACTTGGTACAAGAAGAGATAAGGTAGAGCACTAGAGATAGGACGTCTTCCAAATACAAGGAAAAATATTTTACATTCGCCAGAAAAGGCAAGAAATTCAAGGGAAAGAAGTCCCAAGGCAAAGAGGGCAAGAGAGAATTGTCCAAGATCAAGTGTTTTCATTGTCACGAGTACGGGCACTATGCCACAAAATTTCCACAAAAGGCATGAAATAAGGAGCCTACAGTTGTATAAGTGAGTGAAGCTCTAGCTTCACAGTTTGAGCTTAATTTTACTCTCATTGCATGCATAGCCAACATTGTATTGGGATGCATGTGGTGCAAGAGATGAAAAACAAAATTTTCAGAGAGCAACTCAACTAATATTTAGAAATTGATTTTCTCTTAGGAATGAAGACATATTTATATGCTATTGTTTTACTTGTATATATTATGGTCACAAGGAAACATATTGCATGCTGATTTTTTAATTTAGATAGTTCATGTCATAGGGAAAAATTTATCAATATCGAAATCAGATTGCCAGATTGAGGAGGAGAATTCTTAAACTCAAAAATTCATTCTCTCCTTTGAAAAATTTGATTCAATGTTATGTTTGTTATAATTTTTACCATAGAATAGTTGATTTTATAGTTATAAACAAAAGGCATGATCCAATAATTAAGCAAACATGCTAGCAATCGAAAGTATAGAAGGAAAAGGAAAAGGAAAACACAAATAATTGTAATGTGGTTTTATATGCTTAGAATGAAGGACGCCATTGGTATGTTGACAGTGGTTGTTCCAAGCACATGTGAGGAGATAAAATTATTATTTTTTCATGGAAACCAGTTAAAAAAGGTAATGTAAAATTTAGGAATAATGAGCCTATTTAGATTATGGTCAAAGGAGTTTTCAGCCTAGCTAACAGCAAAGGTAAAGAAAAGGATGTGTTGTTTGTTGATGGGATGAAGCAGAATTTTCTCAGTGTGTCTCATATGTGTGACCAAGGCTATTGATTTGGATTTATGCAGGAACGAAAGAGAATACACATATAACCATAAATATAAAAATGCAGTGGAAATAACACTTCATTTCATTAATATCAAAGATCTGAAATTTGTTTACAGATAGAATGAAAATAAACTAGCTAGGGCACTGGTAGCTTATCTCTGAGAAGAGATGTGGTGGCTACATGCCTCTGAACTCTATGTTACAATGAGGCTGGAAGGCGTATATATTATTGAGAAATAATGGAAAAACCTAAACATCCAAAAACCTAACCCTAGGAGATGAAACACCAGAATATGGGCCTCGTTAGGGTAAATTGGTACATCAATTTCCTGGGGTCGTAACTTTGGCATAATATCTCCATTTGACGCACATGATACATCATTAGATAGATCTATCCGAGGACTATAATTTTTGATTGAAAATATCAGGTTCAAAATGAACACATATTTTCCAAAGAAGCGATGCCAAAAAAACATCGTTTAGGGCCTCAAAATGGCTCCTGAAGTTCAAGACCCAAAAAACTGCTAAAAATAGAAAACTGTATTACAATTAAGGAAATTGAAAAACTAAAACAAAAAATAGTGGGGCCCCAAGTGGAATAGGTGGGTGGCCACCAATACCCACCTTGATCATTCCTCCCCCATTAGGAAGAAATGGTCCCCATTTCGTTGAGTTCCTCCATGAGAAGAGGAAACTTCTGTTGTACTTGCTCCCTAGTCAACCACTTGCCTTGGTGCAAGAGTTGGCCAACTTTGACAACCCGATATAGTTGGATATTCTACTGGCGAGTGTTCTTGATTTGCATGTCCATGATACAATCAGTGGTGGCCTGTTCCATGCAGTCTGGGTTTAAATCTGTTGGTGTGAGTTGTTCTGCAATGTTAGAGGTGTCCAATAGAGGTGGGAAATAGGGCCAAAGGAAGTCCACATTGAATATTGGGTTTAGACCAAGGAATGGTGGAATACTAGCTCAAAGGCATTGTTCCCTACAACCTTGGTAATGGTGTACAACCCATATTAGAGCGAGCAAAGCTTGCAGTGGGGTCCAGTGAGGCGCTCCTTCTGCAAATGTAGCCACACTTTTTCTCCCACCTGGAAGTGGTGTGGCACCCGATGTTGATCATGTCATTGCTTGTACTTAGAATTGGCTCTATCCAATATGTCATGAACCTATTAGTGGATGTGTTGAATCTTCTCAATAAAGTTGTTCGCTTTTTCAACTTCAAACTGGACATGAGAAGAATTGGCTTAAGTAGCCACAAATGGCATGGCTACGTCAATGGGATATAATAGCTAGAACTCGAGGCCCACCTGAAAGGGGCTCTGGCCGATTGAGCTATGTAAAGCCCAGTTATAATTGTGTTGTACATAGGGAAGGCTCTCATCCCATGTGTGTGGATGCTTTGAATTGCACATGTGCATAATGTGTACAATCATTCTATTGACGACCTTTGTATGGCCATCAGTTTGGGGATGGAAAAATGTGGACTTGGTGAGCTTGGTGACCAGCATTGACCAGAGGTTGGACCAAAATGTGCTAAGGAACCTGTTGTCCTGATCTGAGATGATAGATTGTGGGATCCCAAAGATCACCCACACTCGTTCAAAGAAGAGTTTAGCAGTGGCTTCCGTTATGATATTCTTCTTGTAGGATGACATAATGACCATCTTCGATAATCTGTCGACGACCACGAAAACACAGTCATTTCCATGCTTAGTAGAAGGAAGACACAACATGTAATCCATGGAGATGGATTCCCAAGGTTGACTAGAGATAGGTAGCGGAGTATAGAGACCTTGCTTCTTGATGGTCGGTTTGGCAATGAAGCAAGCAATGCAGGATTTGATGTACTTCCCAACATCTTGTCGAAGGTTCAGCCCATAGAAATACTTCTACAGTACTGCCATTGTTTTCTCGACCCAAAAATTCCTAGCGACTCGATTGTAGTGTGCTTCCAAAATCATCTTGGCATGCTCCCTTGAAGGAACACAAAGGTGTCCCAGGTGACATAGCAGTGCATCCTGGAGGTGAAAATTTGGAACTTGCGTACCCTCCAAGGGTGTGTTGTATGTGTGGCTGAATTTCGGATCACTCTTGTAAAGAAGTGGCCAGTCAAAAGTCTCATTCCCACAAGAGTTGATAACGTTGGTTAAAGCCACTATTGGTGGTCGGCTGAGGTAGTCTTCAATATTATTGGTGCTTCCCTTCTTATACTTTATGCTCAAATGAAATTTTTGCATATATGTGAACCACTTCTTATGGAAATCATTCTGAAACTTCCCCTGTGTCTGTATGAACTACAGGGGTCGGTGGTCTGTGTGGATGACTGCTTCCTTCCCCAAAATGTAATTCTTCCATTAGCGGCACGCCTGCACAATGGAATACATTTCTTTGTCATAAGTGGGATAATTGCGGACTGTGTCAGACAATGTCTCACTGTGATATGCCACTAGATGCCCCTGTTGAGTAAGAACTTCCCCAATAGCATAGTTAGAGGCATCTGTCTCGATCTCAAATGGTTGTTGCAAGTCTGGTAACGTGAGTACTGGGGCGAAGAAGAGGAAAAGTTTCAATTCTACGAACGCCTTCTATTGAGATTCTTACCAAAATAATTTTTCTTTCACTCCTCCCTTGGTGACTTGACTCAAGGGCCAAGTGATATGAGAGAATCCCAATATGAACCTGCTGTAGAAATTAGCAAGAACCAGAAAGCTGTGAAGCTCTACTAGAGTGGTTGGGGCTGACCAATACCTAATTACTTGGATCTTGGTTGGATCCACATGCATGCCCCGTTCATCAATAATGTATCCTAGATACTGAACCTGGGTCATGAAAAAAGTGCACTTCTCCAAATTGGCACACAACTTGTGTTGCCGCAGTGTTTGGAGGACTTGTTGGATGTGGTGGAGGTGCTCTTCCCAAGTCTGGATGAAGATCAGGATGTAATCCAAGTACAATACTAAAAATGAGTTAGTGAATGGCCACAAGATGTCGTCCATCAGCCTCATAAAGGTTGCAGGAGCATTCGTCAACCCGAAAGGCATGACCAACCATTCGAAAAGGCCCTCCTTGGCTTTGAAGGTAGTCTTACACACATCGAAGGGTTCAATTGGTACCTAGTGATACCCAGACTTTAAGTTGATCTTGCTGAAATATTTCGCCCCTTTGAGTTGATCCAAAAGGTGATCAATCCATGGGATCAGGTACCTATTCCAAACAGTGAACTTGTTCAGTGCCCGATAGTCAATATAGATTATCCAAGTTCCATCCTTCTTCTGTACTAACACGATCAGGCTCCCACAGGGTGATGAACTTGGCCGGATGTGACATTTATGCAACAACTCTTGAATCTGCCTCTTGATTTCATCGTTCTCCGAAATAGAGTACCGATAGATCAGTCCATTGGGTAGTGATGCACCTAGGGTTATATCAATGGGGTGATTGACCTGACAGTGAAGAGGCACCCCTGTGGGTGAGGTGAAGATGTCCTCGTAATCCTCCATGACCTTATTCATTTTTTGTTGTCATGTCGAAGATCCCTATCTGGAGGTCGTGTCCACAGTCTTCTTCTTTCCCTGGGGGCAGATCATCAGGAAATTTTTTTTCCCAGTTTTGGAAATGAGCTTATTTCATTTTTTTGCAATAACCAAAGAGATAACAGTAAGTGGTGGTACCTCTGGTATCCTGTACAACTTATTTCCAAAAGTAACAATAACAACGTGAGGCCAGGACTCATACATATCATGTCACTTCCACAAATATGGTTGGCCTAACGATACATCACAAACATCAGGAGGAGCAATGTCACATAATACCTCATTTATGAAGGGCTTGATTTTGTAGGGAAGACGACACTGCTGGTTTACACGGAGATCTCATCCTTGGTGAAGCCACCCGATGGTGTACGACTATGGGTGTGTTGTGGTCAGCAAGCCTAAATGCTTCATGACGTTTGCTGAAATGAGGTTCTTTTGGCTTCCAATGTCGACAATGAACTATAGCATGGAATCCTTTACCCACATCTAAGAGTGGAAGAGACACTCCTCCTCCTTTGGATCTTCCGGTTCCTCCTTCTGGATCTTTTTCATGGCAACAGTGGTGTTGGGCTCCGCATAAATAATCTGCTTCCCTTTGTCATTCCCCTTGTTAGGTTCTGATTCAAATTTGGAGCATGCATTTGATACAGAAGCCCTCATCTTGGCTACCATTGATTTCTTGGCCTGCCACTCACTTGTGTTGTGAGTTGAGCTCTTATGGAACACACACCACTTTCTCGTGTCCTTCTCCAGCTTCGTGGTGTTGTTCTTTACTTGCATATTTGGTAGGTTTCCTTGGGCTGCCATGCCTTGGATTTTTACTTTGTTCAGTGGTTTTGGGGCACCTTTCCCTTGCTTTTGATTCATAGATCTAGAGTCTCGCTTCTTCTGTTTGAATTTATGCTCAATCTTGGTAGCATACCAGTATGTCGTACCAAGTGAGGAGATGTCGAGGAACTCCATTTCCTCCTGAATGTATCTATGTAGACAACTGCTTTAATTCAGCACCAAATGTTTCTTTGAACCTTTAATACCCAACTTTGTGTGCATGGTATGGAAAAACTTCGTTAACTCATGTACATCTTGATCCCTTTGCTGCCGCAACATAGTCTATTGTATGTACTTGTCCTCATAGCTCCCCACGGGATAATATTGTTCCTTGATGGCGTCTTGGAAATAATTCTAAGTGGGTATGGCCAAGAAAAGATAGGGTTCCCCCTCATCCTTTTTCTCACAGTAGGTTTCCCACCAGTCCTTGAAATGGGGGGTAGCTTTGAGGAGTACAAGAATAATATTCTCCCGGTCGGAAAAGTCATGAATTGAGAAATATCCTTCTAATAGATTCAACCATATATCTATGGTGTTTGCATCTATTTGGCCCTCAATTATGGGAATTTTAATGTTTACTTGTACCTTAAAAGGATTTGCACCTCCAGAGTGGCTGTTGGATGCAAATGTGCGGCCAGTGGGCAGTCGATGAAGGATTTGGGCAAAGTTATCCATCATCGTGTTCCTTTTTTTTTGGGCCTCCTCGAGAAATATTTTGATAGGATCTCTTGGTCCCTCACCTTTCTTTTCATCCCCCATGGGGGGCCGTCGGGGTTTGCGAGGCTGATCTTGCAAAGGTTCAACTAGATCGAGCCCTAACTCCTTATACCCTGACCTCGTTGGGGACATGCAAAGAAGGATCGAAAAAGAGAAGACCACTATGATACAATTGATCCAGATTTATGCAAGAATGCAACAGAATACACATATAACCATAAATATAAAAATGTAGCTGATAAAACACTTCATTTGATTAATATCAAAGAACTGAAATTTGTTTACAGACAGAATGGAAATAAACTAGCTAGGGCACTGGTAGCTTATCTCTGAGAAGAGATGTGGTGGCTACATGCCTCTGAAATATGTGTTACAATGAGGATTGATTGCCTATATATTGTTGAGAAACAATGGAAAATCCTAAACTTCCAAAAACCTAACCCTAGGAGATGAAACACCAGAATATGGGCCTCGTCAGGGTAAATTGGTACATCAATTTCGCGGGGTCGTAACTTTGGCATACTATCTCCGTTTGATGCACATGTTACATCATTAGAAATATCTGTTCGAGGACTATAACTAATGACTGTGAATATCAAATCCAAAACTGATTCACATTCATGAAAGAAGCGATGCCCAAAAAACGTTGTTTAGGGCCTCAAAAAGGCTTCAGAAGTTCAGGACCCAAAAAACTGCTAAAAATAGAAAACTATGCTATAATTAAGGAAACTGAAAAAATAAAAGAAACAATAGTGGGGCCCCAAGTAGAATAGGTGGGTGGCCACCAATATTGACATGGATAAGCTATGATATGTTTTTCAAAGCTAAAAATTGTCAAATTAAGTCAACAAGACTATGAGATAAAGTATTTGAAGTTGTTAGAACAAAAAGTAATGGATATTTTATAAAAGAGAAGAAAAATAAATATTGTTTAGCAAGGATTGATGAGAGTTGGCTGTGGTGTCGAAGTCTAGGACATCTTAATTCTGATCACATTGTCAAATTGGGAAAGAAGAATGTTGCTAGAGATCTACCAAAGCATTTACAACTAGATAATATTATTTGCAATTCATGTCAAATTAGAAAACAAGTGTGAGTACCTTTCAAGTCAAAGGAGAACACATAAACTAGGCCATTACAATTGATACATATGGACTTGTGTGGTCCTTCAAGAATTAAATCACCTTCAGGTAAATTGTATTTCATTCTTATGATTGATGACTTCAGCAAGATGATGTGGGTATCATTTTTTAGACAAAAATCAGAGGCCTTTGAGAAGTTTTAAAATTTTAAGTCCGTGGTAGAGAATGAAACTAATTGTAAAATAAAATGCATAAGGTCTGATAATGGAGGTGATTTTACTTCAAAATAATTTGATGATTTTTACAAGGAACATGCAATCAAAAGGAAGTTTACCATAGCATAAAATCCATAACAGAGTGGTGTAGTAGAGAGAAAAAATATATTAGTTTAGTAGTTTTCTAGAGCCATGATGGGAGAAAGAGGAATTCACAAATATCTTGGGATAAAACTATTCACATGGTTTTTGTGATTATAAATGAGGCATACTTTAGACCAAATAGTGATAAAAATCCATATGAGCTATGGTA
The DNA here is from genome assembly GCA_034641835.2 of Pinus albicaulis. NCBI lineage: Eukaryota > Viridiplantae > Streptophyta > Pinopsida > Pinales > Pinaceae > Pinus > Pinus albicaulis. Next base: position 1,647,042,391 of record CM076582.1, read on the forward strand.
TGGAATAATTTCTACATTCAAGCATTTGAATGTTTAGAAGCAAGTGTTATATCAAGAATAATGATGAAAATAATGGCAAGTTCGATCCAAGAGCTGAAGAAGTTATTTTTCTTGGATACTCTTATACTAGTAAGATCTATAAATGCTAAAATAAAAATATAAGGATACTATTGGATTGCATTGATGTTAATGTCGATGAGAACTTTGAGATTGAAGACAATTAGCTAGTAAATATCACCTCCAATAATCCAATCAACAATGTTGAGAAGGATGATGAACCATTTTCAGATGAAGACACTAAAGAACCCCTGAGTCCACAATCCAACATCTTGTAAGGTATGAACAAAAACACCACCCAACTGACCAAATTTTCAGTGACATCAATTCCCGTAATACTCAAGCGCATGTAGCTCTATTGTCTATGATGGAACCAAAATGTTTGTCTGATTCCATTCAAGATGACAATTGATTAAAGGCCATGAATGAAGAGCTTGATCATATTGAGAAAAATCAGACATGGGAGCCTGTTCCTAAACGAATAAACAAGAATTTTATTGGCACAAAGTGGGTCTTCAAGAGCAAATTAAATAGACTTGGTGAAGTAGTAACTAACAAAGAAAGGTTATTTTGCAAGGACTATGCACAAATTGAAGGCTTATATTTTAATGAGACATTTACTCTTGTTACTCATTTAGAGGCAATTTACATGTTCTTGGCTTTTTCTCATTGTTATCACCCTAGTAATTTCTCAAGATTGTGGGCTTTTGGTTTTTAGTTAAAGAAAACTAGGGGTAACCACAAACCTACTTTGGAAATTTAGGATTTAGACTTCCTAAATTTTAGAGGGGGCTCTCTCTTTATGATTTAACTTTGTTTTTTGTTTAATTTTTAGGCTAGTTATGATAGAACAATTGGTTTTGATTTTAAAATGTTTGGTGGAAAATAAGATTACTTAAAGACAAATTAAAGAGGGATCTACTAGTCCATTGGGCTATGGAGTCAAAGTCTAGCAAGCAGAACTAGAAGGCCAGGCCAAAAAGATGCTAATGTATTCAGGGCAAGGTAGATAACCCTCAGAGATTTGGATAGATTGTTTTGATGAAACGGCTTGTTTCAGGATAAAGGGCAATGAAGGATCCTTTGATCCGGAAAAAGAGGAAGGAGGCAGGGTTCAAACGGGACTAGGAGCAATTAAGAATTCCTAAATCCGGAAATCAACAGAAAACATTTAAATGATTAAGTAGTTAAGACAGGGAGTTCTTACACTAGTCTTGAAGTAATTATCCTAATTAATCATTAATATTGAACAACATATATGAAATTGTATGTAACTCAGAATGGAAACAATGACAAGATAGATGCACTTTAATCTTCAAATTATCGCATGAATCCTAAATTATGAAGTCCAATTGGCTATTGTCTAGACTGTTGCTTTGAAATCAACACATGTGAGCCTCCAACGTAGCAGCAAAATGTCTATAATGTTCTTAGCAATTTTATTCCACACTAAACACTTTATAAGCAGAAGTATTTATACAAATTTTTATTACAAATATCTTAGAGAGATCTAGGAACAACTCTAGGAAATATAAAATATCTTTACACATTAAGAGGGACAGCTGCTCAAAAACTTTAGCAAGCTGTCCTCTTATCTAGAAAAAATAGAACTATCTTATCTAACAAAATTTTTTGTTGAATAGTTGTTCATTCTTGCTGGCATATTGCAAAATATCTTTTTGGAAGATGACTTCACTGATACTCTTTCCACTTATACTCTTTGACATTGTACTTCATCCCTGAGGTTCTTTCACGTTGTTTATTTATCATGTTACTACTGTAAAAAGGGAAATTACAACAGTCAAAATCAGCTGGCTATTTTTTCTCTCTAATACACTTTGACTCTGCTCTTTCACTCTGATACTCTTTAAACTAATATTTTAACCTTCAACTGCTATAAAAAGAGAATTCTCAGCAGTAAAAAATCAAAATCAAACAATTGTTTTATTTGTTTTTTTCTCAAACTGACTGCTTCATCTGCACTCTCTTTCACTATTTTTCTTCTTTGCTGCTACAATAAATTTGTAAACACCTGCCACTGTTTAGCATCTGGTATTTTTATACTTTTTAATTTTCTAAAGTTCTTATCAACATCAGTATACTTGGAAAAATTTGGTTTGATAACAAATAGATGCTTGATTTCATGTTGAAGGAAAAACAAGTCTTCAATATATCGGAGAACAACTTTCCCTATTGGAGAGCCCTGTGGTAGTGGCTTATTAACCTATTGTTTGACATGGTCCCTTATCTTTTTGTCATATTATTTCTGGTCCATCAACTTATCATTGAAGACATGGATGTCTGGAATACTAGCTTGTCCTAGCATAGTGTACTTTTCTAAAAACTTGGTAATGGAAAAATTCATGGCATCACATTTTTCTTTCAAGTTGTTCATTAGAGTTTTCTTTGTCAAAACTTTCTTGATTTGCAATATAGTCTCTATCTTGTCCTGTATTTTTAATTCTTCCAGCTCAGTCCTGTTCTTACTATTTAAGAAAGTGATTAGCTTTAATGCCTCTGTTGGTTTATCTGCTAATTCTTCTGTTGTCTTTTGTATTTCAACTTGAGCTGCTAGAAGGAGGTCTCTCTGTTCATATATTATCTGGATTGATGGCCACTGAAGATGTATAGCCTCAATAATATTGGTCCATAGGTGATTTATTATGTGAGAAATCTGTGTAGTGAAACTCAAATCCTTTTGAAGGCCTTTGACTTGCTCTTCAAGTCTTTTAGCTCTTCATTCATAATTGTTGGCATTAATCAATGCTGCTTTATTGGAAACTTCCATGTTCTGAATTATTTTCTTCAAACTCTTAATATCATTATTTTTCAAAGACATTTACTCCATTGCTTTGACTATTTTCCCTACATCATTTTTCTGCTGTACTTGTGATGTTGAGGATTATGTATTGGAAGTAGTCACTGATTGCACTGACAATGCAGTTGCCAGTGGCTCTTTGGGTGCTAAATTTTCTCCTAGTGTAGAAGGAACAATAGAATTAATAATAGGTATGACTGTAGGAATGGTGGAAGTATCAGTTTCCTTCGTAGTTTCTTTTTATTTCATCAGTATATCCAATTGACTTTCCATATCCTTGATTTGGGCAGTTAGCTTTATGATCAACTGCATCATATCTTCTCTCTTTCTGTTCTTGAAGTATCTCCTTGCTCTGCGGGTGCTCACTTTGAGGAAGTTTTAACTGTTTCCTCAAAGCATCAATATCATCATTTTTCTTCTTTATTAATACTTCAGCAGCTTGTACATTTGATGGGTCAACTCCTATTTGTAAAATCAAATCTTCTAAGGCCTTGATCCTTAGATATTTTGCATATAAAGAGCTTCTGTCAAATTTCATTTGGTCTTGTAGTTTGATAATGGTATTATGAAAATTGGTTATACTCGTGGCGTTTGTCACCACAGTGGAATATAGCATCTCAGAGCTATGTCTGTGGAATTCTATCTGATCCAATTCATGCACTTTTTCAGTATCTACTTCAAATTCCATATTTTTGTAGTCAGCCACTGTTTTTGGGGTTGAAGTAGTTGGTTGTAAATAGGACATGATTATCTTATTTAAGGAGTAATCAAATGATGTAAGCAACCTATCCTGATTTCCTGGCTTCTGTTTGAGAAATTGAGAATAAATCTCACTTTTGATTTCCTCATTCCTTTGTTTTATCTGCTTATATCTTTCTTTGATGTCCAAATCTTTTTCTTCTGCTTTTTTAGAGGAAGAAGCTTCTATATTAACCTGATTTTCAATCATCTGAGTGTCTGATCCTTTACTTGTTTTTTGTTCCCTTTCAATCTCTATCAAAGTCTCCTTAATTATTTTAGTGGCCTCATCATTGCTGACCTCTGGTTCATATTCAAGCTCAATAAGTTTTTATTTCCCTATGGAACCAAATCTTAGCCTTTTATTGTAGTTGAGCTTGAACTTATTATCTGAAGTAGTTTCTGCTGTGTAGGCTCCCTCATCTCTGCTTCTTTTGTTTGAAGACTCTGGTTGTTTAGAAGTTACCACAGTAAGTGTGGTATCCATTTTTCCTGTTGGTTGTGTATTTGCAGTTAAATCAACCAATGTATTTTCTTCCCATTTTGTCTGATTAGCAAACTTTTCAATATCAGGATTTGGCTCATGTATAAAAGGAGGTAATTTACACTTAACTCTTATACTGCTTAAAATACCTTGGGGGTCATAATTCCAAGGGAAACTCACATGGAATTTCAATTCTGACAATCTCTTTTCTATCTCTTTTTCAGCATCCATGTTATTCACTATGAAAGGTCGAATCTGATTTTTTAATTTGAACTGAATCTTCTTTTCGGATGCCATGAAATTGATGGCATCAACATTCAAAACCTGTCCCAAATACTCTAAAGCAAAGACTCTGATAGTAAAAAACTTAGGTAACTTATATGGAAGCAGATTGGCTCCAAAGATTCTTAATTCAGTGTGATTCTCATAAAATACCAATCTCCCATTTTACATTGCTCTGAAAACTGTAATATCCTTTTCATTTCTTAATTTACCCTAGTTTGTTTTGATTTATGCAGCAAATTCATAGCTAGCCTAATGAACAAATCTGTGAAATCTGTGTAGTTTTATTCACTTCATTCTTTTCTCAATAGTGATGTCCAAAAGAGAACTGATAGAGGCTGGCCCTCTACATTCATTTTTTGCAATGCTATTGGAAAGTGATATGCTTGTGAGAATAAGAACAAATGGAATAAATAGGAAGAATACCTAAATACCCCTTCAGTGGGTAACTTTGTCAATTGATGGTGTATGGAATCAGCTATAAACCTGGCAAAATCAAAGATCACAGCAGGAGGCTCACCAGGAGACAAAGTGGATAAAAACCCAAGGATTGACTCATCAATAAACTCATCAGTAAAATAGCCCAATATGAAAGATAACATAGAAATTACATGCCTAGAACCTTCTGGAAACTTGGAAGTGGAATAGGGAGGATTCAGCTTTGGAATATCCACATGACTAAGCATGAAGTTCTGAAAAATCATGAATCTTTTACGGAAATATAACCCTAAATATAACTGATTCAATGATTCAATGGATAAGGGGACTACCCTAGGGACAAAATATAACTACAACATTTATTGATTGACTCTGCAGTGATAGAAAAAAGGATTTCCCTATCAGTATTTACAATTGATCTTTGGTCTGGGACATAATACTTCTGGCACATTCTTACTAGGTCTTGACCAGGATGTGTTACTGGGACTACATATTTGGGTAAATTTGTATCCCATAGAGGCATTTATTCTTTATCTAGAAACTTCTCATAACACCAATTGTGTACTTCTAATAGATTAAATTCTACTAGAGGGTCTACAATTTTGTAATCCAAATAAATTAAAGGGATAACTTTTTCATTGGACACTGGAGGTTGAAGAGTGTTACACAGTAATTTGTCACCGTCCCTGCAATCCCCGTCCCGCACATTGGAGGGCTCATTTTATGACCTGTGAGCAGTGACATGGCTTGAAACCACTTTCATGACATCCCTCTGAACAAGAGCTTCAATTGCCCTGAAGACTTCTCCTTGTGAAAAACCCTGAAAATGGCCCTTTTAGCATTGGCACGAGCAGGCAGTTAAGTACCCGCGCCAATGGGGAAAATACTTCAAAGAGGCCGCGCCAGTTGGCCTTCTGTCCTAGAGTCACACTCGCGCCAGCCAATTTGAGAGGTGTTTTTTAAAAATAAATGGCGAAAGTTTCGTCCTAACTAATTCCTGGACTGATATCTATCTTGAGTTGGGAGGTTTGGCTACGGATTTCCATAGAGAGGAAGTGGTTTTCCACCTCTCATGGAAGCTTCCTTGATGATAGGGCCAATCCCATGATTATAGGGATCCCAACTCCTCTTCCTCCATCTATAAAAGCTTGCCCATCTCCAATCCCATGATTATAGGGATCCCAACTCCTCTTCCTCCATCTATAAAAGCTTGCCCATCTCCAATCCCATGATTATAGGGATCCCAACTCCTCTTCCTCCATCTATAAAAGCTTGCCCATCTCCATGGCAAGCTAGTCTTCAAGTTCCCAAATTCCCAAGAGCCTTATGCTGCAAGAGCCTCCATAATTTCCTTAAGGCCAATTTCAAGCAAGGAGACTATCGTCAAGGTTCGAAGAGAGCAGTTTGTCCCATCCTTGACAGGATTTTCGAGACGTGTTCTGCTGGCGACCCCTCTGAAGGAGAATTCAGCGTCAGAACTATGGTTGTAATTTTCCTTTGATTGATTATTAATGAACGACTATTGGTTATGGTTCCACTCTTGTTGTTGTTTATAATGATGAGTTATGTCCTTTCTGACTGACATATAGTTGCATCTACTGGATTTCACTCTTGTGTTTGTTTTGTTTCTCGCATGTGCAGGTGTCCCATCACAGAGATCGTGGGGATCGTGATCTGCCAGAGTTGAGGAACGGGAGCGCCACCTCTTCTACAACGACTGCGTTGGATTCCAGGTAAGCCTTCGTCGCTAGTTGGTTTATTTGAAATTAGGAACCTGCATTATAGCGTGATTGATTGTTGCTAGACCCGGTCTGGGCTAGTAGGGATCGCCTCTGTCCGCAGAGGGGATTTACCTCCACAACAAATTGGCGACTCCGCTAGGGGCGTTGGCTTGTTGTTGTTCGTTTTATAAGCTATAGACGGAGCCTGAAGTTGGCCACATAGCCTTCAAAATGCTGTTGCTCTGCAATTGCGAAGTAGATCAAAGCCGCTTCATTCAATCTCCGGTTTAGTTTGTAAACTGAACCCTTGGAGCACTGTCTTGTCTTTTTGGTTGATTCTTGATTCTCCTTGCTTGATCCACTCTTTTGGGCTGGTTCTTTTTGTGGATTTGGGTCTTTGATAGCTTGATCATTCACTGGTCTGCTTGTTGGATTGCTTCTTTTTTATTTTTGACTGGGAAACTCGACTGGCACGCTTTCCAACTTGACAGTCGCGCCCATTGGCGCATGTTGCTTGTGTATTACCCGTGCCAAATCGTCTCTGGCGCTAGTTTCAGCCTCACAGTCGTGCCAATACTGTGAGCTACTAGGGTTTGTTCAGTTCTGAGCTTCCTGAGCCTGATCTATGCGTTTGGTCTTAATTTTTCCACTATTTTAGATTTTTGGAGACTGGATCGACTGGCTGTTACCTTCATCCTTTGGCTGTTTGCCCATTTCCATCGATTTTGCATTTTAGCCCTAGTTCATCTAGGTGCTGTTGTGTGTCGAGACTTCCTTAGGAGTTTTTGGTCTCTTTCGGTTCAGTCAACCTTCTGATTGCTTCTTTGCATTTATTTGGTGGTTTTCTATTATCTCATTGCGTTGTTTGAGTGATTGTTTCCGTCTTCATTCGAATTTCGCTTCATCTCGTCTTGGGCCTAGATTACACGGCTCATTTTGAGTCTTTGGGATTTTTTTTGCTTTGAGGGACTTTTGGCCGATTTGAGGTCTGATTGTGATTGCTGTTGAGTGAAATTTGTTTGTTTTGCTCTCTTATCATCATTTCTCGAATCGATTTTGCATTAGTTTTCATTTTTTAGTGCACTTTGCTCTAAAATATTGAAAATACAAAAAAATCTCTTTTGATTTTCATTAGTTAATGAGAATTAGATCTTTTCGGTGTTAGTAGTGATTGGTAACTTTGAACGAAAATATTTTTAGTTTTCATTAGCTGCATTAGAGACATCATTGGTTGTTTTTTGTTCATTTCGTTGTTATGTGAAAAGCTCTCAACTCTCTCATAAGTAGCTTTCATCAAATGAAATGATATACTGTGGCATATAGATTGCATTTAAGAGATTTTGAGACAGTACATTCGCTAGGGCCTGAAAACTGAAACGTAATTGAAGATAAACTTTAAAATTTACTCAATTTACACTAAGGCAACATTGAAATCTAACGAAACACATTTAGAGGTCTAGGCTAGAGACGTGTTCCGGCGTCTTTAAACCTAGTAGCTGTCGTTCGCCTCTTGGCTTTAGACAGCACTAGTACGGACTTGTGCTCCCCGTACCGTCGCCTATATAAAGGGAGACCCCACTAGGTTTCAATCCTTTATCCATAGGAAGTCGAGTCTGCCGCCCTATACCCGTGATACACCGAACACAACATTCGGGGAGATTGCCTGCATGTATGGAAATTCCTTGGTTGATTTCTCTTTCATTTTGAAACCAAGGTGTATATTGCAGTTCACGGTTATTTGGTACACCCTTTGCCTAGTATTCCTGAGTAATCATTTTGATCCTATCTGACTCCTTAAATTTGAAAGGATCACCAAGTGCTTGTCCTTTCACGCTTGTGTCAAATCTGAAAGAGATAGAGTCACCTTTTCAACCGTTTCTCGACTCTTAAAACATGAAACGGTGAAGTTTCTTATTTTTCAATGTGGTAAAAAATTAATCACCCGCAATCACACGCCCTGTTAGATTCTGCTTGTTGGCCATTTGATTGTGTTTCTTGACTCTTTTTCAGCCCGTGTGTGTGTTTGATCTTTTTCTCTTGTCATTACTACCACAGTGGCGGAACCCTCGGTTTCGTCTACTGGTAGTCCATATATCGACGATTCATCAGAGGTTTCTCAATCCTTTGCTGAACTTCAGCAACCCATTGTTTATGAGCAACCCTTTGGGGGACTAGTTGAGTTCAATTGGCCCTTTTCCGACCCTTGTTCTGAATTGAGAATAGGGGCTGAGTTCCTTCTCTTACATTGGGTTCGCCTTTTATAACTGCTATTTTTCCTCCCAGTCCTCGCTGTCTATTACAAGATCTAGCGGCAGGCTCAAACATGTGTGATTCCAGTGAGGAAATCCCAACGTCTGGTGAAGACTATCAGCTCTTCACACGAAGATTATTTCCAGGAGACAGCCCTAAACCAGCTGTTATGTCATCATCCAGTCTCTCATTTCCAGTAGGGTATAGATCCTTGGGTCAGATTATTGCCGCCACAGCCTCTATGGGGGTGTCAGCTCCTTCTACGAGGTCGGTTGCTCCTTCATTGGGGATGTCTCCTCAGACACCCGTCACTTCTATACCTTCTCGGCCCACTGTCTGTGTGGCCGTGTCTGCACCCACTGTCACGGCACCCTCCGCGAGGGCTATGCCGCCTCCTGAAGACATTTATATAGCGACTGCTATGCCGGAGAACATCTCTCCGGAGGAGTTTCGGCTGTCCCTACAACAACCGAACCTCGAGGTTGGACCATCCTCCCAAGATCCCAACCGCTCTTATTTTTCGCACTATGCACAGGATGGTACACCCGTGTATGCTTTTCTAGGTCAGTGTGATGAGCACGGGGACATTTTACGTCTACCCGCTCCTGAGGCTCACCTCCATGCTCAAGGTTTACCTTATAACCAGGCTTATAACCCGCAAGGGCAACCTTTCCAAGGTCAACCTTCGGGCCAACCTGGCTATCCTTATGACCCACAGGGACAACCCGTGCAAGGCTATCCTGCGGGCCAGCAAGGGCCATCGTACGGTCCGCAAGGACAATATTACAACCCTTCCGGTCAACCTGTGCAGCCTCAGTTGGGGTACCAACCGGGACCGGTATATGGTCTTGGGGGGCAAATCCAGCCTTCTCAACCCATGCAACCTTAGTATCCCGTTAATCCAAACGTTGCACACCAGCCATAACCATCTTATGGTCCTGCTGCAGGTCAACCCGGTTACCAGCCACCACCTGGCTCCATTCCTCCACCAGGCTAACCGGTCTATCCGACACAACTCGGTGTTCCGCCTCCAGGCCAATCGGTTCATCTGGTATAACCTGGTGCTTCTCAACAGCCAGGTCAACCTGTGCAACCGGCTCAACCTGTTCATCTGGGTCAACCTGTTAATCCAGGGTAGTTCCCTCATCCAGGTCAGCCTGCTCAACCAGGCCAACCTGTCCATCCTATTAACCCTGCACAATAGCCGACTTATTCGATGCCGTAGCCAAATCAACCGCTACACCCTAGTTATCAGGCTCAGCAGGGTCCCACCTACCAGCAGCCCAATCAACCTCAGGGCGGCTACTATTCTCATGGTCAATATCGACCGAATTATAGCCAGCCCCAAGGGTCTAACTATCATCCTCAACAACCCGGTTATACCTATACTCAGCAGCCAAATCCAAATGCTGCTTATACGGGGCCAACTCCTAATTAGGGTACCAGCAGCCGAATCAAGCTGGTTATAACACCTACACCCCCTACGGTCAGAATCCTGCTGGACAGAACCCATGGGGGCAAGGATATTCCCAACCGGCGTGGAGTACAGGTACTGGTTCTTACCCAGGGCCAGGTATGCCGTCTAATCCGCCATTGTCGTTCCTGGCTACCTTGGAGTTACCAGATGTTTCAAAATTAACGAATGATCCAATACTGCATAATCCTTATTGGCCTCCGGTTCCTACCAAGGTGCCCGACGATTGCCCCAAGTTTGAGGGTAAAGCTGGGGAGGACCCCCAAGCTCATGTGATGACCTACCATCTTTGGTGTTCGTCCAATTCTTGGGTGGATGATTCAGTTCGTCTTCGCCTCTTCCAGCGCACTTTGACTGGCGCTGCAGCTAAGTGGTATATCTAATTACCTCGTGGCATCTTTCAAGATCTCAATACGTTAGCCATGACTTTTCTGACTCATTTTCAGTTACCGATTCGCTACAAATCCGGGACGCACCTCCTAACTTCTTTGAAGCAGGACAAAGCCACCCACATTTTTGATCACATTCATGAGTGGCGACGTCGTCGTAGGCTGATCAAGTTTCATATACTTGATCAAATACTAACTCATTGGTTCACCACCTCCTTTGTTAACAAAATCACCCAAGATATTGCTATGGGAGCGTGTGTGACTGAAGAACAAGCCATCGCACGTGCTCAATATCTGGATCTGGTATATTCACAATCCGACACGCTGTATGATATCTTGCTTGATGCTCCATGGTCTGGAACCTCTAAAGCCCCACCTACCCCAGCGGTGGATGGTGTTATTGGTTCCGTGTCTCAGAATTCGAAGAAATCCTCGAATGGGAAGCAGAAGTCCAACTCATCCAATAATTCTGCCCCTCCCGCCCCTACCAATTCTGGCAAAACTGCAGAGGTTAACGCCGTTCAGGCCAATCCTACGGAGAAAGCCTCCAAGGGGAAAAAGAAGGGCAAAGGTAAATCCAAATCAGACGCCCCAAAGCCAAAATCCAAACCTCGTACTGAGGATGGTTCTCAACGTAAACCGAAATACCCCTGCCTCATTTGTGAAGGAGACCATTATACCAAGGATTGTCCACGACGATCTGAAGTTAGTCAACTTCTCAAAGGCTCTAAAGGGACTTCGACAGTTCTTAAAGAACCATTCTCGTCTCAGCAGACCCAGATGGTTGAACAACCTTCGTCATCTGCACCATTTGGGTCCCAAGTTTTTATGATGAATGGTGCTGCACCTATCTCTATTGCCACACGTTCGAAGGATTACAACGAATCGCGGCAGGCACCTGGGAAGGAAGTTGCAGATGGACCACCTCCCCCACCTATCTCTGGTTCGTTGGAAATTGAGAAGCCTACCCCTGAACCTGTTGTGAAGCCACCTTCTAAAGGTGTTTTACGAAGATCTTCTTACAATCCGAATGCTCGTGCCGCTCAACACTACAGTATTGTTGAGGATTTGGCACAGGCGCCTTCTGCTATGTCTACACTAGAAGTTCTTCAAAGTTGTCCTTCGCAACAGAAGGCTTTGTTGTCTGCAATTGGTGGCATTGATCCCGCCGATTCAAGTCTTCTCACCTTTGACTTAGAGAATTTCACCCCCCCGACTTCCACATTAGATCGCTCTTGTTATTAAAGTCGGGATCAACAGTCTTAACATCCATAGGGCCGTTGTGGATGAAGGTGCCTCTACCTGTGTTATGTCGTCTGCTTTCTGGAAGGCCATTGGCTCTCTGGCCCTTTCATCATCTCCCAATGCCCTAGAGGCATTCAATGGTCAGGAATCCAAACCCCTGGGTGTTCTCGAGAGTTTAGCGATCACTTTAAAGGGGAAGACAGTCAACGTAGAAGTAGAAGTAGTTGACGCCAAGCTTAACTACAATATTCTTCTCGGCCACAGCTGGACTCATGCCATGCTATGCGTTCCATCCACCATTTTTCGACTTCTTAAGTTCCCTCACGAGGGCAGAATCGTTACGGTGGATCAGTTGTCCTTCTTCACCTCCACCTCCGAGAACAACGTTCCATACGTGGATCAGATCCCAAATCCCCCTGACAGTGTAGGAACCGGTCTCTTCAAGGAACCCATCCTCATGGGTATTTTTCCTGCTCCACCATTGCACACCGCTCAAGTTAACATGATCTCCAGGTCTGATGACCCCTGGCTCAACCCTACGCCTAAGCAGGTGCTTGAGTTTGGAGAATCAATGCCCTTGACTCCAGTAGAGATTAGCTACTGTGAAATTGTTGCTGCATTTGATCCTCCCCCTCCTCAGCATGCTCCTTCGAGCATGGCTCTCGACATCTATTCTCAATCCCCTTGGCTTGGCAAGGCCGACTCGTCAGATCCTCTTAAAGAGACTTTTCCTTCCGATGAAGCCATTATTGAAACCATGTCTCTTGAGGAGCTGCCTTGGAGCGATGGACATCATCGTTCCTCCTTTATGCCCTGCCTGGGGGCAATGTCAGATTGTCTGGAGCGTTTCGGATCTCAGGTTCCTACTCCTCCTCTCCAAACGCCAATTTTGACGCACGAGGTTCTTTCGGAAGGAAACCTGAGTAATATCACTCAAACCATCCCAATCAACATCTCCGTTAAACCGAGGATCGTTGAGAATATAAACGTGGGAGTGACTTGTTCTCCTGATGAGATACAAGTCTATACTGATCTTTTTAAAGAATTCAGAGATGTGTTTGCCTGGTCCTACGAGGAAATGCCTGGGATCGATCCCAGTATCGTAGTGCATGAGATTCCAACCTACCCTGGTGCGAAGCTCGTGCGCCAACGTTTACACCTAGTGCATCCTCGCAAAGTCGCTGCAATTAAGGCAGAAGTTGAAAAAATTCTGAACACGGGCTTTATTTATCCCATCCCCCTTACAGAATGGGTTTCCAACATTGTCCCTGTCGATAAAAAATAGGGTACTATTAGGGTCTGTGTTGATTACCGCGATATTAATCGCGCCTGCCCAAAGGATAACTATCCCACTCCGTTCATAGACCAAATTATCGAAGAATGTGCCGGAAGTGAGATTTATTCCTTGATGGATGGCTTCTCGGGATATAATCAGATCAATATTTTACCTGAGGATCAACACAAGACTGCATTCATCTGTCCGTGGGGCACTTTCGCGTATAAAAAACTCCCGTTCGGCTTGAAGAACACTGGAGCCACTTTCCAGCGTGCGATGTCTTATGCTTTCCATGACATATGCCATATCGTTCAGCCTTATCTGGACGACTTGCCAGCTCATTCAGCTAGGCAAGAGGACCACCCTGAACACCTCCGCCAGATTTTCCTTCGCTGCAGGCGCTAAAATATTAGGCTTAATCCTCATAAATGCGTCTTTGCGTAGATTCTGGCTGTCTTTTGGGATTCATATTCTCCAAATACAGAATTCGCGTCGACCCTTTAAAGGTCGAGGCTATCATCAATCTCCCATCACCCTCCTCGTTATATCAGTTACAGAGTCTGCAGGGAAAAACAAACTTCCTTCGCCGCTTTATCCCGAACTACGCAGAGGTAGCCAAAGGATTCACGCGCCTATTAAAGCAGAACGTTCCCTTCCATTGGGACGAAATTTCTCAACAATCCTTTGAGAAGTTGAAGACGTTACTTGTTAATGCTCCTTTGCTTCGTCCTCCTGATTATCACCGCGATTTCACTTTGTATCTCGCCGCCGCGTTTAGCACCATAGCTATGGTTCTGGTGCAAGATGACGATGATGGAAATGAACATGTCGTTTATTATCTGTCACAGAATCTTCTTGACATAGAAACGCATTATGCTCACATCGAGAAGTTGGCGTTAGCTGCAGTACACGTTGTGCAGCGCTTTCGCCACTACATCATGTTGCGTACGATAACAGTGGTTTCGGATTGCAACCCCATGACATATATTTTTTCTTGACAATTACTGGGGGGAAAATACTCCAAATGGATTGTTATCCTGCAGGAGTTTGACTTAGATTTCACTACTGCTAAGTCAACCAAATCGCTGGTTTTCGCGGATCTTATATGCTCACTCCCAATAGACTCCACTCCTTCACACTCCGAGGATCATATCCCGGACGACACTCTTTTCCTTATCAGTACTCGCGACCCTTGGTATGGCGACATAATTGTGTATCTTCAGACCTCCACATTTCGGTCTGAGTTGACTAAAGATGCCTGACGTCGGATTCGGCATCAGTCTCAACCCTACTGCATCGTAGGAGATACCTTATACCGCGTTGGAGTAGATTCGGTGCTCCGTCAGTGCCTAACCTTGGAAGAGGCTGAAAGGGTCCTAAATGACTGCCACAGTGGTGCCTGTGGTGGAAATATGTCCGGATATGCCACTGCCCAGAAAATTCTGCGAGCAGGTTACTTCTGGCCGTCCATATTCAAAGACTGTATTGTTGCAGTCCGTAAATGCCATGCGTGCCAGGTGTTTCAGCGCAAGATGCGCGCGTCACCTCTCCCTTTGCATCCTATTATTACCGTCGGCCCTTTTGCAAAATGGGGCATAGATTTTATGATGTGTAACCCTCATTCAGCCGGGGGGCATGCGTATATAATCATCGCTGTCGACTACTTCACCAAGTGGGCTGAAGCGATGCCTACACTAGCTGCCGACGGTAAGACAACTGCCCAATTTATATTCAACCACATCATTGCACATTTCGGGGTCCCTCAGGCCATCGTCATCGACCATGGTACTCATTTCTGAGATTATATGATGGCCTAGCTGACTTCAAGATTGGGCTTACGCCACGATAGCTCAACGCCATATTACCCTCAGGAAAATGGCCAGGTTGAAGCAGTGAACAAGGTTCTGGTCACTATGCTTCAACGAACAGTTGGTATCCACAAATCCAATTGGCACCTCTAACTGTTCTCAGCTCTATGGGCCTACCAGACGTCTGCAAAGAGTGCAACTGGATTCACACCATTTCAATTGGTGTATGGTCTAGAAGCAACTCTTCCGGTTGAATGCGAGATTCCTTCTTTGAAATTAGCTGTGGAGTTTCTACCCAACACTTTTGCCGAGGAAGAGCATCTTTTGTATCTGGAACAGTTAGATGAAACCCGCCGTTTGGCTGCTTTAGTCATTGAAGCACAAAAGAAGCGGGTCAAAGCTCACTTCGATCAATCAGTTTCTCCATGTTCCTTTGTCGAAGGGGACCTCGTCCTCCTATACGATCAAGCCCATGACAAGCTTGGCGCCAGTAAGCTCCAACCTATGTGGCATGGGCCCTATATAGTTAAACGAGTATTGAAAAATGGGGCTTATGAGCTTATAGATTATGAAGGAGTACCACTGGCACAGCCCAGAAATGGGTTGTACCTGAAAAAATACTACACTTGAAGTCATTTTTGGTGTGGTGTGTGTACATAAGTGTGTTATTTCATTTGTGTGCATGTGTGGTGTGGTGTGCGATGTAAACATATTTTCTGCTGATCGGGTCTTCCTGATTGTGCAGATGTCCATCAATTCGTTTGTTGGTTTCACAGATGGTGCCTCCCGCAGTACCAGGAATCTGTCTTCGGCAGCCTGGGTAATCTACGATCCTGCTGGTGAGTTGGTTAACCTGCAAGGTGTGTGTCTGGGACGTGCTACAAATAACGTCGCGTAATATAGTGCTATGTTAGAATTATTAACTGAGGCTGTAAACCCTGGTATCCATGAATTACTTGTGTATCTAGACTCACAACTTGTAGTATTACAGCTTAACGGTCATTATTCAGTCAAAAACCCATCCATTTTACGTCTGTATCTGCATATTTGTTTACTGGAAATAAATTTTGACTATATCACATATCAACATATACCCAGGCATATGAATACACTAACAGATGCAGTAGCTAATTTGGTTTTAGATAGACATTTGCACAATTTGTAAAACAACATCACATGTAAAAGAAAGATCCATCCAGAAATAGATATGTATATATATAGATATCGAAATGTTGACATAGTGTGCGTCGCATAAAATAAAAAATATACATGTTCGTCTTAATACATCCGGAGACGACATGTCTCTCAAAAAATATGCATGAAATAAACCCTAGGTGTCTAATCTGCGTGGTGCTCATGATAACAAGTCACCGCATGCACTAGCCGTCTCAGGACGCGGTGGAGGCGACTAGGCACTCCCACCGTATGTCTCTGGTATGCTAGTGGGACATCTGCCAGTCGGGCGTAGTCTGGAATCCCCCGGGCAATCCCCTCGAGGTTCTGAATCAACTCTTCCCCCTCGGCACCCTCCGCCTGAGGGTCAGCTGTGGGCTGAGTTCTCCGTGAGATAGGAGACATGCCGGCAGGTCGCTCTGGGCCGACATCTGCATACACATAACAACTTTCTTTAGAACGAACATGTATTACAAAAAGAATCATAAATGCATAAAAATAAAAAAGATGGTCTTACCCAACTCCTCGTCCCAATCATCTCCCTCCAGGAGTGGAAGATATGGATCACCAGTGAAATCGGTTCCTGCATATGGCCAGTCTTCGACTACGATCAACTGACGCCGTAGCCACCCAAAAAACTCCGGCCTCCAGGACATCTGTTGGCCTTCTCCCACTCTGGGCATCAGTGCTTCCCAGTGAGCCATTCTCGACTCTCGTGGTATTGGCTCAGCTACTATGGCCCCTTGGCCCTGGAATATTGGTAGTCGTTCCAGAATGAATGATACCAGGATAGAACTATAGCCAAACTGTTTCAGTTTGGCTTGCTTGCATTTTGTCAGCTGCCTCTTCATGTTGACTGTCACTGCTGTGGCCCAATCAAATAGTGTGGGACTCATACACTCAGAGGCGAGTATGAGTTGGGCTTTGGTGGCTTCATGCGGGGCTTGTGCTCCTGCAGCCCGCGTAATGGTGTGTAGCACCACTCTGAGTGCTAGATCCTCGATGGTGTGAATGTCTACCTTTCCGCTTCTAGATCTGGTTTGTGCCCCTGGGCACACCTCGCCATTACCTGCTCCATCTTTTCACCAGATGGTCTGCTCCCTGTCAGTATGGGCACCGGACCTCTGCGCGACAGTCCAGTTATAAAGTATACATCAGAAACCTCCAGTTCCAATACTTGATCCTGCAGCTTGAACACTTGTTCATCTACATCCCAAATACTGATCAGGTACTGTAGAAGCTCAGGTTGAGCTCGTAAGCAAGGTGTCAGGAAGAATTTCTTTATCCCACAATTTCTAAGGGCATTCATGCAAGTTTCATTCTCCATGGCTAATTCATCCTCTTCCCCATGCTCCCGCTCTCTCCATTCAATCACCATTTTGCTTGGTTGCCTGCATCAACATGATCAAAACCCTTGATTAGATCTCTGTCATTCTTAAAAAATTCACTTAAGTTACTCATAATTCATAAATTTTGGGCGAAAAATTCGGTTTCGCCGTTGGCGCGGGCCCTGTGTATATAAAAGCCCATTGGCGCGGGTCCGTGCCCGATACCCACGCCAATGGGCAGAGCCCTAAATTTTAAAATCCTTCCACATAAATCTAATGAGCAATGGGAAACTATTAGAAAATGGATTAAAATGGAGTACAGGGAAGCACCTCTTACCTGGAATGAACAGGAATCTGAATAGTAGCCA
Organism: Pinus albicaulis; assembly: GCA_034641835.2. NCBI lineage: Eukaryota > Viridiplantae > Streptophyta > Pinopsida > Pinales > Pinaceae > Pinus > Pinus albicaulis. Next base: position 1,647,060,240 of record CM076582.1, read on the forward strand.
AGATCCGTTTGCACACCAAACGGATCACTGTTGTTCTCCAATGAGGTAAATAGTAAAAGTAATTTTGTTTTTACCATTTGAGACTTATTTATAACTTTTTGAACTCTAATTAGCTTTAAAAAGTCATTTTTTATCAATATCTTAATATATTTTGTCGAAGATGGATTTTACACTTGCCTCTGTGTGCAGCAACAGGTTTGTACGCGACTTAAACGGTGAAATGAGTTGTATTTTATACTTTTTCAGACTCGGTAAAAACATGAAAAAGTCACTTTGGAGTCATCTTTCAGCTCTTTTCTGACTCTCTAAACATGAAAATATTGCCGAGGCCCTTGTCGTTTCGATCTTGTTAAAGTGGACGCGAAACGACATCTACCTAGTATACGTTTACCCCTTTTTCGGGTTGGGATAGATTATTTATGAAAAAGGAATACCCTAGCCTATCGCGACTAGGAGGTTTTCTCAGACATAGTTTTCTACCTTTTCGGATCTGAGGAACTATTTACGAAAAGGGACCATTGGAGTTTACTTTTCAGCTGTCTTTTCAAACTCTCTAAACATGAAAAGACGCTGAGTTCTTCCTTTGTCAAACTCGTTAAACCCCAATGACATCAGATTCAGTCGAAATGACGTTATTCGAGTCGCTCCTTCCTAGGGCTCGTTAAATGTACTAGGATGGACTTATATCACAAGCATATGCTATCCCCTTCAAGCTTGTCATCAAAAATAATTGGGGTACTCGCCAGAAATGGCGGGGAAAAATGGAACCAGCATCATTGTCGTGTCGGCAGTATGTCGCTCTTGAACATGGCACTTGTCTGCATTCGTGTCGGGTTGGGGACATCTCATCTCGTTTTCCACTTGCCTCCGTGGGTTTGGGTGATCCCTTTTGACCTCTCATCTGCTCTTTGCCTCGTCACTATGACCTCTGATCTTTTGATGTCAAATACTGCCAAGTCCACTGTCGTGCCGTTCATATGTTCAGGAGAAGTTGACCTCTGCGAGTACCAACCTTCCTCTGATTCTCATCTGATCTTAATTCACAAAGACATTATGTTCCTCTGTCTCGTGTCGATGATGTGGGAAACACTATGGCCCACCTTCAATCAAGGTCACTTCCTGTTGACTTCAGTTCATTATCCAGGAAGCTGATCTAGAGACTCCCTTCTGGTACCTTGGAGCCTGCATGCCTCAATGGAAGGTTCTTCGCATTCGACGTGAGGTTTTCATCATTGGCCTCTGATCGAGTGATTCTATGGGTGTTCGACGCCAGCTCATTTATTCACATGCCGTATATTGTACCTGTAGTACCTTGAGGGCCATCGTCATTATTGGTGGTACCTCTCACGTCTGTTAACAACTTTCATCATTGGCTGGTAATCAGACGATGTTCTTGCATGTTCGACTTCAGCTCACATATTCGCATGCTTGAACTTGTACTTTGTTCGGGTCGAGATGGAGCACAAGACCCTGGATTGTGTCTGTTGTAATCCAGGCTGCGATTTTGTGGATTACATGACTCACTTACTGGATGGCTGCGACCATACCTGAGTCTATTTATCGATCCTCACTGGATGGCTGCGTCCATACCTTGGATCTGGATTATTGTATACTCTGTTATGGATGGTTGCGCCCATACCTCACATATATCATGTATCTGAGACATCAATTGTACTTCTTCACACAGGTTTTCCGACGGCGGAGTTTTCAGTTAGACACGTTCTCGTAAAGCATTTCACCCCTCTCTCTCGTTCGGGCCTCATACTTTAGGGGGCATTTGTTACACAGTAATTTGTCACTGTCCCTGCAATCCCCGTCCCGCACATTGGAGGGCTCATTCCGTGACCTGTGAGCAGTGACATGGCTTGAAACCACTTTCATGACATCCCTTTGAACAAGAGCTTTCATTGCCCTGAAGACATCTCCTTGTGAAAAACCCAAAAAATGGCCCTTTTAGCATTGGCGCGAGCAAGCAGTTCAGTACTCGCGCCAATGAGGAAAATACTTCAAAGAGGCCGTGCCAGTTGGCGCTCTGTCCCAGAGTCGCACTCGCGCCAGCCAATTTGAGAGGTGTTTTTAAAAAAAAATGGCGGAAGTTTCGTCCTAACTAATTCCTAGACTGATATCTATCTTGAGTTGGGAGGTTTGGCTACGAATTTCCATAGCGAGGAAGTGGTTTGCCACCTCTCATGGAAGCTTCCTTGATGATAGGGCCAATCTCATGATTATAGGGATCCCAACTCCTCTTCCTCCATCTATAAAAGCTTGCCCATCTCCATGGCAAGCTAGTCTTCAAGTTCCCAAATTCCCAAGAGCCTTATGCTGCAAGAGCCTCCATAATTCCCTTAAGGCCAATTTTAAGCAAGGAGACTATCGTCAAGGTCCGAAGAGAGAAGTTTGTCCCATCCTTGACAGGCTTTTCGAGACGTGTTCTACTGGCGACCCCTCCGAAGAAGAATTCAGCGTTATAACTATGGTTGTAATTTTCCTTTGATTGATTATTAATGAACAACTATTGGTTATGGTTCCACTCTTGTTGTTGTTTATAATGATGAGTTATGTCCTTTCTGACTAACATATAGTTGCATCTACTGGATTTTACACTTGTGTTTGTTTTGTTTCTCGCATGTGCAGGTGTCCCATCACGGAGATCGTGGGGATCGTGATCTGCCAGAGTTGAGGAATGGGAGCGCCACCTCTTCTACAACGACTGCGTTGGATTCCAGGTAAGCCTTCGTCGCTAGTTGGTTTATTTGCAATTAGTAACCTGCGCTATAGCATGATTGATTGTTGCTAGACCCGGTCTGGGCTAGTAGGGATCGCCTCTGTCCGCAGAGGGGATTTACCTCCACAACAAAGAGGATTAACAATCACAGTGGTCTTTGCAGTGATAGCATGAGTAGATTTTGGGGCTTTTGCTGCTTCATACTTGGAAGGTTTGGATCCTCCAGGTTTAACAGACTTGGATCCTCCAGCTTTAGGTGTCATTTTATTTTTTGTCATTTTGAGATAACTAAAGCAAGATTATACAATTTTCTAGAGTTAATTTATTTAAACAGAGGGTAATTGAGCAATATTTGTAGGCAAAGATGATGGCAATGGGAAATTCAATGCTCAATTTAGGAATTTGGGACACAAGCAACAAGTTTTGAGACAAAAAACGCAGGTTTTATGAATGACTGGGGCTGCAAAAGAGATTATTTTAGGTATTCTGTGGGTTAAAAAACCTTTTGAACCGTGGAATTTGTCTTTCAAGGGTTTTGGACTGAGAAATTGGCTTTAAATAGCAATTTCCGGGAAAAAATTGTGAGGTTTTTCCCTCTTTTTTCAAGGTTTCAGACAAAATGAGATGGATAATTTTAGTATTTAAAACTTAATTGGTTCAAATTGGCGGTTTAAATAGTGAATCTTGCAGGCCAAATTCAGGAAAATACCTGATTTGCAGGTATCTTGATGCTTTGAGAAGGGTTTCTAAAGCTTTGGTGGTTCTTGCGGATTGGTCTGATTCGCTAATGCAGAGAATAGCTTTAATTAGTCTTCAAATAGTTGATCAACAGTTGAATTTGGTTTCTTCTTTGGGTAAAGGTCAATAATTTGAGCAAAAGGATTTTTTTTGCACAGTCGGGAAGCTTTTCATAGTCGGGAATGCAAATTAATGTTTAATAAACATCATAACAAAGGTTTTATCCTTTGATATAAATCTTTAAAAATTGTAATAAATGCAGGTCAAATTTGTGGCGGGAGCAGTTTTCTATTTGTGAACGCAAAAAACCACAGGTGGGTTTCGTGCTTACATTGGGAAGTAATTTGTTTTTATCAAAATGAACGCAATGCAATCATAATGTGACTCGTCATATGAGGCGGTAACGGGAAAACTGCCTATTTTGTGCTCGTTTGGGCATTTGGCAGTCGTTTAGTTTGTGAGCGCGAAACGCATCATCCATCGTCAGATTTGAGAAGTGGAAGCGAATGATCAGGATGAGTTTAGAAGTTGCGGTCAAAAGTTGTGGGATCGGGCGGCTTTATGCGCTGGGTTATGAAATAAAACCTTTATATTACATGAATTTATATCCAAGGTTTTATATCCAAAGGGTAATGCTTATATGCGTCAATATGGTTTAAAAGGGTTTGCATATATATAAAACAGATTTCATATATATGGTAATTAAATGGGAGGGATGCGCGTGAGGTGGGTTAATATAGGATTTAACCTAGGTAAATTTTATGTATAGCATAAGGCTATTACATATCGGGGAGAAAACACGGGAAAGGTTAACCTTTTAAAGGATTTAAAATCTTAATTGCATATTGGTAAAACCTTAGGTTAAAAGTTAGGATAAACATGGAATGGGCAATATTTTTGGGCATTTCAACACATAGGATATGTATGAAAGCGATTTTCTTATTGTTTATTTTATTATATAGTTTTTAAACCTATTGAATGGTTTAATAAACCATAGGGGGCGGGATATTTATATAATGTTAGTTTTATGCCAAAGGGGGTGTAATTGGGGTTTTTCATTTAAACATGTGGATAATTAACTTTGTCAAAAAAGCTTATAATAGTGGGTTTTGGGGATAATTAAATAAAAGGGGTTATAATAATAGGATAAGGTTTGTTTGTAAGGATTTAATAGAAATTAGAAGTTAATATGACCAAGGACAATGGAAACACCAAAATATACTTATATGACTAAGTAAAGTGATAATGTAAAAAGCCAAGCTTCATCATTTATAATTTGACCACTTTGACCTAGAATATAATATTTTTGGAGGGTTTTTATGTTTTTATGAAGGAAGGAGATTAATCAAGAGGGGATTTTCTTTTTCATTAAGTAAGAAGGTCTTTACTTATGAAAGTATATAAATGAATGAATGTAGGGTAAATGATGATAATTAGGGATTATTATAGGAATTCAACACTTTTAACTTAACAGTCATTGAGCCTTGGGTCCGGTCCCAACAAAATTCAGAGAAATGCTCTGAGCCTCTTTGACTGGAAGTTTAGAATGCATAATAACTATAGGGGAGGGGAAATTAGTTATTTTTTTCCGGTGATGAATATTTACAAGATTCTTCCCACTTCTTTCTACCTACCCAAATTTTAATCTAACATTTTTTCTTCCATTTTGTAGGTGCATTTGAGCGAGCAACCTTGAATATTTTATTCTTTTGAAAGTAATAAAAACTATCTAAATCTACCTTATATCATCTGAGGGCTCAGATTAAACTGAAGAGCTCCTCTTTATTCTCTACCTATCTACTGATTAGTCAGGATTAAACTGTCTGACTAATCTTTATTCACTATTCTACAACAATAAAATTGAAATATGACAAGTCAAGATTAAGTAGTTCAATTCATCATGGATTATGACATTTATTGACACTCTGCCATAATCATTAGTAACAAAGTAAAAAGTAGTGGCATTTGGACTTGCACACTTTCATGTTTTATTTCTTTTTCTTTGGGGTATATTATTTTTTCTAAGTCCTTTGATCTTTCTTTTAGGACTTTTACCCTCTTTTTGATTTTTGATTTTTTAATTTTTTACAAAATATGGGAAAACAACTTGCAGAAAGCAAGGTATGTACATATTTACAAGACTATCATAAGTCAATTCCAAATTTTGAATCCTATACTCATAGGACCCTAACAACGGCTTCACATGGGGATGAAATTTCCTGGTGAAATGTCAAGAACTCTAAGATAGTAGCCTTCCATTTTGACCATGATGATCCTGTAACTGTCTTTTGATTTTTGCAAAAGCTCAAAATTATGACATTTTACTCTTAAAATCTTAGGGCCTTCACTCTGGGCTTCAACTTTGGAAAGAAAACATCCAATCCAATCTACAAACTGCAATGGATAATTACAATGATATAAAAGGAAATTAGGACTAACTATTAGTTAACTCAGAGAAATAGTAGTGTTCGAGCATTCTACCATTCACTAGTCCTTCTGGAATTTCTGTTCCATCCAAATTCCTGATGAAAAATGCATTGTTACCTATGTGCCCATAAATGACATAAGGCCCTTTCCATAGAAAGTCAAAATGTCCATGTTTTCCTTTTTCTTCTGTCCTGGAATCCCATTTTAACACTTTACCTCCTATGGAAAAGTCATCTTCTTTAGTTCTCTTATCAAATATTTTCTTGATTTTCTCTTGAATGAGTTGAGAATTTTCATATACTTCTTCCCTAGTCTGTTGCAGATGAATAGTATGATTTATCCTTCTCTGTATATCATTAAGTTCTACTTGTGATTCTTGGATAATTTTCATTACTGGAACACCTAAAGATGATGGGAAAACTGCATCCATCCCATATACAATTTGGTAAGGAGATGTTCCAATTGACTTCTTGGTAGTAAGTCTATTTGCCCATAAGGCATAGACTAACTTCTTATTCCAAGTTTTCTTATTTTCTTCAAGTAGCTTTTTGATGATACTCACAAGGCTTTTATTTGAAAATTCAGCTAGGCCATTTCCCTGAGGGTAATAAGAAGTAGAGTGGCCTAGGGTTATATGGTACTTGTGACAAAAGGAAATCATTTTCTTATATTTAAATGCAGCTGCATTATTAGTAATAATTTTCTATGGGCATCCAAATCTAGATAAAATGTTGTTTTCTAGGAAAGATATAATGACTGAGTTAGTGGCTTGTCTGGTTGGAATGGGTTCAATCCACTTAATGAAATAATATGTGGCAGTCAATATCCATTTGTGTTGGCCAGAGGATGGAGGGTGAATTTCTCCAATGATGTCTAAACCCCATTGTTGAAAAGGCATCTCAGTAGAAATAGGTTTGAGTGGTAAAGGTAACAACTTCCTTTTTCCATCAAAAATCTGACATTTGTGTCATGAAGTAACAAATTTTTTCACATCAAAAAATAATGAAGGCTAGTAGAAACCAGCCCTAAGAATTTTATCTGTTGTACTTTTCCAGTATAAGTGTCCTCCACAATCACCTGCATGAAATTCTCCAAGAATTTTGTCAGCTTTTGATTTTAGTAAACAGTTAAGTAAAATTCCACTTTGTTCTTTCCAATAAAGCATATTATCTAGAATACAATATCTCATTGCTTTAAGTTTGATGAATCTAGATTTAGTTCTAGTTAATTCAGGAGGAGCTTGTAAATTTGTAAGTACAAAGATAATATCTGAGTAACATGGTTAGTCTAGAAAGGCTTCACTGATCGATGGAGTCGCCATCTCTTCCTGGTCATTAATCTGGGCAATAAAATTTATATCCAAAGCATTACAATTGGATTCAGCCATTAGTCTAGCTAAACCTTGTCCTTTTATGAGCTTGGTTGGTTTAATCTCTATGTCATATTCAAGGATAGTGGCAATCCACTTTCCTCTTCTTCCATCTGGCCCATCCTGTGTAAGAATATCTTTGACTACGGAATTGGGGACATAGGCAATAATGTAGGAGTAAAGAATATATACTCTGAAATATTTTCTGGCTTTAACCAAGGCTAAAGCTTGTTTTTCCATTATGTTATATCTCAAAGGTGCATCTCTAAGGGTTTTACTGAAAAATGTTATAGGTTGTTCAAAACCTTGGTCATTTTTTGTAATAAGACTACAGCTATGGTATGTTCTGAGGAAAATGAAAAGATTATAAAATCTTTCTTGAAGTCTGGGCTGATTAGGACTGGTGTTTTTGTTAAATCATGTTTAATGGATTCGAATGCCTATTTTTCTTCAACTGTCCATTTTAAAACAGAGTCCTTTTTTAACATGTTATTCAGTTCTTTGATGATTTCTGCTAGATTAGAAATAAATCTTCTCAAAAAGTTAATTTTACCAAAAAATGCTTGTAACTCTTTGATGTTCCTAGGTGGGTGAATTTGCAGTATGGCTTCTATCCTTGTTGGATCTATCCTGATACCTTCCTTTGAAATTATGTGTCCAATTAGTTTTCCTTCTTCTAGTCCAAAAAGCGTTTTCTTAGGATTTAATGATATACCAAATTTTCTACACTTAATGAAAACTTGTCTCAGATGATCCAAATGTTCATTATTTGACTTAGAAAAAACAGTAATATCATCTAAATAAATAACCAAGAATTCATGTATTTTATTAGCAAAGGCTATGTCCATAGCCCTCTGAAAGGTAGCTCCAGCATTCATCAAACCAAAAGGCATTTTCACATACATGAAAGTGCCCCAAGGAGTGGTTAAAGTTGTCTTAGGTTGATCTTCTTTTTGAACAAGTATCTGGTTATATCCCAAGAAACCATCTAATAAAGAAATCCTAGAAGAACCAACTACCCTATGTAAAATATGATCCATTTTGGGTAAAGGGTAATTGTCCTTTAAAGACACTTTATTAAGATTCCTGAAATCTACACATAATGCGATTTCACTAGTTTTCTTTCTTGTAGGTACTAAGTTAGAAACCCAATCAGAATATCTGATTTGTGCAATGATTTGGGCATCATACATGCGTTTAACTTCCTTTTCAATCAAAGGTAATAAGACAGGATTAATCCTCCTTAATTTTTGTATAAATGGTTTCTGATCATATTGTATAGGAATCTTGTGTTGAATTATGTTTGTGTCATATGCTTTTAAATCTTCATAACTCCATGCAAACACATCTTGATATTCTTTTATAAGTTCCATATATTTTGTTTTTCTTGAGGGGGTAAATTTTTTGACAATTTGATCATTTTTGGTTTTGTGTCTGTCCCAATGTTACATTCTTCAATGTCAGACTTGACTAGTTCCATTTTAGGCTTTTTGGGCACATCATTGCAATCAAACAAGTCCTCCAAAGGAGTAAACCCTTACGTAAAAAATTATCTTTTAAATCCAACATTTCAATTTCATCTTCAATTATTTCCTCTATATCTACCTTCTCTAAGTTATCTATGTCAAATTGGGTAAATACAGTGGGTTTGGTAAGTTTATGTACATCTATATTATCTATTTTACAATTAATATATGAATCTAAATTACACTCTAAATCTAAATTACCATCTAAGTCTATGTTACAGTTTTGAAATTCCTCCTCATTATTCAAAAAATGGTAAATATGTTCATCTTTAGAGAAAATTTGCCAGTATTTAACATTGTCTAGGACAATGGGTCTATATTTAACTTCAACAGTATATCTATGTGTTGGTTGAAAAAGTAAGTTACATGTGCTAGAAAAAGTTGCTAGGAAATGTGCTTGCAAATTTTGTTTTCTTGGAATAGTAGCAAACTTACATTCTAATAAATCATCACATAAATCAATTGTTGCATCTCTATATCTAGCTAATCTAGGATTATGAATATAATAATCTCCATTTACTTGTTTAATGATTAAATCCGAATCTCCCATAATTAAAATTCTTTGACCTCCTAAATTTCTGATGATTTGAAGGCCTAAGATAAGTGCCTCATACTCTACCATGTTATTGGTGCATTTAAAGTTGAGTCTAAAGGCTTGTCCTTCCGAATGACTGGTCTCAATGTTTGTGATCCACACTCCAGCTCATGCTCATGACTTGTTCACTGAACCGTCAAAGTCTAAGTGCCAAAGGGCTTGATGGAAAATATTATCATTGTTTGGTTTAGGCTTTATGTCAATTAATTCAGTTTGGATTTTAATATTATCAAAGTTACATAAAATGAAAGAATCAAGATCAATTGGTGTTGAGTAAATTGGGTAATTTATTGATCTCTCAGCACTGCTAACCATGTATTTCATTAGAGTTTCTCTGTAAATTTTCTTAGGTTTTCCAAACACTGTTATGGTGGCATAGCTCATGTCTAATTGTAGAGATCCCTGCAACTTAGCTCCCCATGAGTAAGAAAGAAGCATACCATACTTTGGTGGGATGTCAGATACTAAAATATCCATGACCATACTTTTTACCGGGATACTAAACCAAATTCACACATAAGTCTTTTATCAATCCTATGCACTTAACCTTGCTTGAATCAAAAGAGAATAAATCTTTATAAGGCCTTGTCATTTCTAAATTCAGAGTTTCCATGATAGCTTTTAGCATTAAGTTGTGGGAAGCTCCTGAATCTAACATTGCATTATGTAAAATTTGATCGTGAATAGTAAGAATTATATAGAAGGGAGGAATTGAACCATCTGAATGTTTACCATTTACATCAGGGCCAAAAATTAATTCAGGCTAATCATCATTTAAATTAATAGAATCTTTACCATCATTCACATTCAAAGTTTCAGTAATTGTTGATTTATATAAGTCATTTTTTATCAATTTTGTCAAAGGAATTGGTATCTTTAACTTTGCTATTTCAGTTTGAATATTAAATGCTGGTTGAGACTTACTAATTTTAATTAGTTCATCTTTTGTGACAGTTATTTGAGTGGGTTTTTCAGGAATTTCAGCAGATGTACTTTTATCTTGAGTTGTCCTATTGTTCTCTGTTTGAGTTTCTTGACTTTTGCTGTCTTTAGTTCTATTTTCATGGACAGATTCAAGGGCAACAATATTTTTTCAAATTTTGAACTTTTAGCAGAAGCTTTATTGTTAACAGTTTTAGGATTTGCTGATTTAGAATTAGCAGGATTCTTCTTTGGATCAGGAATTGTTGATTTTACTGAACTAGGGGCTTTGGTAGTATTGGCCTTTTGGGCATTACTCGAGGATTGAGCCACTTCTTCAGTGATGTGAAAAATTTTCGGACTTGGCACTTTTTTAGGACTGGGAGGATTGGAATTCTGCTTGTTTTCCCTTGGGAGAATTTGCAAAATCTTTGTTTTTGGTGCTTCTACATTCTTTTTAGTTTGATTTTGAGAAGAGTTTTTTGTAGAAGTTTCATTGTTTTTTCTGTTTCTAAGGTTATACCGACTGTGAATTTCATTAATAGCGAAGTCATAACCTTGTTTGAAATCAAAGGATTCACTAGATTCTACTTTGATTTTTTGAAGCCCAAAGAGTTCTTGATTCTCCTGTGTGAGGAAAATAGTGTTTTCTTCATCTATCCCCATTATTAAATTGATGTTATCCTCATCTTCGTCATTATTATGAGAAATCTCAGCATAGTTCTCTTGGAATGGGGGCCTAATGTTTTGATCTGGAGCAACTTCCTTAGCTTTTCCAAGGTTATTGTTTTTTCTGATGTTGGGATTTCTAATTTGTGGCTGGTTATCCCATTGTGGTTTTCTCTCAATGTTGTCTAATCTTTCAACTACTCTTTCTAAAGTTTTAGCAAAAAATTCAAATTTACCATCTGAGTTTGAATTTTCTTCTTTGATTGTGACTCTTCTTTCATTCCTAAGTCTGGATTTTCTAGCTAGAATATTAAATTCTACACTAACAACATCTAATTTCATTTGTTCTAATTTTTCAGCATCTCTCTCTCTTAGTTGGTAGGCCATATCTGGATCAAATCCATCAGGGAATTTAAGAAGTACAGAATATGGTGCAGGTTTAAGATCTACAGAAATAGAATTATAGACACTGTTATATCTAGTGCAGTAATCCTGAACAGAATCATTAGGAGCTCTTTTGAAAGAATCAAACTCAGATAAAATTTGCAAAGGGTTCTTTTTCTTTTCCCATTTATTTAAAAATGCTCTATGAAATGCAGCTAAATTAGCTATACTACCAGCAACTAAATTTTTAAACTATTTCTTAACTTCCCCAGGTACTCTTTGAGCAAACAACCTCATCTGAACATTTGATTCATCTATTTCATAGATTTCACAATAGTTTGTCATTCTGGTAACATGTTGTTGAGCAGTGTATTGTGACAAGCCATCAAATAAAGGTATATTATTTTGGTAATCAAGGGGCATATCATGAATGTTTTGAGGCAAAACAAGGGGTGCATATTTGACATCCATAGCTTGAAGCTTAGCTGAGCTAGGGGGTATACTAGAAATGATAGGAGATGTGCTAGTTATAGTAGTTGATGTGCTAAAAGCTGTACTTGAAGAACTTGGAAAAGAGGTCGGTATATATATGGAATTAGTTGGAAAAAATGTAGTGCTTATAAAACTAGTGGATGCAGTGGATTGAGTGAATGAAGGAAAAACTATCTTAGGCTGCAAAGGCAACTTAGGAATAAATGGTTCTACGGATGAACTTCCAGCGGAATCTAAAAATGAGGTGACAACATACAAAGTTGAATCTAATGCTGGAATTATTGTTGTATGCAATTGAGAAACTAGAGGCTTAATGTGAGATAATAAATGGGATAATTTAATAGCTTCATAAATTTCTTTAATAAATGTGACATTAATCCTTTCTATTTGACTTTGAGATTCAAATTTATCTGATTTTATTTTTGCTGAAATAATATTCTTTTTTTCTTTCAAGAAAGAAGTAAAAATAGGATCTATTACAGTATCTTTTAACTCAGTTTCAGATTTAATTTTAAACAATGATTGTTCAAACTTCAAATCAAAACCAATATCATATAAGCTTACTAATTCTTTGGGTAAAGAATTAACTTTTCTTAATGGTACTTCAGTTTCTAAATTAACAATTTGTTTTTTCTTTTTGTTTTTTCCAATCTGTTCTAGGTTATCTACTATAACTGCAGGCTTAGGATCCGAATTAGACCTGGTATAGTAGGTTTTCCTAGAAGCCATAATGACTGTTTATGAATACCCACAACCCTTAAAAATAATCTTAAAGTAAAAAGATAAATGAAAGATATTCCTTTAAGACTAATTTTAAAACTGGAGATTGGTTAGTTCCCCAGCAGAGTCACGAGTATGTTATCACCCTAAAAATTTCTCAAGATTGTTGGCTTTTGGTTTTTATTTAAATAAAACTAGGGGTAACCACAAACCTACTTTGGAAATTTAGGATCTAGCCTTCCTAAATTTCAGAGAGGGCTCTCTCTTTATGATTTAACTTTGTTTTTTGTTTAATGTTTTAGGCTAGTTATGATAGAACAATTGGTTTTGATTTTGAAATGTTTGGTGGAAAATAAGATTACTTAAAGACAAATTAAAGAGGGATCTACTAGTCCATTGGGCTATGGAGTTAAAGTCTAGCAAGCAGAACTAGAAGGCAAGGTAGATAACCCTCAGAGATTTGGATAGATTGTTTTGATGAAATGGCTTGTTTCGGGATAAAGGGCAATGAAGGATCCTTTGATCCAGAAAAAGAGGAAGGAGGCAGGGGTCAAACGGGACTAAGAGAAATTAAGAATTCCTAAATCCAGAAATCAACAGAAAACATTTAAATGATTAATTAGTTAAGACAGGGAGTTCTTACACTAGTCCTGAAGTAATTCTCCTAATTAATCATTAAGATTGAACAACATATTTGAAATTGTATGTAATTCAGAATTGAAACAATGACAAGATAGATGCACTCTACTCTTCAAATTATTTCATGAATCCTGAATTATGAAGTCCAATTGGCTATTGTCTAGACTGCTACTTTGAAATCAACACATGTGAGCCTCCAACGTACCAGAAAAATGTCTATAATGTTCGTAGCAATTTTATTCCACACTAAACACTTCATAAACTGAAGTATTTATACAAATGTTTATTACAAATATCCTAGAGAGATCTAGGAACAACTCTAGGAAATATAAAATATCTTTACACATTAAGAGGGACAACTACTCAACAACATTAGCAAGCTGTCCTCTTATCTATAAAAAATAGAACTATCATATCTAACAAAACTGTTTGTTGAATAGCTATTCATGCTTGCTGCCATATTGCAAAATATCTTTTTGGAAGATGACTTCACTGCTACTCTTTCCACTTATACTCTTTGACATTGTACTTCATCCCTGAGGTTCTTTCACGTTATCATGTTACTACTGTAAAAAAGGGAAGTTACAACAGTCAAAATCAACTGGCTATTTTTTCTCTCTGATACACTTTGACTCTGCTCTTTCACTCTGATACTATTTAAACTGATATTTTAACCTTCAACTACTGTAAAAGGAGAATTCTCAGCAGTAAAAAATCAAAATCAAACAACTGTTTTATTTTTTTTTCTCAAACTGACTGCTTCATCTGCACTCTCTTTCACTATTTTGCTTCTTTGTTGCTATGATAAATCTGTAAACACCTACCACTGTTTAGCATCTGGTATTTCTATACTTTTTAATTTTCTGAAGTTCTCATCAACATCAGTATACTTGGAAAAATTTGGTTTTGATAACAAATAGATGCTTGATTTCATGTTGAAGGAAAAACAAGTCTTCAATATACTGGAGAACAACTTTCCCTGTTGGAGAGCCATGTGGCAGTGGCCTATTAACCTGTTCTTTGACATGGTCCCTTATCTTTTTGTCATATTCTTTCTGGTCCATCAGCTTATCAATGAAGACATGGATTTCTGGAATACCAGCATGTCTTATCATAGTGTACTTTGCTAAAAACTTGGTAATGGAAAAATTCATGGCATCACATTTTTCTTTCAAGTTGTTCATTAGAGTTTTCTTTGTCAAAACTTTCTTGATTTGCAATATAGTCTCTGTCCTGTCCTGTATTTTTAATTCCTCTAGCTCAGTCCTATTCTTACTGTTTAAGAAAGTGATTAGCTTTAATGCCTGTGCTGGTTTATCTGCTAATTCTTTTGTTGTCTTTTGTATTTCAACTTGAGCTGCTAGAAGGAGGTCTCTCTGTTCATATATTATCTGGATTGATGACCACTGAATATGTATAGCTTCAATAATATTGGTCCATAGGTGATTTATTATGTAAAAATCTGTGTAGTGAAACTCAAATCCTTTTGAAGGCCTTTGAATTGCTCTACAAGACTTTTAGCTCTTTGTTCATAATTGTTGGCATTAATCAATGCTGCTTTATTGGAAACTTCCATGTTCTGAATAAGTTTCTTCAAACTGTTAATTTCATTATTTTTCAGAGACATTTCCTCCATTTCTTTGACTATTTTCCCTGCATCATTTTTCTGTTGTACCTGTGATGTTGAGGATTCTGTATTGGAAGTAGTCACTGATTACACTGACACTACAGTTTCCAGTGGCTCTTTGGGTGCTAACTTTTCTCCTAGTGTAGAAGGAACAACAGCAGTAATAATAGGTATGACTATAGGAATGGTGGAAGTATCAGTTTCCTTCATAGTTTCTTTTTCTTTCATTAGTATATCCAATTGACTTTCCATATCCTTGATTTGGGCAGTTAGCTTTATGATTAACTTCATCATATCTTCTTTCTCTTTCTGTTCTTGAAGTATATCCTTGCTCTGTGGGTGCTCACTTTGAGGAAGTTTTAACTATTTCCTCAAAGCATCAATATCATCATTTTTCTTCTTTATTAATACTTTAGAAGCTTGTAAATTTGATGGGTCAAATCCTATTTGCAAAATCAAATCTTCTAAGGCCTTGATCCTTAGATCTTTTTCATATAAAGAGAATTTCTCAAGTTTCAATTGGTCTTGTAGGTTGATAATGGTATTCTTAAAATTGGTTACACTCATGGCTTTTGTCACCACAGTGGAATATAGCATCTCAGAGATATGTCTGTGGAATTCTATCTGATCCAATTCATGCACTTCTTTAGTATCTACTTCAAATTCCATCCTTTTGTAGTCAACCACTGTTTTTGGGGTTGAAGTAGTTGGTTGTAAATAGGACATGATTATCTTATTTGAGGAGTAATCAAATGTTGTAAGCAACCTATCCTGATTTCCTGGCTTCTGTTTGAGAAATTGAGAATAAATCTCACTTTTGATTTCCTCATTCCTTTGTTTTATCTGCTTATATATTTCTTTGATGTCCAAATATTTTTCTTATGCTTTTTGAGAGGAAGAAGCTTCTATATTAATCTGCTTTTCAATCATCTAAGTGTTTGATCCTTTACCTGCTGCTTTTTCCCTTTCAATCTCTGTCAAAGTCTCCTTAATTATTGTAGTGGCCTCATCATTGCTAACTTCTGGTTCATCTTAAACCTCAATAAGTGTTTCTTTCCCTATGGAACCAAATCTTAGCCTTTTATTGTAGATGAGCTTGAACTTAGTATCTGAAGTAGTTTCTACTGTGCAGGCTCCCTCATCTCTGCTTCTTTTGTTTGAAGACTCTAACTGTTTAGAAGTTACCACAGTAAGTGTGGTATCCATTTTTCCTGTTGGCTGTGTATTTGCAGTTAAATCAACCAATGTATTTTATTCCCATTCTGTCTGATTAGCAAAATTTTCAATATCAGGCTTTGGCTCATGTATAAAAGGAGGTAATTTACACTTAACTTTTATACTGCTTAAAAGACCTTGGTGGTCATAATTCCAAGGGAAACTCACATGGAATTTCAGTTTTGACAATCTCTTTTCTATCTCTTTTTCAGCATCCCTATTAGTCACTATGAAAGGTCCAATCTGATTTTTTAATTTGAACTGAGTCTTCTTTTTGGATGCCATGAAATTGATGGCATCAACATTCAAAACATGTCTCAAATACTCTAAAGCAAAGACTATGATAGTCAAAAACTTAGGTAACTTATATGGAAGCAGATTGTTTCCAAAGATTCTTAATTCAGTGTGCTTCTCATACAAGTACCAATCTCCCATTTTACATTGCTCTGAAAACTGTAATATCCTTTTCATTTCTTCATTTACCCTAGGTTGTTCTAATTTATGCCTCAAATTCATAGCTGGCCTAATGAACAAATCTGTTAAATCTGTGTAGTTGTATTCACTTCCTTCTTTTCTCAATAGTGATGTCGAAAAGACAACTGATAGAGGCTGTCCCTCTACATTCATTTTCTGCAATGCTATTGGAAAGTGTTCTACTTGTGAGAATAAGAAAAAATGGAATAAATAGGAAGAATACCTAAATACCCCTTCAGTGGGTAACTTTGTCAATTGATGGTGTATGGAATCAGTTATAAACCTGGCAAAATCAAAGATCACAGCAGGAGGCTCAACAGGAGACAAAGTGGATAAAAACCCAAGGATTTACTCATCATTAAACTCATCAGTGAAATAGCCCAATATGAAAGATAACATAGAAATTACATGCCTAGAACCTTCTGGAAATTTGGAAGTGGAATAGGGAGGTTTCAGCTTTGGAATATCCACATGACTAGGCATGAAGTTCTGAAAAATCATGAATCTTTTAGGGAAATATAACCCTAAATATAACTGATTCAATGCTTCAATGGATAAGGGGACTACCCTAGGGTCAAACTGTAACTGCAACATTTCATTGATTTACTCTGCAGTGATAGAAAAAAGGATTTCCCTGTCAGTATTTACAATTGATCTTTGGTCTGAGACATAATACTTTTGGCACATTCTTACTAGGTCTTGACCAAGATCTGTTACTGGGACTACATATTTGGGTAAATTTTTATCCCAGAGAGGCATTTCTTATTTATCTAGAAACTTTCATAGCACCAATTGTGTACTTCTAATAGATTAAATTCTACTAGAGGGTCTACAATTTTGTAATCCAAATCAATTAAAGGGATAACTTCTTCATTGGACACTGGAGGTTGAAGAGGATTAATAGTCACAGTGGTCTTTGCAGTGATAGTAGGAGAAGATTTTGGGGCTTTTGCTACTTCAGACTTGGGAGGTTTGGATCCTCCAGGTTTAGCAGACTTGGATCCTCCAGCTTTAGGTGTCATTTTCTTTTTTGTCATTTTGAGATAACTAAAGCAAGATTATACAGTTCGCTATAGTTAATTTATTTAAACATAGGGTAATTGAGAAATATTTGTAGGCAAAGATGATGGCAATGGGAAATTCAGTGCTCAGTTTAGGAATTTGGGACACAAGCAACAATTTTTGAGACAGAAAATGCAGGTTTTCTGAATGACTGGGACTACAAAATAGATTCTTTTAGGTATTTTGTGGGTTAAAAAACCTTTTGAACCATGGAATTTGTCTTTCAAGGGTTTTGGACTAAGAAATTGGCTTTAAAATGAAGTTATCTGTAAACACCAATTTATGGGAAAAAATTGTGAAGGTTTGCCCTCTTTTTTCAAGGTTTCAGAAAAAATGAGATGGACAATTTTAGTCTTTAAAACTTAATTGGTTCAAATTGGCGGTTTAAATAGTGAATCTTGCAGGCCAAATTCGGGAAAATACCTTATTTGCAGGTATCTTGATGCTTTGAGAAGGGTTTCTGAAGGTTTGGTGGTTCTTGCAGATTGGTCTTAATCGTTGATGCAGAAAATAGCTTTAACTAGTCTTCAAACAGTGGGTCAATAGTTGAATTTGGTTTCTTCTCTGGGTAAAGGTCAATAATTTGAGCAAAAGGATTTTTTTTTCACAGTCGGGTGGCCTTTCACAGTCGGGAATGAGAAATAATGTTTAATAAACATCATAACAAAGGTTTTATCCTTTGATATAAATCTTTAAAAACTGTAATAAATGCGGGTCAAATCTGTGGCGGGAGCGGTTTTCTATTTGTGAACGCAAAAAACCAGAGGTGGGTTTTGCACTGACATTGCGTAGTAAGTTGTTTTTATCAAAATGAACACGACGCAATCAAAATGCGACACGTCATATGAGGCAGTGACGAGAAAACTGCCTATTTCGCACTCATTTGGGTGTTTGGCAGTCGTTTAGTTTGTGAGCGCGAAACACATCGTCCACCATCAGATTTGAGAAGTGGAAGCGAACGATCAGGATGAGTTTAGAAGTTGCGGTCAAAAGTGTGGGACCAGGCGGCTTTATGTGCTGGATTATGAAATAAAACCTTTACATTACATGAATTTATATCCAAGGTTTTATATCCAAAGGGTAATGCTTATATGTGTCAATATGGTTTAATAGGGTTTGCATATATATAAAACAGATTTCATATATATGGTAATTAAATGGGAGGGATCTGCATGAGGCAGGTTAATATAGGATTTAACCTAGGTCAATTTTATGTATTGCATAAGGCTATTACATATCGGGGAGAAAACACGGGAAAGGTTAACCTTTTAAAGGATTTAAAATCTTAATTGCATATTGGTAAAACCTTAGGTTAAAAGTTAGGATAAACATGGAATGGGCAATATTTTTGGGCATTTCAACACATAGGATATGTATGAAAGAGATTTTCTTATTATTTATTTTATTATATAGTTTTTAAACCTATTGAATGGTTTAATAAACCATAGGGAGCGGGATATTTATATAATGTTAGTTTTATGCCAAAGGGGGTGTAATTGGGGTTTTTTATTTAAACATGTGGATAATTAACTTTGGAAAAAAAGCTTATAATAGTGGGTTGGGGGGATAATTAAATAAAAGGGGTTATAATAATATGATAAGGTTTGTTTATAAGGATTTAATACGTAAATTAGAAGTTAATATGACCAAGTACAATGGAAACACAAAAATATATTTATATGACTAAGTAAAGTGATAATGTAAAAAGCCAAGCTTCATCATTTATAATTTGACCACTTTGACCTAGAATATAATATTTTTGGAGGGTTTTTATGTTTTTATGAATGAAGGAGATTAATCAAGAGGGGATTTTCTTTTTCATTAAGTAAGAAGGTCTTTACTTTTGAAAGTGTAATGAATGAATGTAGGGTAAATGATGATAATTAGGGATTATTATAGGAATTCAACACTTTTAACTTAAAAGTCATTGAGCCTTGGTTCCGGTCCCAACAGAAGTCAGAGAAGTGCTCTGAGCCTATTTGACTGGAAGTTTAGAATGCAGAATAACTATAGGGGAGGGGAAAATAGTTATTTTTTCCCAGTGATGAATATTTACAAGTGTTGGATGGATGATTCGTTCTTGCTGACAAGACAGACCTCCCAAGTGTCCTACAGACAGTGAGCAACAAACAGACAAACAAAAACTATTTTCTCTAGATAATATTCGATTCATTAATTAGCTACAAAAGGGGTTTTGAAGACCTACCTATAGTCCAGCGCTGTTTATAATGATCTTCTTTCTAGTTGCTTGAGAGAGTCGTCTTCAAAGATCTGCAATCACAAACATGGAAAAAATCAATAGCACCTGCATAGGATAAACTAATTCACGAATCATATGTCTATCAATATGATCAAGGAATTCAAGAAATAAGATAATTAATTAAATAACTCATTGATAAAACATGATAAACAAGCTACTTAGTTAAATAACTCATTGAGAAAATGGTATTCATTCGTATTATCTTTGATGAAGAAAGAGCCTTACAACCATGTCCACCTTGATGTCGTACATACCTTCCTAGGGTCCAGAACAGGCGTTTCCTTTACTCTGAAAAGCTTTGCACTCTCTCAGCTAAAATACAGATGGGTGTGTAATCATTCCCATATAATGATCAGTTAAGAGAGTCTGAGTTTCTACAACATTTCTCCTCAAAAATTGTCAAAGTCTCACTCAATCTCAGTCAGTCTTGAAATTGAACCAAAGCTTCAATTTATAGGACAAGGAAAGTGGTTACAGCTCCAAAATGGAAGGGATAGAGTCCCCTTATCAAGGGATTAAGTTCCAAAATCCAAGGAATAGGCTCCTTTAATGAAGGAATGAATGTTCATGATAATGGAGGGAGTGAAGCTTCGACTAGATAACGCCTTCTAGAATCTTCCAGCTGGGAGAATATTCGACCAATTGGGCTTCTAGAACTTACTTTTTCACTCATTTTACCTTTTGTAGGGGTCCGTAGTTTTAATAAACAAAACATGTGGTAGATACCGCAGTTTTCCTTCACAAAAGGTGTGGTACCGCAGGTAATGGCTAGGAAAAGTGAAGAGTTAGGTTTTTTATGATTTTTATGAGCTTTTATCCAAATCCAAGACTTAGTTTAGGAACTTTGGGGTTTTTGACTTCTGAGGGAGCATGATATAGGTGTTGATAGACCCATATGAATAGCTAAATGTCATGGTGATAAATTTTAGTTTAACAACAAGCTTCTTCCCACTTCTTTCTACCTACCCAACTTTTAATCTAACATTTTTTCTTCCATTTTGCAAGTGCATTTGAGCTAGCAACCTTGAACATTTTATTCTTTTGAAAGTAATAAAAACTATTTAAATCTACCTTATATCATTCGAGGGCTCAGATTAAACTGATGAGCTCCTCTTTATTCTCTATCTATCTACTGATTAGTCAGGATTAAACTGTCTGACTAATCTTTATTCACTATTCTACAACAATAAAATTAAAATATGACAAGTCAAGATTAAGCAGTTCAACTTATTATGGATTATGGAATTTATTGACACTCTGCCATAATCATTAGTAAAAAAGTAAAAAGTAGTGGCATTTGGACTTGCACACTTTCATGTTTTATTTCTTTTTCTTTGGGGTATATTATTTTTTCTAAGTCCTTTGATCTTTCTATTACCCTAAAAACTGTCACCTTGACATTCTGCTAACTGTATGAGCTCATTAACACTCATACATACCTCCTCTGCAAGTCTTACAACCTTTACTCCTCATGTCAAACCCTAAAGCAGGAGTCTCCTCTACTTTGATAAGTCTTGCACTCTTCCTCCAGGAGCACATAGAGTTATGTGATCTTTCCTCTCAAAATCTCAGCAGAAAGAAGTCTAAATCTCAACAACACTTCAACTCAATCACCCATAAAGCTTGAACTCCAACTTTCCATCTCCAAAATCTAACCCTTTGAGGCTACCCAATGCCTCCTTTTATAGAGCAGATGAGGAGGTTAGGATTCCACCTTTGTAGGGATAGAATCCTCCTTCAAAGGGATAGAATCCTCACATCAAGGGATTAGTTCCTTAAGGTGAGGGATACATGCACCTTATCAAAGTGTACTCATCCCCAAAAAATTTCATCTAGAACCTTCTAGAATTGACCTCAAACCAACTTTTTAACTTTACGTTCTCACCTTTTTTACTTTGAGGAGGGTACACAGGCATTGGAAAGGAAAAATACGTTCTAGAATGCAGGTAAGCAGTGTATTACCTGCATACCCAAGCTAGGAATGCAGGCAGGCTTCATGTTACTTGCGTACCCAAAGTTTCATAGATTTTTAGGGTTTTTCCTCCTGTTTTAGGGCTTGACATGAGGAGTAAAGGTTGTAAGACTTACAGAGTAGGTATGTATGAGTGTTAATGAGCTCATACAGTTAGCGGAATGTCAAGGTGACAGTTTTTAGTGTAACAGATTGCCCCCTAAAGTGTGAAGTCTGGAATAGATGAAGATGAAGTCTGTCATATATGAAGAGTGAAGTACTTTATCATTTCAAGGATCATCCTGTGGACACCCCAGTCGGAACTGTAAAAACATTCAATGAAAAATATATATATGTAAACATATCATCACTGAGGTCGGCATTCCCATACTCAGATCAAAAACTAACTAAACTTGTTCTCATACAGAAATGATTTTAATATTACATCAATAGTGTAGACACAGCATGGGCACAACCATCTATAATGAATAGTCTACTGTATAATAATAAAAATCCTCGCAGCTTGGATGGTGGAAACTAGATCCAGGGTCTTGATTTCTGCTTCCCAAACTAGTACGATTCTATCCATGCGATTAAATGTGTTGAAGTCGAACATGGTAGAAACCACTTGATTACTAGTCAATGATGCGAACTGTTAACAAGTGTGAGAGAAACCACCAGTAATTTCAATGGCTCTCAAAGTACTCAGTACAATCCACGAAATGTGAATGAATGAGCTGAAGTCAAACATGTCACGGAATCATTCGATCGAAAGTCAATGATGCAACCTGTCGTTGAAGGCGAGAAATCTGTCATTGAGGCATGCAGATTTCAAGGTTCTGACGATTTCTAGATCAAATTCCTAGATAATGAGTTGTCGTCGATAGAAAGTGATCCATCGTAGGCAAGCCCACAACACGAAATCACAGATCAAGTTTTGAAGAAATATATTGGCAAGGACTGACTCAGGGATGGTCAAAATGGAAGACAAATATTTCGCAAATAAATGGTTTGTTTGAACTGTCCTCTTGAACACATAACGACATTGCAGATGGCTTGGTGACAATTGACCCAAAGATAATACCCAGAAACCAGATGAATACTTTCAATGTGGTTTGATTAACTGTTAGGCAAAGGATTTCCCAACCCAGGTGAACAAAAAGTGTCATGTTCAAGAGCGGTTAATGGTTTTCCGAATAATCAAAATGTAACAAACAGGTTCACTTTTCTCTCTTTTCCCTCACCATTTCTGGCAAGTACCTCTTTATTTTTGACAATCTTTAGGAGGATAACATTTTCCTGTTTATAAGCTCATCCTTCGAATGAGTCCAACTTAGTTTAAGATTCGAACCCTAAGAAGGAGTGGTTCGTTCCTGTTTAAAAATTAAACAGGTCCTTTACTGTTAAATTTTAACGAGTCCAGTATAGGAGAAACTCGGTGTTTTTCAATTTTAGGGAGTCAGAAGAAAAAACTTAAGAAAACTCCATGGGTGTAATTTTTTGTAAATTTAGTCTCTCAAGCCCGAAAAAGGATAAAATAATGTGGGAGAGAACTCTATTGACTGTAATTAGTCAACGTATACCTTTTTGGTAAATATTCCATTTCAGTCCGTAAAAGGGGCAAACTTATACTAAAGGGACGATCATTCATTTACTTTAACGAGTTCGAATAATCAAGTGCTCGGCAATATTTTCATGTTTAGAGAGTCTGAAAAGGGCTTAAAAGAGGACTCCAGGGTTTTGCTTTTTCGTAAGTTTTAAGAGTTCGAAAGAGCGATAAAAATGTACTCATGGTTTTCACTTTTTCGTAAGTTTTAACGAGTTCGACAAAGGGATAAAAATATACTCTTGTGGCCGACTTTCAATTTAATTTACGAGCAGGAAAAGACGGAAAGAACTCGGCATTTTCATGTGTTTTACAAGAATGAAAGATAGCAAAATAATCTCAGGATTTTCATGAGTTTAAGAAGTCTTGAAAATAACTGAAATTGACTCAAGATAGGTTTCTTTTTTACAAAATCTTGATACAGAGAAAAAATATGCTTCAGAGTGGTTTCATTTTTACACAAGCTTGAAACAGAGAGAAAATTGTGCTTGATGCCCCCTAAGTGTAACTGCTAGAGCACATGCCCCCCCAGCTTCATTTCATTCAACTAAGTACACTTCTAATGATTAATAGATGGATGGAATGAAGGTTAATTTACGAGATCATATGAAAGACCCGACCTAAAACTGTAAGAAAATTATGCAAAAACTAAAATAACTAACCTAAATATATGACTTAACATTTACGAGATCTAGTCAAAGACTCGACTCAATTAGGGGAGGATTTGTTTCATTTTTTAACGAGCTTGACACAGGAAAAGAACTATGCTCATGGCAACATGTTTCATTTTTTAACGAGGTTGACACAGTAAAAGAAACTATCCTCGTATCTACTTTCTACAATCTACCTATATAACCTACTGATTCATTTTTTAATTAGGTTGACACAGGAAAAGAACTATCTTCATACCTGATTCATTTTTTAACGAGGTTGAATTAGTAACATGAACTATCATCTGACCAACTGATTCTTTTTTTAGGAGGTTGACACAGTAAAAGGAACTTTCCTCACAGTGACTGATTCATTTTTTAACGAGGTTGACACAGTAAAAGGAACTTTCCTCACACTCACTGATTCATTTTTTAACGAGGTTGACACAGGAAAAGAACTATCCTCAGACTCACTGATTCATTTTTTAACAAGGTTGACACAGTAAAAGGAACTATCCTCACAATCACTGATTCATTTTTTTAACGAGGTTGACATAGTAAAAGGAACTATCCTCAAACTAACTGATTCATTTTTTAATGAGGTTGACACAGTAAAAGGAACTATCCTTGGAAACTTGATCATGGCTTCCAACAGGAAGAAACACATGTCAATGGACACACCTTGACCATGGCTTCCAAGGGGTCTTCATCAAAAGGAAGAATAGTTCTCTGGAAGGAACACATGTCAAGGGACTCAAAAGGGATAAGAACATCATGTTCAAATAATCCCATAGAGTTTTCCATGTCAATTACTAGATCTAAGTCAAAGGAAGATGAGAAAATAGTGAGAGGCTCACTTACATTGGTAATTGAAAACATGGGACTAGTTGCCACATAGTTAACCCGTGGCGGGGTAGATACCACTTTCATATGAGGAACATTCAGGGATGTCGGATCATTGGTAGTCGAATCAAGACTAGGGAATGAAAGCTGGTCTACAGTCACAATATTCCCATTGTGAGGGAAATACATCACGCGAAAGAGTGTCGATATGATAGCTTTCATTACATAAACATAGTCTCGCCCAAGGAGTAAATTGAAATCCAAGGGACCTCGAAGTACCATAAGATCAATACAGACAGTTTTACCTTCCAAGGTAATAGAAAACTTAGGAAGGATCCCTAAAGGTTCACTAATGGTTCTGTTAAAATCTTTCAAATTCTGCGTAATAGGCACAAGCTGAGGGGAACCCAAAGCTTTCCAAGAAGTTGAGGATAAAATACTAACAGAAGGACCTTCATCTACCTGTGTGCGGTGTATGTCCCTACCACCCAACTTCACAATGATTTTGAAAGGGATGGAGGAAGGAAGATGAGGTTCTGTCAGTCTATTCCAATCAAAGGAAAAGACCTCAGTACTTGGAGGGGGTTATGTAGAAACAGGTGAAATCCCCCCTAGCATAGAAGAATCTGATGCAACAAGAAGAACCTAAGCAGTATGAAGTTCACTCTCCACAAGGAGAATGGGATCTACAAAATGTGAAATTGAATCGACCACTTGATCAACTAATGAATCATCAACCTGAGTGATATGAGTTTCACTCTCCAATGGAAGAGTGGGATCGACTGTACTTGAAATTAGATCAATCACTCCGTCAGTTGACGGTAGGTTGGGAGAAATTTTACGGTAACCAGTTGGAAATTCTTGCTGTGGAACAGCAAGGTTTTCCAATAATTTTGAGGCTTCATCCATGTGAGGTCAAATGTGAGTTTGATGACTCCCTTTGCATAACTTACAAGGAAACCTAACTTTACCCTTTTTCCCTGGAACCTGACTATCACTGGTTGATGGATCAATGGAAAGTTGATGAGATTTTTCTGACCATACTTCCAAGACCTTAGGAATACTAGGACAATTGATAAGGAAGTGGTCACCCTTACAAAGCCTGCAAGGGTATTTCGGTTTACGATGAATTTTGGAGGTTTCCTCAACACAACTAACACTTACAGCCATGGTTGGTTGGTTGAATTCTTTCATATCTTTCTTCTTCTTCTTCTTCTTCCTCCCTTTCCTCTTCTTCTTAGTCCCCTGGTTACTAGCGTCAAGGCTTTTACCAAGCGAAGAGGAAGAAATGGAGGAAGAAATATTAGGCGAAGAAGGTAAAGGGTCAATAGAAGGTTGGTGATGTTGAGATGGTGAACTCTGTTGAAGTGAAGCATCTGGTTGAGGTGGAACAATTGGAGTATTTGGGGCCAACGAAGTTGAAAATAACCATATCGGTAAACCTATTGTAAATCCAGGTAATGACAGAGTAACCATATAAGGAGGACCAACATTTTCAAAGCAAGGAAAAGTACTAGGATTCTCGTTAAGAGGGGTTCCTTGGTTGGTAAATTCCAGAACATTTTCCATTATATTCAACTTCAGTGAATTTTATTAACAATTTAAAACTAAAATTAACACTTCACAATTCACACCTAACAATTAAAATTCACAATTCACACCTAACAATTAAAATTCACAATTCACACCTAACAATTAAAATTCACAATTCACACCTATGGTCTCAAAAGGTAAAAAAAAAACAAATTAACACGTGCTATCAAATCTAGGAGTCAAACCACACACAAACAGTAACTTCCCGTACTCAAAAAACTAGTTGGTGATGAAATCCAACATCGTAGAATTTAATACAGAAAGGGCGGTTGGAACAGTTACCCCGAAAACCTGCTTAATGAAACAGACTGGCACAAGTTTCTTTACAGAACCATCTCGAGTGAAGAAAACCCCCCAGAGAGTCCAAGTGAGTCTAGTCGACGTCTGCTCCAGGTACAGTGAGATCTTTCCTTCACCGTCACCTTAGGAAATAATCTTAAGCTTATGGACACTAAGGTTACCAACAGTAACAAATACAACTGGGGGAACAGTCTACGATCCGATTCCACACGCAAGGGCAGAGTAACAAAGCTCAATCCCCTTGAAGGCTCCTCGACATGGTTAATCAGAGATTTACCGACAAGTGACCCCAGGCTCCTCGACAATGGTTAATCTGAGGTTTACCATTTGTAATGCGTGCAAAATCTTCTATCTTTCCCAATGAAACAGAATTGATTGTCTCAAAGGTTCGGATATGATCTCGTGATTAACTCCTTTAAAAGAAGTAGGAGTCTCCTCTACTTTGATAGGTCTTGCGCTCTTCCTCCAGGAGCACATAGAGGTATGTGATCTTTCCTCTCAAAATATCAGCAGAAATAAGTCTAAATCTCAACAGCACTTCAACTCAATCACCCATAAAGCTTGAACTCTAACTCTCCATCTCCAAAATCTAACCCTTTGAGGTTACACAATGCCTCCTTTTTTAGAGCAGATGAGAAGGTTAGGATTCCACCTTTGTGGGGATAGAATCCTCCTTCAAAGGGATATACTCCTCACATCAAGGGATTAGTTCCTTAAGGTGAGGGATACATGCACCTTATCAAAGCGTACTCATCCCCAAAAATTCTCATCTAGAACCTTCTAGAATTGACCTCAAACCACTTTTTTGACTTTACTTTCTCGCCTTTTTGACTTTGAGGAGGGTATGAAAGTATTGCGAAGGAAAACTGCATTCTAAAATGCAGGTAAGCATTGTATTACCTGTGTACCCAAGCTAGGAACGCAGGCAGGCCTCATGTTACTTGCGTACCCAAAGTGTCAGAGATTTTTAGGGGTTTTCCTCCTGTTTTAGGGCTTGACATGAGGAGTAAAGGTTGTAAGACTTGCAAAGGAGGCATGTATGAGTGTTAATGAGCTCATACAGTCAAAAGAATGTCAAGGTGACATTTTTTAGTGTAACACTTTCTTTTAGGACCTTTACCCTCTTTTTGATTTTTGATTTTTTTATTTTTTACAAAATATGTGAAAACAACTTGCAGAAAGCAAGGTATGTACATATTTACAAGACTATCATAAGCCAATTCCAAATTATGAATCTTATACTCAGAGGACCCTAACACTCGTGTCAAGAAATTTAAGATATATCATATGTATGTAAAATATTCCTTTTTAAATTGAGAATTGTAGGAATAAGTTCATATTGAGAAGCCTTATGTTTTTCAGTTATTGGATAATCTTGATTATGTTTGCAAGCTAAAAAATACCTTATATGGTATCAAGCAAGATGCAAGAGCTTCGTATTCCAGTATGGACAGTTATTTACTCAAATTTGGTTTTAAAATAGGTTCATATAATAGTAATTTGTATGTTAAATCTAATGATGACAAATTTTTAGTGGTGGTTGTCTATGTTGATGATATTATTTTTTATAGTGATTTGTATTTTCTAACTTATCAGTTTGTGGCTAATATGAAGGTATAGTTTGATATATATACAATTGGAGATTTTTCTTAATTCCTTGGTTAGCAGATTGCACAATCTTCCAAAGAAATATTTATCTCACAAAAATAGTTTTTCAGGGAAATTTTGAATAAATTTGGCATGGAGGAATGCTCTTTGGTGAGCACTTGAACGATTATAGATTGAAAAATTGGAAATATTGATGAATCGGTAGAGGTTGATTATACTTTATATAGATCAATTATTGGGATCCTATTATACTTAACAACCTCTAGGCCATACATTATGCAAGCATTTTTTATTGTTGGAATATTTCAAGTAGTCCCCAGATAAAGTCATCTTCTAGCTGCAAAGATGACTCTCAGATTTCTTAGAGCCATAATGGACTATGGAATTTGGTACCCTAGCGGTAAAGTTTTTTCACTAAATATTTAAATTGATGTTGACTTTTCAGGTGATGTAGATGACTAAAATAACACTAATGGTGGTGCACTCTTTCTTGGTAAACTTGTTTCATGGTTGAGAAAGAATCAAGTTGTTGCAATGAAATTTACATGCAAGGAGCTATTGCTCCATGATATATTGTCCACATAAGATCACCAAAAAGCAAAAGAAAAATGGCCAATGGATAGACAATAAAATCCCAACCCAATGATCATACATGTAGCAAACAAATGGTTCTAGATGTTATACAGGAAAGAGAATGTACTTGGCCTCCTCGTGGGTCGGTGAAGGGTTTTGAATTCATAGAATAATCCTCACACTCTACTCAAGCGATGTTGATTTTTTAGGTGATGCAGATGACTGAAAGAACACTAATGGTGGTGCATTCTTTCTTGGTAAAATTGTTTCATGGTTGAGCAAGAATCAAGTTGTTGCAATAAAATTTACATGTAAGGAGCTATTTCTCCATGATATATTGTCCACATAAGATCACCAAAAAAAAAATGGCCAATGCATAGACAATCAAATCCCAACCCAATGATAATACATGTAGCAAACAAATGGTTCTAGATGTTATATAGGAAATAGCATGTACTTGGCCTCCTCGTGGGTCGGTGAAGGGTTTGGAATTCATATAAGAATCCTCGCACTCTACTCAAGTGATATGCTTCATTTGTACTTGATATCAACACTTACACACAACCACAAACACTCAAGGATGACAAGTGATCTCCCTCAAAATATCGTAAGCACAAAACATCATAGAATCAATATATGTAACTTCTGCAAACATGTAAATTGTTGGGAAAACAGCTCCAAAAAGAGAAGAAAAGAGATAATAACACCTTAGAAATAAGCCACTTCGAGGGGGAAACCTCCAATACATTACATGAATGAACAATTCTTGGATGATACAATTTACAAAACCTCCTTTCTATATATAGGAGTCCATGGGGCCATAATGTAATCCTAGTGGGCCACAATGTAATCCTAGCCGACCTAACAATAATAATTTAAGGGCACAATAATAGCAAAATGGGGGTTACAAGGGTACAATAATAACAATAAGGGGGTTACACTAACAACAATAAGGGACTATACTAGTAATATAGGGACCTAACATGCCCCTCCCCTTCAAAAAAGTGTTGTCCTCAATGCTTGAGTAGCTTTGGGTGCTTCTGTATAAAATTCTCATCCTCCCATGTAGAATCTTCAGTGGGTAAGTTCTTCCACTTGATGAGATACTCTGAAATTGATCGATTTCGTAGTTGTCGAGTTCTTGTTTCCGTGACCACTTCTGGTTCCAATATAATTTTTCCTTCCTCATCAAGTTCTAGAAATATTGTTTGAACTGGAAGATTTTCACCTATAACCTTCTTTAAGCATGAAACATGGAAAACTGGATGTACTCGCGAAGAAGCAGGAAGCTCCAATTTGTATGCCATAGTACCAATCTTTTGCAACACCATGTAAGGACCATAGTACTTTGGCGATAATTTATTATCCTTCTTAGCTTGTTTGAGGGACATTTGTTTATATGGTTGTAGCCGTAAAAATACCCAATCTCCTACATCAAAACTTCTCTCGCTGCGATGTTGATCTGCCTGTTGTTTCATTCGATTTGTGCCAAATTCAGGTTATCCTTTAAGAGTTGGAAAACTTCTTGCTGATGTTCGATGTGATCTTCCATTGCTTGAACCTTCGAATTTTCCCTTAAAGATGATGTGATGGATGGTGGATGACATCCATAAAGTGCCATAAATGGGGTCATTTTTGCTGCAGTATGGAAGGAAGTGTTATACCACCATTCAGCAAGAGGTAACCACTTGACCCATTGTGTTTGTTTATCAGATACAAAACAACTAAGATATCCTTCCAAACATTTATTTACGATCTCA
Source organism: Pinus albicaulis (assembly GCA_034641835.2). Lineage (NCBI taxonomy): Eukaryota > Viridiplantae > Streptophyta > Pinopsida > Pinales > Pinaceae > Pinus > Pinus albicaulis. The sequence goes on from CM076582.1 coordinate 1,647,090,967, forward strand.
GTTTGACCATCAGATTGAGGATGATAAGATGAGCTATGAGCTAATTGAGTACCCAAACAAGAAAATAACTCCGTCCAAAATTTCCAGTAAAAATGGGATCTCTGTTGCTCACAATAACCCTTGGGTTTCCATGTAGCTTTTGAATTGTGTCCATAAATGTAGTAGCAACTGTACTTGCTTTAAATGGATGCGATAATGCACAAAAGTGTGCATACTTGGTAAGTCTATCAACTACCACCATGATGACACTCTTTCCTTCAGACTTAGGTAAACCTGTGATAAAATCCATTGAAATCTCCTTCCAACGTTGACTTGGAATGGATAAAGGTTGTAGAAGTCCTGGGGTCTTAATTGTTTCCACTTTATTCTGCTGGCAAACCAAACATTCCGCCACAAACTTTCGAATATCAGATTTAAGGCCATCCCAAAAAAATTCTTTCTTCACCGTGTGGTAAGTTTTTAAAAATCCTGAGTGTCCTCCTAAAGGAGAAGTGTGCAATTCCAGAAGAATCTTTTGTTTTAGTTGGGAATTCTTACAAAGATATAAGCGATCTTTGTACCATAAGGAATCATTTTTCCAACTAAATGTATCAGATGTACTAGGATCTTGCTGCAACTTTTGAATGAGTGTCCATACATCTTTGTCCTTCTTCCATTCATCTCTTGCTTTGGTTATCCAATCTGGTTGGATAATAGAAATGGCACAAAGAAATGCTTCCACCTCTTCATTCTTTCTTGAGAGTGCATCTGCAACAACATTAAGCTTTCCTTTTTTTTAGATTATTTCAAAGTCATAACCCAACATCTTTGTGACCCATTTTTGCTGCTCTTCTGAAGATAGTCTTTGCTCCAAAAAGTGTTTAAGACTATCATGATCAGTTTTTACCTTGAAGTGTCTCCCCATTAGGTAAGTTCACCATTTCTTTAGTGCATGCAGTATTGCTAACATTTCCTTCTCATAAATAGGTTTATGTAAATACTTTCCTTTGATTGGACGACTTTCAAAAGCAATGGTTCTTCCTTCCTGCATTAAAAACACACCAATTCCATTTCCTGAGGCATCACATTCCACAATAAATGTTTTTGTGAAGTTTGGCGTAGCTAAGACCAATGCTAGGCACATTGCTTCTTTAAGATGTTCAAAGGCCTTAGTTGCTTCAAGAGTCCATGAAAATGCATCTTTCTTCAATAATGTTGTTAGAGGTGCTGCTATTCTCCCATAATTCTTAACAAACTTGCGATAATACCCTGTTAACCCGAGAAATCCTCGTAGCTTCTTTATGGTTGTGGGGACTTTCCATTCCTTAATGGCTTTAATTTTGTTAGGGTCTAATTTAACACCCTCGTGAGATACAATATGACCCAGATATTCCACCTCTTGTAATCCAAAGAAACATTTGGATGTTTTTGCATATAATTGTTTCTCCTGCAATAGTTTGAGCACCCTGTCAACATGTTCAACATGATCCTTCCAAGACCTACTACAGATTAGTATATCATCAAAAAATACTAGCACAAATTTTCTAAGGAAGGGTTTGAAAATGGAATTCATCAACCCTTGAAATGTAGAAGGTGTATTGGTAAGACCAAAAGGCATGACCAAAAATTCATAATGACCCTCATGAGTTCGAAATGCTGTTTTTGGAATATCTTCAGTCTTCATTCTAATTTGATGATATCCTGAACGAAGATCCAACTTGGTAAAATAAATTGCTCCTTGTAATTCATCCAATAATTCATCAATCACAGGAATGGGAAATTTGTCTTTAATGGTGAGCTTATTGAGCTCCCTATAATCCGGACACATTCGCCATGATCCATCCTTCTTGTGTACCAATACTACAGGAGCAGAGAAAGAACTTGGACTAGGTTGAATTATACCCGCCTCTAACATTTCTGCAATCATACGTTCAATTTCACTCTTTTGGAAGTAAGGATATCTATAAGGCCTGATGTTTGGAGGAACACTTCCCGGAATCAAATGAATAGCATGATCATGATCACGAATAGGTGGGAGTCCTTTGAGAGTTTCAAACACCTTGGAATGATTGTCCAAGACTTGTTGGAGATCTCCAGAAATAGATGATTTTGATGTTGGAACTTCTAGTGAGCATAATTGTGCAATTACGCCTCGTTGTTCTTTCTTTAGAAGCTTTGTCATGACATTAGAGCTTATTATCCTTCCTGGCTTCCCTTCAATACCCCGTAATTCGACTTCCTTTCCTTCTGAAAAAAATTTCAAGAAAGTTCTTGAAAATTAAAAGCTACCGTCCCCAAAGATTGTAACCATTGTACTCCTAGTACAACATCAGCACCTCCCATAGGAATGGAAAGCATTGGACTATTCAATACATATTCCCCATGGTTAGCTTGATATTATGGCATTTTCCAGAGCAATTTATAGTTCCTCCATTTGCAACCATCACTTGACATTCTGGTGCTGGGTATAGGAAACAATTTAATTCCTTGGCTACCTTACAATGAATAAAATTATGGGTGCTACCTGAATCAATCAACACTATTACCTTTTTCTTCTTGATTTGTCCTTGTATCTTGAGAGTTTGAGGAGTGGTAATTCCTGCCAAATGTTGGGAAACCAGCTCCAAAAAGAGAAGAAAAGAGATATTAACACCTTAGAAATAAGCCACTTCGAGGGGGCAACCTCCAATACATTACATAAATGAACAATTCTTGGATGATACAATTTACAAAACCTCCTTTCCATATATAGGAGTCCATGGGGCCATAATGTAATCCTAGTGGGCCACAATGTAATCCTAGCCGACCTAACAATAATAATTTAAGGGCACAATAATAACAAAATGGGGTTACAAGGGTACAATAATAAAAATAAGGGGGTTACACTAACAACAATAAGGGACTATACTAGTAATATAGGGACCTAACATAAATATAGGGAAGAAACATAGATTTCTATTAATCCAAAATCAAAGTATAAGTATACCTTCGCCCCAGGTCACCTCTCCAAAATTAAACAGAGTCTCCCCACTATAATAGGAAAAGATCCATGAAAATCAAATAATATAGCAGCATATGCCTCAAAAACTCTATCTCTCAGCATAAATCTGGTTCCCAAAGACTCTAGCTAGCCTCACCCTCTCAAATATTCTAGTATCAATAGGATAAAGAGGGCTCCTAAGAGGATGAATTCAGATTCTCGATACGACGAGAGGTTATGGAAGTTTCTTAGTGATAATCCCTAGCTAACTCAAATAGGTGATGAGTCTAATTGATCTCCTAGGAACCAAAAGACTCTAGAAAGATTCCCTAGTCACAAGCACATAATAGGGATAAATAGACTAAATTTTCTCTCATAAGGAAAGTTATCAATGACTGAAAGGTTCCAGTCACTCTGGTAAGCCATCATCCATATTACTGGGTGTTATGACTCACAACAAGAAGGTTTGAGGCCCAAAAAAGGTCAATCAACATTATGTCTCGGAGGAATTAACCCTACGAAGTAAAATAGGTTGATAACACAAGCCTTAATTTCTCTCTCTATTGGTGAAGCAAAATATATAGAAACAACATCTTGTTGCACGCAACTATTATGGATGAAGAAGAACTTACAAGATGTGCAACTGTTATATGATCAACCTATACCAATCATCTATGATAATACAAGTGCAATAAACATGTGCAAGAACCCTATGTTTCATTCCAAGACAAAGAATATTCCAGTCAAGTATTGCTTCCTTAGAGAAAAAGTTGCAAATTAGATTTCCAAGCTGGAGTATGTACCTACAAAGTAGCTCGTAGCTAATATATTCACCAAACCTCTCCCAAGGGATCAATTTTAGTACTTGTTGACGGGAAAAATTGTATTGCCAATAACACGGGGGTCTCCCAGGTGAAAGGTCCCAATTAGACCTCACACCGTTTGGGATAGGAGCCCCATCTGGTATGTGGGCCCAGGTACTGCAATAAGTGTTTTTACTCTTGGTTGTCGGATGAGAAGATGATGAAGTGGAGGCAAAGGTGAAATGACCAATCAGTGAAGCAAAATCAGCCCAAGATTGACGAACAAAAAACAGAGATACAAGCAAGTCTAAATAGCAAAATAAAAGGGTGTATGCCATGAGTGAGATCGGTGAGCCAAAAAAACTAGTCATACATATATGAAAGAAAACACACCAAAACTTAATTACAAAGTAGCTCAAAATATATCACTGACATGGAAAGGAACAAATGAACACTGATTCAAGAGAAAACGTACATGCAACCACTGTGAATTAGTTCATAACCAAGTGCATGCATGAAATAACACGTACAACATAGTGAAATATTAGATAGCTAGTACTATCACCACAAGCAAGCACGTGAATTAGTGCCGCAAAAGAGAATATATTATTAATGTTGTTGCAACGTCAAATACACATTTACAACTCATCAAAACCCAATAGTGGAACATGGGCTATTCATCTCAATGCATGATACCAAAACCCTGGCCTTACTACCTCTCTCTCTACTTGATACCAAGAGCTGAGTGCCTTTAGCTCTCAAGCACCAATTCCTTTGTCATCCTGGCTTCAATTGTAGAGCTAAAATCCCCATTAATTATCTGCCAAAGTTGTACATATAGGTTGAGATGACTCTTGAGTTTCCCTTGACTCTTGGTCTTCCCGATTGTTGGTCTGGCTTGCGACTTGAGTTGTTTGGAACCTCCAACCTAGGGTCATCTACGACCTGAAACCTGTGAATTGGGGTCATCTACGACCTGTGACCTAATGTCATGTGCAACCTGTGACCTGCAATTAGTTGCGACCTGCGATTAGTTGTGACCTAGGAGGTTACGACCTAGGACTATCTCTTTTGAATTTCCCTCTTGAAGATCTCAAGGCCTTTCTCACCAGAGGACAACCCTAGCTTTCGTCACGTGCACCTGTAACTTCTATCTGCTAGTGATGCCATTGTAGTGCCAAGGGAATTTTGTATGTTTCAATAAATGGGAGAGTGATTTTATGTTTTGAGCGAGATCCCAAGCATCCGTATAACGTGGGTTTTCTTATTGGCTTGAATCCAAGTTGTGAAACTTCTGGGGGAAGTGAGAGACTTTCTTCATCTGGGTCAGAATTATAGTTTCATCATGTTACCTAAGAGCGAACACATTAATTAGCCACACACACACACACACACACACACACACATATATTGATGAAGAAATGAAATATATTTAGGGTAGTTTAAATCGTAGATGCATTGAAGGAACAACGAAATAAAATTAGCCTGGACCGTTGTGTAGTCTTGATTTGAAAATGAATGTATGCACAGTTTGTGCATGTCCATACTGGGCTCATTTATTGACGTAGAGGGAAGAAAAAACTTGAAACGCCAATCTACATTCATCACACAACCGACTTGTATAGTTAGCTCTTAATTAACGTTTCTTCCCAATGGTGATGATTTTGAAACCATGGAAACTCCCATGTATTACTATGTGCTAGGATGGACTGCGATGTGCAACCTAGTGAGGATTGCAACTTATAGCGGTCACAGGGTCGCAGTTCATCTTTTCAGCCTCCATCTAAGGTGTGCGAATTGACAAGGGTTACGACTTGTAGTAGTCACATGGTCACAGCTCACCTTTTCAGCCTCCGTCTAAGGTGTGAAACCTGGCGTCCTGAGCGAGGGTAGCGACCTATGGAAGTCGCATTGTTGTTGTTCATAAAAGGTCACACCTTCTTCTCTTTCTTGAGATTTGCGACTTTGAGACTGGTGATACCTGCGACTTGAGCGAAGGTCGCAAGGTCGAATTTAGAATTGAATCGCACCCGTCGTTGTTGTAGCAAAATGCGATTATGCGACCTGATAGAATAATGCCTTCTGGACCCCCATGTTCATCATATTGAAATCGAATCATTAGTCTCCCTTCCAAGCATGACCCTTGCGTTCGAAGACCTCAAACAAAGCTCGGTGAGGTGTCACATCATTCGACTGAGGAGTCTTAGTGCTAGAGTGCTGATGAATGTTGTTGTAATGCCAATATTTCATGCATGCTTTCTTTCCTGGTGTTATCGCCAAGTGACTGCCCTTCGACCTCCACGAGATCATCATCGTGTCTAGAGCAGCTCTTGGTAATGATTCTCATTTTCCTTATGGCAGCTACACATTGGTCGATGGGCTTGGGTTTCCTAGGTTCCTCTACACATGCTGATGATTAGTGAGAAAAGACTGATGCTACAACAGAAACAAAAAATCTATAGATATGAATGTAAAAACAAAATGGTGAACCCAATAGTGATGCGGTGCAGAGGATTCCACCTACTCTATGGATAAAAAACTCTCAAACGTTGTGGGTTAGCATGAATATACAGAGTAATGAGGCTACCTTTGTTATGAGAATATTGGAGGATTCTCGAGAAAAGAATTTCACCCTACAGTAGGTGTTGAACCATTCAATTGGTCGGGGCCTTATGAATCGAGAAGAAGTCAAGAATCCGCGAGCTAGCTAGTGGCGGCCTATATATACAGTCCTTTTTTCACCCTTTATTCCATAATTACTTCTCCTGGCATTCCATCGGACGCATGAATAAATTTGCTATTCTTAGTGTGCCTGTGTTGAGTGTGTTTCTTGCATGCACACTAGTGCCACGCATGATTTCAGGTTAGGTTTCCCACAAGTAGTTGTTGTCTCATGCCGGGCTTGACCCTGATGTTATTTACAAATAATGGCAATAGCCTATGGCTAAATGTATTTACACTCCGGTCTCATGAATTGGTGGGATGTTTAAAAGCACATCGCATGGATGTAGTCCCGGCACCGCGACTCAACTAGGTCGCCGAGTCGCAACCTCCACAAGATGCATTCCACGTCACTCCTTCAACACCTGTGACTTTACGACTAGTCGCATTCCTCCTCTCGAGCTGGTGGCAAATGGTCTTCACTGGGTTGCGCTCTCTCTTCCTTGCGTGGCTAGAGTAACGCTACACTAAGATGCCACAGATGTGTTTTGTATTAACCTTTTAAGAGCTCCCTAGGTTTACGTGGGGGAGAGCTTGTGGGGAAGAGCTGGATATCGTCTAGCGTACAAATCCCTTTGACCAAAATTTCCTGACACATATGTGCCCATGTCGTGTAGCATTTTTCAGAACTCCACGAGATATGGATCTTTGAGTGGTCAATAAAGTGCGCATTTTATGGAGCCTAGCTTTAGGTCCATGCTAGCTCATGACTTTTATTTCATAACGCGCAACCATTAGAATCCTTCTTCGTCATTTACATCCTTACACATTTCTTTGAAGTGTGTAGGCCCTTTACAATGGTTACCATGAAAATTATAACGCTTTTGAATGTGTTAATATAGTCCAAAGTCGAAGGAATTAATCCTCTACCCGTATTGAATGCCCACTATGCCATATGTTGAAGAATCATTGCGAGTTGAAGAGGGTATCATCATGCCATGTTCAAAACCCCTTCAAAGAGTTTGTGTAGCTCACATGGACAATTGGAACCTCATCTTGTAGATTATTTTAATGGTGTCCTGCCAATGGACTCTTTAATGAAACAGATACATTATTCAAGGTATATTGATAGCATCTTTGACCAATTTCTTGAAAGGAATAGTATGAGAATGAGTCAGCTCTTGGTAATAATGAGAAAAAACAAATGACTATAAAAATAGCTCATTCAAGGAGAAGCAACATTGAAATATCCAAACTAAGATATTGTAACTTAAGTCAATTGTTTGAGCATATCTAAGTTTGGAAATCGTCTTAAACTTATATTTTCATACAACCGTTGACACTTCATGATTCCACAAGGTAACGATTCATTCACATAGAAGGCCTCCCTTAAATAACCGGGACCATGCTCTTGGAGGGTGGGGACTAAATGTGAAGAAGGGTTGGCTTACATGCATCTAGGGTTGCGAGGGCACAAAAGGGCATGAATTTCACGCAAACCCTAATGTGCATGTTGAAGGGTAGAACCTAACAAGCACTTAGGGGAAAAGGCTAGGCATTGACTTTCACTATGATGTCGTGCGAAACCAATGAGACTGAAACCATAGGAAAGAAGATCATCCTTTTGAAAAACTAGGGTTTCATAATACGAGCCAAACTCGATACCTCACCTACCCGAGCCCAACGTCCCATTGATTGGTGATGAATATTAGGGGAATATATCTTTGAATCCGCAGAGGAACTCTCAATGCTCTTTGAAGCAACAAACCCCAAACCCTAGCGCAGTCGAGAGACAACAAGACAAGTCGGTGTGGTGACAGGGCTGGGCAGAAATAGGTCATGGGGATATTACTGACTGAAGGCCAAGTCGAGACCCTAATGGTTGAGCGAGCAGAGGGGGACCCATAATTTTGAATATACCCAAAATTTTGGGTGGTGTTGTAGCGGCTACAACAGTACTTATGGAAAATATTGGGAATAGTTCCTCTTACCTCCCTCCACTAGATATTCCTCAAGAGGAAGTAAGCTAGATATCAAGCACTTAACATATCAAAAGGAATTTTCTAGGTCTATAGGATGAACAAGAAAGGGGGAGATTGGTTGCAGGGGGGGCACATTAGATTCTTTTCCATTGATTTCAAAGTGGGAGAACTACACAAAAGGGGGAGAAGTACCCAAAGAGGGAAAAGTAAGAGAAGTACACGTTTATGATTGTGTTTTTTGTGTTAAGGGCGAGAATGTTAGACATAATTTGTCATTGATTGCAAAGGAAAATATGGGTGTAAGTAGACTAATCAAAGAGAAATGAATTCAGATCCATTTTTAGTACCAAATATCATCTCAATAGCTCTTAAATATTACTTAGATGGATATATATTGAAAGGATATTTATAATGGTATATGGGAGTCTAACAATGGCATTATGGATTGAAATATATGGCTAGTCAAAGGTAGCAAGACTAAAATCCGAAGTTGTAGAGATAAAGTTGGTGTTTTTCCAAAATAGTGGAAAAATTGGTGCTTGGCCTAAGTTGGTAGAGCAGAGAAACTATTAAATAGTGGGAAATTTTGATGGTGGATCGTGTATCACGCATCCCATCTAACCCATAAGAGAAATTGTGTGGGTCCATTCCCACCCAAAGGTTAACGATTGTGAGGGGTCTGCGTTGGGTGGATTTCCAAAACTGTTGGTCAAGTGATCAATGGTCCTCATTAAAAGCGAGACCCCCCCTGCCTTTTTACCATGAAACCACATGGGAGGGGTTTTCGAAAAATTATCGGCAGTAAATGGTAAACAAAGAGGAAGGACTATATAGCTAGATACATGGACCAATGATAAGCATGTGAAGGAGCCCACTGGACATGTCACCCTGGAAGACTTTCCCCACGAATTCTCCAAGGCGTGCAAGTTAAAACATCTGGGGAGGTGGCAAGGCAAGAGGGAGAAGTGAAAGAGCAACAAGCTAATCAAATCTCAAGATTGATTGCACAAGGAAGACCCCATGGGACATATCACCTTGGAGGTCCTTCCTTAGAAGAATAAAATGAATAAAAAAGCAAAAGGCCCAAGACCCTCCCTCCGCTATATGATGATATGTACCCTTAGCCACATGGACCAACCAGAGAAATACATGTGATGCATTATCATTAGAAAAAAAATAAGGTATAAAGACATGATGACATGATGGCATCAGAATGACATGCCACGAATGAGGGTGTGACATGTGGCATGCATATTTGGAATTTTTGGATGGTCTCAAGTGGGCAAAAAATGAGACTCATAACACCACTAAATGAGTGAAAAATGTAATTATTTTAGAGGTAGGATAAAATATGGCATACAAATCATCGTATAACAATGACCCCATAAGTTCTCATGAGTGCACATGTTGAAAAAACTCAAGGATATTATGTCGAGATGAGATTGAAAACACAGGTGGCAGAACTGGACAACATGGGCCAATCAGAATTGTGTAGTGGAAGCATGGTAGAATCCAAATGGCATGTCACCCCAGACCTTGGAATTTAAAGCACCCTGGAGTTTTGGAAATGGGTTGCATGCTTTACTTCTAGGCTAACAGGGCACTGGGACATTATGGCATATAAATTTCAATTGAAACACAATCTTGGTGATTTGTTATTAGTTGTGAAGTGGTCCCACTAGGACACATAGGCTCAGAGGATTGACCTAGGAGGAAAACAAAGTCACTCAATTTTTTTTTGTTGGGGAAATGAAATAAAGGGCTAAAGTCTTGGAACCAGGACTTGGTTTTGTATGCACAAGGTAACAGAGGGAATAAGTATTTTACATGATGATTAATCCCTCGAGGCTATAGTGCAAAGAGAAGAGTGATGATTAGGTGCGATTATTTCATAGAATTTTGTGACTAATGGTCGTGGATGATCTACAATCATGATTTAAGAGCTTATGGGATTATACTAAGGGCCTATCACATGAATGCGTCAACAACTTTGAAATTTGGCACTATTGGGCCAAACCTAGTGGTTCAAAACCATAACCAGCAATGCGCTAAAGTTGGAAAATGCAACATGAATGTGTTGGAAGAATTTTTAACAACATGGAAATATTTAGCAGCATATTTTGTAATTTGGTCAAATCTGGTAGTTTGACAAATTTGGAAAGTCACAGCTAAACCCTGATATTTTTTAGAAATGATAAAAATGTCAATTTAACTCAGTTTTTCTCATAGAGATGGTAGAGAAAGGATTGAAGACTTCATGAACACATAAATAAGAATTAATAGATCTTAGATATCATGAAGTTAATAAGATCAAAACCTATGTCAAGTTTTAATTAAAAGTTGAAGTTAACTAAAGTTTTAAGCCTAAAAATATCAACTCAAATTCTTTATAATCATAATTGAATTTCCAAGAAGGTTCTTGTTCATGGGTTGATGTTTTTTCTATTGGTGTGGGTTTTGTGTGTGTTGATCAAATATAAGAGGATCTTTAATGTGATTTTGTGGTGATTGGGGAATGTGGTTGAGGATAAATTTATTTTTTTATGAGAGGAAGTGGCCTTCATAATTTGAGTTTGAAAATGGAATGAAAGATGAATCAAGGAGGTCAAGAAAGTGAAACTTGTAGATCAAGGTTTATATCTCCTTCTAGTAGTGTTTAGTAAATAATTAGGGGTTGGAGATCCTTTTAGTAGTAGCTGATAAACCAGGGAGTAATATATTCCCTTTGGTTGTATGAAGAGAAGTTTGCAATAACAAGTAGAAGCTTTCATTTGTAAAATTAATTGAATATGAATTTTGAATATTATATATGTTTGATATGTGCTTATTATCTTGATTCTTGTGATGCGTATATGAATGCTTGATAAAGTATCTATTAGTGTCCTAGTATTCTTTAATTATGAAAGGAAGTTTTAAAATTCTCACAATACTGATTCACCCCTGTCCCTCAGTATTGTTTTGCTTTCTAACACTATGGTAATACATACATTGAAATATATAGGATAATTATGTATGTTTACATATTGAACTCTATTCTTGCTCATAATACTCCCATTAAACTCTACGATTTATAATGATACTTCAATGCAATTTGTAGTCTTCTATTATACTTCCATATGGAACTTTGTAGTTTGTAGTGAGAAATTAAACTATGTGGCCTATGGTCTATAATTGGTGATACATTGAACTATGTGGTTCATAGTCTCTCTCTCTAGTGAAACAATGAATTTGGGGTGAATAAAAATTTGGTTGTACTAAACCACTCACTATCTGCATAATTTCCTCTTACTTATTTTCCTTTCTCATACTTATTTTTAACTATGAGCACTTAATTACATATGTAAAAACTTCAAACTAGCAAGGGGAGACACAAAAAGGTTTCCCTAGAGAGTCTTTACAATCATATATTTTCATTAGAAAAAAAGAGAGAATAATTATAAGTGTAAGATATAAAATAGAGTTAGAGGTGTAGAAAATTTAACAATGGGATTAAATTGATCTTATAATGTACTAAAACAAGATACTGAATCCTTATACAATTTTCAGAAATAAAACACAATCACACAATCACATAACAAGTAAGAAATATAAATTATCAATCACACAACACAAGATGTATATGGGGAAAGAAATTTCTCAAAACCCCTCTATCGGTATTTTTCATATGGTCAAGATCATGAAACAATACAATGCTCTTTCTCCACTGAGAAAATTCTTGCACTCTGCTGACTATCTCACACTGATCCTACTCGAATCTGGCTTGCAATCTAAGCAAAATCGGTCCAATATTTAACCTCTTACTTTCCACTGCCTACCCAACATTCCTTAAATATTCTTGGGCTAATTGAGCCCCTATTAATTAGAAAAATACCAATTAATGATTGCGAAATAATTCCAAGGCTTCTCGATGACCTCATCCATGATCTGTACAATTTTCTAATAGTACAACTGATAGTTATCTTCCCTTTGATCTCACTCTCAACTTGGCCTTCCTTAGAATTGACATGCAACAACTATTTATAGTGAATTATCAGTTAACTGATTGATCACTCATTGTGAATTAAATCAGATTCAATTCATTGTACCTATCTCTAGCTCATCTCTAAGTTAGAACTAGTCAAACTGATTTTAACTCAATTAATTGAGTTAAATAATTAAAAATCATAATTAACTGTAACTGGACCCCTTTAAATCATGGGGAAACTCTACATTCCTCCTCTCTAGCCCTCAACTTGAATTTCCTAAGCTAACTCAGTATTTCTGACTTAGTTAACTAATACAAATTTTAATGAAATGAAATTACAATTTCTATTCCAATTTAATTAAGGGAAAATTAAATCAGAAGCCCCCTATAGTGCCATTTTTGGGTGACATTTTGTGGGTGCCTTTTTCAATGTTTCTTGTTTCCAATTTCAACAAGAGGAATATTAAATAACAAATTTAAATTTTTTGTAAAGAAGCTAGAGAGTAAACTTTGAAACATAGCTACAAATGATCCAAGTGGATATTGGTGGACACCCGCCTATTCCACTTGGACCCCCACCATTGTTTCTTTTAGTTTTTTAGTTTCCTTAAATGTAGGATAGTTTACTATTTTTGGTAGTTTTTTCATGTCCTAAACTTCTAGAGCCGTTTTGAGGCCCTAAATAATGTTTTTGGGAAAACTGAGACCCATGCGGGTCTTCAACCAATGTCACTTAATCAAAAGTTGTATTCCTCCGATATATTTTTCTAACAAGGTATTGTGCACGTCAAACAAAGATTGTATGCCAAAGTTAGGTCCCCGGGAAGTTGATGTACAAATTTACCCAAACGAGGCCCATAGTTTTGGCACTTCATCTCATAGGGTTATGATTTTGGATGTTTAGGGTTTTCCATTATTTCTCAATAATAAATATGCCTTAGCGATTCATTCTAACATTTTTCAGTGGCATATAGTCGCCACATCTCTTCTCAGAGATAAGCTACCATCGCTCGAGCTAGTTTATTTTCCATTCTATTTGTAAGCATTTTCCAATGTTTGATATTAATGAAATGAAGTGTTATTCCCATTGAATCTCTATGTTTATGTTTATTTTTGTATTTTATTGCATTCCTACATAAGTCTGGATTAGTGGTATCAAAGCCGGTTTGTTCTTTCTCAATCTTTCTTTGCATGTCCTCAACGAGGTTAGGGTATAAGGAGTTACGGCTCGATCTTCTTGAACCTTTAAAAGACCAGCCTTGCAAACCCCGATGACCTCCCATGGAGGAAGAAAAGAAAGACGAGGGAGTAGGAGATCTTATCAAAATATTTCTCGAGGAGGCCCTCGACAAACAAAGGAATGCAATGATGGATAAATTTTCCCAGATCCTTCAACGGCTACCCATCGGTGGTGCATCTTCATCCAACAACCACTCTGGAGGCCCCACTCCTTTTAAGGTACAAGTAAATTTTGACATTCCCATATTTGAGGGCCAAATAGATGCAGACACCATAGATAGATGGTTGAATCTATTAGAATGATATTTCTCGGTTCATGATTTTTCCAATCAGGAAAATATTACTTTTTCACTCCACAAAGTCGCCCCCCATGTCAAGGACTAATGGGAAACCTACTGTTGTAACAAGTTTTAATTTTCCTTTTTTCAAGATGTCTATGATATATTATTAAAAAAAAAATCAAGGAAAACAAGCAAAAAAGAGAGAAAAGCTTGAATGCACTTGGGATTACTTTATTTGATAAAAGTTGTTTAAGGGTTATGATTTTAATTAATGTACTAATTAGCGTTAGCTTATAATTAGTACTCTTGGTGGGACCCAAAACGCATTTTCAAAAGGATTAAAGGTCGCACATGTTCGGAGGCGGAGATGGGTTATGTGTCGGGGCCCACAATATAATAGTGGAGGTGCCTCCACAATGAATTTTTAGTGCGCCCATGATCTCAAGGTCTACGAATTAGATTGACTACAGGGGCACTCCATCAACTGTGAACCGTACCAAAGGCTGCTCCCATAGTGAGGTCAACAAGTGAGCCGGATGACATCAGTAAGCAAGCCTAAACCCACTACACATTCTGCCACGTCGCTTATTCCTCTGCCACCTGTCAACCATGCATGTCATTTCCACTATTAAATTCTCTTTATCAACTTTCATTTAATTCCCTACGGAATCATTAAATTCACCCTTTCCCCCCTCCTTTGCATAATTGGCCTATAAAATTCCATTTTAACCAATTTTATCGTACTTCTCCTGTCTGCTCATGATTTCATTGTCTTTGAAACCATCAATGGTAGATCCTAGTCAAAATTCCTTGTCACTTCCGGGTATTTATCATAGTCACCCATTACCTCAATTGTACAAAATGTCCAACAAAGTTGTCTTAGTGGGTTTGTCACCTCACATTCCATTAATGGAAACTGAAGTAGACATTTTCGATATTGTTTGTTCTTTGAATCACACTGAAACTTATCAACATATCCTTGTGAATAAGTCCAATTTCCCATATTACGTTGCTGCAGTGAGGTCCATTTTTTTTTCAGCCTTTATCCCTAAGGCTCACCTTTTTCCCAAGTTTATCAGATGGCTAGTATCTTCTATGTATCCTTAAAAATGTTTCACGATGGATAAGTCAGGAGAAAGCATCTTTCAGGTGTCTTCTACTCTAATCCAATAGGCACTATTTACCATCCTCAAATTCATATATTGATTTCTTTGAAGAAACCCTACTAATTTATTTTGAGAATTTAACAGGTTAGGAGTATGCCCAAATTTTGTTTTATTTGATGTTCAGTGGGAAGCCATTGTCTTTAGAATCATATCATTTTCCCTTGGATAAATTTTTTGAATAGGTTCAACCCATTCTTAAAATTTTATATAAAATTATGGGGAAAGATAATTCATCCGTTATTGACAAAGTCACTCTAGGTCTTTTTAGTTTGATGATGAAACTTGAGGTTTTCCTAGATATTCCATCTTTCTGGGAGCGGTTAGTTAATTTCCATCTTATGAACTTCCCACTCACAGGTTGTTTTAGGTTCCCTTATTTAATTACATATTTTTTATTATATACTCATGTGGAGAAGTTTATGCACTTGGGGTTAAATATTATGGATGTCAACAAGAACAAACAACAAGTTCTCTTTTGACTGATGTAGGGAGGGGTAGCCCAAAGAATGAAGGATTGGTGGAGTTTGTTGCTTCATTTCTTTATGTAGTCTATTAAATCATTAATAGTTATCTTGCACCTTCTTTACTGTGAAAAGCTTAGGCCTTTCTTCAATTGAGCAAACATATGAAAGTGGGAGGCTGGTATTCATTGGAGGATTATTCAGAGATCAGATTGTATGGAGCTAACATTGAACCCTAAAGGTTACAAACTTTTGTTCCTATGAGTTTGCTTTCTTTAGAGTTCATAAGAAAAATATTAAATGTGGATCAGGTTCATTTGTTCCAGGGACAATGATCCACGATACAATATGATTCACAATGAGTTTCTTGAAATAGACCAATCACCCAATCACACTATGACCTGCAACCCAACCATAACATTATCCAACAATGACACTTATAACCCTCGACAATGCCTCTCCAACTCTAGGCAGATTGAAACTTTTACAATAGTGAATTTTTTACAATTTTACAATGACTATTTTTACAATACTGACTTTTGACACGACCTGATACTTGACTTGACACTGCTTCTTTGAACACTAGTAGTTGTGGAGGTATTGTTGTTCTTGCATCAGGTAATGGTACTTTGGCATTAAATTGTCCTTCTAGTATGTGTTTGAGTTGTCCTATTGTGTCCTCCTTCCTGCACATGCATTAATGAACAAAACCCAAACCAATATACAAAAAAAATACTTACACTTTCCTGCAAACCATATGTCAGATAAATATTCAAAATTCAAATGTAAATACATTCAACATTTATGAACGAAACCCAATTAAACATACATAAAAAATAATTACATTGTCTTGCAAAACACATATCAGAGATGATATTCAAATTAAAATTAAAACACTAATAATACATACCTTGTTGTAGCAGAGTTACCCTTGACTGTTCATGTGTTTTCCTTACTGCAATGATCCTTGAATGCATACTTTTCTTTCCTTATAGAAGCTCGATATTGAATCTGTTGTATCTATGTAATTTCGGATCTCCAAGGTCTAAAATTGCGCCTTGTGGTAGCCCTCTGAGTCATCTTTCCAACCCCATAGGTCTGATCAGTATTGGATTCTTCAAGAAATAATTATGCCCAATCTCCTACAATGACCTCATTATAGACTGGTTCAGTAGAGCGAACTTGCACAAAATGCTACGTGTCACTGTTTCAACCTTCTGTCCTGAAAAAAATACCCAACAAATTAAAGTTCATCCTATTTTTGTCACTTTTTATGAAATTTGAATCCAATGCTCAAAGATAAATTTATGATGATTTTCCCAAGGTCACATGTTTGACATGAAATTCGAGAAACTGCAAAAACCTTAACTTCCTTAGATCATATCTCTGAAAATATACTGAACAAATATCTAAAATTTGGTCACGCGCTTCATCAGGATTTTGTCTCAAATGGGTGTTTTTTCAACATCTGAAGCTTCTTAGAAAAAAAATTATAGAGAAAATTCCACGATGACCTGTTTTAAGTAGTGAAATCCTTACATGAGGAGGATATGAGGGTCGCAATTTATATAAATGCTTAGGTTGAGAGGGTTTCAACAAGTGAACGTTGGAGGTATTTTAGGAGCTTAAAAAATGATTAATTATTGACTATTCAATTACCAGAACCAATGATTAGTGTCATGCCATGACCCCATAGGGTTACTAACTTCAAAAACGAATATCTCACAAACCGCGAAGAATTACGTGGTGTGCCATATATCAATGGAAACATCTCTACAAGTACAAACCATCCAAAATATCATTGACTGAAATAGAGTAATTTTTTAGGTCAAAATTCCAATGCAGATCGCGGTAGCCCCTGGTGCTGCTTGGGTTGATAACCATTGATAAAAAATCCCCCCCTTTGGCATTGATGGCAACACAAGTACTCCCCCTGTGATAATGACACCTCTTCCTACAACATTCTCTCCCCCTTTATCATCTATGGAAGAGGGTAACTCACCCTAAAAAATGTCATCCTGCAGACCTATACACACCTCAACTCCCTTTTTTTTTTACTTAGATAAGAGAAAGAGTCTAATGAGAACTTGGGAGAATCCCAAGCTTTAGGTGAGGATACTCCAATGCTTCAACGACCGAGATTAAATCACTAATCAATGCTAATATTATAACTTGACTTGATTTTCTCTTTTTCTATATGATTCTCACTCTATTTTATTAATACCCTTTAATTATTTAATTTCCCTAAGTTTAGACTTAGGGTCCCCATTAAATTGGCTATCTTGTCGTAAGCGGTGTCCGTCAGATGAACCCCATCCCAGTTGAAATATTGTTGAGAATTTGCACACGAAACCACTTCTCCCATGCCACATGGTGTACGACTCTTGTAATTGTATCGCCCACCTATTCCAAAACATGCATGTAAAACATTCTTCTGTAGCGCTGCTTAGTTCAGTTACACACATGAAAAAGACGAAAATAGAAGTAGAATCGTCACAAAATTATAATATTGAAAAGTTGACATGAATATTGAAAGTTATTTCCCCTTACCAAAGGAATCAGGATATTGTAAGACTCCAAGAGTGGCTTTGAAAGTGTCTGCAAACACGAACTTAACGTTTGGATGTTGTGCTTGCAATTCTGCCACTCGGGCCCTCAGAAGATTGTTTTTCTTTTGAGAAAAAGTGTTAAACCTTGGCATACACCCCATTTTGTCCACCGGTTCTCTAGGGCCTGTTGCATATTCTGTTAAATACGTTGTAGAATAGCTAATGGGAAAGTTGTTTTGAACTAAAATCTTCTTTGCACCACCTACAGTAATCAATGTCTATAGAAAAGCAAAGCAAGAAGACTACCAGAGGGAGAAGTTAGAATTATTAATTTCTTTAATTTAATTTATGTTAGCTTTCACAATATTGTAATCATGTCTGCAAAAAATCAATGCAACAAGATCATCGAAGCGAGAAGTTAAAATTATTAAGTTCTTTAATTTAATTTAGCTTAGCTTTCACAGAGCATTGTCAAGAAAACCTAAGACTTAAAATAATTCCTACCTACTGTTGTCAGTTTAAGTTAATTTAACTTAGCTTTCATGGAATGGAAGTAAAGATTCACTTACCTTGAGCGAGTTTGTGATCTTATCAGTGACTGAAGGAACAAATGTTTCGACTTCTTGCATCGGCCATTTTTGAAAGAATGCATCATTTTAGTCATTTCCACCGATCTCTCCCATCAGAAATAGTGCATTTTAAAAATCCTGATTACAGTCTACGTATTTAAAGATGAGATCAAAGAAAGAGCAAGAAGGTCATAAGAAGCCAAAGAAGTGGAACCAGAAGTTCTTAAGAAGCCAAAGGATTGGATTCAGAAGTTCAGAAGGAGCCAAAGAAGTGAATAAAAAACAAATAAAAAAATGCATAACTTTTTATAAAAACAGAAGACACACCTCCTTGGTAGGTTGCGCAAAATTTGTGTCTTTGTGATAAAAACCACTGGATCTACACGTCCAATGAAAATGGCGTCATAAGCGGCCTGATCATCTAGGATGTCGAAATTTCTTATTAATTCCAAACACTAAGAGGAAATAAAATTCCTCAACTCAAACACAGAGGTTCAATGCAAAATATCTTGACAAAGATGCTTTAAAACTTTTTGTTTCATTAAACATAGAAATCTATTACAAAATGAAGATTCTATCTTCAGAATGAAGTTCTGGATTTTCAAAAAGATTGGCTGCTACAAACACAACGTTACAAATCTTGCTCTATGTCTCTCTTTCTGCCTTCGGGCATTAAAAAACAATACACACAGCCTAACAGTCTTGCAGTCTCTCTAATCTACGTAAAATAAAATAAAATTACATTACATATATTAAATTCTTGTTGTGGCCAGTAAAACCTAATCTAATTCAATGCGATTGTTCAACAACCTCTACTTTTCCTGTCAAAATTGACCCATACATCCATTAAGCGACTTTGGCTCTTCGCAGTGCGTCATTGCGGAGGGACTTCATGCTCTGATTGAAAATCGATGTTGTGCTCCCACAATGAATATCCAACGTCGATCTTCGGTCAAAGCGTGATGGCCGAAGTCAACTGTGGAGGCACCCCTTGGCTTTAAACGACAAGCTATTTGTGCCCGCGGGTTATTGTTGATCTAAGATCAATGATAATCGCGCTCGTTGATGTGGGCGGACGTTAACAGGTGTGACGATGCGCTATTGGCCGATGGTGGACCCCAACGGAATTCAAACAAACTTCAGGTGGATTTAATGAATGCTTATCGCATCCATTTCTAGCTGGCATGACGTCAGCCTCCGGACGCGCATTAAAAATTAATTGAGCTTATAATTCCTTATCGAGTCTGAATTGGGGTTGGGTGACTAGAATTTGGAATTATGCAAACAGCTTGTGATTTGTTAGTGTGATTGACTTGGCATGGTGGGGACCAACTTCCATATTGACCACGGGCTATGGTGACAAGGCATAAAGCTTATGCGAACGACAATTGATTGGATGGTGGGATGAGGACGTGGTAGAGTGGGTTCCACGAGACTGATGTGGCCCATTTAAAATCAAATGAAATGGCGTGAAAAGGATATGATTCGTGGATTGTCATAATTTCGGTGGGTGTGTAGGTTTAAAATTGGGATGGCATGGTTTGAACCCAGCGCTACAATGCGAGATGGCATGCAAGAAAAAACAAAATAAGACTGCTACTGTTGCAGCATATTTCTCCCATCAAAAATTTAATTCTTCTTCCTTCTGCAAAGTTGCAGTTGGAATTAATATTTCCAACACTCCCCCTTAATTTCAACTGTTGGATTTTCTTGCATACCCAGACGTTTTCTCAAATAATAAAAACTTTTCTGCCCCAATGGTTTTGTCAAAATATCTGCAAACTACTCCTCTGTTCTGCAATGTTGCAAAAAAAATTCCCCATTGTTCACTAGCTCTCTGATGTAGTGATACTTGGCATCAATGTGTTTCGTTCTCTTGTGAAACACTAAATTCTTTTACAGTGCTATTTCTGAGCTATTATCAAAATAAATTATTATGCCTTTTACCTGTTCATGACACAAAATCCCCAACATTCTTCTCATCCAAACTGCTTGACATGCTGCTATTGTAGCTGCCACATACTCTGCCTCTGCTATTGATAAAGCCACAATTGGATGTTTCTTAGAAGCCCATGAAATGGCTCCTGATCCCATATGAAAAACATAACCAGAGGTGTTTTTCCTATCATCTATACTTCCAGCCCAATCATTGTTAGTATATCTAATCAATTCAAAATTTTCTAAAGTGGTGTATAAAATACCATACCTTCTTGTTCCTTTCACATACCTAAGAATTATTTTTCCTGCTTGCCAATGTGCCTCTTTTGGCCTTTCCATAAATTTGGAAATTAAACTCACAGCATGCATAATATCAGGCCTAGTTGCATTCAAATACATCAGGTTGCCAACTATGCTATTATACAAACTTGGATCAAAATCCTTGCTGCTGTCTTCTTTTCTTAACTTCAATCCCATCACTATAGGAGTAATTGCTGCCTTGCAATCCTACATATTAAATCTTTCCAAAAATGATTTAACATATTTAGCTTGAGAGATAAAAATCTTATTTTCATTTTTCTCTACTTCTATTCCTAATAAGTATCTCAGCAATCCCATATCAGTCATCTCAAATTCATCCTTCATGACTGTTTTAAAATTCTCAATGAGGTAAGCATAATTACTTGTGAATATCACATCATCAACATACAAAACAACAATGAGCATCTTACCATCTTTCTCCTTGATGTATAATGTGGGTTCTCCTTCACATTTCTCAAACCCATTTTCCAGTAGATAGGCATCTATCCTACTGTACCATGCTCTTGGTGCTTGTTTCAGCCCATACAGAGCTTTCTTCAATCTGCATACTTTATGCTCTTGGCCTTTTTTCTCATAGCCCAGAGGTTGTTAAACATAAACCTCTTCCATCAATACTGCATTCAGGAATGTTGATTTCACATCCATTTGGTAAAATTTCTACTTGTGTTGTTCTGTTATGGACAACACTGCTCTTACTGTTTCCATTCTTGCAACTGGTGCAAATGTTTCTTCATAATCTCTTCCTTGTTGTTGCTTGTAGCCTTTGACAACAAGTCCGGCCTTGTGCCTTTCAATATTACCTTCAGCATTTCTTTTGGTCTTGTAGACCCATTTCACTCCAATAATTTCTTTACCTTTTGGGAGATCAACCAATTCCCATGTCTTATTTTTATCTATGGCATTAATCTCTTCATCCATAGCATCTATCCATTTCTTATCTTTTATAGCTTCTTCAAAATGAATAGGATCCTTTACATGACAATACAATTCAAATAAAGAGTTCAAACCTTCATTCGCCGTCTCTTGCTCATAAATTTCATTCAAACTTCTGAATTTGGTTCCTCTTTCACTTGTTGAACTTGTGCTTGTAGAAGCACTCAAATATTCTCCTTGTGATGTTCTTGGAGAAGCACTGTCATCACTTCTCAAGGGTGTTCTCATACCTGCTTGTGGTGTCCCTTGTTTTCCTTATGTTGGTGGAGGTGGTGCTGCTAATGAGGGATGTATTTCAGCCATCTCTTCCTCATTATCCTCATGAGACAAACAACTTTTTACATTCACTATTTTTTCAATTATTCCATCCCAATCTTCTTCCTCAATGAATTGTACATCTATGCTTATAACAAACTTCTTGGTGGATGGGTTATACAATCCGTATGCTTTGGATTCTTCACTGTACCCAATAAATATGCACTTCTCCCCCTTACTATCCAAATTCTTCCTTAGCTGATCTGGAATGTGTACATAAGCCACACAATCAACAAATTTCATGTGGGTGACAAACTTCTTTATGCCACTCCATGCTTCTTCCGGAACTCTTTTCATTACAACTTTGGTTGGGCATCTATTCAAGATGTATGCTGCACAATGTACAGCTTCAGCCCAATATTCATTTGGAAAATGTTTTTCCTTCAACATGCTTCTTACCATGTCCATGATGGTTCTATTTTTCCTTTCAGCAACTCCATTTTGCTGCAGTGTATACCTTGCTATAAATTTCTTGTGTATCCCATTTTCTCTGCAAAAATGCAGAAATTATTTTGAGATATATTCTCCTCCTCTATCTGTTCTTAAGACTTTAATATGCTGCCCACTTTGGTTCTCTACAAGAGCTTTAAAGTGGCAGAACTTCTCAAACACTTCACTCTTATATTTCAAGAAATAAACCCATGTTTTTCTTGTGTAATCATCAATGAAAGATAGCATATAGTGGTTGCTTTCTAGTGATGGTGTTTGAATTGGTCCACATAAATATGAATGGACAATTTCTAAGGGTGCTTTTTCCCTTATGCTCTTTCCTGATGGAAATATTTCTCTGTGTTGTTTGCCCAAGATGCAGCCTTCAGATAGGCTGTCCGGTTTCTCAATCAATGGAAATCCCTTTACCATTCCTTTCTATGGAAAAAATTCAGACCTCCAAAGTTGAGATGTCCAAATCTCAAGTGCCATAACCAATTTTCATCTTTTTCTTCTCTTTGGAATGTATCTTGTGTCACTGCTGCCATTTCAGTGTCTTTCTTCAAATCTACTCTCATCTTAAGAGGGAACATTTTGTTCCTTGTCATCTTCACTTGTGCAATGCATTGCTTGCTTGGTGGTTTATCCATGATTGTGCATACATCATCTTCAAAGAAAACATTGTACCCTTTCTGAATGAGCTGTCCAATGCTCAAAAGGTTACACTTCATACCAGGCACATAATATACATATGATATGGATCTTCCTTCTCCTTTCTTTGTCAAAACACTTACTCTACCTTTTACCATGATAGAGACCTTATTGTCTGTCCCCAATGTTACTTGAGACTTTACATTTTCATCTAACATGGAAAACATGGAAATGTTTCCAGTCATATGGTTGCTACATCTTGAATCTAGAAACCATATATCCTCACTCTTTTCTTCAGCCATATTACATGCTAAAAATAACTTCTCTTGACTGATATTTTATTTAGTAAAATTAGCACTGGGTATATTACCCATGTCACTCTGTTTCTTCCTACATTCATTGGCATAATGGTCATACTTCTTACAGTAATGACATTCGACTTGGGATTTATCAGACCTTTGTCCATGTGCTTGATTTTGTCCACCTTGTTTGTTGCTACCTTGGCCTTGGTTCTGATTTTTATTGCTGCCTCTTCCATTTGTATTTGCAGGGCTTTTTCTTCCTCCTCAGTTCTGACTTCTTCCTCTTCCGTTTCCTCTGCCTTGACCTCTTCCTCTTCCAAAGGACATTTGGGTCTTGAAGGCATGCTCAAAAGATGAGTTTTCTTTTCTACCCAATCTTTGTTCATGTGTCATCAATGATGCATGAAGCTCATCAACGGTAAACTTTGAGAGATATTTTGTCTCTTCAATGGTTGTGACTATCACATCAAACCTTGAGGGTAAGATCCTCAATACTTTCTCCACTATTCTTCTTTCTTCTACTGTCTCTCCATGAGATCTCATTTGGGTGACCAACCCAATCAGTAGAGTAAAGAATGAGTCTATAGTATCAGACTCTTTCATGCAAATGAATTCAAAATCCCTTCTCATTAATTGAAGCTTTGTTGTCTTTACCTTCTCCATACCTTTGTAGGCTGTCTGGAGAGTATCCCATGCATCCTTGGACCTCTTAGCTGCTACAATCCTTGGAAATATACTTTCATGCACTGCTTAATAGAGATAGAAGAGGGTTTTTGAGTCCTTCTTACTATTACTCTTCAGCAAATCCTTCTCTGCCTATTTTAAGGCATTAAATGCATTTTCATCTGCTGGTTCTTCAAAACCATCTTCAACAAGCTTCCATAAATCTTAAGAGGAAAACAGGGCTCTCATTGTTATTTCCCAATAGTCATATTTCTTCCCATTGAACTGTGGGAGTTGAGTATTTCCCATACTCGTGCTTGTGTTGGCTCCTGCCATGGCTAGCTTACTGAACTATGCTATTAAAACTTGACTGTGTTTTTAAACAAACTGTCTCTTTGCTTAAGAGACAAACTCTGTCTTTTAAAGACTTATCTGGACTGCACTCTTTACAACAAAACAAAACTATGTTTTTGTAAAATACCATTCTTTTGTTGAGCCTTCACTCTGCTATTCAAAATCTTCAACAAGATCCTTCCTTCAGCTTCTTTGACAACTTCAAAGAGCTTGGACTAGCTCTGATACCATGTCGGAATTTATGATTAATTCCAACACACAGAGGAAATAAAATTCCTCAACTCAAACATAGAGGTTCAATGCAAAAGATCTGTACAAAGATGCTTTAAAATTTTTTATTTCATTAAGCAAAGAAATCTATTACAAAATGAAGATTCCGTCTTCAGAACGAAGTTCTAGATTTTCAAAAAGATTGGCTGCTACAAACACAACGTTACAAATATTTCTCTCTGTCTCTCTTTCTACGTTTTGGCATTATAAAACAATAAACACAATCTAACGGTCTTTCAGTCTCTCTAATCTACTTTAAAAAAAATAAATTACATTACATATATGAAATTCTTGTCGTGGCGAGTAAAACCTAATCTAATTCAATGCGGTTGTTCAACAACCTGTACTTTTCTTGTAAAAATTGACCCATACATCCATTAAGCAGCTTGGGCTCTTTGCAGTGCATCACAGCAGAGGGACTTCATGCTTCGATTGAAAATTGACATTGTGCTCTCGCAGTGAATATCCACCGTCGATCTTCGATCAAAGTGTGACGGCCAAAGTCAACTGTGGAGGCACCCCTCGGATTTAAACGGCGAGATATTTGTGCCTGCGGGTTACCGTTGATATAAATCAATGATAATCACGCTCGTTGATGTGGGCGGACGTTAACAGGTGCGACGATGCGCTATTGACTGATGGTGGACCCAGATGGACTCTAAACAAACTTCAGGTGGATTTAATGAATGCTTATCGCATCCATTTCTGGCTGGTGTGATGTCAGCTTCCGAACACACGATAAAAATTAATTGAGCTTATAATTCCTTATTGGGTCCGAATTTGGGTTGGGTGACTGGACTTTGGAATTGTGCGAACTACTTGTGATTGGTTGGCGCGATTGACTTGGCATGGTGGGGACCGCCTTCCGTATTCACCATGGGCTATGGTGACAAGGCTCAAATCTTTTGCGAACGACAATTGATTGGATGGTAGGATGAGGACGTGGTTGAGTGTGTTCCACGGGACTGATGTGGACCATTTAAAATCAAATGAAACAGTGCGAAAATGATATGGTTGGTGGATTGTAGTAATGGTAGTGGGTGTGAAGGTTTAACACGGGGATGGCGTGGTTTGAACTCGATGCTTCAATGTGAGATGGCATGCAAGAAAAAACAAAATAAGATTGTTGTTGTTGCAGCATCTTTCTCCCATCAAAAATTTAATTCTTCATCCTTCTGCACAGTTGTAGCTGGAATTAATATTTCCAACATTGGATGTGAAGAAATAAGGGTCCAATGTCGTGGCTCCAAAAACTGCGAAGTTAACACCATTCCCGAATATTGAATTATTTTTTACTGAGATATGGAGCTAAAAGCAGCATGCCCGAGGCTTGTGTTGTAAAAATATAAGGGTAAAACGAAAGAAATAATGTAATTTAGACATTAAAGAATATGAAAAGTAAGACAATAAAGAATATGTAAAGCATTGACAATTTTCTTTCAAAAGCCTTGAAAGATATACTGATATAATCAACTATTAGCCTTCTGTCCGAAAACCAGCCGATTGGCTTGTGAAAATATCTTTCGTCGTAAGGCAAATTTTCAAATGATGGTTTAGAACCAGCAGATGTTGATGCTAACAAATTCCTTGTATCAGCCAGAGAATCTCCAAAGCTGTAAATGGCACTGTAACAAGAAGTATAAACTATCCTAGAAAGATGCAACTAGAATGTCATAACTTCAAAAAACACAACATTAATATTAAACAACTCCATTATTGCAGTTTGGGCAGTAATCCTGTGAATAATAAAATCAGCGAAATTCAAGATGAAGGTTCAGGGTTTCTTGCACAATAATTCTATAATTTATATGTCGTAACCTTAGTTATGACTCCACTCCTCAAGTAGTGGTTTACTTTATCAAATACTCATAAGTAACATAGTTGACCAACCATGATTTGGGTGAACTAACTAAGTAGCAAGCCACATTTAGGGGACTGTCCTTTCTGCGAATGTGTTGATGGGTACAATTGGTGCCTTTACTCTTGCATTCTCATTTAAATTCCTAAAATATTTTTAATAATAATGTAGTTGATGGGTACAATTAGTTAACTCACTGTAACTCCTTTTAATAATATTAAAATTAAAATTAAAATTTGATTAAATTTTGTTATTTTTAATGTTTATTTTTATTTATCAATATTCAGATTATATGATTGAACTATCGCCCTCTACAATCCAAATCCAGTATAGGGTAGATGTCAAGTATAAATGTTTAATATGTATATGTTTAAAATTTTACAAATATAATCTAATGTCAATGTTGGCTCATTATAGAGGTAGATGTGTAAGTGTAAATATTTAACATTTATATGTCAGCTAAATTTAAATACATAAATAAATAAAAACAATGAAAGTAATAAATAAAAAGTTAAAAGTAATCTAAAGCCCATACATGTAAATGTTGGCTCAATTAATAATAAAAAGTTAAAGTTAAAGTCATTTTGTTATATTTCCATTTTGTTATTAACTTGTGAATAGACTTTGCTACCATACCATGGGCAATACCATGGTTTATCAATACCACACACCCAAAAACCATAACTTATTTCACAATCAAAATATTTTATAACAATATGACACAAAATTGAACCTCAAACCTCAAATGTTAGCCTCGGCCTTCTCAAAACCCAAATCGATGGCATGCCAATTGTGAGACAAATTCAATGCACCTCAACAAGGTTTTCTAAAACTTAACTATGATGGGACTTCAAAAGGAAATCCAGGTCAAACAGGAGTAGGGGGAATCTTCAGAGACTCGTGGCCAGGTAAGAAGGATTTACGCTATGGACCTGGGCTTTTCCAGCAATAATGAAGTTGAACTCAATGCGGTCAAACAAGGCCTTGTAATAGAAAAAAGAGAACAATATAATAGGCTTGTTGTGGAGGGAGATTCAATTATGGTCACAGGAATACTCCAAAGGTTGCAGAGTGGAGGAGGTTTGGAGAAAACCAACCGAATATGGTGTACAACTTGACTCATACAGGAGATCAAGGACCTCATCCAAAGCATAGTTACATTATCTCATGTTATGTTCGCAGAACAGGTAATGTAGCAGTTGATCTGCTTGCGAATTGGGGATGTAACCACCATGGAAGGATTTTGGATATCCCCTGAGATAGAATGAGAGAGGAGATTTGGCTTGAAACTTTGCAGGAGATAGTGGACATAGACAACAACCAAACCCAGAATCCCCGATCAAGGTTCCAAGTGGGAAGCGAAAGACGCAACATGGCAATAGGTCGTGCGGGCCACACAGTGTAAATATGATGACATGTGGTGATAATCGCAGATGGATCCACCCACACTGAGTAATGACTACATTTAAGGTGGATGGAAGACAACGAGGATTGTCAAAAGGATGTAGGGGAAAATGTCGGTGTGGGAGGAAGTGGAGGCAGGTTAAAAATATTATGTTTTCCCATTACCGAATCATTGCTAAGTAGGTTATGAAGGCAGCTTGGAAGAGGGTAGGTGAACAGTTAAGGGAACTAGCAACTTCTGCGTGTTGTATCTAGCTTGTCCCTCAGTATAATAGTCTTTGCGATGACGAAAAGCTCTGGTTCGTATGCTTTGATTTTTTGTCCTTCGTTTATAATAAATGCGTACCACCTTGGTTCAGTAAAGAATTTTTCCATGAAATATGTTCTTTCTGAGCAGAATTTGACGTCGCTTGTGATAGTCCATGCATGTCTAATTATTGGGATTTATTTTTGTTTGGAACCCCTGCCTTGGTTATCTCTCCCAAGTCCATTACTATTCTTAATTTGGCTGGCTGTGTTTCGTTCCATCTCTTGGGCATGGAAAATGCAGGGGAGGCATCGGTTCGAAGCTTTAGGCTCTATCAGTCTAATTTCCTTCCTCACTTTGCATGCTACTTGAATAGTCTTGCATGTCAATATTACAATGATTTATATCTTTTTCATACCCTTGCATGCCAACTTCATGCCTCTGCATGTTAGTTTCACATCCCTTTTTATCATCTTCATTGTTTTGAAAGTCATTTTCATGGTCCTACTTACAATTTTCAAAGTTCTACTAGACATTCTTGTAGTTCTCATGTTCAGGTTTACAACACTATAGGCCAATTTCAAACTCCTTCATGTCACTGTCTCAATTTTGCAAGGCAATTATTTGAAATCACATGCATGTCTCTCAATGAAAGTTTTGGGGTTATAGCCTCTGTTGATAATATTAGTAAATTCGGGGGCAACATGGGGGTTAGAGGCTCTGTTGATATTGTTAGAAGAATCAAGGAAAATTTGATCAACATGTTAACTTCCGGATTGTTGTTCGAGGGGGTTAACTCTATTTTACTATGGGATTGCATGGGAGTAGTTGTTAAGTTTACTAGGGTCATTTATTGTTTGTTATTTTTCTTTCTGTTTGTGATCAATGCTAAGAAGGGGAGGTATAATAATAATTGGAAGGTTGCGGCATGTTCGCGAGGCACCGGTTTTGGAATTGTCATAGTTAAGAAGAGGGTAATACTCTCAGGCCAATTTGAGAGGATGTTACTGGCTCCCAACAAGTAGGATATTATTCTAAACTATTTGTTTGATTTCATTACTATCATTTTGTCTCCTTCTACATGTCTTCCTAGCATATCTCACCCTTAGGCCATTGCATGTCAGGGGAGAAACCCAGTGTGGATCTGGGAGAACACTTAGTTTCTGGGAGACCAATTCCAAATAAAAATGGTTAAAGTGTTGTCTGGAAGAATGGAGGGAAAGGATAAAGGTAAGGCCAAAGCAGAGCCATTCAGAAGGGGAAGGAAATCCGGGAAGGAAATCACTGAGAACCTTTTCCAGGCATATGGATAAGGGACACCTGGCCATGTCAAATCTTTGATTTCTGGATGGGAACAAGATATTAAAACGAAGGTAGAGGAATACATCCCTGAGGATGAGATTGATCCAATTTTAACTGATCCACGGAATACCAGAGGTAAAATGTCACTTTTTAAGCAGTCTATTCATATTTACTGGACTATGAAGTGTTTGCTGGCTAAAGAAATTGTTACGGTTCAAGATATCAGAGGAGATCCTAAGGCTGCCTCTATTTCAGAAGAAATTTGTAGGGACATCCATGAGATTCACCTCTAGCAACATCATCAGAATGTCCACCTTGGACGAATAGAGAGGCAGCTTCAGAACATGAACCAGGTTGACATGCCTAGGTCAAGTGTCAAGAACCCGACACCCATTGAATCAGCTGATGACTGAGTTTAGTGGATACTTGGTTTTTTTTTATATGCAGACAGTGGATAACATTTTTTTTTTTTATATTTCAATAGATGTTAATATAGACAATAGACTTGTTAAGATAGCTAGAGACAGGTTCAAACTTTTTCAATTTTGGCTAGCCTATAACTCTTTGATATGGCCAACAAACATGGTTTCCTATGGGAATATTGATGTCATCAAGTATATATATTAATGTAGCTTGCAATTTTGATTAGATGAATGAATAGCGAGGCACTACCAAGTTTACATAAAATAAAAAATAAAATAAAAAACCATTGATATTCACCCCCACTTTACCTTGGTTATTATTAACATGTAAATAGGCTTTGTTACAACACCGTGGCTTATCAATACCACATGCCCAAAAAAAATATTATTTCACAATCAAAATATTTTAGAAATATTTTATTTCAATTTAATTCAATAACATTTGTTTAATTAAATATAAAAGGAAAAATATTATCATTACTTTTGAGATATATCTAAACCATCTATCCTCACAACTATTAAAAAGATTCCTCTACAAATTAAATCAAGGTTTCAATAAAATTAAAAATGAGAATATTTTATATATAAAGATGTGAAATATATATAATATAAATAATATTACTAAGAACCAACATATATCCATCTTAACTAAGGATCCAAGCCATGCGATTAAACAAATTGAAAAACAATAATAGAGGAAAGGTAGTGCATGATTGTTTTAAGTTTTTCATTATTGTATTTTCTTTGACATGATTGATCCAAAATATAGGTTTAATATTTTATAGCCATGAAAAGCAAGACTTTTCTGTAAAAATCACATTATCAAGTTTTGTCAACATTTCTCAAACCATCCAAGATATGGATCACATAAGCCTAAATTTAAATTTTACAACCAATTGGGTTTTTTTAATTTAGATACTTTCTTAAACATAACATCAGGGAATCAAATTTGAGAGAGAGTGGAGGATGGGTGGGGGGAGAGAAGGAGGGAGGGAGAGAGAGGAAGGGAGATAGTGATAAAGTCAGAGGGCGAAGAGAGACGGAGAGAAAGAGAGAGGAAGGGAGATAGTGATAAAGCTGTAGGGCGAAGAGAGACAGAGAGAAATAGAGAGAGAGAGAGAGAGTGATGGGGGGAGAGAGAGAGAGGGAGGTGGGGGAAAGAGAGGGAAAAATGGGAAGGAAGACAAAGATGAGGGGAGAAAGAGAAGGAGAGAGAGGTAGATAGAGAGATGAAGTTGGAGGGGGAGAGATACAGAAGAAAGAAAAAATACAGAAAAATAGAGGTGGAGAAAGAGAGTAAGTGACAAGGAAGAGATGGGTAAACACTAAGGGAGAGAGGAGGAAGAGAGAGAAGAGGAGGGGAGAGAGATGTGGAGAGAAGGGAACAAAGAGAGAGGGAGACACAGAGATGGAGGGGCGAGAGAGAAGGAGGGAGGGAGGGATATAGTGACAAAGTTAGAGGGAGGAGAGAGAGAGTGATGGGGGAGGGTGAGGGAGAGATAAAGGGAGGTG
This sequence comes from Pinus albicaulis, assembly GCA_034641835.2. Lineage (NCBI taxonomy): Eukaryota > Viridiplantae > Streptophyta > Pinopsida > Pinales > Pinaceae > Pinus > Pinus albicaulis. Next base: position 1,647,122,522 of record CM076582.1, read on the forward strand.
GGAGAGAATGAAAGAGAGGAATGAAGAGAGAGAGAGGACTCAATAAATAGGAAAGAGAGATGGATTTGGAAGGGGAGAGACACGGAGGGAAGTAGAAAGAAATAGAGGGAGAAAGATGGAGATAAAGAGGTAGTGATAAGGGAGAGATTGGGAGAGAGTAAGGGAGAGAGGAGAGAGAGAAGGAAGAGGGAGGGAGAGAAGGGGGGAGAGAGAATTACCAAACAGGAAGAAAATGGTTTGGAAAAAATCATAAGCATACTCAAGCACTACTCAGGCACAACTGTAGGATCCAGATGTGCATCAGGAGGAATAACTCTCATTTGGAACAAGAATACATGGCAACATCCAATAATCTCAACGAATCATTACTAGATAAAATCCAAGTTACAAAATGTGCAAGGAGACATCGTGATCACTGTTTATAATATATATGGGCCAAACCAGTATCATGACAAATAAGTGTGTTGGCATTCTCTCTAGAATGATAGGGAAAGTGAAGGCAACAATAATTTATCGTTGGAGGTGATATGTGACTTGGTTCTGCACCTAAAGGAGAAAAGAGGGGGAGTTTATACTCTTGATCCCTCAAGAGATCAGCAGGAACAAATTATGAGAGACCACGATCTGGTGGACATAATACCAAGGAATTGAAGTTATACTTGGAACCACCATAGGATTGGCCCAAGTAACATCATGGCACGACTGGATCACTTTCTTGTGGTGGTTTCTCTCATCTCCCTTCTAAACGTCGCCACCTCCTCTATTTTTTTGTGCTTGGCTTCGTACCATTACCCCGTCTCTCTCTTTTTAGGCGCTAATCAAATTTTGGGCCCTTACCTTTCCATTTTAATCCACTATTGTGTGACTTCCAGGAGGCAAGAGTAATTTTTGAAAGCACATGGCGAGCGTATGTAGAAGGGTCTCCTTCGTTCAGATGGGAGACAAAATTAAAAATTTTCCACACAGCTCTTCGAAAATGGGCCAAAGAGCATTACCGAGAACCAAAGTTGGTTAAGCAGGATATTAAACCGAGGTTAGAGGAGATACAAAATGAAATTGAGGATAAATACATCACCAAGGAAAAGAAAGTTCAAGATAAGGAATTGTATTGGGAAATGTACAACTCGAACAGAAAGGAGGAAGAAAAATGGAGGATTAAGTTTAGAATTCTCTGGCTCTAGGCTGGGGGCAAGAATACCACATTCTTCCACAACCAATAAAAAATCAAAACTTCTAAAAAAACTATCTTAGTTATAAAAGACGATGAGGGAAACACCTTAAATGATCAAATTGAGATCAAATTGACAACGCATCAACATTATAAAAGTCTCTTAACAGAAAATAAGGGGCTAGAGGATTATGAAGATCTATTGAGGCACACCCCGACCATGAACATTGAAGAAATCAATGCTTCCTTAACCAAAGAAATTGGCGAAGACGATATTATTAAGGCGATATGGACTCTTCAACCAGACAAAGCTCCAGGGCTAGATGGTTTTTCTATTAGTTTCTATTGGACCTTTTGGGGGGGTAATCAAGAAGGATCTCATAAAAATGATACATTGGAGCCAAAGGGAAAAAAAATAGGAGGATTCACCAACTCAACCTATCTAGCCCTTATACCTAAAGAAGCTCGTCCCTCTCCCTTCTCCATATTCTGTCCTATATCCTTATGCAATTCCTCTTACAAAATTATCATAAAATACTTGCTACCCACATCAAATCTTTTCTCCCCAGCCTTATCTCCAAAAATCAGGGAGGCTTCTTAGCCAATCAGAAAATCTCTGATTCCATACTACTGGTGCAAGAATCTATACATTCCAGTATAAGCAAAATGGAAAAGGGTTTTTTGCTAAATTTGGAACTTGCCAATGCCTTTGACAGAGTAAGGCACTCTTTTCTCTACTCTGTCTTAAGAAAAATGGGTTTCAATGAAGAAATTATCTCTCTTATACAAGATTGCATCTCTCTCCCTTAGATTTCCCCTCTAGTAAATGGGAGACCAGGTTATTTTTTCCAATATTCTAGAGGCCCTAGGCAAGTATTCCCTCTCTCCCCTTTCCTCTTCAACATCATGGTCAAATATTTCAGCAGAGCCCTGTACTTCAATCGCATATCAGGCTTAATTACAGGCATAAATTCTGCAATGGGATGAAAATAATGAACCACTCGCAATTTTTTGATGATAGTTTATTGATGGGAGAGGCTTCATGCATAGTTACCAGAAGATTTAAAATTCTTCTCAACAGATTTATGCAATATTCCAGAGGAAAAATCAATTCCTTTAAAAGTTGTATATATGGTTGGAAGTCCACTCAGAACATAATTCATATCATAGCTCAAATTTTTGGGGTCCCTTACAAATGGAATTGGAAATATTTCAACTATCTCGAGATGCCAGTAAGTTGTGGACCTCTCAACAATGAGGTGTGGAACATCACTCTTGACAGGTTGAAAAGGAAAATTATTCAATGGGGAGCCACTTGGCTTAACATGGCTGGTCACGTAATCCTAATAAAATATGTTCTTTCGGCTCTTCATCTATGCCACTTCTCCTTGATGCAAATGCCAGTGAGTATTCATAACAAAATGGAGGTAATCCTCAGTGATTTTTTATTGGAAGGAGGAAAGCAAGATAAAAGGAAGTTCAATATGGTAAAATGGAGACATGTCATTGATATGTATGAGAATGGAGGCCTTGCGATTTGCATTCCTCAATTACTATATCTAGCCTTTGGATATAAAAATTTTTGGAGGCTTATAACAGGGCAACCGTCATGGTGGAAACAAGTTATGGAGAAGAAATATCTCTCCGCCTCAAGACATTGCTTACTGGATCAACCCATCCCCAATGAACCATGCTCTCGCATTTGGTCCCTCTGTAAGAAAGCTTTAGCCTTCCTGCGTGATCACATCTCTAAAGTTCCTCATGGGGGCCTCAGCATTGACATATGGAATGACAATATCATGGGAGAGCCACCCCTTGCAAATGATTCGAGACTCCTTCACATTCAACAAAGTGAATAGGCTTTGCTACCATACCACGAGAAATACCATGGTTTATCAATACTACACGCCTAAAAACGATAACTTATTTCACAATCAAAATAATTTATAACAATATGAAATAATTCTTAACCATGCATATTCACCCCCACTTTACCTTGGTTATTATTAACATATAAATAGGTTTTGTTACAATACCATGGGCCAATACCATGGCCTATCAATACCACATGCCCAAAAAACATAACTTATTTTACAATCAAAATATTTTATAAATATTTTATTTTAATTTAATTTTATAACATTTTTTTAATTAAATCTAAAAGGAAAGTTCTTAGTATTACTTTTGAGATATATCTAAGCCATCTATCCTCACAACTACTAAAATATTCCTCTAGAAATTAAATCAAGGCTTCAATAAAATTAAAAATGAGAATATTTTATATATAAAGATATGAAATATATATAATATAAATAATATTACTAAGAACCAACATAGATCCATCTTAACTAAGGATCCAAGCAATGAGAGTAAACAAAACTAACAATAATAGAGGCAAGGTAGTGCATGATTGTTTTAAGTCTTTCATTATTGTATTTTCTTTGACATGATTGATCCAAGATATAGGTTTAATATTTTACTACCATGAAAAGCAAGAAAACTTTCTGTAAAAATCACATTAAGTTTTGTCAACACTTTTCGAACCATGGATCACATAAAAATAAATTCAAATTTTACAACCAATTGAGGTTTTTTTTTTTTTTTTAATTAATTTAGATACTTTCTTAAACATAATATCAAGGAATCAAAATTGAGAGAGAGAGGAGGTGGGGGAGAGGGCGGGCGGGGTGGGGTGGGGGAAGAGAAGGAGGAAGGGAGAGAGAGGAAGGGAGATAGTGATAAAGCTGGAGGGTGAAGAGAGAATGATGGGTGGAGAGAGAGAGAAGGGGGGGTGGGGGAGAGAGAGGGAAAGAGAAGAAGGAAGACAGAGATGAGGGGAGAGAGAGAAGGAGAGAGGGAGAGAGAGATAGATTAAGTTGGAGGGGGAGAGATACAGAGGAAAGAAAAAATATAGAGAAATAGAGGTGGAGAAAGAGAGGGAGTGACAAGGGAGATATGGGGAGACAGCGACGGAGAGAGGAGGAAGAGAGAGAAGAGGAGAGGAGAGAGATAAAGAGAGAAAGGAACAAAGAGAGAGGGAGACATAGAGATGGAGAGCAGAGAGAAGGAGAGAGGCAGGTAGATAGTGACAGAGTTAGAGGGAGGAGAGAGAGATAGAGGGAAGTGGGAGAGAATGATAGAGATGAATGAAGAGAGAGAGGAATCAATAAAGAGGAGAGAGAGATGGAGTTGGAGGGGGAGAGACATGGAGGGAAGAAAAAATACATAGAGGGAGAAAGGTGGATATAGAGAGGTAGCGATAAGGGATATATTGAGAGAGAGTGAGGGAGAGAGGAGAGCGGGAAGGAAGAGGGAGAGGAGAGTGAGAGGGAGAGAGAGAGGGGGGGGGATAGAGAGAGAGAGAGGGGGGGGGAGATAGAGAAATAGATATGGAGAGAGTGTTTATGTTTGGGGGGTGAGATAGAGAGAGGGAATAAGAAAGAGACACATAGAGTATTAAAGACTTTGTATGGTTGGGTATGTATTAATAGAATAAAAATATTTTTGGATATAATTATAGAAGCTTTGATAAAGCATTTAATGAGGTGTTTATTGTTTATGTGAGTTTTTGTTTTTGTTTTTTGTAATCTAATTATTGTGAATGAGTGATTAGTTATATTTGGTTATAGAGGATTAAATACTTTGTATTGTGGGGTATGTATTGTTAAAATAATATAACTTTGGATCCAATTATAAATATTTTGATATATAAAGTATTTAGTGCTTTATAGTGAGGTGTTTGCCATAGTGAATAGGTCGTTGCCACTATAACACCAAGAGTATATCCAACAACCTAACCTACTCCTTCGGCTTTTGAAACAGGGTGGAAGAGATAGCCTCCCATTATACCAACCACAAATGAGAAATTTGGTAGGTACATCTTTAAACTTGGTCCCACAAAGAAAAATGAAAATAACATGAATGGATATTTTACAATATGCACACACATAGAACTAACAACGTTTCACCTTAGTTTAATTTATTTTTTTCAAAATAATGGTAATTTGGTTATTTTGAATTAGAAAAAATCCCTTGAAAATAAAATTATATATTCAAGGTTTCCATTTATAAAGTGAAGCTATCGCTTTAAAAAAAGTACTACCATATTTAGGAAAGAATTTATATGAAAATGGGATTGAGCTTATCCACTTATTAACTTATTCCATTACAAACCATCTTGAGTGTTGTTTGGTATATAAGAGTAATAATATAATTAGGAGACTTCCTATTGATATGTTGAATTTAGTCTAGTTCAAGTATTTAAGAGTAGTGTTATCCTTCCCATCGCAGTGAAATTCTTGCAAGTGACATGGTGAGTTCTTAATGAGTATAATATTGTAATAGCTTAGCAATTTGTGTTGAGAAATCCTTAAGATTTTTTTAATTCAATTTACCTTGGGTATTATCCTCAAAATGAAGGGAAGTTTCGTATGGATTTCTTTGAGATGTGCACTGAAGGGAGGGAAAATAAAAATAGGATACTTGTCATCCATGTGTTGAATTGATCTATAAGCAAGGGAATTATATCCAACACACTCCACTAACATGAATTCTCTAGGGAGATTAAAAGACTAGCCTTTATTGTTGGTATTCTACAAAGTTTTTTGTCCTTGGTGTAGCCTACACACAACAAATAGCTAACAATGTTAATAATAAATAAGGCTCTAAGCTATTTATCTATTATTATATTTTTTATTTGCTAATGTGGGGCTTACAGGTAACATGCTTCACCAACGTAGAGGACTCTAAGTTATTTCTATATTATTTATCTCTATGATCTGCGAATGTGCGGGCTATAGCTCACAAGATTCACCAATATAAATGCTTTGAAAAATTGAAATTAATATATGTTTTAAATTTGATGCAAAGAACTTTGTCCTCATTAAGTCACACTAGCACAACTGGTTAAGGATGGGCCTCGTTAGCAAGGAAAACTAGGATCAAACCTCATGGAAGCTATTGTGTTTGTACTAGGGGGAGGAGACACGTTAAAATCCATCCATAATAAGGTTGGTGTTGTTGAAAATGGCAACAAAAAATATTGAAAATGGTGTCCATGAGGGTTCTAATTTAATTTTCCCTTAATTAAATTAGAAGGAAATTGTAATTCCACATCACATGACAGCTTGTAAGAGTTAACTAAGTTATTAATACTTAGTTAGATTAGTTAATTCGATTTGATGGTCAAATTGGAGGCATGTAGAGTCCACTCTAAGTTTTAGGGGGTCCCATTGTAGTTTATTTTGAGTTGTAATTGTTTAATTTAATTATTTGAGTTAAAATCAGTTTAACTAGTTCTAACTGAGAAATAATATATTGATAGGTCCAGTACTTAAATATGATTCAATTCACAAGAAATGGTCAATCAATTAACTGATAATTCACTATAAATATTTATTGCATGTCAGTTCTAAGAAAGGCCCAGTTGAGATTGGGGTTAAAGGGAAGATAACTACTAGTTCTATAATTAGAAAATTGTACAGGGCATGCATGAGGTCATCAGGATTCCTTGAATGAATTGCGCAATTAATTCTTGGGAATTTTCTAATTAATAAGGCCACAATTCCTCCAAGAATGCGTAAGCAAGGCTGGTCAGGCAGAGGCAAGCAAGTGGTTAAATATTCAACCAAGATTTCCTAGATCAGTGTGAGACAATCAACATAGTGCATAGGTTTCTCAGGAAGGGAAATATCATTGTATTGTTTCATGTTCTTGTATTTAATGAAAATAGAGATGGCGATGTTTTGAGAAGTTGCTTTCCCCTAATACATCTTTTGTTGTGCGATTGATAATTCTTTTTCTTACTTTTTTATGTGATTGTGCAATCAAAATTGGTTTCTGCAATTTGTAGAATTGATTCAGTATTTTTTTTAGTACATTACAAGATGAGTTGAATAGATTTAGATATTTTCTACATGTTATCAGAGAAATAATCACAATATAGGAGAATAATACGAGTTTTTTTTTAATAAGTGAATCAAATTTGCAAATATATTCTTCAGGGCCAACAATAGATCAAAATTTCTTTCTATGGATTGAGACTCGAATATGACCTTCAGGGTAGTTAAAATTACATAGCATGGAAGGCCAGGATGGAGGCAATGTTAGAAGACAACGAAATGAAGGAATTCATAGATATTGATATTCCCAAGCCCACAATAGTAGATTCCCAAACTCTTGATGCATGGAAGAAGAATGTAGCAAAGGTGAGAAGGATTTTGTTAGAAGGAGTTTGAGATCATATTGTCTCGAAGCTCCATGGAAATTCAACTCCATAGGCTATGTGGAAGGCCTTAACAAATTTCTTTCAAAATAGCAGTGACCACAGGAAGTTGACGCTGTTACACTGAAATTTGTCACCATGACATTTTTAGTACTCCCTTAGAATTCTACAACATCAAAGTTCCTAAAGTCAAGCCTTGAAATTAAGAGAAAAGCTCATAAAAGTCTTAAAAACACTTGTACCACACTTTCTCTTAACATTGCCTATGGTGCCGCACTTTTTTACTCTAAATCATACAGAGCTAAACACACCTCTTATTCATTAAAGGTGCGGACCCTTGTAAAAGGTAAAAAAAGGCGCAAGAAAAATCTAGAAGCTCAGTTTGATTCATTATTGGAAGCTTCTAGAAACATTCCTGCGGTGGAAAGTCTGCTCTTTTCAGGTTCATGCATCCCATCCATTAAGGAGCTAACCCCTTGATGTAAGGAGCTAATCCTTTTGAAGGAGGATTCTATCCCTTCTTGTTTGGAGCTGTAACCTCCTCTCTTTCACTATAAAAAGAGGCATAGGGTAGCCTCAGGGGGAGTTCAAGCTTTCGTATTATTGGAGGTGAAGTGCTGTTGTAACTTAGACCCTTTTAGCTGAGATTTTATGTGGGAAAGATTAAATACCTATATGTATCTCGGTTGGAAGAGTGCAAGGCTTGTCAGAGTAAAGGAAATGCCTGTTCCGGACCCCAGGAAGACCTGTACAACATCAAGGCGGACACAGTTGTAAGGTTTTTCTTACTATTCAAAGTTAATACAAATAAGTCCGTTTTTCTCAATAAATTGTCAATTGATTGGTTTATTTTATGGATTCCTTGATCACCATAATGGATATGATTTATGAATATATATTATGCAGGTGCTATTTGATGTTTGTTTGTTTATGATTGCAGATCTTCGAAGGCAACTCTTTCGGGAGACTGAAGGACTACTACTACAAACAAGCATTGGATCAAAGGTAAGATCATTAAGCCTTTATAACATTTAATTATGAATTGCGATATATCTAGAGAAAGATAGATTTAATTGTCTGTTTGTTGCTAGTTGTCCGTAGGAAACTTGGGAGGTCTGTCTTGTCCGCAAGAACGACTTATCTGTCCATCAAACGCTGAAATACAAGCTCAGAAAAATCAATTTGGAGGAGGGAGAGACAATACCAAAATACTTGGGTAAGTTCACTAAATGTCGAGATTGGCTTGGAAGTGTTTGTGTGACAATTCCTGAGGATGATTTGGTGAGCCTAGAACTTCTAGGCCTTCCCAAGAGCTGGAAAATTTACCAAATTTTGGTAAATGGGAGGGAGAAGCTACCAAAGTGGGAATGATTATGGTTTGACTTGGTACAATAAGAGATAAGGTAGAGCACCAGAGACACGACCTCTTCCAAATACAAAGAAGAAGATTTTACATTAGTAAGAAAAGGCAAGAAATCGAAAGGAAATAAGTCCCAAGGCGAAGAGGGGAAGAGAGAATTGTCCAAGATCAAGTGTTTTCATTGTCACGAGTACAGGCACTATGCCACAAAATGTCCAAAAAAGGCATGAAATAAGGAGCCTGCAGTTGTAGCAATGAGTGAAGCTCTAGCTTCACATTTTGACCTTAATTTTACTCTCATTTCATGTGTAGCCAACATTGTATTGGGATGCATGTGGTGCAAGAGATGAAAATCAATTTTTTCGGAGAGCAACTCAACCAATATTTAGAAATTGATTTTCTCTCAGGAATGAAGACATATTTCCAGGTTATTGTTTTACTTGTATATATCATGGGCACAAGGAAACATATTGCAAGGTGATTTTTTCTTTTAGACAATTCAGGTCACAAGGAAAAATTTATCAATCTCGAAATCAGATTACCAGATTGAGGAGGAGAATTGTTAAACTCAAAAATTCATTCTCTCCTTTGAAAAATTTGATTCAATGTTATGTTTGTTGTAATTTTTACCATAGAATAGTTGATTTTAGAGTTAGAAACAAAAGGAATGATCCAATAATTAAGAAAACAAGCTAGCAACTGAAAGTCTGGAAGGAAAGGAAAATACAAATAATTGTAATGTGGTTTTATATGCTTAGAATGAAGGAAGCCATTAGTATGTTGATAGTGGTTGTTCCAAGCACATGTAAGGAGATAAAATTATTTTTTCATTATGGAAACCAGTTAAAAAAGGTAGTGTAACCTTTAGGAATAATGAACCTATTAAGATTGTCGTCAAAGGAGTTGTGAGCCTAGCTAATGGCAAAGGGAAAGAAAAGGATGTGTTGTTTGTTGATGGGATGAAGCAGAATTTGCTCAGTGTGTCTCATATTTGTGACAAAGGCTATGATGTGTTGTTCAAAGCTAAAAATTGTCAAATTGATTCAACAAGAATATGAGAGAAAGTATTTGAAGTTGTTAGAACAAAAAGTAATGGCTATTTTCTAAAAGAGAAGACAAAGAAATATTTTTTATCAATGATTGGTGAGAGTTGGTTGTGGTGTCGAAGTCTAGGACATCTGAATTTTGATCAGGTTGTTAAATTGGGAAATAAGAATGTTGCTAGAGATCTACCAAAGCTTTTACAACCAGAGAATATTATTTGCAAATCAAGTGCGAGTACCTTTCAAGTCAAAGGACAACTCATCAACCAGGACATTACAATTGAGACATATGGACTTGTGTGGTCCTTCAAGAACTAAATCACCTTCAGGTAAATTGTATTTCATGCTTATCATTGATGACTTCAACAAGATGACATGGGTATCATTTTTGAGACAACAATCAGAGGCCTTTGATAAGTTTAAAAACTTTAAGGCCATGGTAGAGAATGAGACTTATTGTAAAATAAAGTGCATAAGGTCTGATAATGGAGGTGATTTCACTTCAAAATAATTTGATGATTTTTACAAGGAACATGGAATCAAAAGGAAGTTTACCATAGCATAAAATCCACAACAGAGTGGTGTAGTAGAGAGAACAAATAGATTGGTTCAGTAGTTTGCTAGAGCCATGATGTGAGAAAGAGGAATTCACAAATATCTTGGGCTAAAACCATTCACCAGATTGTTGTAATTCTGAATGAGGCATACTTTAGACCAAATAGTGATAAAACTCCATATGAGCTATGGTATGGAATATTGTCTACATTCAAGCATTTCAATGTTTGGAAGCAAGTGTTATATCAAGAATAATGATGAAAATATTGGCAAGTTCGATCCAAGAGTTGAAGAAGGTATTTTTCTTGGATACTCTTAGACTAGTAAGATCTATAAATGCTACAATAAAAATATAAGGATACTATTGGATTGCATTAATGTTAATGTCGATGAGCACATTGAGACTGAATACAATTAGCTAGTAAATATCACCTCCAATAATCCAATCAACAATGATGAGAAGGATGATGAGCCATTTTCAAATGAAGACACTAAAAAACCCCCGAGTCCACAATCCAACATCCTGTAAGGTATGAACAAAAACACCACCCAACTGACCAAATTGTCGGTGACTTCAATTCACGTAATACTCAAGTGCATGTAGCTCTATTTTCTATGATGGAACCAAAATATTTTTCTCGTGCCATCCAAGATGACAATTGATTAAAGGCCATGAATGAAGAGCTTGATCATATTGAGAAAAATCAGACATGGGAGCTTGTTCTTAAACCAATAAACAAGACTTTATTGGCACGAAGTGGGTCTTCAAGAACAAATTAAATGGACTTGGTGAAATAGTAACTAAAAAAGAAAGGTTAGTTTGCAAGGACTATGCACAAATTGAAGACTTATATTTTAATGAGACATTTGCTATTGTTACTCGATTAGAGGAAATTCACATGTTCTTGGCTTTTTCTGGTGTCAACAAATTTAAGATATATCATATGGATGTCAAATATTCCTTTTTAAATTGAGAATTGTAGGAAGAAGTTCATATTGAGAAGCCTTATGTTTTACAGTTATCAAATAATCTTGATTATGTTTGCAAGCTAAAAAATGCGTTGTATGGTCTCAAGCAAGATGCAAGGGCTTGGTATTCCAGGTTGGACAATTATTTACTCAATTTTGGTTTTAAAATAGGTTCAACTGATAGTAATTTGCATGTTAAATTTGATGATGGAAAATTTTTAGTGGTGGTTGTCTTTGTTGATGATATTATTTTTTCCAGTGATTTGTATTTTCTAACTTATCATTTTGTAGCTCATATGAAGGTAGAGTTTGATATGTATACGATTGGAGAGTTTTCTTATTTCCTTGGTTAGCAGATGGCACAATCTTCCAAAGGAATATTTATCTCAAAAAAAAGTATTTCAGAGAAGTTTTGAATAAATTTGGCATGGAGAAATGCTATTTGGTGAGCACTCGAATGGTTATAGATTGAAAAATTTGAAATATTGATGAATCACCAGAAGTGTATCTAGGCCATACATTATGCAAGCAGTTTTTATTGTTGGAATATTTCAAGTAGTTTTTATCGATGTTGATTTTATAGATGATGTAGATGACTGAAAAAACACTAATAATGGTACATTATTTCTTGATAAACTTTTTTCATGATTAAGCAAGAATCAAGTTGTTGCAATGAAATTTACATACAAAAAACTAAAACAAAATATTTTATAATTAGTATAAAACGTCTTATTTAAAATTTACAAACTAACTAAAATTATAAAATTAAAATAAAATATTTATAATTTACTTTTAATCATAATTCTCTCAAATAAATTCTCAAAGAGCTTAAGAACACTTGCCCATTGTCCTAGATTTATCATCGAGAGGATAAAGCTCATTTACCATGGATTTGGATCTATTAAAGACAACGTGTCTTTTTACTTTGTATTAATTATATTTTGAATTTTTAACAATCATAATAAGGAAGAGAATGTAGCTCAATTAGGTTGTATAGAATTTATGTGGAAAGAAGTTAATTATATTTTTGACTTTTTAACCATCATAATAAGGAAGATAATGTAGATCAATTAGGTTGTATATAGAATTTATGTGGAAAGGAGTTAATTATATTTTGACTTTTTAACCATCATAATAAGGAAGATAAAGGAAGATAATGTAGATCAATTAAGTTGTATAGAATTTGTGGAAAGGAGTTTGAAAGTGGTAGTTACCGATAAGATAAAATGTAGTATGAGTTAATCATTAATATGAATAATTAAAATTTAATTATTAATATGAATAGTTAACAAAATTTTCTACACATTTTGGATGTCATTCTAAGCGTTCACAGTAACAAAATAAAATAAAAAAGGGGACCATCAAAGCTCCTCTAAAAGCGTTGAGTGTGACAAATTAAAACAAGAAAGGGACCATCAAAGGTCTCCTTCAAACGTGAAGATACCTGGAAGATAGGTTAGGTTGGTGGATAAAAAGCGTCAGTACAGCTTAGTTTTGGCGGACTCTATTTGGTCAGGTTAGTTTTGGTGGCGTTTCTGGCCTTCAGGGGCGGACTAGCAAAGGTCGCGTCCAGATGAACCCCATCCCAGTTGAAATACTATTGAGGATTTGCACATGAAACTGCTCCTCCCACGCCACATGGTGTACAACTATCGTAATTGTACCGCCCACCTATTCCACAACATGCCTGTAAAACATTCTTCTGCAGTCCTGCTCAGTTCACTTACACACAAGAAAAAGACGAAAATAGAAGTAGAACCGTCACAAAATTATAATATTAAAAAGTTATTTCCCCTTACCGAAGGACTGAGGAGACTGTAAGACTCTGAGAGCGGCTTTGAAAGTGTCTGCAAACACGAACTTAACGTCTGGATGCTGAGCTTGCAATTCTGCCACTCGCGCCCTCAGAAGATCGTTTCCCTTTTGAGCGAAAGTGTTAAACCTTGGCATACACCCCATTTTGTCCACCGGTTCTCCAGAGTTGAAATTATAAATCCAACTGCAAAGTCTGCGCAAAGCACACAAAAGCCGCTTTTTAATTTTGTATCAACAACCCTGTCACAGAGCCGCTTTCCATTCCAGTTGAATAGACGTTCTATTTTGAAAAGTTATAGGCACCAGTTCATAAAAAGTTTCGGATAACTTTTTGGCCCTACCTCAGCGACCCGATTTGTAATGCGAATTTCTTTTGCATTTTGGTTTTATCGGCATTTTGAAATCCGCGGCGGAAGACTTAGTTTTATAGTTTGATTAATGTTTTTTGTTTTGATGTTATTGTATCGCGCATTGAGTTTTTGGTTATAAAAACTTTGGCCTATGTTTTAACATATATTTACAATATATATGTGTGCTATTGTTAGGTGGGCCTGAAAGGGTGATACGTAGGTTTATTTTTATAGTTTTGTTTTATTAAAAAAAGGTTTGCACTATATGTAATGAAAAAGGCTCGAGAGGCACATATATGAAAAATTGAAAAACTTACACAGCGGTGTATTGAAGAACAGAGTGAGAAAACCCGAAGGCAAGTTTTTACACAAACACAGTGTTTCTTTTGTAACAGAGACAGTGAAGTTTTATGCACTGTGTTTGTAGCAGTCATTGTAAATCCCTTTGTTAGAGGAAGAAGTTTTTATTGTAATAGTTTTTTGGTTAATGAAATAAAAGTTTTCAAAGTGGGCAAACTCTGTCTACCAGCAAGCAAATTTTTGATTTAATTCTCTGTGTTTAGAAGAGAGTATTATTCTCTGTTTTGTTTTGAAATTCTCAGAAATTCCAACATCCAAGACCTGTTGCATATTATGTTAAATATGTTGGAATTTTGGGAATTCCAAGCAAACAGTGGAGAAAATATAAACTCCCCTCTACAACACAGAGATGTTTAAAACATAAATTTTAATTTGCAGACAGAGATGGCATAAAATGCTTTCTATTTCATTAAACAAACTAAAAACAACTGTTACAAATTCTTCCTCAACAGTGAGGGATTCACCAAATATGTATGACTGCTACAGACGCAATGCTTAACAAAACAACTCTCTGTCTCTCTTCAAGAATGCACTAACAGTGCTCTCTATTCTTCTTACTGTGTTTTCTTCTTGCCTGCGGGCTCACACAGCAGCTCACAAATACAATATAATGCATTACATTTGGCTCTCGGGCCTTTTCCTTTTATATATGCCGCGCATATATTTTAACATTTCATAAAAACTATATTGAAACTTAAAACAAAAATAAAACCAAATACAAAAGAAAAATCCTTTGCGGAACTAATAAAATATGAAATGCCTGACGTACGAGTGGGGACCACTACGCAGTTGGCAATCGACAATCGACAATCGGCCAACGGATTGACAACAAACTTTGTGATCCATTCAATCTTTCGATTGCGATTACACCATGGACTCGATGGCCCGACAATCGACAATCGAAAATCGGCCAACGGCTTGACAACAAACTTTGTGATCCATTCAATCTTTCGATTGCGATTAGAAACACGACCTCCGATCTTCCGCTTGCGATTGGAAACACGGCCTCCGATCTTCCGCTTGCGATTGGAAACACGGGCGCCCTCCCATCCTTCGATTGCGATCGGATCTGCCCTGATCGGGGCACACAAAAAAAATCCCGCTGATTAAACCTTGCGATTGAAACCAAGCGGTTCCAATAGATTTCTGCCACGTGGTCTTGTGGACCCACGGGCCTCCGCTGCTGTGGGGGTGATTTATATATATGTTTCAATGTATTAAACGTTCCATTTGCGGAACTCTCCCATATCAACAAGACACTGCTCCAACATAACTTTGCGATTCCGATTGGCATAGAAATGGTGGGGACCACTTGTCTCGCCAATTCAAAAATAAAAGGACTTCCGCCTGTTAAAACAATTTCCATTCATTCTGGTTGTTGAGGACTTTAAAGCCCGAAACGACTGGTTTTTAATATCTCTGTTCCTCTGTAGTAAAGATCTACGAAAAATCTTCGTCCTTCCACTGTGAAGAATGACTCTGCCCATCACTGAGTTAATTTCTTCTCTGCTGTTGTGGCTGCGGCCCATCAAGAATTTATTTCTTCCTTACGGATTCTCCATTCTTCTTGAATGCAGAGTGCTGCGCACTCAATCTCTGTTGCTGCTGCTGCTGCCTTTGTACTTTGTTCTTTGTTCTTCCTACCCAAGGCATGGCAGGTGACTTTAATATTTCAACAAAATACGTCGTAGAACAGCCAATGGGCAAGTTGTTCTGAACTAAAATATTCTTTGCACCGCCTACGGTAATCAATCTCTGCAGAAAAGCAAAGCAACAAGATTACCGGAGCGAGAAGTTAGAATTATTAATTTCTTTAATTTAATTCATCTTAGCTTTCACGATACTGTAATCAGATCTTAGCTTTCGCAGAGCATCGTCAAGAAAACCTAAGACTTAAAATAATTTCGACCTACTGTTGGCGCTTTAAGTTAATTTAATTTAGCGTTCATGGAATGGAAATAAAAATTCACTTACCTTGAGCGAGTTTGTGATCTTATCAGCAACTAAAGGAACAAATGTTTCGACTTCTTGCATCGGCCGTTTTTGAAAGGATGCATCAGTGTAGTTGTTTCCACCGATCTCTCCCATCAGAAACAATGCATTTGCAAAATGCTTATTACAGTCTACATATTTAAAGACCGGATCTAAGAAAGAGCCAGAATGTCATAAGAAGCCAAAGAAGTGGAACAAGAAGCTCTTAAGAAGCCAAAGGAGTGGATTCAGAAGTTCAGAAGGAGCCAAAGAAGTGAATAAAAAAACAAATTAAAAAATGCATAACTTTTTATAAAAACAGAAGACACACCTCCTTGGTAGGTTGCGCAAAATTTGTGTCTTTGCGATAAAGACCACCGGATTTGCGCGTCCAATGAAAATGGAGTCATAAGTAGCCTGATCTTCCTGGATGCGAAGAAAGAAGGGTCCAATGTCGTGGCTCCGGCAACTACGAAGCTAACACCGTTCCCAAATATTGAATTATTGTTACTGTGAGATATGGAGCTACGGGTAAAACGAAAGAAATAATGTAAGTCAGACATTAAAGAATATGCAAAGTCAGACATTAAAGAATATGTAAAGCATTGACAATTTTCTTTCAAAAGCCTTGAAAGATATACCGATATAATCAACTATTAGTCTTTCGTCCGAAAACCGGCCGGTTGGCTTGTGAAAATGTTTCGTCGTAGGGCAGATTGTCAAATGATGGCTTAGAACCAGCAGCTGTTGACGCTAACAAATTCCCTGTATCAACCAGCGAATCTCCAAAGATGTAAATGGCACTGTAACAAGAAGCATAAGCTGTCCTAGAAAGCTGCAACTAGAATGTCATAACTGCAAAAATCACAATATTAATCTTAAAGAACTCCATTATTGCAGTCCAGGCAGTAATCCTGTGAATAATAAAATCAGCGAAATTCAAGATGAAGGTTCAGGGTTCCTTGCACAACAATTCTATAATTTATATGTAGTAACCTTCGCTATGACTCCACTCTTCAAGTAGAGTAGTTGCCTTTATCAATACTCATAAGTAACGTATTTGACCAGCCATGATTTGGGTTAACTAACTAAGTAGCAAGCCACATTTAGGGGACTATCCTTTCCGCGAATGTATTGATGGGTGCAATTGGCGCCTTTACTCTTGCATTCTCATTTAATTTCCTAAAATATTTTTAGTAATAATGTAGTTGATGAGTACAATTAGTTAACTCATTGTAACTCTTTTTAATAATAATAAAATTAAAATTAAAATTTGATTAAATTTTGTTATTTTTAATGTCTATTTTTATTTATCAATATTCAGATTATATGGTTGAAGTATCTTTTTTTACAATCTAAATCCAGTGTAGGGTAGATGTCAAGTATAAATGTTTAATATGTATATTAACATTTATATGTTGACTAAATTTAAATACATAAATAAATAAAAACAATGAAAGTAATAAATAAAAAGTTAAAAGTAATCTAATGCCTATGCCTATAAATGTTGGCTCAATTAATAATAAAAAGTTAAAGTTAAAGTCATTTTGTTATATTTCTATTTTGTTATTAATTTGTGAATAGGCTTTGCTACCATACCATGGGCAATACCATGGTTTATCAATACCACACGCCCAAAAACCATAACTTATTTCACAATCAAAATATTTTATAACAATATGACACAAAATTGAACCTCAAACCTCAAATGTTAGCCTTGGCCTCTTGGAAACCCAAAGCGATGGCATGCCATTTGCGAGACAAATTCAGTGCACCTCAACAAGGTTTTCTAAAACTTAACTATGACGGGGCTTCAAAAGGAAATCCAGGTCAAGCAGGAGCAAGGGGAATCTTCAGAGACTCATGGCCAAGTAAGAAGGATTTACGCTATGGACCTGGGCTTTGCCAACAATAATGAAGCTGAACTCAACACGGTCAAACAAGGCCTTGTAATAACAAAAAGAGAACAATATAACAGCCTTGTTGTGGAGGGAGATTCAATTATGGTCATAGGAATACTCCAAAGGCTACAAAGTGGAGCAGGTTGGGAGCAAACCAACTGAAGATGGCATACAACTCGCCTCGTACAGGAGATCAAGGACCTTATCCAAAGAATTAGCTACATTATCTCATGTCATGTTCACAGAACAGGTAATGCAGCAGCTGATCTGCTTGCGAATTGGGGATGTAACCACCATGGAAGAATCCTGTATATCCCCTGAGATAGAATGAGAGAGGAGACTGGGCTTGAAACGCTGCAGGAGATAGTGGACAGAGACAACAACCAAACCCAGAATCCCCAATCGGGGTGCCAAGTGGGAAGCGCAAAACGTGACATGGCAATAGGCCATATAGGCCACACGGTGTAAATACAATGACACATGGTGACAATTGCGGACGGCTCCACCCACACCAAGTAATGACTACATTTAAGGTGGATGGAAGACAACGAGGATTGTCAAAAGGATGTAGGGGAAAACCTCGGCGTGGGAGGAAGTGGAGGCAGGTTAAAAATATTATGTTTTCCCATTACCGGATCATTGCTGAACAGGTTATGAAGGCAGTTGGGAAGAGGGAAGGTGAATATTTGAGGGAACTAGCAGCTTCTACATGTTGTATCTAGCTTCTCCCTCAGTATAATAGTCTTTGTGATGACGAAAATCTCTAGTTCGTATGCTTTAATTTTTTGTCCTTCGTTTAGAATAAATGCATACTGCCTTGGTTCATTAATGAAGTTTTCCATGAAATATGTTCTTTCTGAGAAGAATTTGACGTTGCTTCTGAAGGTTGATAGTCCATGCATGTCTAATTATTGGGATTTATTTTTGTTCGGAAGCCCTACCTTGGTTATCTCTCCTGAGTCCATTACTATTCTTAATTTGGCTGGCTGTGTTTCATTCCATCTCTTGGGCATGGAAAATGCAGGGGAGGCGCAGGTTCAAATCTTTGGGCTCTATCAGTCTAATTTCCTTCCTCACTTTGCATGCTAGTTGAATAGTCTTTCATGTCAATATTACAGCTCTTTATATCTTTTTCATACCCTTGCATGCCAACTTCATGGCTCTGCATGTCAGTTTCACATCCCTGTTTGTCGTCTTCATTGTTTTTAAAGTCATTTTCATGGTCCTACTTACAATTCTCAAAGTTCTACTAGACATTCTTGTAGCTCTCATGGTCAGTTTTACATCACTGTAGGCCAATTTCAAACTCCTTCATGTAATTGTCTCAATTTTGCAAGGCAATTATTTGAAATCGCATGCATGTCTCTCAATGAAAATTTTGGGGTTAGAGGCTTTGTTGATAATGTTAGTAAAGTCGGGGGAAACATGAGGGTTAGAGGCTCTGTTGATATTGTTAGAAGAATCAAGGAAAATTTGATCAGCATGTCAACTTCCAGGTTTTTGTTCAGGGGGGTTAACTTTATTTTACTATGGGATTGCATGGGAGTAATTGTTCAGTTTATTGGGGTCATTTATTGTTTGGTCTTTGTCTTTCTATTTGTGATCAATGCTAAGAAGGGGAGGTATAATAATAAATGGAAGGCTACGGCACGTTTGCGAGGCATCGGTTTTGGAACCATCGTAGTTGAGAAGAGGGTAATACTCTCAGGCCAATTTGAGAGGATGTTACTGGCTCCCAGCAAGTAGGATATTATTCTAAACTATTTTTTTGATTTCAATACTGTCCTTTTGTCTCCTTCTACGTGTCTTCCTAGCATATCTCACCCTCAGGCCATTGCATGTCATGGGAGAACCCCAATGTGGATCTGGGAGAACACTCAATTGCTGGGAGACTAGTTCCAAATAAAAATGGTTAAAGTGCAGTTTGGAAGAATGGAGGGAAAGGATAAAGGTAAGGCAAAAGAAGAGCCATGCAGAAGGGGAAGGAAATCCAGGAAGGAAATCATGGAGAACCTTTTCCAGGCATATGGAGAAGGGACATCTGGCCATGTCAAATCTTTGATTTCTGGATGTGAATAAGATATTAAAATGAAGGTAGAGGAACACATCCCCGAGGATGAGATGGATCCAATTTTAACTGATCTGCGGAATACCAGAGGTAGACTGTCGCTTTTAAGCATTCTATTCATATTTACTGGACTATGAAGTGTTTACTGGCTAAAGCAATTGCTACGGTTCAAGAGATCGGAGGAGTTCCGAAGGCTGCCTCCATTTTAGCATAAATTCACAGGGACATCCATGAGATTCACCTCCAACAACATCATTAGAACGTCCACCTTGGACGAATAGATAGGTAGCTTCAGAACATGAACTGGGTTGACATGCCCGGGTCAAGTGTCAAGGACCTGACACACATTGAATCATTTGATGACTTGGTTTAATGGATACTTGTTTTTTATCTGATATGCATACAGTGGATAGCATTTACTTTTTTCTATTTCAATAGATGTTAAGATAGACAATAGACTTGTTAAGATTGCTAGAGATAGATTCAAACTTTTCCAATTTTGGCTAGCCTATAACTCTCTGATATGGCCAACAGACATGGTTTCCTATGGGAATGTTGATGTCATAAAGTGTGTATATATATATATATATATATAGCTTGCAATTTTGTTTAGATGAATGAATAGCGAGGCACTACCAAGTTTACCAAAAAAAAAAAAAACCATGGATATTCACCCCCACTTTACCTTGGTTATTATTAACAGGTAAATAGGCTTTGTTACAATACCATGGTTTATCAATACCACATGCCCAAAAAAAAAACTTATTTCACAATCAAAATATTTTAGAAATATTTTATTTTAATTTAATTCAATAACATTTTTTTAATTAAATATAAAAGGAAAAATATTATCATTACTTTTGAGATATATCTAAACCATCTATCCTCACAACTACTAAAAATATCCCTCTACAAATTAAATCAAGGTTTCAATAAAATTAAAAATGAGAATATTTTATATATAAAGATGTGAAATATATATATAATATAAATAATATTACTAAGAACCAACATATATCCATCTTAACTAAGGATCCAAACCATGAGATTAAACAAATTGAAAAACAATAATAGAGGAAAGGTAGTGCATGATTGTTTAAAGCTTTTCATTATTGTATTTTCTTTGACATGATTGATCCAAAATATACGTTTAATATTTTATAACCATGAAAAGAAAGAAATTTTTCTGTAAAAATCGCATCATCAAGTTTTGTCAACACTTCTTGAACCATCCAAGATATGGATCACATAAGCCTAAATTTAAATTTTACAACCAATTGAGTTTTTTTAATTTAGATACTTTCTTAAACATAATATCAGGGAATCAAATTTGAGAGAGAGTGGGGGGTGGGTGGGGGAGAGAGAAAGAGGGAGGGAGAGATAAGAAGGGAGATAGTGATAGAGCTGGAGGGCGAAGAGAGACTGAGAGAAAGAGAGAGGAAGGGAGATAGTGATAAAGCTGGAGGGCGAAGAGAGAGAGAGAGAGAGAGAGAGAGAGAGAGTGATGGGGGGGAGAGAGAGAGAGGGAGCTGGGGGAGAGAGAGGGAAAAAGGGGAAGGAAGACAAAGCTGAGGGGAGAGAGAGATAGGGAGAGAGATGAAGTTGGAGGGGGAGAGATATAGAGGAAAGAAAAAATACATAGAAAAATAGAGGTGGAGAAAGAGAGTGAGTGACAAGGAAGAGATGGGGAGACACTAAGGGAGAGAGGAGGAAGAGAGAGAAGAGGAGAGGAGAGAGATAGGGAGAGAATGGAACAAAGAGAGAGGGAGACATAGAGATGGAGGAGTGAGAGTGAAGGAGAGAGGGAGGGATATTGTGACAAATTTAGAGGGAGGAGAGAGAGAGTGATGGGCGAGGGTGAGGGAGAGATAGAGGGAGGTGGGAGAGAATGACAGAGAGGAATGAAGAGAGAGAGGACTCAATAAAGAGGAGAGAGAGATGGATTTGGAAGTGGAGAGACATGAAGGGAAGAAGAAAGACATAGAGGGAGAAAGGTGGAGATAGAGAGGTAGTGATAAGGGAGAGAGTGAGGGAGAGAGGAGAGCGAGAAGGAAGAGGGAGAGAGAGAGAAGGGGGGGGGGCGGAGAGAGAGAGAAATAGATATGGATAGAGAGTGTGTATGTTTGGAGGGTGAGATAGAGAGAAGGAATAAGAAAGAGACACATAGATACAAATAAAAATATTATATAGTATTATAGAACTATCCTAGATCCATCTTAACCCCAGATCCATCAAGCATCAAGAACAATCAAATCTCTCGAGGTGCAAACCTTTCCTCAATTTTTGCACTCCAAAAAGAGTCTTGGGTTAATATGGATCTAAGATAGTTATACCTATTTCACTCAAGATGGCCACTTGATCTAAGTATCCCCTTTTAGAGGATTAAAGAATTTGTATGGTTGGGTATGTATTATTAGAATACAAATATTTTTGGATCAAATTATAGACATTTTGTTAAAGAATTTAATGAGGTGTTTATTATTGACGTAGTTTTTTTTTTTTTTGCTTTTTTTTAATCTAATTATTGTGAATCAATGATTAGTTATATTTGGTTTTAGAGGATTAAATACTTTGTATTGTGGGGTATGTATTGTTAAAATAATATAACTTAGGATTCAATTATAGATATTTTGATATATAAAGTATTTAGTGCTTTATAGTGAGGTGTTTGCCATAATGAATAGGTGGTTGCCACTATAACACCAAGAGTATATCCAACAACCCAACCTACTCCTTCAACTTTTTAAATGGGGTGGAAGAGATAACCTTCCATTCTACCAACCACAAAGGAGAACTTTGGTAGGTACATCTTTAAACTTGGTCCCATAAAGAAAAATGAAAAGAACATGAATGAATGTTTTATAATATGCACACACACAGAACTAACAATGTTTCACCTTAATTTAATTAATTTTTTTCAAAATTATGGTCATTTTGGTTATTTTGAAATAGGCCAAACCCCTTGAAAATAAAATTATATATTCATGGTTTCCATTTCTAAAGCGAAGTTATAGCTTTAAAAAAAGTACTACCATATTTAGGAAATAATCTCTATGAAAATGGGATTGAGCTTATCCACTTATTAACTTACTCCATTACAAACCATCTTGAGCATTGTTTGGTATATAAGAGTAATAATATAAGTAGGAGACTTCCTATTGATATGTTGAATTTAGTTTAGTTCTAGTAGTTAAGGGAAGTGTTATCCTTCCCATCCCAATGAAATTCTTGCAAGTGACATGGTGAGTTCTTAATGAGTATAATATTGAAATAGCTTAGCAATCCATGTTGACAAATCCTTAAGCTTTTTTTAATTCAATTTACCTTGGGTACTATCCTCAAAATGAAGGGAAGTGCCCTATGGATTTCTTTGATATGTGAATTGAAAGGAGGGAAAATAAAAATAGGATACTTGTCATCCATATGTTGAATTGATCTATAAACAAGGGACTTATATCTGACTCACTCCACTAACATGAATTATCAACCGAGATTAAAATAATAACCTTTATTGTTGGTATTCTACAAATTTTTGTGTCCTTGGTGTAGCCTACACACAACAAATAGCTAACAATGTTAACAATAAATAAGGCTCTAAGTTATTTATCTATTATTTATCTTTGTTAGTTTCTAATGTGGGTCTTATAGCTAACATGCTCGATCAACATAGAGGAATCTAAGTTATTTCTATATTATTTATCTCTATGACCTGTGAATGTGGGGCTTATATCTCACAAGCTCCACCAACATAAATTCTTTGCAAAATTGGAATTAATATATGTTTTACGTTTAATGAAAAGATATTTGTCCTCGCCAAGTTGCATTAGAACAACCGGTTGAGGATGGGCCTCATTAGCAAGGCGATCCAGGATCAAACCTCACAGAGGCTTTGCATTTGTGCCAGGAGGAGGAGACACGATAAAATCCAATCATCATAGGGTTGGTGTTGTTGAAAATGGCAACAAGAAATATTCAAAATGGCACCCATGAGGCTTCTATTTAATTTTCCCTTAATTAAATTAGAAGGAAATTGTAATTCCACATCACATGACAACTTGTAAGAGTTAACTGAGTTAGTAAGATTTATTTAGCTCATTTCATTCAATTTTAAGGTCAAAATGGAGGCATGTAGAGTCCACTCTAAGTTTTAGGGTGTCCAACTGCAATTTATTTTGAGTTGTAATTGTTTAACTTAACTATTTGAGTTAAAATCAGTTTAACTAGTTCTAACTGAGAGATGATCTAGTGATAGGTCCTATGAATTAAATATAATTTAATTCACAAGAAGTGGCCAACGAGTTAACTAGTAATTCACTATAAATAGTAGTTGCATGTCTGTTCTAATAAAGTCCCAGTTAAGATTGGGGTTAAAGGGAGGATAACTATCAGTTGTATAATTAAAAAATGTGCAGGTCATGCATGAGATCATCAGGATGCCTTGAACGAATTGTGGAATCAATTCTTGGGAATTTCCTAATTAATAGGGCCAAAATTCCTCCATGAATGCTTAAGCAAGGCTGGTCAAGCAGAGGCAAGCAAGTGGTTAAATATTGGACCAAAATTTCCTAGATCAGTGTGACAATTCCCAAGAATAATTTGGTGAGCCTAACATTTCTAGGTCTTCCCAAGATTTGGCACAACTACCAGGATTTAGTAAATGGGAGGGTGAAGTTACCAAAGTGGGAGCGATTGTGGTCTGACTTGGTACAATAAGAGATAAGATGGAGCACCAGAGATGGGACGTCTTCCAAAGACAAAGAGGAATATTTTACATTATTCGGAAAAGGAAAGAAATCCAAGAGAAAGAAGTCCCAAGGTGAAGAGGGCAGGAGAGACTTGTCAAAGATCAAGTGTTTTCACTGTCACGAGTATGGGCACTATGCCACAGAATGTCCATAGAAGGCAAGCAAGAAGGAGCTTGCAGTTGCAGCAACGGGTGAAGCTCTAGCTTCATAGCTAAAGCTTGATTTTACTCTCATTGCATGCATGACCAATATTGTATTGGGATGCATGTGGTGCAAGAGATGAAAATCTAATTTTCAGAGAGAAACTCAATATTTAGAAAATTATTTTCTCTTAGGACTGAAGACATATTTTCAAGTTATTGTTTTACTTCTATATATTATGGGCACAAGGAAACATATTGCAGGGTGAATTTGTCATTTAGACTATTTAGGTCATAAGGAAAACTTTATCAATCTGGAAATTAGATTTCCAGATTGAGGAGGAGAATTGTTAAACTAAAAAATTCATTGTCTCCTTTGAACATTTGATTTAATGTTATGTTTTTTATAATTTTGACAATAGAATAGTTGATTGTAGAGTTAGAAACAAAAGGCATGATCCAATAATCAAGCAAACAAGCTAGCAACCAATTTTCTGGAAGGAAAAGGAAAACACAGATAATTGTAATGTGGTTTTATATGCTGATAACAAAGGCATCCATTGGCATGTTGATAGTGGTTGTTCCAAGCACATGTCAGGAGATAAAATTATTTCTTTGTCATGGAAACCAGTTAACAAAGGTAACGTAACCTTTAGGAATAATGCACCTTTTAAGATTATGGTCAAAGGAGTTGTGAGCCTAGCTTATGGCAAAGGTAAAGAAAAGGATGTGTTCTGTGTTCATGGGATGGAGCATAATTTTCTCAGTGTGTTTCATATGTGTGACCAAGGCTATGATGTGTTTTTCAAAGCTAAAAATTGTCAAATTAAGTCAACAAGAATATGAAAGAAATTATTTGAAGTTGTTAGAACAAAAATTAATGTCTATGTTGTAAAAGAGAAGACAAAGAAGTATTGTTTGTCAAGGATTGATGAGATTTGGTTGTGGTGTCGAAGTCTAGGACATCTGAATTTTGATCATATTGTCAAATTGGGAAAGAAGAATGTTGCTAGAGATCTACGAAAGCTTTTACAGCCAGAGAATACTAGTTTCAAGTCATTTCAAATTAGAAAAAAGTGTGAGTAACTTTAAAGTCAAAGGAGAACTCATCAACAGGGCCATTGCAATTGATACATGTGGACTTGTGTGGTCCTTCAAGAACTCAGACACCTTCAGGTAAATTGTATTGCATGCTTATCATTAATGGCTTCAGCAAGATGGTGTTGGTATCCTTTTTGAGACAAAAATTAGAGGCCTTTGAGAAGTTTAAAAAATTTAAGGCCATCATTAGATAATGAGACTAATTGTAAAATAAAGTGCATAAGGTCTGATAATGGAGGTGAGTTTACTTCAAAATAATTTTATGATATTTACAAGGAACATGGAATCAAAAGGAAGTTTACCATAGCATAAAATCCACAACAGAGTGGTGTAGTAGAGAGAACAAATATATTATTCCAATAGTTTTCTAGAGCCATGATGGGAGAAAGAGGAATTCACAAATATCTTGGGCTGAAACCATTTACATGGTTGTTGTGATTCTAAATGAGGCATACTTTAGAACAAATAGTGATAAAACTCCATATGAGCTATGGTATGGAATACTTTCTACACTCAAGAATTTGAATGTTTGGAAGCAAGTGTTATATAAAGAATAATGGTTAAAATATTGGCAAGTTTGATCCAAGAGCTGAAGAAGGTATTTTTCTTGGATACTCTTTGACTAGTAAGATCTATAAATGATATAATAAAAATATAAGGATAATATTTTATTTCATTGATGTTAATGTCGATGAGCACATTGAGATTGAAGACAATTAGCTAGTAAATATCACCTCCAATAATCCATTCAACAATGATGAGAAGTATGATGAGCCATTTTCAGATGAAGACATTAAAGAACCCCTGAGTCCACAATCCAACATCCTATAAGGTATGTTCAAAAACACCACCCAACTGAAAAAAAATTTCGGTGACTTAAATTTACGTAATACTCAAGTGCATGTAGCTCTATTGTCTATGATGGAACCAAAATATTTTTCTCAGACCATCTAAGATGACAATTGATTAAAGACCATGAATGAAGAGCTTGATCATATTGAGAAAAATCAGACATGGGAGCTTGTTCCTAAACCAATAAACAAGAATGTTATTAGCACAAAATTGGTCTTCAAGAACAAATTAAATGTACATGGTGAAGTAGTAACTAAAAAATAAAGGTTAGTTTGCAAGTAATATGCACAAATTGAAGGCTTATATTTTAATGAGACATTTTCTCTTGTTGCTCGATTAGAGGCAATTCACATGTTCTTGGCTTTTTCTGGTGTCAATAAATTTAAGATATATCATATGGATGTCAAATATTCCTTTTTATATTGAGAATTGTAGGAAGAAGTTCATATTGAGAAGCCTTATGTTTTTCAATTATCAGATAATCTTGATTATGTTTGCAAGCTAAAAAATGCCTTGTATGGTCTCAAGTAAGATGCAAGGGCTTGGTATTCTAGGTTGGATAGTTATTTACTCAAATTTTGTTTTGAAATAGGTGCAACTAATAGTAATTTTCTTGTGAAATCTAATGATGGCAGATTTTTAGTGGTGGTTGTCTATGTTATGTATAATTTATTAATAATTATTTAAATATAGTTATCTTAGGTTTATTAAGTGAAAGGGCATGATCAAAAATCATGCCTCTTCACCAAGGGACATCGTAAGGCTGTATTTAAAGCCTTGGTGATTCCCCATTGTAATCATCTCATATGTTATCAATAATAATATATACCTATTCAAGTATACCAGAGTTTTACACTCCATTGGTATCAGAGCAGTCGCTCTTCAGGATCTGTGTGACCATCAAAAAGATTAAGAAATTACAGAGAAAAATTGCAGATTTGTTTAAAAGCTGGGTACTTGTGGGCAACGACATTTGTTTAAAAAACAAATTACAGATTTTTCCTCCGCCGATTTTTTCCTCTTCCCTTGGCCCCCTCACACAACACTCCCCTCCCAACATTCCACTCCGCACTCACGATTCCCAACCACCATTATTGCGGCCCCTCGGCCTCTCCCCAACCCTCGCTACCCACTTCCATCCCCCTCACTACCTGATCGATCCACACATAACCCTCACTCCTACCCATCCCCCTCACCCCTCACTCCTATTACCTGATCGATCCACACATAAACCCTCACTCCTACCCATCCCCTTCACCCTCGGCCCCTTGACCTCTCCCGAACCCTCACTACCCACTCCCATCCCCCTCACTACCCACTCCTATCCCCCCTCGGCCCCCCGCTCACCCCATCTTCGTCCCGTCTCCCCACAACACTGCTCTCTCGACCCTCCGCCCCGTCTTCTCTGCTCACCCTCCCCCTTCCCGCCATCTTCTGGCCCCCTCCCCCGCCAGCCCTCCCACCGACCCTTCCTCCCCGCCGGCCCTCTTGCCCACCCTTCCTCCTTGCCTTCTCGCCTTTTCGCCTGTCCCATCCCCCTGACCCCTCTACCCGCTCCCCTCCCTCGACACTTCTCCTGCCCTGTCGTCCTTCGCTCACCCTCATCCCCGCATCCCCCGCCAACCCCCCCTCCCACCTCTCCCGCCGCCGCAGTCCATCCTCCCGTTTTCCCTCACCTCACCGCAGGCAAATTTAAAAAAAGAAAAAGAAAAAACGAAAATTATTTTAAAACAACGTGACTTTTCAAAAGTTCACGAAATTTTTTTTTATCCATAATTATATATATACATATATATATAATTATAATTATTTTTATTATTTAAAAAATAAAATAAAATAACAATAATAATTATTATTATTTAAAAAAAAACAGCAGATAAATATTCACCACCACATACGCGTTCAATGTCATCATCAATGTCGATGGCCGAATTCCAAAAACAATTGCTGGATCTTGAGAAAAAGATCAATAATAATGCTGAAGACTTCGGTAAAAGATTAGTCTATCTCGAGGGTACAGTTGCAGGACTCTCCAATGACATCAAAAAGCTTCAAGATACGACAAATCGAATAGAAAGACAAATTTGGCTAAATCATCACGAGGCCACAGAAAATCATAGCCAATCAATGCAAAATCTAATAGAACTCTGCGACAAGATAAATCAAACACAACGACCAATATTTCCCAATATGGAACATAATCAACAAAACATTTAGAAGATTCAGGAAATTCAGAAGAGCATCATGAAAAAACCGATTCCCCACATCATCACGAAGATAGTAATGCAAATTCTCAAAATAAGCAGCTCTGGAATGCATTTGCTAATCAATATCCCCTTCTCATTCCACCATCAGCATATCATCGAAAACAAAAATCGAGCTACCCAAGTTTGACGGTATTGAAAAAAATAGCGTTGCATGGCTTAATAAAGCCGAAGAATATTTTGAGATTTATGACATTAATAGTGATGACGAAAAAATTAAGCACGCTTCCATGAAAATGGAAGGAGAAGCATATAATTGGTATATGTGGTGGAAAAAGATGACGCTTGCTATCATTTGGACGAAATTTAAGGATGCATTCTTTAAAATATTTCAAGGTATAAAAGAAGAAAAGTTTTTTTCAACATTCATCAAATTACGCAAAAAGGAGATGTGGATGAGTACACTCGAGAATGGGAGACCTTAGCAACACGAGTACCTGGATTGTTAGAATCTCATTTAATCCAGTCTTTCATCTTAGGACCTAAACCCCATATACAAGAAGAGCTCAAACTTCACGACATTAAATCAGTAGAACTAGCAAGGCAAAAAGCAAAAGCTGCTAAAAAGAAAATTGAAAGGTTATCGTGGTCAAAATCAGAAAGAGCATATTTGAGACAAAGATTTCCTCAATCTGAAAATATAGATAACACAAAATATTTCCCACCCCATCTTTGTGAAGAAGAAAAATCTAATGTGGAAATACAAAGGATGAGAGAGGGCAAGTGCAAACATTGCAGTGAAAAGTGGGAACCTAAGCATAGGTGCACAAAAAGAAATGAGACAAAGAATCTGTATAACTGTGAAGCAACTAATGACTCTAACAATGATGAATCAGATGAAGCCACCCCAAATTTTCCTCTAGAACTAGATGACGGAAGCATTACGTAAATGTCCTTATCAACTATGACAGGTATATCACAACCTCACACACTAAAACTAAAAGGACATATTAAGAAGAACAACGTAATGGTTCTCATTGATACCGACAGTACCCACAATTTTTTAGATTCAACCATGGCCAAAAGACTCAACATATTTACATTTCCCATGCCCAATATGAAGGTAATGGTGGCTGATGGTAAGAAAATTGAGAAGGTAGGGAAATGCCATAAAGTCAAATTGCAGATTCAAAATTTTAATTTAGAATCTCCACTCTACACCGTGCCATTACAAGGAGTAGATGTGGTATTAGGAATTCAATGGCTACAAACCTTAGGTACTTATTCTGTCAACCATCAGAAGTAGTTTATAAGCTTTAAGTGGGAAGGGCAGAAGCACAAGTTGTATGGATTCCAAACCCCAGAAAATCAAATTGTATCGTCATCTCAGATGACGAAGATGATTCGAAAAGGAGTGCTAGCCTCTATAGTACAATGTCATTAGTTAGAAATGTTATCTACAAAAAGGAACCACGAAGAGTCACCAAAAGTACAAGGATTAGTTCAGAAACACGAAAAATTATTACAAGACCGACCAATCAAAATGCCTCCCAATAGGAAAATTGAACAAACAATAGAAGTCAAGGCAGGATATGACCATTTCAATATCAAATCTTGTCGCTATCCACATCACCAAAAGATTGAAATCGAGAAGATGCTCCATGATATTTTAAAAATGTGGGAAGCAAGAGCTCGCCTCTCGGGAAACCCAAGCATTCGTCAACAATTTCCATCATTACGTATGCTTTGAGGACAAAGCATCTTTAAGAGAGGGGCAATGCTATGTACAATTTATTAATAATTATTTAAATATAGTTATCTTAGGTTTATTAAGTGAAAGGGTATGATCAATGATCATGCCTCTTCACCAAGGGACACTGTAAGGCTGTATTTAAAGCTTTGGTGATTCCCCATTATAATCATCTCATATTTTATCAATAATAATATATACTTATTCAAGTGTACCAGAGTTTTATACTCCAGTCTATGTCGATGATATTATTTTTTCTAGTGATTTATATTTCCTAACTTATCAGTTTGCAACTAATATGAAGGTAGAGTTTGATGTGTATATTATTGGAGAGTTTTATTATTTCCTTGGTTTGCAGATTGCACAATCTTCCAAAGGAATATTTATCTCACAAAAAAAGTATTTCAGGGAAGTTTTTAAGAAATTTGGCATGGAGCAATGCTCTTTGGTGTGCACTCGAATGGTTATAGGTTGCAAAATTAGAAATATTAGTGAATCAATAGAGGTGGATTAGACTTTATACCGATCAATTATTGACATCCTATTATACTTAACAACCTCTAGGCCATAGATTATGCAAGCAGTTGCTATTGTTGGAATATTTCAAGTAGTCCCTAGATAAAGTCATCTTCTAGCAACAAAGATGACTCTCGGATTTATTAGAGCCATAATGGACTATGGAATTTGGTACCCTAGAGGTAAAGGTTTTTCACTAAATATTTTTATTTATTTTGATTTTTCAGGTGATGTAGATGAATAAAAGAGCACTAATGGTGGTGCATTCTTTATTGATAAACTTGTTTCATGGTTGAGCAAGAATCAAGTCATTTCAATGAAATCTACATGCAAGGAGTTATTGGTCCATGATATATTGTTCACATAATATCCCCAGAAAACAAAATAAAAATGGACAATGGATAGAAAATCAAATCCCAACCCAATCATAATACATTTAGCAAACAAATTGTTCTAGATGTTATAAAGGAAAGAGTGTGTACTTGGCCTCCTCGTGGGTTGATGAAGGGTTTTAAATTCATAGAAGAATCCTCACACTCTATTCAAGTGCTATGCTTCATTTTCACCCGATATCAACACCTACACACAACCACAAACACTCAAGGATGAAAATTGATCTTCCTCAGAAGATCGTAAGCTTAAAACATCATAGAATCGATATATGTAATTGCTGCAAACATGTAAATATAGGGAAGAAACATAGATTTCTATTAATCCAAAATCAAAGTACAAGTATACCTTCACCCCAGGTCACCTCTCCAAAATTTGATAGAGTATCCCCACTATAATAGGAAAATATCCATGAAAATAAAAGACTCTAGCAGCATATGCCTCACAAACTTTGTCTCTCTCAGTAGAAATCTAATGCTAAATCATAAACTCTAGATACAAAGACTCTAGCTAGCCTCACCCTCTCAAATCATCTAGTGTAAATGGGATAAAGAGGGCTCCTAAGAGGATGAATTTAGATGCTCAGTACAATGATAATTTATGGAATCTTCTTAGTGATAATCCCTAGCCAGCTTGAATAGGTGATGAGTTGAACTGATTTCCTAGGAACCACAAGACTATAGAAAGATTCCTTAGTCATAAGAAAATAACAGGGAGAAATAGACTACAATTTCTCTCATAAGGCAAGTTTCTAGCGACTGAAAGGTTCCAATCACTCTAATAATCCATTATCCATGTGACTAGGTGTTATGACTCGCAAAAACAAGGCTTGAGGCCCAGAAAAAGGTCAATCAACATGATGTCTCAGAGGAATTAACCCTCTAGAGGAAAATAGGTTGATAACACAAGCCTAGATTTCTCTCTCTATTTTTAGAGCAAAATATATAGCAACAAATTCTTGTTGCACTCAACTATTATGGATGAAGAAGAAATTACAAGATGTGCAACTATTACATGATCAACCTATACCAATTGTTGCCACTTCGTAATTTTTGAGGTTGCGAAGTAAATTACAGATGTAACCACATAACTACTTTGGAGTTTAAGGATCTAGCCTTCCTAAACTCAGAGAGCGATCTCTCTTTATGATTTGGATTTGTTAAACTTACGATATTAGGCTAGCTATCAAGTTCGGGTTTGGGTTTTTTGAATTGTTGTGGGGTTGGGAAAGTGATAGTAAACCATTGGGAAATGGAGTCAACAGAATTTAAATTGATCAAATAGAGCTAACTAACTAACCTTACAGGGCAGGGTATGCATAGTTACTGGATCCTTTAGATTTTATGTGTGAATGAGAGAAATGGATTAAGAAATTCAATTAAAGACAGAGTAGTTAAGAATTTTGTATTTAACCTTCAACAAAAAACATGAAAATTATTCTTAGCCAGAAACAGAGTGTACATTTAAACAAGTTGTTATCACTTATAAAAAAAATTAAACATCATTTGACAAAATCTTAGAGGTTCATGTGTCAAAGGTAGGGTCATAGAATTCATTTTTCATTACTTGGTTAAGGAAAAAATTAAATTTTTCTTTTTATCTTATCCGAAAGTTTAAAACTCACCCCCATTCAAATATTTTCATGTCACAACAGTCATTATTTTCTGACATTTTTCATTTCCCAAGCTTATAACTCCGAAAAAGTCATTTTAGCCAAGAATCCCTACTTTTGTAGCGAAATACACAGAGAAAACACACTTTTTGCTACAAAAATGCTAACACTTTCGTAGCAAAACTGCCTAGATATACACTAGGTACACTAAGAAAGGAAGGATTCCTATTTGTCTTGTCAAAAAAGATGCTAGGTGTCAGTAAATGATTGAAAGGGATAGGGTAGATGCCATTCGAGTTAGTTAGGGTTAAGATCAAGGTACAATGATCATGACTGAAGTCATTATTACCATTTTAAGCATATATGAGTCATCATTATGCCATGAGTTGTCATCAAACTTCAAAATCTTTCCCAATTGAGTAATTTGTCATTCTCCTCTCCCTCTTTGCATGTTATTGAGCTCTAGAGAGCTATTTCACTGAGCCCAAGTTGTGGCTAGTATTTTCAAAGGTTTGCAGGTATCACTAATAAAGCGAGGTAGAGAAGACATAAAGGTACCTGGCTTCAAAGAGGAGGACCAACAAAGGTGGTCACTGTCTCATATATGAGCCATCAAACATGAACCTGATAAATGAAGACCCAACAGCTTCAGAAGTTTTCAGAAGAACAGAGTGTTTATAGTTTTTACAAAGATTGCAAGGATTCCATGTACATGTTTTTAAAGAGTCTTCCCTAAATTTCAATGGGACAGCTGCAAAAGTGGGAATGTTGAACCTCTCTATAACTCCAAGGACCATTGCAGCAGCAACAAGAATTCCAAGAGGAGAAGAACAATGGTTCAAAGGTTTCAAATTAAACATGCAGGAATGTAAAGAATTTATCGAGCCAGAATATAGTGAGGTTGACCTTACAAATTCCATTCCAAGGAGCTACATGAAGGATAATTTCTCCAAGCTACTACTAATAATTCAGAAATACTTCACTTGTGAAGGGAGGTATCATAAGGTCTATTCTTACCACTTCAATCTTCTGCTACATTTTTTGGTAAGAAATCTCATGATCTAACTTTTTATTTATACAAAAGTTTAGCAAAAATGGTAGATAAAGTTCATGCTAAATCTGAAGGAAGTGAAACCTCACTTTTTCATCATGGTTTAATAAAGTTGTTGGTTTTAGATGAGCTAAAAAGACTAGATAGAGACTGGTTTTCTTTTCTCTTTGTCAATGGTTTTGAAGTGGATGCCATCACCCCTAAAATAACTCCTAAATCTAGAGGTATAACATCACCTTCAGTGGCAGAACAAAGTGAACCAGTAGGGGTAGAGCAGAGTGAACTAGTAATCATGGAAACAAAGCAATTGCAGAAACTTGATACACTTGTTGTTTCACTTGCAAAACAAAAGTCAACTATGAGAAAACCTGCAAAACAAGAGCCAAATGTGAGTAAACATGGTAGCAAAAGGATTACAAGGAGCCAAACAGTGGCTAAAGGCAATTTAGAAGAAATTCTACATGCTATTGATATTGAAGAGACTCCCATTGTCCAAGCTGAGGATATAGATGAGGGAGGAAAGAAGCTCAAAAAAGCCAAATCAACAAAGAAGTTAGAATTTGAAGGTGAGGATGCAGGTTTTATGTTTCAGGCTAGGAAACCCATAACAAGACATGCTAGAAAACTCTTGGAAAGTAGTAACGAAGTTCAGAAGGTCACTAAAATTATCTAGCCACCACCAAGTATCATTGACCTATTATCACTTGCAAAAGAAGATCCAGTCATTAAGCAAAAGAAAGGAAAGGAGAAAATTATTGAAAAAACAGAGTTTGAGGTCCTTGAGAAATAGTTGAAGTTATCAAATCATGAAATAGTAGTCATGAAGAAAGAGGCAAGGAAACATAATGTCTGAAAAGTGCAGTTTGAGAAAATGAGAGATTTGGGAAGAGTAGGTTGATAGTGTGTCAAAGACCTTAGATGATACGCAACAACTAATCAAATGGACTATTCCATTAGGAAAAGAGGTGAAGCATATTAGAAGAATGAACCTGCACTTGAAATCTAGCAACAAAAAATTGAAGGACCAAGTTAAAGACCTCCAAGAGTAGTTAGAATTGATCCATGAGGAGCTAGAGAAGAAGGGTTTAAAGATGATTGTAGTTGAGGAACCCATAGCTCAACTCATCCTTAATGAAGAGGAAACACCTCAAGGCTCTTAAGTTGAGTTTGTTTATGTTTTGAGAGGTTAATAGCATGTTGAAAACCGAGCTTATACACTTGGAAGGTACCTTTTTGAAACAAAGTCAAAATCTAGAAATTACACAGTTTTCCACAGTTTCATAGTGTTTCCTAGGCTTGAAGTGAGGAAAAAGCTACGAAAATTTCTGTAAATGTCTTTTTGCCTTTAAAACCACTTTTTGTAGTTTTCAAGAGGGGAGAATAGCCATGATGAAGTGTCATGTCATGATGGACACCATGCAAGAGCAAAGAAGCAGAAATTTTGAGTGAAGAAGTCAGTTTTTGGACGCTACGAAACTGCCTTGTTTTAGTAGCGAGCTGTCTTTGAAGGTTTCTGAGCAGTTTAAGAGCATTTTTGGATAGGTGGACACATTAAACAGGTAAAGGGACCTTTCCGGAAATCATCCATGACTTGAAGACCATGAAATGAAGACAAATCATTAGCTGAAGAATTCGTTGAAGTACCTCCCCCCCCCCTCTTCATGGAACTGAAAATACCTCCATTTCCCTATAAATTGAGCTCATGTTTCAGTTTCAAGGGTAGACTGTAGCTTGTAGACACACATGTGGTAATTGCTGAAGAAATTCCTAAAAGAACATACTCTCTATACTAGTCATTTTTGGTATGAGAATGATCACACACTCATGTACATAACTTCATGTTAGTTCAGAGAGAGGAAGGCTTGTCAATCTGAAGGAGGAATGATTGTTCAGGACCCCGGAAGAACCTGTATAACATCAAGGTGAAAGGTTGCAAGGTTACTTCTTATTATAGAAGATAATACAAATGGATTCTATTTTCTCATTGAATTGTTCATGTATCTATTTAAGTATTTCAATTCTTGGATTCCTTGATCATTGAGATAGATTAGTGCTTTCTGAATTATTATATCTTGCAGGTGATTTTAATCCTTTTATCTCTCTCTTTGATTGCAGGTTTCACATGCTGAAGTGACCTCTTTTGGAGCGACTAGATAGAAGATTTCAGCAAGCGTTGGACTTCAGGTAGGGGCATGTCCTCATACTTTGTTATTTAATAATTTTGAATCACAAATGATCTAGAGAAAATGGTTTGCATTTGGATGTTTGTTTCTAGATATCCTTAGGATACTAGGGAGATCTTCCTTTTCCGCAAGAAGGATTTATCCGTTTAACAAAATGGCGACTCCACTAGGGAATAGGACACAGTTTTCCTTTTTAATTTTCAATTTGAATTTTAAGAGTCTTTTGATTTTGATTAGTCTAAAACTGGGTTGGGTAGATAACTTATCAGAATCCTTGAAAAGAAAATTTGAATTTTTATTTTTCTATATTTTTCCTGGCCTCTGCGGTTTTTATTTAAAGACAGTGCAGTAGACTCTGCAGTTTTTAGTTCAGAACAATGCGGTACTGCATTGTTCTCCATTGAAACTTGCGGACTTGTGGAAAAAAATTGAAAAATTAAGAATTCTCTTTTTAGGAGCCAGATTACCATATTCTCTGCATTTGCCCCAACTTGTCTTGATTGTCAAAGTCTTATGTGTGAGTTTCTTTCAACAGCTTTTACAGTCTCATTAGTCTTGGTTAAGTTAATTGGGTGTTTTGAGTCTCTTTTTTGAGAAACTCTTAATTTTATTTCCTTTGGTCATTACTTCGAGGTTTTTCTCAGTCTCTTAACAATTTTAAATTGTGTCTGAGTGTTAATCACCTTTGAGTGTTTTTATTTTTTGACCTTTGTAATTCTCACCCAATTTTCTTTACTTACACTTGATTGTTACTTTAGATTACATTGGAATCATCTTGTGTCTGAGAATTATCTTGCGTAGATCAAATTTGCATAATTAGAATTATCATTTTTAGAATATGAATGAAAAATGTGCATAGATTACATTTGCATAATTTTCAAGTAAATTGTGCATAGATTACATTTGCGTAGTTTACATTATGGGAAAAGCATTAGTTTCTCTTCATAAAATTAGTGCATTAGAGAATTTGTTTTATTTTCTCTTATTTATCAATCGTTTTGAAGTGAATGGTATCTTGCTTACTGGGTTAGGATTCATGAATTAGAAAATATTTGTTCCTCATATTGATTCGTCGATTTTGGTGAGTCTATACTTTGCATTTAGTTTCCACCTCCAACTTACCCTTTACCAAAATGTGTGACTAAATAACCACAGTGACAATAAAATTAATGTCTAAATTTCACATTTTCTAGGGCTCTTTCACCAGTCTAGCTTGAGCTGGTAGCTTTGAATAGGTTGTGCTTTAACTTTCTGACAACTAGAAAACCAAAACAAAGTAACGTTTGCGGTGGGAAAAAATTCAGGTCGCTGCAGTTGTGCTGTGGAAGCTCTTCTTAAAAATTAAGCACGGGGATCTCATGTCGAAGACGGTGATGTGGTGCTATCTCATTGGGGAAAAGATAGAAAGATGTGTATGTGTTAAAAATAGTAAACACGAGATCAAGCCATTGCTTGGGGCACATGAGGTCCTTGTTCGTGGCTTGGAATGTCGAGAGCCTTCAAGGGGATTGAGCTTGTACTCTACCCTTGCATGTATATCGGATCGTAGACTGTTCCCCTAGGTATAATTATCTCAGTTGGTGACCTTAGTGGCCATAATCTTTAGGATTTTTCCCAAGGTGATGGTGGAGGGAAGGTCCCACTGTACCTGGAGCAGATGTTGACTAGAATCACTTTGACTTTCCGGAGAGTGCACTTCACTTCGATATGGCATAGTGAAGGTACTTGCACCAGACTGTTTCATTAAGCAGGTTATCAAGGTAACTGTTCCAACTGCGAGTTTTTCACAATGATCTCTGCGACGTTGGATTTCATCACCAACTAGTATTGTTTTTGTGGAAACATACTGTTTGTGTATGGTTTGACTCCTAGATTTGATAGTGCATGTTCATTTTTTTTTTTTTACTTTTTAGAGTCCTTAGGTGTGAATTGTGAATTTGAATTGTTAATATTTTTTAAATTGTTAATAAAATTCACTGAAGTTGAATATAATGGCAAAAGTTCTGGAATTTACCAACCAAGGAACCCCTCTTAACAAGAATCCTATTACTTTTCCTTGCTTTGGAAATGTTGGTCCTCCTTATATGGCTACATTTTCATTACCTGGATTTACAATAGGTTTACCGGTATGGTTATTTTCAACTTTGTTGGCCTCGAATACTCCAATTGCACCACCTCAAACGGATGCTTCACCTCAACAAAGTTCACCATCTCAACATCACCAAATTCATGTTGATCCTTTACCTTCTTCGCCCAATATGTCTTCCTCCCTTTCTTCCTCTTCGCTTGGTAAAAGCCTTAACGCTAGTAACCAGGTGGCTAAGAAGAAGAAGAAAGGGAAGAAGAAGAAGAAGCAAGATAAGAAAGATGTCAACCAACCAACCATAGCTGTTTTTATTTTTTGACCTTTGGAATTCTCACCCAATTTTCTTTACTTACACTTGATTGGTTCTTTAGATTACATTGGAATCATCTTGTGTCTGAGAATTCTCTTGCATAGATCAAATTTGCATAATTATAATTCTCATTTTCAGAATATGAATGAAAAATGTGCATAGATTACATTTGCATAATTTTCAAGTAAATTGTGCATAGATTACATTTGCATAGTTTACATTCTGGAAAAAGCATTAGTTTTTCTTCATAAAATTAGTGCATTAGAGAATTTGTTTTATTTTATCTTATTTATCAATCTTTGCATTGTTGGAAGTGAATGGAACCTCTTTCCTTACTTTAATTAGGATTCATCAAATTGAAAATATTACATTATCATATTCGATTGCATTTAGTTTTGGGTCAGGTCATAACACCATTGGTTTCATATCCATTTACCCTTTGAGTAATAATAGCCAAATAACACAACGCTTAATAAAATTCATCTAGAGATTTTTACATTTTCTAGGGCTCTTTCCACCAATCTAGCTTAGGCTAGTGCTTTGGAATAGGTTGTATTTAACTTTCCAAAGAAAATAAACAAAAAAGTAGCATCTTGTGGTAGGAAAAATTCCAATTGTTGCAATTGTGCTATGGGAAGCTCTTCTTAAAAGGGTCAAGCATGAGATCATGTCGGAACCAGTGAGGTAATCGTACCTATCTCATTGGGAAAGATAGCAAATGTGCACATATTAAAAACGGTAAACCTCGGATAAACCATTGTCGAGGAGCCTAAGGTCACTTGTTGGTAAACCTTGGATTGTATCAAGGAGCCTTCAAGGGGATTGAGCTTGTTACTCTGCCCTTGCATGTATATCAGATCGTAGATTGTTCCCCCAGGTATAATTGTCTCAGTTGGTGACCTTAGTGGCCATAATCTTTAGGATTTTTCCCAAGGTGACGGTGGAGTGAAGGTCCCACTGTACCTGGAGCAGACGTTGACTAGACTCACTTGGACTTTCCGAAGAGTGCACTTCACTTTGAGATGGCATAGTGAAGGTACTTGCACCAAAATTTTTCATTAAGCAGGTTATCAAGGTAACTGCTCCAACCGCTAGTTTTTCACATTGATCTCTACAACGTTGGATTTCATCACCAACTAGTGTTGTTTTTGTGGAAACATATTGTTCGTGTATGGTTTGACTCCTAGATTTGATAGCACGTGTTCATTTGTTTGTTTTTACTTTTTAGAGACCTTAGGTGTGAATTGTGAATTTGAATTATTAATATTTTTTAAATTGTTACTCAAATTCATTGAAGTTGAATATAATGGCAACAGTTCCGGAATTTACCAACCAAGGAACCCCTCTTAACAAGAATCCTAGTACTTTTCCTTGCTTTGGAAATGTTGGTCCTCCTTATATGGCTACATTGTCATTACCTGGATTTACAATAGGTTTACCGGTATGGTTATTTTCAACTTCGTTAGCCTCGAATACTCCAATTTTTCCACCTCAAACGGATGCTTCACCTCAACAGAATTCACCATCTCAACATCAACAACTTCATGTTGATCCTTTACCTTCTTCTCCCAATATGTCTTCCTCCCTTTCTTCCTCTTCGCTTGGTAAAAGCCTTGACGCTAGTAACCAGGTGGCTAAGAAGAAGAAGAAAGGGAAGAAGAAGAATAAGCAAGATAAGAAAGATTTCAACCAACCAACCATAGTTGTAAGTGTTGGTAGTATTGAAGAAACCTCCAACATGCATCGTAAACCCAAATTCCCTTGCAAGCTTTTTAAGGATGACCACTTCCTTATCAATTGTCCTGGTATTCCTAGGGTCTTGGAAGTATGGTCAGAAAGACCCTATCAACTTACTGCTGATCCATCAACCAGTGATAGTCAGGTTCCTGGAAAAAAGGATAAAGTTAGGTTTCCTTGTAAGTTATGCAAAGGGAGTCATCAAACTCACATTTTCCCTCACATGGATGAAGCCTCAAAAATTTTGGAAAACCTTATTGTTTCACAGCAACAACTTCCAACTGGTTACCTTAAAATTTCTCCCAGCTGACGAAGTGATTGGTCTAATTCCAAGTACAGTCAATCCCACTCTTCCATTGGAGAGTGAAACTCATATCACCCAGGTTGATGATCCATTAGTTGAACAAGTGGTCGACTCGATTTCATATATGGTCGATCCCACTCTTCCTATAGAGAGTGCAATTCATACCACTCAGGTTCTTCTTGTTTCATCAGATTCTTCTACGCCAAGGGGCATTTCACCTGTTTCTTCAGAACCCCCTCCAAGTATCGAGGTCTTTTCCTTTGATTGGAATATATTGACAGAACCTCGCCTTCCTTCCTCCATCCCTTTCCAAATCATTGTGAAGGTTTGCGGTAAGAATGTGCATCGCACAAATATAGATGAAGGTGCTTCTGTTAGTATTTTATCCTCAACTGCTTGCCAAGCTTTGGGTTCCCCTCAGCTTGTGTTTGTTACACAGAATCTGTCATCTTTTAATAGAACCATTAGTGAAACTTTAGGGATCCTTCCTAAGTTTCCTATTACCTTGGAAGGTAAAACTGTCTGTATTGATCTTATGGTAGTTCGAGGCCCCTTGGATTTCAATTTACTTCTTGGGCGAGACTATGTCTATGCAATGAAAGCTATCGTATTGACACTCTTTCACGTGATGTATTTCCCTCACAATGGAAACATTGTGACTATTGACCAACTTTCATTCGCTAGTCTTGATTCGACTACCAATAATCCGACACCCCTAAATTTTCCTTATACGGAAGTGGTATCTACCTGCCATGGGTTAATTATGTGGCAACTGGTCCCATGTTTTTAGTTACCAATGCAAGCGAGCCTCTCACTGTTTTCTCGACTTCCTTTGACTTAGATCCGGTAATTGACATGACAAACTCTATGGGATTATTTGAACAATATTTTCTTATCCCTATTGAGTCCCTTGACATGTGTTCCTTTGAGAGAACTGTTCTTCCTTCTAATGAAGACCTCTTGGAAGCCATCATCGAGGAGTGTCCCTTAACATGTGTTTCTTCAATTTGGAAGCCATGACAAGGTTCTTGATGAGGAGAGTTCGTGTTACTGTGTCAACCTCGTTAAAAAATGAATCATTTCATCTTGAGGATGGTTCTTTTCCTGTGTCAACCTCGTTAAAAAATGAAATAGGTCCCCATGAGGATAGTTCCTTTTACTGTGTCAACCTCGTTAAAAAATGAATCATTTCATCATGAGGATAGTTCTTTTATTGTGTCAACCTCGTTAAAAAATGAATCAGTTCATCATGAGGATAGTTCTTTTACTGTGTCAAACTCGTTAAAAAATGAAACAGGTTCCCATGAGTATAGTTCCTTTTACTGTGTCAACCTCGTTAAAAAATGAAGCAGGAATTGTGGATAGTTATTTTACTGTGTCAACCTCATTAAAAAATGAAACAAGCCCTCTTCAGCATAGTTCCTTTTCTTGTGTCAAGCTCGTT
Source organism: Pinus albicaulis (assembly GCA_034641835.2). NCBI lineage: Eukaryota > Viridiplantae > Streptophyta > Pinopsida > Pinales > Pinaceae > Pinus > Pinus albicaulis. The sequence goes on from CM076582.1 coordinate 1,647,164,730, forward strand.
AAAAAATGAAACAAGTTTCCATGAGCATAGTTCTTTTCATGTGTCAAGCTCATTAAAAAATGAAACAAATCCTCTCCTAATTGATTCGAGTCTTTGATTAGATCTCGTAAGTGTCAAGTTGAGTCTTTCATCTGATCTCGTAAATGAACCTTCATTCCATCCACCTATGAACCAGTAGTCCACTTAGGTGAATGAAATGAAGCTTGGGGGGCATATGCCCTTGCGGGTTACACTTGAGGGGCATTAAAAATTATCTCAAGCATAATTTTTCCTACATTTCAAGCTTGTGTAAAAATGAAACCACTCTCAAGCATAGTTTTCCTCCGTTTCAAGCTTGTGTAAAAATGAAACCACTCTCAAGCATAGTTTTCCTACGTTTCAAGCTTGTGTAAAAATGAAACCACTCTCAAGCATAGTTTTCATATGTTTCAAGCTTGTGTAAAAATGAAACCCTCTCAAGCATAATTTTTCCTATGTTTCAAGCTTGTATAAAAATGAAAGCTATCTCGAGTCTATTTTGGTTATTATTTTCAAGACTCGTTAAACTCATGAAAATCCCGAGATTATTTCGCTATCTTTCATTATCGTAAAACACATGAAATGCCGAGTTCTTTTTGTATTTTCCTGCTTGTAAATTAAATTGAAAGTCAGCCACATTGAGTATACTTTTATCACTTTTTCGGGCTCTTGAAAATTACAAAAAAGGAAAACCCCGGAGTTCTCTTTTAAGCCCTTTTCAGACTCTCTAAACATGAAAATATCATCGAGTACTTGACTATTCGAACTCGTTAAGGGAAATGAACAATTGTCCTTTCAATATAAGTTTACCCCTTTTCCGGATTGAAATGGACTATTTATGAAAAAGGTATACATTGACTAATCATGGTCAATAGAGTTCTCTCTTGTATTATTTTATCCTTTTTCGGGCTTGAGAGACTAAATTCACAAAAAATAAGAACCATAGAGTTTTCTTAAGTTTTTCTTTTGACTCCCTAAAATTGGAAAACACCGAGTTTCACCTATACTGGACTCGTTAAAATTTAACAGTAAAGGACCTGTCGATTACAAATAGGAATGAACCACTCCTTCTTAGGGTTTGATTTTAATAATAATTTGGACTCATCCGAAGGATGAGCTTACACAAAAAAGCAAATGTTATCCTCCTCAAGCTTGTCAAAAATAAGAGGTACTTGCCAGAAATGGTGGGGGAAAAAGAGAGAAAATGAATCCAGTTGTCACACTTTGTTCCAAAAAGTAGTATACCACTCTTGAACACGACACTTTTTGTTACACTCATACCTAGGTTGGGAAAATACTTTGTCTAAAAGTTAATCAAACCACGTTGAAGGTATTCAGTCGGTTTCTGGGTATTAGCTTTAGGTCAATTGTCACCAAACCATCTGCAGTGTTGTTATGTGTTCAAGAGAATAGTTCAAATAAACCATTCATTTCAAACATTTGTCTCCATTCGCATTGACCATCACTGAGTCAGTCCTTGCTAAAAATTTCTTCAAAACTTGATCTAATGGTTTCGTGTCATAGGATTTCCTACGACGGGTCTCTTTCTATCGACGACAACACATTATATAGAAAGTTTATCTAGAACCCTATCAATACCTTGGGATATGCATGGCCTAATGGCAGGTTTCTCGCCCTCAATGACAGGCTGCATCATTGACCTTTGATCGAATGATTCTGTGAAGTGTTCGACTTCAAATCATTCATTCACACTTCATGGATTGTACTGAGTAATTTGAGATCCATTGTCATTATTGGTGATTTCTCTCACACTTGTTAACAGTTCACATCATTGACTGGTAATCAAGTGGTTTATACCATGTTCGACTTCGACACAATCAATCACATGGATAGAATCGTACTAGTTCAGGAAGCAGAAATCAAGACCCTGGATCTAGTTTCCACCGTCTAGGCTGCGAGGATTTTTATTATTCATAATATAGTAGATTACTTATGACAGATGGCTGCGTCCATGCTATGTCTACTATTGATATAATTTAAAATCATTTATGTACCAGAGCATGTAGTTAGTTTTGATCTGAGTATGGGAATGCCTACCTCAATGATGATATATATATATGTGTGTGTGTGTGTGTGTGTGTGTGTGTGTTTGCATTGAATGTTTTTACAGGTTTCGACCTGTATGTCCGCAATTCAATCCTTGGAATGATAAAGCACTTCACTGTTCATAACTACCTCAGACTTCGCGCTTTAGGGGCAATTTGTTACACTAAAATTTGTCACCATGAAATTTAGCTATTCATATGGGTCTATCACCACCTATATCATGCTCCCATAGAAGTAAAAAACCCTAATGTTCCTAAACCAAGTATTGGAATTGGAGAAAAGCTCATTAAAACCCTAAAAAGTCTAAGTCTGCACTTTTCCTAGCTCTTGCCCGTGGATCCGCAGATATTTGCTCTATAGCCTGTGGCACATCCTGCACGTTTTGCTTATAAAACCTGTAGACCCCCGTAAACAGTCAAATAAAGGAAAAATTAAGTTCTAGAAGCCCATCTGGTCGAATATACTCCCAACTAGAAGCTTCTAGAAGCCTGTTCAGTTTGAGCTTTATCCTATACTCATGAGATATATCCCTTTACTCATGGAGTTTATCCCTTCGTGTATGGAGCTCAAATCCCTTCATAAGAGGAATTCATCCCCCTCTTCATGGAACTGAAACTACCTCCATTTCCCTATAAATTGAGCCTATGTTTTAGTCTCAAGGGTAGACTGTAGCTTATAGACACACACGTGGTAATTGCTAATGAAATTCCTAAAATAACATACTCTCTATACTAGTCATTTTTGGTATGATATTGATCACACACTCATGTCCATAACTTCATGTTAGTTCAGAGAGAGGAAGGCTTGTCAATCTGAAGGAGGAACGATTGTTCAGGACCCCAGAAGAACCTATATAACATCAAGGCAAAAGGTTGTAAGGTTACTTCTTATTATACAAGATAATACAAATGGATTCTATTTTCTCATTGAATTGTTCATGTATCTATTTGAGTATTTCAATTCTTGGATTCCTTGATCACTGAGATAGATTAGTGTGTCTAAATTATTATATCTTGCAGGTGCTTTTAATCCTTTTTCTTGTCTTTGAATGCAGGTGTTACATGCTGAATTGACCTCTTTTGGATCGACTGGATTGAAGATTACAGCAAGCGTTAGAATTTAGGTAGGAGTATCTCCTCTTACTTAGTTAATTAATAATTTTGAATCACAAATGATCTAGAGAAAATGGTTTGCATTTGGATGTTTGTTTTTAGATATCCTTAGGATACTAGGGAGATCTTTCTTGTCCGCAAGAAGGATTTATCCGTTTAACATTAGGCTAACCATACTTGTGGAAGAAACATGTTGTGTATGATTCTAAGCCTCGTGCTATTATTTTTACTTTGGGAAATAATTTGTACGTGATACAGGAGGTAGCATTACCTGCAACCATCTCTTTGATCACTACAAAAAATGCAATAAGATCATTTCCAAAACTAGGAAATTAGTTTTCCTGAGGATCCAACCTCAAGGAAAGAAGAATATTGTGGCCACAACCTCCAGATAGGGCTGCTCTGCACGACAAAAGAAAATGGACAAGGTCATGGAGGAGTACGGGGACATATTCACCTCACCTGCAGGGGTAATTTTCATTTTCATGTCAAGAAATCCATTGACCTAAACCCAGGTGTGTCGTTACCCAATGGACCGATCTATCAGTGCTTTGCTCCAGAGAACGAAGAAATCAAGAGGAAGATTCAGGAAATGTTGTAGAAAGGTCACATCCAACCAAGTTCATAACCCTATGGGAGCTTGGTCATGTTGGTGCAGAAGAAAGATGGGACTTGGAGACTCTGTATTAACTATCAGGTGCTGAAAAAAATCACTGTCTGGAATAGGTATCTGATCCCGTGGATTGATGAACTTCTATAAAAAATCAAGGGAGCCAAAAATTTCAGCAAGATCGACTTGAAGTCTGTGTATCACTAGGTACAATTGAACCCTCCAATGTGTGGAAGACTGCCTTCAAAGCCAAGGAGGGCCTCTTCAAATAGATGGTCATTCGAATGCTCCCGCAACCTTCATGAGGTTGATGGACGACATATTGCAGCCATTCACCAACTCATTCATGGTGGTTTATTTGGATGACATCCTAATCTTCAGCTAGAGTTGGGAAGAGCACCTCAAAAACATTAGACAAGTCCTCCAAACACTGCGACAACACAAGTTGTGTGCCAATTTGGAGAAATTCACTTTCGGCATGACCCAGGTTCAATATCTGGGATACATTATTGATGAATAGGGGGTGCATGTGGACCCAACCAAGATCCAGGTCATTCGGGATTGGCCTACCCCAACTTATACTCTAATAGAGCTCTGCAACTTTCTGGGTCTTGCCAATTTCTACAGCAGGTTTGTGTTGGGGTTCTCTCATATCACTTTCCCTTTGAGTCAATTCACCAAGGGAGGAGAGAAAGAAAAATTCTTTTGGTCTGAATCTCAATAGAAGGTGTTTGCATATTTGAAGCATTGCCTCTGCTCTGCACCAGTGCTCACATTACCCGACTTGCAACAACCATTTGAGATCAAGATAGATGCCTTTGACTATGCTATTGGGGAAGTACTTACTTAGCAACAACATCCAGTGGCATATCAAAGTGAGACACTTTCAGACATAGTCCTAAAGTATTCCACCTATGACAAAGAAAGGTATTCCATTGTGTAGGCCTCCTGAAAATGGAAGCATTACGTTTTGGGGAAGGAAACAATCATCCACACAAATCATCAACCATTTAAGTTCATACAGACACAAGGGAAGCTACAAAATGATATCCATAATAAATGGTCCACATACCTGTAACATATCCATTTTAACATCAAGTACAAGAAGGGAAAGGCCAATAATGTTGCATATTTCCTTAACTAACTGCCGATCGTGGTGCTAACCACTGTGCTCGACTCTTGTGGGCACAAGACTTTGGGTTGGCTGCATCTCTACAAAAGTGATCCAGAATTCGAAAACACATACCAGACTCTCCTGGAGGGTAAGAAAGTTCCAAATTTTCACCTCCAGGATGCACTATTATGCCACCTAAGACACCTCTATGTTACTGCAAGCGAGCATGCCAAGATGATTTGGGAAGCGCACTATAGTCGGGTCACTAGACATTTCGGGGATGTGAAAATAGTGGCAGTATTGCAGAAGTATTTATATTGGTCGAACCTTCTACATGATTTTGGGAAGTACATTAGATCCTACACTGCCTGCGCTATTTCCAAACCGACCATCAAGAAAGCAAGGCATATATACTCTGCTTCCTACCTCTAGTCGACCTTGGCAATCCATCTCCATGGATTACATGTCGGGCCTTCCTTCTACCAAGCATGGAAGCAACTGAAATTTTGTGGTCATCAACAGATTCTCTAAAATGGTCATTATGATAGCCTACAAGAAGAATATCACAACAAAATCCACTGATAAAATCTTCTTTGAATGAGTGTGGGTACACTTTGGGATCCCACAGTCCATTATCTCAGATTGGGATAGAAGGTTCCTCAGTAAATTTTGGTCAAGTCTCTAGTCGATGTTGGTCACCAAGCTCACTAACTCCACAACTTTCCACCCCAAAACCGATGGCCAAACATAGTTCATTAACAAGATGATTGTGCAAATTTTGTGCATGCAACTCAAAGCATCCATGCACATGGGATGAAAGCCTCCTCTATATCTAGCGCAACTATAACCGAGCTCTCCACAACTCGACTAGCCACAACTCCTTTCAGGTGGGCTTGGGATTCCATCCATTATGTCCCATTGATGTGGCCATACCGTTTGCAGCTACTCAGGAAGATTCGTCTCATGTAAAATTCGTAGTCGACAAGGAAAAAAACCTCATTGAGCATATTTAGCACATCTGCCAAGAGGTCCATGAAATATTGGACAAAGCCAATGCTAACTACAAGAAGTGGTATGATTAGAATTGGGTGCCACACAAGTTCCAGGTGGGTGATAAAGTTTTGCTACATTTGCAGAAGGAGCACCTCGTTGGGCCCCACTGCAAGCTTCACCTGCTTCGATATGGGCCATACACCATCACCAAGGCAGTAGGGGTTTTGAGCTCAGTATTCCACCATTCCTTGTTCTGCATCCAGTGTTCAATGTGTACCGCCTTCGAACCTACTTCCCACAATTGTTGGACACATCTGACATTGCATAACAACTCACATCAAAAGAGTTAAACCTAGAATACATGGAGCAAGCCACAACTAATCAGATCATGGACACACAAAACAATAAAACTCAATAACAAAGGATCTAGCTATATTGATTTGTCAAATCAGACCAACTCCTTCACCATGGAAAGTGGCTCACCAGGGACCAAGTTCAGCAAAAGTTTCCTCATCTCATGGAGGAACTCAACGCAATGGGAACCATTTATTCCTAAGGGGTGGGAATGATCCAGGTGGATATTGGTGGCCACCCACCTATTCCACTTCTACCCCCATCATTGTTTCTTTTAGTTTTTCATTTTCTTTATTTGTAGCACAATTTACTATTTTTGGCAATTTTTTTCGGGTCCTCAACTTCCAAAACCATTTTGAGGCCCTAAACAAAGTTTTTTTGGGAAAACCAAGATCAACATGGGTCCTTGGTTGATGTTGGTCACCCTAAAGTTGTAGTCCTCGTATAGATCTTTCTAACAAGGTCTTTTGTGTGTGTCAAACAAATATCGTATGCCAAAGTTACCTCCCCAAGAAGTTGATGTACCAATTTACCCAAACGGGGCCCATAGTTTTGGCACTTCATCTCCTATGGTTAGGCTTTTGGATGCTTAGGGCTGTCCATTATTTCTCAATAAGAGGCCTTTGAGCCTCATTATAACACAATTCATAAGCATGTAGCAGCCATATCTCTTCTCAGAGATAAGCTACCATCGCCCGAGCTAGTTTATTTTCCATTCCGTCTGTAAGCATTTTTCAGTATTTGACATTAATGAAACGCAGTGTTATTCTCGCTGCATCTTCGTGTTTATGTTTATTTCTGTATTTTATTGCATTCCTGCATAAGTCCAGATCAACAAAGATTGGAATCGAGGTTCTATTAAATGGTTGAATAAAATTCCACCTTGAGAGATAACATTAAAAATTTAAAATAAAAACTAAATAACAATTTGGCCCTAAGTAGTATATAAAATAAATTAGACATCAAAGAAATCAAAGAGAAAATGAACAAGCTAATTGAATTGGATCATGAGTAGAATAAAATATTCCAAAATTCTATAATTGTAGGTATAAAAGAGTAGAAAGAGGATGATACATTATCAATAGTAAAAGAAGAATTAAAAAAAAAGTCACAAATCAAAACAACTTATCTCATAGAAGCGCAAGGGTTGGCAAAGATACTCTAGCATATAAATCGATTGATCCATGTTAGGGTAATATGCATTAACCAAAAACTTGGAATATTCAATAAATTCCCAAAGCTAAAAGGAATATGAATATTTATAAATGGGGACCTCAATCCAAAATAGAAAGCCAAGTTAAGAACATAAGTAGATAAGGTAAATGAAGCCATAAAGGAAGGTGAATTGGATATCATTAGAAATAGGAAGCTGTTATTAGGGATAGAGACAAAAATGAGAGTAATAACTAGGAATTTGGAAAACTACGGATCCTTTTTTGGAACTATTGTGGCTTTACGTCATGTAAAGGTCACATGTTAAGTTTTATCTTGAGTGAATTGATATTATTTTCTAATTGAAACATGGGAGGATTATGATTCTAAGGTACCTGATATAGATAGGTTCATGTTGTAGTCAACATGGAATAAGAATCCTTCACATAAATTAGTTGGAGGAATAGCGTGTTATATAAAAATTAATGTTTCTCCTCACATTTGGACTCATAAGATAAACCATCTCAATCAATTTATTCAAATATAAATATATAAAACTAACAATAATAGGATTTATATTGCAATTTGCTATTTCACAACTATTAACTCTTTCCTCTTGAAAAACAATATAAATAAAATTTCCCTTAAATACCTTGGAAAAATAGATTCAGGGTTTGAGGAATGAATAAAATATCGTTTTTTAAGGAGAATTTAATGTTATAATTGAAACTCGCCAAATTATTTTCTTTTAAGCGATGATTCCAACCTAACCCTCTATGGCTAGATGAAGACCATGTTTGGATAGTAGATAAAAAAAGGAACTTTAAATACCTAATTGAGAATTTATTTGGTACTGAGTTGGCCAAGCTTTTTAGTCTCAAGACCTAATAATTTTCAATGGCATAATCACATGGCCAAACTCCAACCAGATGAATTCTATTCATGGGAATGGAAATAGTGTTATGGATTATCTGATATTTGATGATCATATTTCCAACCAAATAGTAAATTTTGACATATTAATGACCATGGGCACAATTTTGATTATACACCTTTAATCTTAACTATAAAATTTTCCATGCAAAATGTCCCCATGCAAGATAATTGTGAGAATGAAGGGCATATGATTTTTGATAGAAATAAAATTGATCTCTTCTTAAAGGATCTAAATACAAATTTACAACTCTTGACATTTAAAGATAACATTGAAAACCTCTATCATAATTTCATTACAATACTCTTTGCTTTTATTCACGAGTTCTTTATCAAGGTGTCATGTAAAAAGAAAGATAAAACAACCAACTGTTAGTATGATAATGATTGTATAATTTCTATAATAGAAATTATGAATGGCCCTAATAAATATTTAAGGCTTGATATGATAATACCTAAAAGGATCTTATTAAAAGGAATAAAATGTATTATATAAATATAAATGAAGATCAACTATTATAAACCTAACTTGCAATATGAAAGAACATGCTACATTACAGTAATAACATCACGAATACACATACAGAAATACACAAAGAGAAGCAAAATTTAGGAAGGAATTCCAACCATATTTATGTTAGTCTTAATGTGTATTTATATATGAAAGATGTGGCAAGAGTGGTTGCATACTCTTAACCACCCATTCACTTTACCTCATGGATTTACTAGGTATTACTACATTTACATAGTGTTTCATGTATGATGACATACGTAGGCTTAAGAGGCCGCTCAACATCTCCCCCATCCTCAATACATTTCTTAGGATGCAACAAATTCTTGGATCTCTGCTCCTTGTAGAAGTGTCCTTATTGAACATCAACCATGCAAACTAATTTGCATAGGTAACTCAACCACAACAAACACCAGTTGGATAGGTACATGCATGCTTCTACTTGTATGATGGCCACTTTTTGCAGATATCAACTGTTCACATGAGAGATGTGGTTGGAATAGTTTTACCTACTCTCAACCACCCATTCACTTTACCTCATGGATTTACAAGGTATTAATCACATTTACATAGTGTTTTATGTATGACGACATACATAGCCCTAAGAGACCCCTTAACAACAACTATTGCACCTATCCAAATAAGATATTATGAAGTTTCAAAGGAAAAATATAATTCGTAAAACGAAAGAAAATAATTTTATTCCCTTAAAAATTTGGAATTCCCACCCTAAAAATATTTGATGAATCCCCTAATGGAATTGCACCATTTTGAATGCCCTTATAAAGGATGATTTTTTGTTTTGTTTTCCGGAAGACATTATGTTTGGAATTAAGTGGCTCACGACTGGGAAAGCTAAATAGATTGAATGAAACTTTTAAAATAAGAGAGTCTATCAGCATCCCTCACACACAAAAGCTCTTAAAAATAAGAGTGCCTATCCTCATCCCTCACATATAGAAGATATTTAATTTGAAAATTAAGTAAGGCTTCCCTAATACTTGGAGGCAAAGTCTCAATGTACCTATCTTTAAAAGTGGAGATAAAAACATTCCCTCTTATTATAGCACCATCATGATTAGCCACATTTTAGTCAATTTGCATGGAGTTATTTCGGAAAAGAATATTAGTATATGGCTAGAAATCCATGATAAATTAAGGAAAGATTAAGTTAGATTGGGGAGATATCATTCAACTAAGCACCACCTTGTTACTCTATGGAGCATTGTGGAAGAGTGTTCCCATGATTAAACTGACCTCTTTTGTTGTTTTGCTGACTTTAGAAAGCTTTTGATATTATTCCCATGGAAAATTTATGGAAGAGGCCAAAAAATATCATGGTTCCTCTTGAGTTGAGCGTTGTTGTGATAATGTTGTATGAGAATGCCATTTCTAAGTTCACGACCACTGAGGGTTGGTCATATTAAATTAACTGCAATATCAAACTCAAGCAAGTTGTCCCTTGTGGCCTACCTTTTTTGTCATATACGTTGATCAACCTAAATAATGTCAGAGGATGTAGGTTGTGTTGGTCCCGTGCTCACTAGTATAGTCATAACTCTTCTCCTTTATGTTGACAATATTTTTCTTTTGGGAAGAAGTCATTACAATCTTAGTAAGAAACTAGTAATCCTCCAAGATTTTTGTTTCAAGATGGGTATGATAATTAATATTTTCAAAACAAAATTCATGATAATTAAATCTAAAAATATCGCATATGATACTTTCATGTATGATAACAACAAATTGGAAGAAGTTACTTCTTACAAATATCATGGAATTTCAATGTCTATCACAAGCTCAATTGGAATTATAGCATTGAGAAAAGTATAACTGGAGGATGAACAACTTATTATGGGTTTGAAAATAATTGCAAGTCAACAATTTTTACTCGTGAAACAAAGATAGGGAGGCGATCAACCTAAAACTTGAAAATCAAAATTATCTTTCTATCTTCACTAGTGTAAAGAAGAAAATAAATATTGCTAAAATAAGAACAAATTCTCATGAGTTTTCTAGTGAAGTTAGGTGTTGGCCTATTCCCAAAACACCATGGGATGATGAAGCCTTTGCCACACTCATACATAGTTGAAAATTAAAACATTTTCTCTTTGATTGTTCAACTTATTCTCACACTAAAGCTAAAGTTCAAGATATTTGTCACAGTACAAACCTTCTTAACCTTTTTAATCAACAAAATTATGATATTTATAGAATGATTATCTTAACGTTTTTTAGTATAAAAATAAAACGCCAATAAATTCAAAATATTATCTTACCTTCTTATCATCTTATAAACCACTTCACTTTAGTGAACTATAATTATCATCATCATTAAAAAAAAATGATTTATTCTCCTATTGATATCTTAATACAACTTTTTATATCTATATAATTATATATTAACAATTTTAGTATATGTGAAAAAAATATTCTCTAATTTATTTATTCTTGTAATTAATATATATTTTCTAAACAAATTCTTAAACTAAGTGGATAATATATTTTTTAAGCAAACTTAAATATATTTATATATAATAATATATTATAAATTAACCAATGTAATGCTGGTTTGTGGAAATTGCTATTTATGTTCACTTTCTGTAAAAGTCAACCTGGTTGCTTAACAAAATTTATCCACAGCTCTGTTGAATCTTACTGAATGTATTATAAAATTAGAAACCAAATTCGAATAAAAAAACCTTTTCCATTATTCGAAGCGACAAATTAGGACAACAATATTGAATGTATTATAAAATTAACAAAACAGGAAATGGTTAAAATTAGTTGAAGCCGTGCAGGATTTTCTTACCTAAACTGAACCTGGTTAAAATATATTTTAAGAGTCAACATGGTTCTTCCTGAAAGTATTCCACAATTACAGGAAATGGAAGGTGTATTCCAGGATTTGAGGCCGTGGAAGATTCTAGCACGGCTCTCGTTAATTATAAATACCAATTCTATGCAAGCAATAGCCAACAGAGAGATATGTAATCCTTGATAATAAGGATTTTCTGGATGCAAATTGGATATTCCACAATGAAGCTTACAATGAATTTCTCTCTCTGGTTAGCATTTATTGTGATAATGTACTTGCATTCATGGAGGCACAGTTATGCAGCGGCAGTTTGTCACAGCGCTATTTACAGTTTTGGCGATTCTTTGGCGGACACGGGGAACTGGTTAGCCTGGAATCCCACCGCTGCTGGAAACATCGGTAGACCGCCTTATGGCGAAACTTATTTCAAAAGAGCTACAGGCCGGTTTTCGGACGGCCGATTAGTCGTGGATTATATCGGTATGTTGGAACCTTGTGATGAATAAAGAATTTTTGATATTTTTCAAGTCATTGTCTAATTGCTTTCTGTATTTGGCAGCTCAAGCTTCAGGTCTTCCTTTCTTGGCTCCATATCTGAGTAACACTAGTAAATTGGAAGCGGCTGGAAGCACGGCTAACACTAGCGGTGTTAACTTCGCAGTGGCTGGAGCCACGGCCTTGCAACCTTCATTCTTCGTAGCAAAGTCAATCTCGCCTCCTATGACTTCATTTTCGCTGGACACGCAGATCCAGTGGTTTTTGAAGTACAGAAAGAAATTTTGTGCCGCCTCTACAGGTTCTTGATCTTTATAAGATGATATACCTAAATTTCACTGATTTTGTGACTTATTAACCTTTAATTATATGTGATTCGAACTTGTGACTGATCGTGTAAAATATGTAGACTGTGAGGAGCATTTTGCAAATGCATTGTTTATGGTGGGAGAGATTGGCGGAAACGACTTCAATGGTCCATTCATGCAGGGACGGTCGATGGAAGAAGTTGAAACCTTTGTTCCTTCAGTCGTCGATAAGACCGTAAAAGCAATGCAGGTGAAACTCTCAGTAATTTCAATCTGTTCCACAGAAGCTAAGCTAAATTCGTTAAATTTAAGCAAAATTGTATTTCACCGTTTCTTCCTTTTTATTGCAGACTTTGATTACGGTAGGCGGAGCAAGGAAGATTTTAGCTCAGAACAACTTACCGATTGGCTGTTCTGCTTTATATCTAAGAAAATATGCTACCGGACCTGAAAAAGAACCGCTGGACTCAATGGGATGCATGCCGAGGTTTAATGCTTTCGCCAGTAGAGGCAATGATCTTCTTCAAGGCCAAGTGGCAAAGTTGCAAGTTCAATATCCGGATGTTAAATTTGTGTTTGGAGACAATTACAATGCTGTTCTCAAAATTTTACAGTCTCCACAGCTGTCTGGTAAGTAGATGAAAGACGAAACTTGCAGGATTTTTGACAGATTTTAATGTTATTTTGATCTTTACCAAAAGATTAAATTTTACAGTCTCCACAGCTGTCTAGTAAGTAAATGAAAGAAGAAACTTGCAGGATTTTTGACAGATTTTGATTTTACTTTGATCTTTACCAAAAGATTAGATATATTCTTTAAACATTTGAGAGAAATGTTGATTGATTTTCCTGTTCAGCATTGGGATCAAAGGTTTTATACGCATGCTGTGGAGCGGGTGGGCCGTATAATTACGATCCTCAAATCCCTTGCGGCGTAAGGTCAGCAGTTCCCTGTGCAAATCCTGCACAATATTTCAACTGGGATGGAGTTCATTTGACGGATGCCGCTTATGGAGAAATCGCCAATTTATTCGTGAACGGCACCTTCACTACTCCCGCTCTTCACACTCTCTGCAACGCTTAATACATTAGAATATCGAATAAAAGGGAGAAACTATCGCTCTAAAGTCTCCCCCAATTGATTGTAAGATTTATGGGATGGAAAAAATTACGATAAAATGTATGTTATTTTTTTAATTTCAAGCACGTCATGTGTCCACGTGTAATATCTTTATTTGCTGTTGGTTTTTAAAACATTTTTTATTGGTTCTACGTGCAAACTTAATAAGTGCTTCTCAACAACTACTTTGCATTATTTTTATATTCATGTATCAACTTTTGTTATATATATATAGATATAAACTTTGAAAGGATAGAGAATTTAATATGAATGGACAGATTATGTCATCTATAAATAAGGAAAAGCGTTTTCGTGATGCTCACGTTCTCACGTTCTATTGCCGATATTAAGTTTGTCATTAAGATTTTGCCACAATTTTTATGTTATTTCTTATATTTTTTTTTTAATGTGATTCATAGTTAATTTAACAAACGTGTTAAAGTTTACTTTTTTAAAACCGAGATAATAAACAATATAGGGAAATCTAAATAAGAAACCATTTAAGGATATTTATCTTATTATCCCAAGGTAGACGAAAGAAAGGGTGGTCACTTTTAGGTATTTTACGATGAGTACTCTAAAGTTTTAAAAGGAAAATGTTAGTGATGTTATTAAGCGAACATAGGAGGTCATATGAACCTTTGGTGAAATCAAGGTTATTTAATTTAAAAAATATAACATCCTCCTAGTTGAATGGTTTAAATAATCCAAACTAAGAATCAATTAATGATTCATATTTACAATTTATTTAATTAGTAAATAATAAACCAAGTGTATTTATGTTTAAATATTTATATGTCATTTATGATATAAATTTTAAATGTGATCAACACTTATTCTGCACATTCTTTACCAATTTATGTTTAAACAAATGATGTTATGAAGCAATATTTGTAATCACTTCACTTTTCACATTTCCCTATGTTATAAATATAATTATAACTATTGACACTTTATCATGTATGTTGGTGTCCCGTGTTTTGATAGTTTGGCAAATCAAAAGACAAGGCAACATCAGAACCAATATTTAGAGTTACAGGATCTAGTCCTCCTGCTCTCAAAGAGGGATCTCTCAAATTGTTTGTTATTTGCAAAGGTTTATCTTGTATGCTTTGAGTATTGGTTTTAGACTAGTTATTAAGTGCAAGTGTTTGTTTGTTTGTTTGGTTGAATTGATACAACAGAACCTGAAAGGTCTAGGAAAGATAGATAGAAAGAGGAAATATCAGTTTCATTGGGCAATGGAGTCAAAAAGAGGTCATGACAAACTTATCAATGGATATGGGATATCAAAGGGAAAATCTAACTTGGCCGCAGGATCCTTTAGTTTTGGAATGAGATAGACATCAATGATTTGGAAAGAGAGGTTTAATTCTCAACAAAGGGAATTTGAAAACACAACTTGAACAATAAAGAGCTATTTGATAGACAGGGCTAACCATGAATTCTACAAATAACACTTTAAGCAAATAATGATTTCAAAACAACTTTTAAAATGAAATCTAAGATTCGGGGAACACCCTATTTCCTCAAAGATTTTATTTCAAATGACTTAGAAAACATAAAAGATTCACTGATAATTACAATCATAGAAGAGGGAACACCTAAATACATCTATGATCACAACTATAAAGACCTTTAAGCCAACTGTTCAAGCAAGGACAAGGGGAAAGATCAGAACAGACCTCCTTGGCTTACTGTAAACAAAGAAACTTCAAAGGGAGACATCAATAACAGTTTTTAAGTGGCAACAGACAAGCAAGGAGAACCATAAATCATGTTGAAACCAACTATTTTAACTATTAAGGAAATAAACAAGCATGAGGACTAAAGAGAGAGATTAAAGACTCTAAAATACCTCAGTAGAAGAAAACATAAAACAGTGAAGGATAAACAGGTCTAAGGTGCTTCCAAGAGTCATTTCTCAGCCTAAAACTTTCATCCTACTATAGTAAGAATTTATGGAACAAAATGAAAATAGGGGAAAACATTAAACAGTTCAGAATACTTCACCAACAGCCAAGCTCATGGATCCAATGATAGAGCCTTCTCAAGAACAAGCATGCAACAACATCATTAGGGCTTCCAAGACTTCAATTTCTTCTTCAACTTCAACAAACTATGTATAATTTCAAAGAGTTTCAGTATTACAACTAGTAATCAAACAACCAACCAACGTTTATAATGGATTCCTCAACAAGTTTTTATAGAAGAATGAAGAGGTCGAAAGAGAGAAAAGATATTTTGATTTCAATTAATACAGTTAATGCTTTCTCGGCCTTTGAGGAGCTCAAGGGAGAAATTTACAGATATTTTCCTGAATTTATTGGTTTTACATTAAGTATTTCAACTTGTTGGAAGCTTATGTTGACTTTAAGGCTCCGTGTCATCTTTTGCAATAACTCTGCTCATAGTTTATATTAGCTTTTTTGATTCGAAATAACTATTCAGATGTAAGGGGAAGATATGCTCTATTCTGGTAATTACTCGGCCTTTGTTTGAATGCTGTGAAGGCACAGGTGGCAATTTGGTAGCTGAGAGGAATCAATTTGCCTCTGATATGGCGGTGGAGGCATCCTCTGACTGATAAATATCCTTGATTTGTCTTTGACTATGTTTAATTCAATGGATTAGGCCTTTGATAATTAACTTTTAGCCATAATCCATTACACTGTATAATTAATGTTTAATCCTTCATTTCTGCTGTGTGTGGGTCTTCGACACTGATACTCTTTGATCCAATTTAATTCTTTGTGTCTTGTTGATGTGCAGGTATGTACAAGGTCCACATGGCATCAATTCCCATGAGTCATTGATGAAAACGTGAAATTGAACCTTGTATATGGCTTTCCTTTTAATGAACGAGAATTTGGAGGATCATCATCCTCGACTTTCATTTTCTTTTTGAAACATTTTGAAAACCTTTTTAAATCCTGCAAAATACAAAAAAAATTAAGAAATCCTGCATATTTGGTAAAAACTGCTTTGGAGGTTTCAGCTTGGAGCGTGGGTGTTGGATGACAGCATCCAACGGTGGAGATTGCGTGCGAAGATCAAAAGGGGTGGTTGATGGATAAGCGGTGGAAGTTTATATCAAAGCCGTTGATTTTGTAAATATCGATGGTGGGGAGCGACCAGGGAGACATAATGAAGCAGGGCCGCTTTTTGATGAAAACATAAGAAATACAAAGGAAATGAGGAAATTTCCTTTGGCAAAGAGAAAAACACAAAAAGGAAATTTGGGGTTTCGGGATGATCGTGGATCGTCGGATCAGATCTGCCCACGAAATCAATGGTGGAGATCGCTTTGAGAAAACCTTTAGGAAAGGCGGATGGTGATAACATATGGCTAGATTAAATCTGAGCCATTGATCTATAGAGATCAACGGCGGGAGACACTATGCGATAAAACACAATAAAACAGGGGAAAGTGGTTTCGGAGAGCAAAACAGGCAGTATCGCACGGTGAAATGGGAGAAAGGTGGTTTCACCTTTTTGAACGCGATATGCCTTGGAAGGCGACACGTGTCTTTTGAAAACAACCTATATCACGTAACTTTTGAAAATTAACCTCCATGCTGAAAGTTGCACGAAAATTCGTATGGGCCGTCAGATCTAGGCCCTCAGATCTAACGGTGGAGAGCAAGCGTGAAACTGAATAGATGTGCGAGGGATAAAAGGCATAGCAGTTTTAGTATGGACCGTCCGATCAGGGGATCAACGGTGGAGATTAGTCATGGAGGGAGGTAGTACCCACAGGAGGCAGGCCTGTCGGGTTAAATATGCGCCGTTAGATGTAGAAGATCGACAGCCAGGATTGAACTTGGGGTAAAGACGAAATAATATACAGGTGGAGAAAGGTTCAATAAGGACTGTTGAGCTGCAGAGATCAACGGCTGTAATGGGTGGAAAAAACATTATGAGCAGAGTTACATAAAATTTTAACCAAAGTTGGGAGACACAATCTGGACCGTCCGATATGGACACGTGGATGGCCCAGATTAAATCGGGAGCACACAATCGGTAGGGGAAGAACTTGTATGGTGTCGATGCAATTGAGCGCTGGCCGTCGATCTGCAGATCAGATTGACGGTGGGGAGTGAATGGGAGGGGTTCAAAAGTTTAATGCCCCCGATGGAAAACTTGCGATGCGATGATGCGCGGGCCATTGGATCGGCTTAAGATCAATGGCGGATATGGTCTAAGATATGCACCGGCGGAAACCCTTTATAATATATGGAAACCCAAAGTTAAATGAGAAAATAAAGGTTTGATGTATCGGGGCAGGTTTATATATATATATATATATATATATGAAGGGATCTGGCGCCCGACTACGGGGCCATTGGTCTATATGAAAATGAATGGGACTGGGGTTTGATATGCATAAGGGCTAATCGCATCGAAACTTCGGATGCGGGCTTTTCAATCTAACCATTTGATTTTCTCCGATGCGATTAGCGCTTCGGGACTTGAACTCTTGGTCCCATGTGCAAGTTATATGGAGTGAAGTGGGGGGGGGGGGGGCGGAGTTTATACAAAGGGGCTTCCATCACATCGGAACTTTTGATGCGGGCTTTTTAATCTACCCATTTTTACATTAAAAACACAGTTTCAGCGGGCTTTAGACCAAAACTTAGGAAAGTGGGTTTTATGGATTATCAAAGGAAAAATGCATCGGATATGGAATTATACAATTTTTTAGCACCTGATTGCGGGCACAAGGGTTACATGAAGCGATAATAAAATCGGGGTTTATGCAATAAAGGGCCAATCGCAATCGGGGATTTCAATAAAGGGAAAAATACTTGCGTGTTGTGTTTCCTCTGATGCGATAAGCGCCGAAAGGGCTTAACGCTTGGTTCTAGTGCCTGGGCACATGTGGGGAAGTGGTTTAGTACTTAGCCCAAGGGGGCTTAAGTTCATAGTTTAAACAAACTTATTTTTTATGAAATTTTTCATGGTTTTTGATGGATTTGGGGGCTTCAATAAAGTCTAAAAATGAGTTTTAGACTTTGTAAAAGGGATTTTCATGAAGGGAAGAAGGGAAGATATGAAAAACAGAGGAATTTCATGGGGAATAAAAGGGTACAAAATGAAGGTTAGTTTTGAATGAAGGAGGGGAAAAATGGTATTTTGCAGCAGTCTTTTCTTCATGGAATGACAACAGACTTTCTGATTTAAAAAGGGGAACAACAATGACGATTATCCAAAGGATAGGATATTATCAAAAGACTTTAAGCACCACAATTTATCAATAAAATTGTTTTTTGAAGGCTGTCCAAAATGATTTAGCCACCTGTTGACATGGAAAATTTTTATAGGTGGCTAACAATGTACATTTCATTTTCCATATCATTTTTGTGTTTAAATTTTATAGCTTCACTTGTCCAGCAAAAGCATTTTGTTTCAATTAATCTGCAAATACATTGATAAAATTTATTAAACTTTCTTTCAATATTTTTTCTTACAATGGAAGTGCTTGATTTCATTCACTCACCTTCATTCCAAAAATGTTCTCCTCTAAGAAAGCATTATGTTAGCCATAAATCAGATATTTCTTCAATGCCTAAATTCTCATCCCATAAATTGAATCACACAACTATTAAGATTTTCCTAGTATCACAACTTCATTTCCACACTTGCTCTTAACCAATCTACTAAGTTCTCCTTTCTTGTTCTAAATTTTTCCTTCACTTGAACTTCATATTTATCATTCTCTAGTTCTAAAAGTCAATAATAAACTTATTTGTGTGAACATCTTGAGAAAATTCTCTCTTATTCATCCCAAGTACCAATGACATTTATTTTCCTCCCATGATGACTATACCATTATTTCTTCCTCATTTACTAGGGAAAAAGGAACTTCCTCTTAAAAATGTTACCTTCACGCATTTCCGTGAATCACCATGCATCAAAAGCCCACTCCATAGCTACAATTAAAAATATCATTAGAAAGTGAGATAATCATTAAACATGAAGATAAGTAATTTAATAATTAGAAATCATGTGTCATGTGATCCCATAAAAAACATTGAGTTCATGCAACAAAATACAATGCATATTTCAAATATTTCTTCTCTCTCGTAGCTCTCATGGTGCACCCACCTTGTTGAATGCTACCAATATTCATTTTTCACACACCATCACAACCCGATTTATCAAAGATGAATATCTACTTCACCATCAAAACATATCTTATGATGGCTTGCATATATTAATGTTAGCACACCATAGTTAACAAAAATCATATCGACTTCACATGGAATAGCTCTTATTAACCTATCATAAAGCATGTAAGTTTTATTTCATCAACTTTATTTCCATGCCAGATCACATTGCTCCAAGGCCAACAAAAACCCTTCAAACATACACTATTACATTCGATCATCACTAAGCATCCACATCTCTAGAGAATAATTAATAATCCATTTAAATACATTTTATTAAAGCCCTTGGGTTAAGATATATTACAAAACAATGATTCTACTCCATTCAAAGTGTAAGGAATTTCCTTTATCTAGGTTTTTTTTGTTGCATTGAAGAATTCAACCAACTTATCTCCCTCATGTGCCTTTCCAACATCGCAACAAAATTCCTTATTTTGAACTAGGATCCAATCCAGCGGAATGATGCCTCTTCCACCTACTCTGTCTCAGGTTAATTTGTGTCACTGACATTTTTTCTATAACTTCCCTCTTTTATTTATTATTTCTCCATGAGATGCTTACACTATTCAGTCATATGCTAAGTCATGATTATCCATTTCTCATGGCGTGCATTGCTATTAGGGTTAGAATTAGATGCTAACCCTAATACATGACATAAGAATAGGAACAACTGGAAATCACCATAAGCAAGAAACAATCTCATGAAATCAAGTATTTCTGTGATGATGATGGACGTGGTCCATGTAAATGGTGCATAAATGGTACAATGTTTGTGCTTTGGTGTAATTTTGTGAGTTCGTGTGTCGTTGGCCCTAGTTGAGCCCGTGATACATTTGGAGGAGCATTATCTATCGTGTGATGGTGTCAACGTACATTGAAAAAATGTATGGAATATGAAGATATATGGTATTCGTTGGTCATTTTTAGAATGAATTTGCGTTGAATACATTTAAAGGGCCACATATGATCAAGGGTGAAAGACCGTAAGTGATGTATGACCCTGTTCCATTAAGTCTGTTAGCACTCTAGTAAATTCTTAAGTTGTGGGATTTTGGTTTTTGGTCAAAGAATACTAGAAGTAACCACAAACCTACTTCAAACTCTAGGATCTAGCCTTCCTAGGGTTCAGAGAGGGTTCTCTCTTTCAAGTTTAACTTTGTTTTAATTTGTGAATATTAGGCTAGCTATGAAAGTGCAATTTTGGTTTGGTTTTGTTGGATTTGGTGGGAAAATTTCACTTGGAGGGATATATAGAGGGAAATCTACTTGTCCATTGGGCTATGGAGTTTAAGTCAAGCTAACAAAACTGGGATCATGGCCTAAAAGGTCAAATGTCTTCAAGGAAAGATAGATAACCCTTGGAGATCTTGGAAAATTGGTTTTTGAGATGGTATGATCGGGATAAAGGGCACTTAAGGATCCTTTGATCCAGAAAAGGGAAGTAGTAGATAAAGGTCAAACAGAGAGTGATAAATTAAGGGTTCCCTACAGTGGAAATTAGAAGAAAACAAAGAAATGATAACTAGTTAAAAACAGGGTGCTATTAACATGTCCTGTAGTAATAATCCTAGTTATACATTCATATTTAGAATTAAAACACAGATGTATGTATGTAACAAAAGAAGAATAACAATGAAAAGTTTTAGGGAGTACTTCACTCCAGATAGCTTATCATAGGGGTCCTGAAGTATGATGCCAAATATTTGATCCAGTCTACGACTCAAAATCGAAATCCAAAACCTTCAAGTCAACCAAATATCTATAGTAATCTCCAGCAATTTTATTTCACCAAAATACTTCAAAGAGTGAAGTATTTATACAAATTCTAAACTAGAATATCGTGAAAAAATATCAAGATTGGTTTACAAATATCTCCAACTGTTTTATATAAATAGAACTTAAGTAAAGGAAACTAAAAAATAATGCATATATTTGGAACTATTTTTATCGATAGGTGATGACAAAGAGGAGACTTCGAATTTGATCTCAACTTTTAGTTGATGATGAGACATCCAAGTCACTAACTGTCTCCTTTGTTTGTGCATTCTGCTCCAGCAATTATGCAAACTTTGGGTCCAATGATACCTTTTTATTTCTTAATCCGAAATATATATGTGAAAAGTGAAAGAGGTTATTGTAGATAAATATGTTTTTGGGATAAACCTCTCTCAGTTCCCTAAAATTATTCTCCAGCTACTTACAATAGGCTCTGTAAAAAGATGTGTAAAACAAAGTTTTCCACAGTCTGAAAAATAAGTTGTAAATATGTGCATGTATCTCTCATTCTGTAATGCCTGTGCAAAATGTGAGATAGGTTTTTGTATATGGGGCTCTTAGGAAAAAACAACTCCTTCAATTTTGTAAGATGTATTTCTGATTGGCCACAGTCTTCTCTGAAAATTGATGACTTAACAGGAATTTTCTATAAAAGGAGCTTTCAAATATTGTTTAATACTTCCAAATCCATAATGGCTATTAGAAAAGTGAGAGAGGTTTTTGGAGTTGGAGATCTTAGGAACATAAAACTCCTTCAGTTTTGAAGAATTCATCTTGGATTGGTGACAATATTTTCTTCAAAACAATGACTTTAAAGAGGAAATTTCTGCAAAAATGTCCCTTCTTGCTCTGTTTTCATCTTTTAACCTTATTGTTATTTTAACTATTTTTACTTTCACTTTGGATAAAATTCATTGTTGTTGAAAGTATTTTCGTCTTTATTTACCATTTATTGCCTCTGTTTTTACTTTTACTGTTTTACCTTGACTACTCTGTAACTTTGTTTTAACCTTCATTCTGACTTTCATTTGAGACACTTTAACTTTGATACTCTTTGACTATTCTATTTTCACTGTCACTATGAATTCTTACTTTACTTTGAACTTTAACCTTTACTGTGAGTTTTTCCTCTTACCCTGACTATTATGAATGCCCTGTTTTAATCTTTACATTAAAATACTCTTTTATCTTTCACGGGATAACTGTTCTTTAACTCTGATGCCTGAAATATTTTAAGGAAAATCCTTTGAATTCATTTCCTTGTAAGTTCTTGGAGTAAAACATATATTTAACTAGTATTTAGATTTTTTTATCCAAATTCTCCTTTTCCTATGACCTGCAAAACAAAATAATTGTTAATGAAACCCTGGATGCAGGGAGGTGATAATGGCTTTAAGTGGTCACAGTACTAGATTTGATTTTGGCACTTTGGAATCATCAGGATTGCTTGTACTCTACTTCTTAGGCATTTTTTTCTACTTCTGCAAGTTTAGAAAGTTTTCAGAAGTAATTTACTTTTAGTAGAGATTTAAATGGGCAAATTTGGCAAAGTATAGGCTTTTATTTGGGTTTTCTGTTCAATTAGGCTTGTCAAAGAGGTTTAGAGGCTTGAAAGTTGGTTTAAAACATAAAACAGGGGTTTCCTGAGTACTTAACTGAGAAATGGGGCTAAAAATCTGTTGAAAAGGATTACAAACAATTTTAGGATACCTGCAAAGGTTTTCTAGCCTTTTAGAGCTTGAAATTGATCATTAAATTGTGAAAAATTGATAAATTTACTTGAAAAACTGCGCAGCAGACAAACAAGGTTTCTCAGAAAATTTTGGCAGAGTTTGGCATGTTTCTGGGACTTTTGGGCAATTTGATTACTCAATTTCTTATCTTAAAATGTTTTTATTTCTTTAAAAATGGTTTTCCAACTTGATTGCAGGTTGAATTCCAAGAAAAATACCTGTTTTAATGCAGGTGTTGGCTTTGAAAGGCTTTTTATAGTTTCTGGTCAAATTGATGGATTAAAAAATTTATCTGAAGCAAGGCGCAGCTCCTCAACAGTCTTCACGGGTGTAATTTGGTAAATTTCGAAGGTTTTGGGCACAAAAATGGCAGAAACGAGCTTTAACGGGTTTTATCTACAGTTGGGGAGGCAGTGCATTGGTCCAAACATGAAAGATAAATGAATAAAGGTTTAACCAAAGGTTTTATCAAAACGTATTGATTTGCATTGAATGTAGGTCTTGTTTAGGAGGAGGCAGTTTCGGAATGAAAAGGATTTTTAAAATTGGTAGTTATCGCACAGGCTTCAGGTGGTAAGTTGTTTTAACTTCAACGAATGCGATCGAATGAGGGAAGGCCACATGGATGGGAGAGAAATGGGTGAAACCACCCATTTCGCGTAGATTTGGCGTTAGGGCAGTCTTGCATCTTTTTTACGCGATATCATCCTCTGACCGTTAGATTTAAGATTTGGATGCGAATGGTCAGGATTGTTTTGGGAGTTGCATCAGAATGGAAAGGTGGGACCGGGTCCTTACCTAGGCAGAAGGGTTAAGATGTGGCGGGGGTTATATGGTTTAAAACATATATGAAATGTTTTAATCATGGTATAGGCGGGGATTAATATTTGTATTTAAAACCTTTGTGACATGTTTTAAATGTTATGTTCGAGCACAATAATATATATTATATAGTTTTTCAACTTTCACAGTTTTCAAACCATAAGTGTGGGATATTTTTAATAACGATAGTTTTAGAACAGGGTTTATAATTTGGGGTTTTTATTTGTGCACATGGGATAATAGGCTTTGGTCTAAATGTTATAATAGTGGGTTTTATGGGGTATTTAGATATAATGGAATTAATAACTACGGGAGGGTATTTCTTTGGGATTTAAAAAAAGTATGTTAAAGGTTAATATGAAAGGGTAGTGTAATAAAAACAAAATACATATTATCTCTAGGTATAGTATAAAATCAAGCATTGCTTATCTTTATATTTCCTTCACAATTACTTAGGATAAATGTAATTTTGACGGTTTTATGAATGCTTTTGAAGGGATGAAGTTAATTATTTTAGGGTTACAATTTTACTAAGTAAGAATGTGTATTTACTTAGGAAAAAGGGGTTTTAATGTATGAATGAAGGGTAAATGATGATAAATGTGGTTTTAACATAAGAACTCAATATTTTTAACTAAATAGTCATAGAGCCTTGGGTCCAGTCCCAACAAAAGTCAGAGAAATGCTCTGAGCCTATTTGACTGATAGCTTAGAATATTGAATACTTATAGGGGAGGGGAAACTAGTGATTTTTCCCAATGATGTATTATTACATGATTTCCCAACTGCTTCCTACCTACCTAGCTTATTTCTAACATTTTTTCTTCATTTTGTAAGTGCATTTATGCTTGCTACCTTAAAACATTTTTCTTTCAAAGCATAAAATTATCTAGATCTACCTTATTTCATCAGAGGGCTTAGATTAAACTGTTGAGCTCCTAATTATTCTCTACCTATCCACTGATTTGTCAAGTTTAAACTGTTTGAAAAATCTTTATTCTCTATCTAAAACATGAGATTGAAAGCATGAAAAGTTAGGATTAAACTGTCTAACTGATCATGGATTATGGCATTTATTGACACTCTACACATAGTCATTATTCTTGCAGTAAAGTAAAAGTAGTGGCATTTGAACTTGCTCACTTTCAGGTCTTATTTTTATCTCTTTTTTCTTTTGGGGTTTATATTTTTCTAATTCCTTTGATCTTTCTTTTAGGACTTTTTACCCTCTTTTTTCATTTTTTATAATTTTTCATTTTTTTCAAAATATGGGAAAACAACTTGCAGAAAGCAAGGTATGTACATATTTACAAGACTATCAAATTCAATTCAAAAATTATGAATCCTATATTTATAGGACCCTAAAAAAGTCAATTTAAAAGGATATATATATATTATTATGAATACCATGTTCCATTATTGTGTCATTTTAAAAGGAGGATATATAATGTATGGTATACAATATGAAAGTGGGTTGTGTTGCGTTTTTGAAGAAAGTGCATGACTCGAGTAAAATGTATCACATGTCATAAATTACATGAGTGAGTAATAATATATTATATGGTGGTGACTATTTATATGCTTGATGAAAAGTGAAGGTTTGTAATTTACATATTAAATAAATGGTTTTTCATTTATATATTAAGTCAACTTGTTATTTAAATAATATCTTGTTATTTAAATAGAAGATATTCAGAAAGGTTGTAATTATTTTGGAAATAAAAAGAAGATGGTTTTTTTTGGAATGAATTCACTCATTTTCATAGTGGAAGTAGTTCTCACTCGCAAAGAGAATTACCATGAGTGATTTTAGAAGATAAAACATACTTTAATTTTAATGAGTTATGGAAAGGAGTATGTGAAGGAAAAATAGACAATGCACCTTAAAAGCCTACTTCAGACAAGGATATTTCCATTTGGGAAAACAAGAACAACAAGGTTTATGCCTTGATTGCAACGTCAATAAATGAAGAGTGAGTCATCATATTTCACCATTTTCAAATGCCTT
The DNA here is from genome assembly GCA_034641835.2 of Pinus albicaulis. Lineage (NCBI taxonomy): Eukaryota > Viridiplantae > Streptophyta > Pinopsida > Pinales > Pinaceae > Pinus > Pinus albicaulis. Next base: position 1,647,190,844 of record CM076582.1, read on the forward strand.
TGAAGCCTTAAATAAGTTGAAGGAATTATATGACTCACAATGTGAGTTTGAACTTGTTTAATTAATGATTAAGTTGTTCAATATTGAGTTGAAAAATTATGACCCTCTTTCCTTAGCATAAGAAATAAGATCCATTATGATGACATAAAAGGTGCTGGTGTTGAGATAGATGTTCCTCTCACTGCTTATGTCAAGGAATTATATCCCACTTATTCACATTTTCTTGAGTCAATGCAAGCAAGTGGAAAACTTAAGGAGATTTCCTTTGACTCACTTGAAAATAAGTTTGTTGAAAGAGAGAAGGCTTTTGGGAAGAAAACAAGTCCTCAGCCTTCTGAAGAAGTTATGTGCCTTGCACAAAAACAAAATAATTGGGGACAACATTCTTCTAGAGGAAGAGGTAGTCAAAGAGGAAGAGGAAGGAATAATTTTAGAGGCGGGATGGGGGAGTGGGGGGTGCAAAAAATTCCAAAGAGAAAGGTATGGTATTCATTTCATACGATGCAATATAGATGGAAATGTAAGATGCCTTTTGACATAATTAAGCATGAAATAAATGAATAAGAGGGTAAAACACCTGGTAAAGAGAAAGGAAAAGCACCTGAGTCTGCTCATTATGTTGTTGCACATTACAACATTGGAGTAATTGAATACTTATTCAATGCTTCACTTGCTTCATGGAAAGATGTTTGATTACTTGATCCAAGAGAAACTTTCCACATGAATTTAGGAAAAAAATTCTTTGAAGAATTCACTGATAATATTGATGGAGCAATCACTACAAGGAAAAGACCCTCTAGTGGATGTTTCTGAGGAACCCCTTATAAAAATACCCCAAACATCCATTTCTAGTGGAGGTTCCTAGAGGAGGTTGGCGGGTAGAGGTTTTTGCAGATGTATTTCATCCGGTGCTCTTATCACCGAAAAACGCATTGGTGCGTTCAAGAGTACATAGCACCGGCGCGGTTAAAAATTTGGCACATCGGACACCGTGCGCTTTGTACACACACGCCTAGTGCGTTGTAATTATGTAGAGTACCGATAATTTACATAACTTCCACACCGATGTGGAATCATGAAAACACACCAGGGCATCCATAAAATGCCTGCACCTGTAGATGGTTAAATAACAAAAATAAGGGCAAAAAAATCGCATAAAACATTTGCACACCAAAAACCGTGCACTCCGTACACACCTGCCCAATGCCTTTTATTAAGGAACAACATCGGTGTGTGTCAACTCGTCAGCACCGGTGTTTCATAAAAAGCGCGCAGAACAGAAACCTTCCAGGGCAGAATGAGTGAAACGCACCAGGGCCCCATACATTCCATGCACCGGAAAAGGGTTAAAAAAACAAAATTACGCCCAAAAAACCACACAAATCATTGGTTCACCGAACAACGTTCCCAGTGCATGTTATTACTGTAGAGCACCGGTGTGTTATTTCTAAGCCACCCCGGTGTCTCACAAAAAGCGCGCGGAATAGAAACCACCCAGTGCGGAATTACTTAAACGCACTGAGGTTTCAGTAATACTGTGCATCGGAAAAGGGTTAAAAAAAAATAAAATTACAACAAAAAAACCGCAGAAATCATTGGTTCACTGGAAAACATTCTCGGTGCATTTTATTACTATAGAGCATCGATGCGTTACTTCTAAGCCGCCCCAGTGTCTCATAAAAATTGCACGGAACAGAAACCGCCCGATGCGGAATTACTGAAATGCACCGGGGCTCCAGTAATACCATACACTGGAAAAGGGTTGAAAAAAAACAAAATTACGGCCAAAAAACCACATAAATTATTGGTTCACCGAAAAACGTTCTCGGTGCATCTTATTACTGTAGAGCACCAGTGCATTACCACTAAGCCGCCCCGGTGTCTCATAAAAAGCGCATGGAACATGTTGGTGTCCCGTGTTTTGATAGTTTGGAAAATCAAAAGACAAAGCAACATCAGAACCAATATTTAGAGTTACAAGATCTAGTCCTCCTGCTCTCAGAGAGGGATCTCTCACATTTTTTGTTATTTGCAAAGGTTTATCTTGTGTGCTTTGAAAATTGGTTTTAGACTAGTTATTAAGTGCAAGTGTTTGTTTATTTGTTTCGTTGAATTGACACAACAAAACCTAAAAGGTCTAAGAAAGATAGATAGAAAGGGGAAATGTCAGCTTCATTGGGCAATGGAGTCAAAAATAGGTCATGACAAACTTATCAATGGATATGGGATATCAAACGGAAAATCTAACTCGGCCGCAGGATCCTTTGTTTTTGGAATGAGATGGACATCAATGATTTGGAAAGAGAAGTTTAATTCTCAACAAAGGGAATTTGAAAGCAAAACTTGAACAATAAAGAGCTATTTGATAGACAGGGCTAACCATGAATTCTACAAATCACACTTCAAGAAAATAATGACTTCAAAACAAATTTTAAAATGAAATCTAAGATTCGGGGAACACCCTATTTCCTCAAAGATTTTATTTCAAATGATTTAGAAAACATAAAATATTTACTGATAATTACGATCATAGAAGAGGGAACACCTAAATACATCTATGGTCACAACTATAAAGACCTTTAAGCCAACTGTTCAAGCAAAGACAAAGGGCAAGATCAGAACAGGCCTCCTTCGCTCACTATAAACAAAGAAACTTCAAAGGGAGACTTCAATAACAGCTTTTAAGTGGCAGCAGACAAGCAGGGAGAACCATAAATCATGCTGAAATCAACTATTCGAACTATTAAGGAAATAAACAAGCATGAGGACTAAAGAGAGAGATTAAAGACTCTAAAATACCTCAGCAGAAGAAAGCATAAAACAATGAAGGATAAACAGGTCTAAGGTGCTTCCAAGAGTCATTTCTTAGCCTAAAAATTTCATCCTACTGTAGTAAGAATTTATGGAACGAAATGAAAACAGGGGAAAACATAAAACAATTTAGAATACTTCACCAACAGCCAAGCTCATGGATCCAATGATAGAGCCTTCTGAAGAACAAGCATGCAACAACATCATCAGGGCTTCCAAGACTTCAATTTCTTCTTCAACTTCAAACAGACTATGTATTATTTCAGAGAGTTTCAGTATTACACTAGTAATCAAAGCAACCAAAATTTACAATGGAGTCCTCAACAAGTTTTTATAGAGGGATAAGGAGGTCGAAAGAGAGAAAACATATTCTGAGTTTAATTAATACAGTTAATGCTTCTCGGCCTTTGAGGGGCTCTAGGGAGAAGTTCACAGATATTTTCCTGTATTAATTGGTTTACATTAAGTATTTAAGCTTTGCTGGAAGCTTATGTTGACTTTAAGGCTTTGTGTCATCTTTTGCAATAACTCTGTTGATAGTTTATATTAGCTTCCTTGATTCGAAATAAACATTCAGCTGCAAGGGGAAAATATGCTCTGTTCTGGTCATTACTCGGCCTTTGTTTAAACGCTGTGAAGGAACAGGTGGCAATCTAGTAGCTGAGAGGAATCAATTTTCCTCTGACGAGGTAGTGGAGGCATCCTCTGTCTAATAAATATACTCGATTTGTCTTTAACTATGTTTAATTCACTGTATTAGGCCTTTGATAATTGACTTTAGCCGTAATCCATTAAACTATATAATCCATGTTTAATCCTTTCTTTCTGCTATATTTGGGTCTTCGACACTGATACTCTTTGTTTAATTTAATTCTTTGTGTCTTTTTGATGTGTAGGTATGTACAAGGTCCATATGGCATCAATGCCCATGAGTCATCGATGAAACGTGAAATCGAACCCTGTATATGGCTTTCCTTTTGATGAACGAAAGTTTGGAGGATCGTCATCCTCGACTTTCATTTACTTTTTGAAACATTTGAAAACCCTTTTAAATCCTGCAAAATACAAAAATAATTAAGAAATCCTGCATATTTGGTAAAAAATGCTTTGGAGGTTTTGGCTTTGAGCGTGGCCGTTGGATGACGACATCCAACGGTGGAGATCTATGTGCAGTGGTCGAAAGGAGAGCGGTGGGAGAAAATGGTGGAAGAATTAAGTTAGGGCCGTTGATCTATAATCGATCATGAAGATCAATGGTCGAGATTAGAAGTGAAAAAATAATGCAAAGGGGTCACATTATTTGGAAAATGAAAGTAAATGCGAGAAAATAAGGTCAAAAACCCTTTGGTGGAGAAAAATGAAGTTGGGGGTTTGGGATGATCGTGGGTCGTCGGATGAGATCAGCCCACGAGATCAACGGAGGGAGTCGCACGTTGAAAACCTTTGGTGAGGGTGGAGGGCAATAGTGCAAGGCAAGATTAAATCTGAGCCCACGCGATAAAACACAATAAAATAGGGGAAAGTGGTTTCGGAGAGAAAAACAGGCAGTATCGTGCAGCGAAATGGGAGAAAGGTGGTTTCACCTTTTTGAACGCGATATGCCTTGGAAGGTGACACGTGTCTTTTGAAAACAACCTATATCGCGTAACTTTTGAAAATTAACCTCTGCCTTGAAAGTTGCGCGAAAATCCATGTGGGCCGTTAGATCTAGGCCCTCAGATCGAACGATGGAGAGCAAGCGCGAAACTGACTAGATGTGCGAGGGATAAAAGGCATGGTGGTTTTAGTATGGACCGTCCGACCAGGGGATCGACGGTGGAGATTAGTTTTGGAGGGAGGCAGGACCCACAGGGGTTGAGCTCGACGGGGTTAATATGAACCGTAGGATGCGGAAGATCGACAACTAGGATTAAATCTAGGGGTTTAAATGAAAATATACAAAGGCAGAGAAGAAGTTAATAAGGACCGTTGATCTGCAGAGATCAACGGTCGGGATTGGTCGAAAAAACATTAGGAGTGGGACTGCATGTTTTTAAACCAAATTTGGGGAATGCGATCTGGAATGTCCGATCTAGACATGTGGATGACCCAGATGCAATCAGGGCTCGGCGATCGGTGGGGGAAGAAAATTAGGAGGTGCTGATGCGATTAACTGCGGACCGTTGATCTGCAGATCAGATCAACGGCAGAGAACTCATCGAGGGTTGACCAATCGGGGGTGGCATTATGTTAATGCTCTCGACCAAAAACTTGCAATGTGATCATGCACTGATCGTTGATCGGATTTTAGATAAACGGTAGAGATTTATTTAAAAAGAGAACCAGCGGAAACCCTTTATAACACATGGAAACCAAAGTTAAATAAATAAAAAAAACTAAGGTTTGATGTATCAGGGCAGGTTTATATATTTATATGAAGTGGTCTAGTGCCCAACTGCGGGGCCATTGGTCTATATGAAAATGAATGGGACCGGGGTTTGACATGTACAAGGGCTAATCACATCGGAACTTCGGATGCGGGCTTTTCAATCTAACCATTTGATTTTCTCCGATGTGATTAGCGCTTCAGGACTTGAACTCTTGGTCCCGGGTGCAAGTTATACGGAGTGAAGTAGGGGGCAAAGTTTATACAAAGGGGCTTCAATCGCATCAGAACTTTTGATGCGAGCTTTTTAATCTACCCATTTACATTAAAAACATTGCTCCAATGGGTTTTAGACCAAACTTAGGAAAAAGTTGGTTTTTGACTTTACAAAGGAAAATATGCATTGGAGATGGATTATACAATGTTTCTAGTGTTCGATTGCGGGGCACAAGGGTTACATGAAGCGATAATAAAATCGGGGGTTATACAATAAAGGGCCAATCGCAATTGGAGATTTCAATGAAGGGAAAATACTTGCGCATTGTGTTTCCTCCGATGCGATAAGCGTCGAAAGGGCTTAGCACTTGGTTCTAGCGTCTGGGCACATGTGGGGAAGAGGTTTAGTACTTAGCCCAAGGGGCTTAAGTTTATAGTTTAAACAAACTTATTTTTTATGAATTTTTTCAAGGTTTTTGATGGATTTGGGGGTTTCGGTAAAGTCTAAAAATGAGTTTTAGACTTCGTAAAAGGGGTTTTCATGAAGGGAAGAAGGGAAATCATGAAAAATAGAGGAATTTCATGGGGAATAAAGGGGTAAAAAATGAAGGTTATTTTTGAATGAAGGAGGGGAAAAAATAGGATTTTGCAGTAGTTTTTCTTCATGGAATGACAACAGAATTTCTGAGTTCAAAAGGGGAACAACAACGACGATTATCCAAAGGATAGGATATTATCAAAAGACTTTAAGCACCAAAATTTTTATCAATAAAATTGTTTCTTGAAGGCTATCCAAAAATGATTTAGCCACCACTTGATATGTCATAATTTTATAGGTGGCTAACAGTGGCTCCACTTGGGGATGGTGCCTTCTTGAAGGTATCAAGAATTTCAGACTTACATTCTCTGGAGGTTGATCAGTGCCTTGTCCATTGGGCTGCCTTTTCTTCATTTGAATGGTCTTCTTTTTTTCTGAAAAATATTAGTAGCCATGAAAAATAAATGGATTTTCACCAACACAAGCTTTCTACCTACCCAATCCTACTGATCTAACATTTTTTCTTCTTTAGAGTGCACTTGGATTGGAAAAATCTCTCTCAACATTATGTTCTTTTGAAAGCATAAAATCTAATCTATTTTTATCCTTATTTCTCCATGAACTCAGATTAAACAGTTGAGTTCATATGCTTCTCTATCTAATCTACTAATCTATTAGGATTAAACAGTCCAACAGATTTTATTCAGTATCTTCTAAAACATAAATTTAAAAGCATGTAAGTCAGGATTGGACAGTCTAACTTGTTGCTGATATATGGCATAAAATAACAAGCTGCACATAGACGTTGTTTTGCAGAAAATTTAAATCAAAATGGAAGGCTAAAGATCTGAAAGTTCAAGCACTTCATCTCTTTTCAGCTCTGTTTTACTTTTGTCTGAGTTGTTCTTTGTTTGTTTTCTGGTTCAAATTTTGAGCTGATTAGAACCAGTTTTACTTCTTTTTTGACTCAGAATTTGAAACAGATTGGAGTCATTCTTCTATTTGAGAAATAAGTTTCAGATTTTGAGCATGTTTGAACCTTTAATTTCTAACCTAATCTACCTAATGATAAGCCAAGATTAAGCTATTTGGCAAATCAAATTCACTAACCTATCAACAGTCAATTTAAAACTAATTAGCCATGATTAGGTTGTATGGCTAACTAGAAGTGTGTTTCAGTAGTGGCTTTTTGAGCTTGCACACTTTCAGGTTTTGATTCTCTTTTTTGTTATGGGGTTGTACCTTTATTGTTTTTACAATCTTTCCTCTTTTCTTTCTTTTACTGTTTTTGTATTTTTATTTTTATAACTTTGAATGCAACGTTCAAACTATGATATTTACAATGAAAAAATAAAATTCTTTGAAACTCATGATTCCTGGCAGAAGTAATGCTTTAGCATCCTGCCATTGACAGGACCTCCATACAGATCTTCTCCATTCAATTCTTTCAAGAGGAATGCATTGTGACCCCTCTCAGCATGAACAATATAGGAGCCTTTCCACAAGTTCTCAAACTTGCCATGTTTTCCCTTATCTTCTCTCCTTGAATCCCATTTAAGAACAACATTTCCAACCTGGAAATTATTTGCCTTAGTCCTCTTATCAAATAGTTTCTTCACATCTTCTTGGACTAACTGTGTCCTTTCATAGACTTCTTCTCTAGTCTGCTGTAAATGGATGGTTTGATTGATTCTTCTCTACATATCATTCTCTTCGACCTGCACTTCTTGAAGGAGTTTCATTACTGGAACTCCTAATGAGGTGGGAAAAACCGCATCCATGCCATAGACCAGCTGATAGGGGGACATATTTATTGACTTCTTTGTAGTTAACCTATCAGCCCATAAGGCATGAACCAACTTACTATGCCATGATTTCTGATTCTGTTCCAACAGTTTTTTGATAATATTGATAAGGCTTTTTTTGGAATATTTAGCTAATCCATTTCCTTGGGGATAGTAAGCAGTGGAATGGCCCAAGGTTATGTGGTATTTCTAACAGAAATCAACCATCTTCTTAGATTTAAAAGCAACAGCATTGTCTGTTATGATTTTTCTGGGACAACCAAATCTGGATAGGATATGTTTTTCAAGAAACTTGATAATGATAGAGTCATTAGCATTTCTGGAGGGTATAGCTTCTATCCACTTGGTAAGGAAGCCAGTGGCTATGAGGATCCACTTATGTTGGGTTGAGGAATATTGGTGAATTTCCCCAATGAAGTCTAAACCCCATTATTGAAAAGGTGCCTCAACTCTGATAGGATGTAAGGGTAGGGGAAGGAGTTTTATTTTGCCATCGAAAATTTGACACTTATGGTAAGACATGACCAACTTTTGAGTATCTGGGAAAAGGGTAGGCCAATAGTGACCAGATATAAGAATTTTGTTTGCTGTGGTCTTCCAGTAGAGGTGTCCTCCACATTCTCCATCATGCAACTAATGCATGATATTTCCTGCATCATCTTCAAGTAAACATTTAAGAAAAATTCCAACAACATTTTTCCAATATAAAAACCCATCTAAGATGCAATAACTCAAAGCTTTTTGTTTCAAAAATCTAGCTTTATTTTTAGACAAAGAAGGAGGGGCATTTAAATAATAAATCACATAAATAATGTCAGCATACCAAGGAGAATTAAGAAATGTTTCTTCAATGAAAGGAGCAGTAGATTCTTCTATTTCTTCCAACACATCTACCATATTCATGTCTAGTGCTTGGAAGTTAGACTCAGCCATAAGTTTCTCTAATCCTTGCCCTTTAACTAGTTTGGTGGGCCTGATTTCTAAGTCATACTCAAGAATATTTGCAATCCATTTTCCCCTTTTACCATCAGGGTCTTGAATTATAATGTCCTTGACAACCGTATGTGGAACAAAAGCAATTATGTGAGAGTGTAAAATATAGACTCTAAAGTCCTTTAAAGCTTTCACTAATGCTAATGCTTGCTTCTCCATTATGTTATATTTGAGAGGAGCATCTCTTAAGGCCATACTAAAGAAGGATATTGGTTGTTCTTGCCCCAAATAATTCTTTTGAAGTAACACTGCAGCTATTGTATGCTCAGTTGCAAAAGAAAAGATATAAAAGTATTTGGTAAAATCTGGACTAATCAGGACCGGTGTTTGAGTAAGAGATTTTTTGACCAGTTCAAATGATTGTTTAGCTGGTAAAGTCCATTTTACACCTACATCTTTCTTTAGCATGTTTGTAATTTTTTTTAATAGCTCAAAAATATGAGGGATAAACCTCCTCAGAAAAATAATCTTTCCAATGAAGGATTGTAACTCTTTGAGGCTTCTTGGATGGCTGATCTGCAATATGCCATCTATCCTTGTAGGGTCTATTTTGATTCCCTCTTTTTAAATTATATGGCCAAGAAGTTTACCTTCTTGGAGACCAAAGAGTGTTTTCTTGGGATTCAATGACAAGCCAAATTTCCTACACTTCTTAAAAACTTTCCTCAAGTGAATCAAATGTTCTTCATCAGTTTTTGAGAATACGGTTATGTCATCAAGGTAGATGATTATGAAATAACCAATATCTTCAGAGAAGGCTATGTCCATGGCCCTTTGGAAGGTGGCCCCTGCATTCATCAAACTGAAAGGCATTTTGACATACATAAAGGTGCCCCAAGGTGTGGTAAAAGCGGTTTTGATTTGATCACTTGGGAGCACTAACACCTGGCTGTAACCCGAGAACCCATCTAAGAGGGATATCCTTTTTGACCCAACTACCCTTTGAAATATATGGTCCATCTTGGGTAAGGGGTAGTTGTCTTTTAAAGAGGCTCTATTTAAATTTCTGAAGTCAATACAGAGCCTGATTTCCCCTATTTTCTTTCTAATAGAGACTAAGTTTGATACCCATTCTAAATATCTAATGGGTACTATGATCCCAAATTCACGCATCTTTTCAATTTCTGCCTTAAATAAAGCTAGTAGGAGAGGGTTTGTTCTCCTTAGCTTTTGTTTGAAAGGATTTTTATTTTCTTTAAGAGGGATTTTGTTCTGAATGATGCTGGTATCATATGATTTCAAGTCCTTGTATCCCCAAGAAAAAACATCTTTAAACTCTTTGAACAACTCTATGTATTGCAACTTTATGTGAGCTGGGAGAGTGCTGGACAGTTTAATCATCTTGGGCTCTGCTAGGCTGCCTATGTTATGTTCTTCTACATTTGTTTCCACAGGCTCCATTCTAGGTTCTTTGGCTACATCGTTAAACTCAAAAAGGTGTTCTAAATGTGTGAGACCTCTTGGAATTTTATCATTTTTGCATTGTAAAACTTCTAAGTCTTCTTGGTCTACGTTGTCAATTATCTCTGCTTCAAAAGGATTCTCATAATGATTTATATCAGAAGAATATGTCATTTCAACTTCTGGGATTTGTTCAATATACAAACAGTTTTCTTTATGGTTGGTTTCTGATAATGGTATGTCGAAATCATTTTCTGATTTTAAGAAATCATCTATGTGTTTGTCGGAGTCAAACACTTTCCAGTGATCTTCGTTATCAGGCACATCAGGCCTGTGTTTTACCTTTACGCTAAGATGTTCATTTATCTCAGGTATTTGGCAGTTGCTAGCATTGAAATCAAGTTCATTTGCTAGATGATTTAGTGCTTTAGGAATGAAAATAAGTTCATACTTTTCAAAGGTTTTTAATAAATCAAGGGAAGCGTTCTGATATTCCCTAAGCCTTGGATTTCTAGTTGAGTATTCTCCTTTGATTTGTCTTATGATAAGATCAAAATCTCCTAAGATTGATATCCTTTAGACTTCTAATTTTTTAAGCAACTGTAAGCCTAGGAGAAGTGCTTCATACTCAGCAATATTGTTAGTGCATGGGAGATCTAATTTATATGAAAAGCTCTGATTCGTATTTTGAATCCAAACACCTGCTCCTGCACTTGTTTTATTACAGGATCCATCAAAGTTTATTGTCCAAGGTATGTTTGCCTCATTTTCATTTTCTTGTTGCTGTTGATTTTCAATGTTTTGAATTTGATTCGAGGGAAGATTTGATTGTTCTGGTGAACTGATTGGGTCTATATTTTTCTTATCTTGCTGAGTGATTTCATCTTCGTTGCACAAGATAAAGGAATCTAAACTTGATTGAATGGAATAGATTGGAGAGTTGTTTAGTTTTTCTATATTGCTCACCATGTAATTCATATGAGATTCCCTGTATAGTCTTCTGTTTTGGTCGAAAACATGGATGGTGGCATAAGACATGTCCATTTGAAGGCTTCCCTGAAGTTTGGCTCCCCATGATCTTGATAAGAGCATGCCATACTTAGGGGGAATATCAACTACAACTATGTCCATTACTAGATTCTTAGCAGGGATTTGAGCTAAGTTAACACATAAATCTTTGATTAAACCCAAAAATTTGACTCTGCTTGAGTCAAAGGAATACAAATCTTTGTATGGTTTAGTAATTTCTAAGCCTAAGCTTTCCATTACTACCTGTGGCATTAGATTGTGTGAAGCCCCAAAATCTAGCATGGCATTGTGTAAAATTTTCTCATGTATGTTTAAACTGACATAGAAGGGAGGGAAAACCCCTTCTTGATATTTACCTTCAACTTCTGGACCAAACAAAAACTCAGGTTTGTCATCTGTCAAGTTTAAGGTGTCAGTATCACTTCCTAAGTTCAAAGCTTTTAAAACTTGGTTTTTCTACACGTCTTGGGTTACTAGTTCAGCTAGAGGGATGGTAATTTTTATCTTGGCAATCTCTCCCTCAAGGCTGAAAGGAACAATTGATTTGTTGATATTTACATCTGTCTTTTCAATTGAATTCTTTTCAGTAGTTTTAATTTGCTGAACTTTTTTTGGACTGGTAATTGGGACATTTTTGTTAGGACTGCTAGCTGAGGTGCTAGGAGTACTCTATTCTACATTTGGCTAGATGTTTTTCTCTTTGTTTAAGTCTGGTTTTTTAGCCAAAAAGATGGGTTTGTCTGCTGTCTTCTTAGGCTGACTTTCTGCATTTTTCTTGACAGCAATGCTAGTGTTCTTATCTTTTGAATTATCTATGTTCCCTTTGCTCCTAAGATCATATTGTTTGTGTACCTCCATGATTGCATTTTCAAACCCCAATCTATAGTCATCAGAATATTCATAGGTGTTTGTACTTTGATCAGAGAAGAAACCTTGTTCTTCCTCAGTGAGGAAAAAATCATCCCCATTGTCTGATCCAATCAAGTTTACATGAGCTTCTCCCAACCTTTCCATCTCCTTATCTTCCTCATATTGATCTACATAGTTTTGTTGGAAGGGAGGTCTAATATGTTGGTCACTTTCTTTTTGCTTATCTTGATTGTTTTCTCTTCTATAATTCTTATTTCTATTTATTTTTTGGTTATTTTGAGGTTCTCTTGGTGGCACTCTATCATTTAAGTTGATCTTCTTAAGCATCCTCTCCATCACCTTCACTAGGTTGTTAATTTTTGTGTCAGAAGTTGAGGTTGAGGGTAGTAGGTCATCTTTATAAGTTACCCTCTTCTCTACTCTCAACCTATTTCTTTTCTCAATTATGTTTGCTTCTATGCTCACATCTCCTTTCTGCATGTCTTCTAAGGTTAAGTAATCTCTCTCCCTTAATTGATAAGCCATTTCAGCATGAAATCCTTCGGGATACCTTACTAAGGCCATGCCTTGGGGAGGTTTCATGTGAGGTGGAAGAGCATTGTAAACGCTATTAAACCTAGTGGAATAGTCATGAACACTCTCCCCTTGATTTCTCTTAAGGCTGCTATACTTTGCAAGTATTTGGAGAGGGTTCTTTTTGAGTTCCCATTTGTTGATGAATGTTTGATGTAAGGAAGGGAGATCATTTATGCTGTTATGAGGTAGGTTTTTAAACCATTTCTTTACATCTCCTCCTAAACTTTGGGCGAAGATCCTCATCTTCATAGTTTCTTCTTCTATCTCCATGTAATTGAATGCATCCTCCATCCTATCTACATGATGTTGAGCTGTTGTAGACTCTTTTCTAGTGAAGTGAGGGATTTTGGATTGGTAATCATTTGGTAAGGGAAAAAGAGGTTGTGGTAACACTGTTGGGGCATACCATGTTGCCATGGCTGGAAATAAGGGTTGATTTACAAGAGGTGGATTTACAGGTATAAAAGTGGGTTGAACAAGAGTGTTTTGCACAATGCTAGTATGGATTGGAGTGGAAGAAACACTTGGGCCAAAAAACTGATTTTGAGCAGACTTATTATGGAAAAGGCTAAAGTGATGAAGAAGTTGGGAATCAGGAGGAGTCGAACGTGAGGCTTCTCTACTGAAGCTTTGTTGCAAATCTACAATGTCAAGATCAGTTTGGTTTAAATCGCCTTGAGATCTAGTTCTAAAGATGTTCTTTGTATGATGTATATCAAAGTGTAAATCCTTTAAGACAACAAGGTTTTCAGGGACAAATTTTGTTCTTAAAGAGGCTCCTATTAGTAGCTGATTTTCCAGAGTTCGAAGTATGCCACAAAATTCTCTCTGGATTGTCAACAATTAAGGGAGGATTTGGGTCTGGATGGGATCTAGTGTTGATCCTATGTGAAGCCAGACTGCTTTTCAAAAATGAGAGAGGTTTAGGTTTTAAGGACTGTTTTTGGGAGTTTTACCTCTCACGATGTCTTATCTAGTATGGGACTAGGCTTATGAACTTCTTCAAGGCTGGTTAACACAGTCCTAAAGAGATCTGGGGACCTAGATGAGTAATAGGCCTACTGGGGCTAATGGAGTTGCCAGGTGGAAACTATTTAGCTTTTATGAAGGTAAAATAATTGGATGGTTCCACCACCATATTCATTATGAAGCCAAACTGAAATTTTTTTGGGTTTTTCTGAGTTATTTTGGTCTTATAGGTTAGGAGAGTGTCCTAAATCTGATTTAACACTTAGCTAAGGTGTTTAAATATATAGAGTTCACTGTTATGGCTTGGTAACTGGTTCCTTCAAGGTTTTATAAGGGCTTACCGGAATCCTAAGGGTTACTTAGTTTGTCACTGATTCAATTAAGTCCTATCATGATTACCATTTCTTAGGTAGTGCTTGAAGAAGGCTACTTATGTTATACTAGACATGAAGTGTTTTGTTTTAAAGATTTTACTCAGTGTTCCACTGTGATCACCATTATGTTGGGTGTGCCGTGTTTTGATAGTTTTGCAAATCAAAAGACAAGGCAACATCAAAACCAATCTTTAGAGTTACAGGATCTAGTCCTCCTGGTCTCAGAGAGGGATCTCTCAATTTTTTTTTTTATTTGCAAAGGTATATCTTGTGTGCTTTGAAAATTGGTTTTAGACTAGTTATTAAGTGCAAGTTTTTGTTTATTTGTTTGGTTGAATTGATACAACAGAACCTAAAAGGTCTAAGAAAGATAGATATAAAGGGGAAATTTTAGCTTCATTGGGCAATGGAGTCAAAAAGAGGTCATGAAAAACTTATCAATGGATATGGGATATCAAAGGGAAAATCTAACTTGGCCGTAGGATCCTTTGTTTTTGGAATGAGATGGAAATCAATGATTTGGAAAGAGAAGTTTAATTCTCAACAAATGGAATTTGAAAGCACAACTTGAATAATAGAGCTATTTGATAGACAGGGCTAACCATGAATTCTACAAATACACTTCAAGCAAATAATGACTTCAAAAAAACTTTTAAAATGAAATCTAAGATTCAGGGAACACCCTATTTCCCCAAAGATTTTATTTCAAATGACTTAGAAAACATAAAATATGCATTGATAATTAGGATCATAGAAGAGGGAACACCTAAATACATCTATGATCACAACTATAAAGACCTTTAAGCCAACTATTCAAGCAAGGACAAGGGGCAAGATCAGAACATACCTCCTTGGCTTACTGTAAACAAAGAAACTTCAAAGGGAGACTTCAATAACAGCCTTTAAGTGGCAGTAGACAAGCAGGGAGAACCATAAATCATGCTGAAACCAACTATTTGAACTATTAAGGAAATAAACAAGCATGAGGACTAAAGAGAGAGATTAAAGACTCTAAAATACCTCAGTAGAAGAAAATATAAAACAGTGAAGGATAAACAGGTCTAAGGTGCTTCCAAGAGTCATTTCTTAGCCTAAAAATTTCATCCTACTGTAGTAAGAATTTATGGAACAAAATGAAAACAGGGGAAAACATTAAACAGTTCAGAATACTTCACCAATAGCCAAGCTCATGGATCCAATGATAGAGCCTTCTCAAGAACAAGCATGAAACAACATCATCAAGTCTTCCAAGACTTCAATTTCTTCTTCAACTTCAACAGACTATGTATAATTTCAGAGAGTTTCAGTATTACAACTAGTAATCAAACAATCAACATTTACAATAGAGTCCTCAACAAGTTTTTATAGAGGGATGAGGAGGTCGAAAGAGAGAAAAGATCTTCTGAGTTTAATTAATACAGTTAATGATTCTCGGCCTTTGAGGGTCTCTAGGGAGAAGTTCACAAATATTTTCCTGTATTAATTGGTTTACATTAAGTATTTAAGCTTTGCTAGAATCTTATGTTGACTTTAAGGCTTTGTGTCATATTTTGCAATAACTCTGCTGATAGTTTATATTAGCTTCTTTGATTTGAAATAACTATTCAGCTGCAAGGGGCATATATGCTCTATTCTGGTCATTACTCGGCCTTTGTTTAAATGCTATGAAGGCACATGTGGCAATCTGGTAGCTGAGAGGAATCAATTTGCCTCTGTCGAGGCAGTGGAGGCATCATCTGTCTGATAAATATCCTTGATTTGTCTTTAACTGTGTTTAATTCACTGGATTAGGCCTTTGATAATTGAATTTAGATGTAATCCATTAAAATGTATAATCCATGTTTAATCCTTCCTTTCTGCTATGTTTGGGTCTTCGACACTGATACTCTTTGTTTAATTTAATTCTTTGTGTCTTGTTTATGTGGAGGTATGTACAAGGTCCATATGGCATCAATGCCCATGAGTCATCGATGAAACGTGAAATCGAACCCTGTATATGGCTTTCCTTTTGATGAACAAAAGTTTGGAGGATCATCACCCTCGACTTTCATTTTCTTTTTGAAACATTTGAAAACCCTTTTAAATCCTGCAAAATATAAAAAAAATTAATAAATCCTTCATATATGGTAAAAAATACTTTGGAGGTTTTGGCTTGGAGCGTGGTCATTGGATGACAGCATCCAACAGTGGAGATCTACGTGCAGTGGTCAAAAGGAGAGCGGTGGGAGCAAATGGTGGAAGAATTAAGTTAGGGCCATTGATCTATAATCGATCATGAAGATCAACGGTCGGGATTAGAAGTGAAACAATAATGCGAAAGGGTCACATTATTTGGAAAATGAAAGAAAATGCAAGAAAATAAGGTCAAAAGCCCTTTGGTGGAGAAAAATGAAGTTGGGGGTTCGGGGTGATCGTGGGCCATCAGATGAGATTAGCCCACGACATCAATGGCGGGAGTCGCATGTTGAAAACCTTTGGCGAGGGTGGAGGGAAATAGTGCAATTCTAGATTAAATCTGAGCCGTTGATCTGTAGAGATCAACAACGGGAGACACCATGCGATAAAACACAATAAAACAGGGGAAGGTGGTTTCGGAGAGCAAAACAGGCAGTATCGCGCGGCGAAATGGGAGAAAGGTGGTTTCACCTTTTTGAATGCGATATGCCTTGGAAGGCGACACGTGTCTTTTGAAAACAACCTATATCACGTATATTTTGAAAATTAACCTCCGTGCTAAAATTTGCGCGAAAATCCATGTGGGCTGTCAGATCTAGGCCCTCAGATCTAATGGTGGAGAGCAAGCACGAAATTGACTAGATGTGCGAGGGATAAAAGGCATGGCGGTTTTAGTATGGACCGTACGATTAAGGGATCGATGGTGGAGATTAGTTCTGGAGGGAGGCAGGACCCACAGGGGTCGGGCTCGGTGGGGTTAGTATGAGTCGTAGGATGTAGAAGATCGACGACCAAGATTAAATCTAGGGTTTAAATGAAAAGATACAAAGGCGGAGAAGGAGTTAACAAGGACCATTGATCTGCAGAGATCAACGGTCGGGATTGGTCGAAAAAACATTAGGAGTGGGGCTGCATGTTTTTAAACCAAAGTCAGGGAATGTGATTTGGACTGTCCGATCTGGACACATGGACGACCCAGATGCAATTGGGGCTTGACGATCGGCGGGGGAAGAAAATCGAGAGGCGTCGATGCGATTAACTGCGAACCGTCGATCTGCAGATCAGATCGACGGTGGAGAACTCATCGGGGGTTGACCAATCGGGGGTGGCATTATGTTAATGTGCTCGAAAAAAAACTTGTGATGCGATCATGTGCTGATCGTTGATCGGCTTTTAGATCAACGGTCGAGATTTCTTTAAAAAGAGAACCAGCGGAAACCCTTTATAACACATGGAAACCAAAAATTTTTAATAAAAACAAAGGTTTTTATGGTTGGGGGGTGGGTTTATATATAGGAAATAATTTTGCGCCCATCTGCGGGGCCTTTGGTCGATAGGAAATGTGATAGGTCCAGGGCTTATGTATATAAGGGCCGATCGCATCGGAAGTTTGGTGCGGGTCTTTCAATCTAACCATTTTGATTTTCTCTGATGTGATTAACACTTCGGGACTTAAAATCTTGGTCCCAGGCGTAAGTTTATATGGAGAAAAATGGGGGTGGAGTTTAAACAATGGGGCTTTCTTTAATCACATCGAAACTTTTGATGTGGGCTTTTCAATCTACCCATTTACATTAAAAACATTGCTCCAGCAGGTTTTAGACCAAACTTAGGAAAAAGTGGGTTTTTGACTTTACAAAGGAAAATACGCATCGGAGATGGATTATACAATGTTGCTAGCGCTCGATTGCGGGCACAAGGGTTACATGAAGCAATAATAAAATCAAGGGTTATACAATAAAGGGCCAATCGCAATCAGAGATTTCAATATTAAAGGAAAAAGACTTGCGCGTTGTGTTTCCTTTGATGCGATAAGCGCCAAAAGGGCTTAGCTCTTGGTTCTAGTGCCTGGGCACATGTGGGGAAGTGGTTTAGTACTTAGCCCAAGGGGCTTAAGTCCATATTTTAAACAAAATTATTTTTTATGAATTTTTTCAAGGTTTTTGATGGATTTGGGGGTTTCGGTAAAGTCTAAAAATGAGTTTTAGACTTTGTAAAAGGGATTTTCATGAAGGGAAGAAGGGAAATCATAAAAAACAGAGGAATTTCATGGGGAATAAAGAGGAAAAAAATGAAGGTTAGTTTTGAATGAAGGAGGGGAAAAAATGGGATTTTGCAGCAATTCTTCTTCATGGAATGACAACAGAATTTCTAAGTTCAAAAGGGGAACAATAGTGACAACTATCCAAAGGATAGGATATTATCAAAAGACTTTAAGCACCAAGAATTTTATCAATAAAATTGTTGTCCAAAAATGATTTAGCCACCACTTGATATGTTAGAATTTTATAGGTGGCTAACAGAACAGAAACTAACTGGTGCAGAATGACCAAAACGCACTGGGGCCCCATTAATGTCGCGCACTGGAAACAGGTTAAAAAAAACAAAATTACAACCAAAAAACTACACAAATCATTGGCTCACCGGACAGCATGCCCGGTGCATCTTATTAGTGTAGAGCACCGATGTGTTATTGCAAGGCCATCCCAGTGCCTCCTAAATGCGTGCAAAAATAGAAATCGCGTAGGGTGGCATAGTGAAAACGCACCGGTATGCCAATAAAAACCCCATGCACCAGAACAGGGTTAAATAAAAAAAAAATTACGGCCAAAAAATCGCATTTTTCACTTTTGTCAGTGCTACAGAGCTCTCAAGCACCAGTGCAATTTATCCTTGTTTGAGCCGCACTGACATTCGTGCTGCCATTGCACTTATTGCACACACTGCTGTTGTGCATTGCCACCAATCTCCAGCTTGAATTTTATAAAACAGTGGAAAATTTTTCTTTTGAAAATTGTACAGTCAGTATGCCCCCTCGACGGGTAAATGTATAGGTATTTTTCTTAATTTTCCATAATTAAACCTTTTAGTAGATTAGAATTTGAAAAAACCTTAAAATTAACCATTAATATATATATATATATATCTCTCTCTCTCTCTCTCTCTCTCTCTATATATATATATATATATATATATATATATATATATATTTTTCGTGTGGTGCGCTCGAGCCGTTCGGCTCGCACCGGTTTGCGGTGCTGCCTGTAAATTTACAGGCTGCACCGTAACTGATGCTGACGGTAGTCGCACTGGTTCTAGCGTGGTATCGTGCGACGCACCGTGTTATTTTAAAAAAATTTAAAAAGTGTGGTGCGGTCGGTTACCAGGCCGCACTGTTGAAAATGGTGTATTGCGGCAACTCGATGCGTTGATGGACTAACCAGCCCCGGGGCAGGTAATTTTTTCAGCACACCGAAACCGCAATTCGACATTGTCAACGGTTTGGGCTGGTAAACCGGTGCTAAGGGCATTCGCACCAATTCCGGGGCGGATACCATAGGTGCACCGTGTTATTTAAATTTCTTTAAAAAGAGCAGTGAAGTCGGCTACCTGGCCGCACCATTGACCTGGTTCAATTGTGGTGGAGCGGTGCATTGACTAAGATAACCGCCCCGGGTTGGCTATTTTTGTCAGCGCATGGCTTACCACATTTTTCCTAGGTCAATGGTGTGACATCTTAAAATACCGCACCGACGACTATGTACGGTAGTAGGAGGGCGGTGTGATGACTTAGTTATAAGCCCTGGGTGGATAGTGAAGTTAATAAAATTATTGTGTTTAATATGTCAATCATTCAGAGACGTGAAAGGAGAGAAGAGTGGCAACAACAACAACAACAGGCAGAATAGTATAACATGGTTCACCTGTGGGAGGCAAGGGAGAGGGAGAGAGATGCGTACCCTTGCCCTATTACAGCAGCGATGCAGGGGCTCCTTAGGTAGATAGGCCTCCTCAAGTTCTATGAGGAGGCTACTTCCCTAAAGCCACATAGTTTGTTTTTGAGACATCTTATCCGAAGGTGGAATGCCCAACAACAGGCTTTCTGGGTTGGTATCAACCAGTGGTACACACCCACTAAGGAGGATGTATATTTTATTACAGGGTTATAGAGGAGAGGGGTGGATTTTCCCTCGTTCCCTGAGGATCCAGCTGGCTGTGTGGCAGGGAGTGAGTTAATTTACTCCCAGAGATACATTGGAGAAAATTTAGTATCTCCTGCAGAGTTTCAGGTCGCTGGAGGGCAGTTACATATTGGTGCGTTTGGTCGTGAGGAGGTCCAGTGTCTCTCACTTATCATTTCTACCATTTCGCACAACACCAGTGATGGGTAACGCATTAGTTTCCAGCTTTTATATTATGTTGATTATTTACACAAAAACCATGACTTGTCAGGTGGTCTGCCATTTTTTTGCGGTAGTTCTATACAACATTAGATAGATGTCGTGCTCATGCACAAGGGAGGGTCAACTTCCCTTTTTCTTCAGAGATTTTTTGTTTATTTTTTGAGAGGTTTCCAGAGATGAGGCATTCTTTTCTTCGGCAGCCTCGTAGGCCAATTACTGAGGCATGTATGCACATGTGGGGGTAGATGATGCCCAAGAGGGAGGAGACTCTTTTTATAGCGAGGATATCAGATGATGCACTGGAGTTGCTAGCCGGTGTTGATGAGCATCCCTTCATTTTGGTCCCCTGTCCTTATGCGGGGTTGGATTAGTGAGGGCGTGCCAACGTCCTCTTCACATTTGATGAGCCGCTAGATGATAGAGGTAATATTATTGTTTTATTTAAATTTATTCTAACATGTTCTTTAACTTGTTTTTATTAAATTGTGTAATAAAATCCTCTAATTACTGTTGTGTAATTGTATATATTTTTCAGACATTGGCTCTTTTGATGGCGAGGAGATGCCACCACCACCACCTGGTCCAGGTGTGGATCCTCATGATGAGGATGAGGGCATGCCAAATATTGACGAGGATCATCAGGAGGCCAGTCCAGATCAAAGACCTGCTCCTGCTAGTGCGTCGGTGCGCGATCAACGTCTTAGTGATGCTAGATACAGGATGGAGTTGGGCGACCAACTCATTGCATTGATTGTTGAGGCGAGCATCAGGCCCGCTAATTTTAGAGACATAGAGGCCGATGACAGGCTATCACAGATGTGGAGAGGCATGTCATGTGACATGTACAGCCTGATGTGGCATGTCGTAGGAGTTACAACAACTTTTACGCGACTGACGAGGACTGTTGCATGTTACGATCGAGCCGCAGCACATGATGGATAGTCTGCGAGGTGCAGCGTACCATCATCTCATGATCATTCACAACCTCGTGCCGTTCCATATTTGCATGAGCCTCCACTAGCATCTACTAGCAGTCATCATGGAGATGAGGTTGGACCATCGGCCACTTGTACTGATATTGATGTTGTACTACCACCAGATGATCCATGACATTTATATTACAGTTGTGTATTTTTAACATTGTTTAGTTATATATATATATATATGGTCCATGTATTTTATATTCATGTTGCATTTGTACTTAATTTACATGTTGGTGATCATCATGATGTGTATGTTGTTAGGTCATGTTAGATATGTTCATTTAATGTGCAGCTTGCAGATAGATGTATATGTGATAGCATGAGATGTATATTTGACATGAGATGTATATTTGATGATTGTGTTGTATTGATGATGTTGATATATAATGTTAATTGTGTTTTGTTAGATGATCATGATCACGATGATGAAGTTAGCGATTTTGAATGTGTTTTTTAGTCAAATATAATGTTCGTACGATGGTTATCATGAATGTGATGTTTATTAATTAATTTAATACAAAATGATCATGATATTGTAAATTTGTAATATTTGTATTTCTAATTGTATTTAAAATTCTAAAATTGTAATTGTAATGGTATATATGTGAATTTCTAAAATTGTAATTGTAATTGTAATTTTTAAAATTGTAAATTTTTTATTGTAATTGTAATTTTTTAATTTGTAAAATTGTAATTGTATATATGTAAAATTCTAAAATTGTAATTGTAATTGTAATTGTACGTGAATTTGTAAAATTGTAATTGTAATTGTAATTGTAATTACAATTGTAATTGTAATTACAATTGTAATTGTATGTAAAATATTTGTAAAATTTTAATTATATTAATGTGAAATGAATTTATTAAAATTTGTAAATTTTAAATAATTGTAAAATAGTAAATCTAGAATAATATGATTTATTGTAACATAATAAAGTTTAGAAAATAATGCAAATAAATTCCTGTACTTTAGAATTATAATTATTTTATTATGATATTAGATACAAAAAAAGAATTAATTTATACAATACGCCATTGTTTTCTAGATCAAGATAATACCAAATTATCAAGTGAATTATTGATTTTAGCATTAACACAATGCAAATTACCAATTAATTCAAAATACATATTATATTAATATTTCAAAAAACCCATCTTAAAAAGTATAAATATTGATGAAATAACACATGTACCATATCACTCTCGGTTCTCATGATCACCCTCATTATCTTCTAGCTCACATGGCATGATAACACTATTGTTCTCAAAAATAAGTTTTGATCTAGGGTCATGTGTCAATACGAACCACAAATCCATATCCAACACATCTGGGTAAAAAAACACCTGGTTGCTGTGTTTAGGGAAAACATAGGGCTCCTTAACTTCATCCCACATCAATCTAGAGTTGATACATATCAACCTACTATCACAATCTTCCTTTACATTATTCCGATCAAAGGTGTCTCACCACTTGCACCTAAAAATAATACATTGGAAAGAAGAAAAATCCACTTCAATGATCTCTTGTATCTTTCCGACATAACCTAATGTCCCTTGTACTAGTTGTTGATCACGGTGGCTAGATCGACTAGATTGATTGAACTCGACTTCCACTCCATATTCTTCTGTGATGTTTCCAGCATTGGCATTTTCTGTGCAAAAATGGTGTCCATATGCCCACATAGATGGGAACAAATGCACCTATTATAAAAAAGTTAAAAAAATCATTGTGTCATGTGTCTTATAAATAATAATCCAACAATATTTAAAATATGAAATGTAGATGTCTTAATATAAGTTTCAAATTTACATATAAATTAAAAAGATTATTACCGAGTTGCTGCACCCAATCCCTATGTTTAGTGCATCCTCTTCAGCATGCGAGTAACGACCGATAGCACTATATTTCTCTCTGACTTGGTCAGCAACCCAACTGTTAGGGCATATTTTTGGCATATTTTCTTTTAAATGATTGGGATAAGGCACACTTCTACCATCAACCATCTGAATTATTTCCTGTCAGTATCCATTTCATCCTATTTTGTTCATATAATGCGACCCATGGTTGTGTTGCTTCAGAATTGTAAAGAATGAATTTATTGATCGCTTCAATTTCTGCATTCGCTGATGAAATCAAACCAAAATTATATAGTACTTAGAGATCAAAATATACATTATATCGAATTTCAACATGAATATTAATTACTTTTTGTAAATTTGAAAAGTTATAAGTTGCTTACTCTTTACCAAGCGCTATTTTCCACTCGTTTGGAGCAACTCTCCTTCTCTTTTGTCTTCATCCATTTGATCGTCCCAAATCACTACACCTAGTCTGTTGTCGATCTGCTTGATGTACTCACTGGCATAGTAGAAAGACTCATACGATATGTACCCCTTTGCCATAGACCCCTCGGGTTTTTCCCTTTGTCGAACAAAATCTTTCAATTTCTTCATGTACCTCTCTAAAAATAAAATCCAACGACAAGAAACAACCCCAACTAATTCAACCTCATCTACTAGGTGGATTAGAAGATGAACCTGTAAGTCCATGAAACTCGTGGACAGTTCCTTCTCAAACATACAAACAACCTCAACTATCTCTTGATGCCACCATGGAATGCTAGCCACATGAATCTCCTTTGACGTGATCCAACATACAAATGCAAATAATTTAGATATGGCATGTCCTAGGTCTTGAGGGAATTCATGTTTCACACACCCATGCAAAAACAAAGGATAATGACATTGCAAAGTTATAAACACGTGCAATAATATACAAAATTAGTTATGTTTTATGATCCCCGCATGGGATAAAATTTATTAATATAAAAAATAATAAAATCATGCTTTTGACATTATACGTACTCTTAGAAGATTCAAATGTTCATGCAATTTCAACCCCGACAAATGGTCATCCACAGTGAAGCAGCATCGTAGTGAAGACCCGTATGAAGTTGGCACCCTCACATCCATTATAACTTCCTTTGCCAAAGATATATCATCTTTTTTTAAAATCCATGGCGTTAGGGTCCTATAATAATAGGATTCATAATTTTGAATTGAATTTTGATAGTCTTGTAAATATGTACATACCTTTCTTTTTGCAAGTTTTTTTCCCATATTTTGAAAATATAATAAAAAATCAAAAGAGGGTAAAAAGTCCTAAAAGAAAGATCAAAGGACTTAGAAAATATAGACCCCAAACTAAAAAATATGAAAATAAGACCTGAAAGTGAGCAAGTCCAAATGCCACTACTTTTTACTTTTCTACAAAATAAATGATTATCGGCAGAGTGTCAATAAATTCCATAATCCATGATAAGTTAAATTGTTTAATCTTAACTTGTTATGTTTTCAATTTCATGTTTTAGATAGTGAATAAAGATTTGTCAGACAATTTAAACCTCACAAATCAGTAGATAGGTATAGAATAATTAGGAGCTCAACAGTTAAATCTGAGCCCTCGGATGAAATAAGGTAGACTTAGATAGTTTTATGCTTTGAAAGAAAAATGTTTAAGGTTGCAAGCCTAAATGCACCTACAAAAATGAAGAAAAAATGTTAGAAATAAAGATGGGTAGGTAGAAATCAGTGGAACAAGCATGTAATAAAGCATCAATCAGGAAAAAATCACTAATTTCCCCTCCCCTATAAGTATTCAGTATTCTAAGGTGTCAGTCAAAAAGGCTCAGAGAATTTCTCTTACTTTTGTTGGGACCAGACCCAAGGCTTGATGACTGGTTAGTTGAAAATGCTGAGTACTTATTTTAAAATCCCCATTTATCATTATTCATCCCTCATTCATACATTATAACTCCTTTTTCATAAGTAAAGACTTATTCTTACTTAGTGAAGCATAAAATCCCATATATTTAACTTCATCCCTTCAAAAACATGCATACAATCCTCAAAAATATATTTATCCTAAGTATTGGTGAAATGATAAAAAGATAAGCTATGCTTTACTCTTACACTTCACTTAGTGATTTTATGTATTTTGTGTTATATTCCATTTTCCCTTTCATATTAACTTTTAACTTATTTTATTAAATCCCTAACTAATTACCTTATCTTACTTATTTAATTCCCTATATCTAAATAACCCCCCCAAAACCCACTATTTTAACGCTTAGACCAAATTTTATTATCCCCACATGCATAAAATAAAAACCCCACCCTAATAAACCCCTTGGTCTAAACCTATCTCTATTTAAATACCCCACCCCTGTAGTTTGAAAACTATTCAAAAGGTTGAAAACTATATATATACAAAACCCGCACTCGCATATGAATAATTGAAACACTCAAAACAATGTTTTGAATTAAACATTATACCCACCTATCCTATATGCCCAAACTTTAAACTTTATTAAAACATATATTTTTAAAGTTTAATCCATTCCCATCGCACATACTACACCTTGGTCCCACTCCCCTATTCTGGCGCACCTTCCCATCTAATCTGAACCGTTCGCATACAAACCCCAGATCCCACGGTTGAAATCCTATATCGCGTAGAAAACTTGCGCAATTACCCCCTCTCCATTTCTGCGTGAAATGGTTGGTTTCATAACTTTCTCTCTCCTCCACGTGCCTATTTCGCATTGGATTGCATGGGTTCAAGCCAAAACCACTTACTACCACAGTGTCACGCAATAAACTACTTACTGTTTCAAACCTTGAAGCTCGAAACCGCCTCCCTCCCGATTTGACAGTCATTAATTGCAAGCAAATGTAGCCTAAGTTGCCCCATAAACCATGAGAATGCACTGTTATTCCTTTATTCTGAACACATTGACTGTATTGGCTATTTCGACTCAGAGAAAAGAATTCTGTACATGATTTTTATGCCCAGAACCAGTGTAAAGACTGTATTTACCGTTGAAGATCATCGAGAAGCCCTAAATTGCTCCAGAAACAAGAAAAGATACCACAGAACCTGTGATAAATCCTCAGAGCCATTTCTAAATACTTGTACCTACTTGTAATAGGTATTTCTCGAAAATTTGACCCTATTATTGATTTGACAGACCCTAAAAAAAAAAAAAATCCAGTTAGAATTCAAAATCAATTGAAAGAAACTATCAAAAATCCCTAAAAACAGGCCAGACCCTATCAAGTTTTTCCAAAAACCCTATTTTTTCTACTGTAAACTATTTTGAGAAGAAATTGTGGGTTTTCATTATTTAATGATCTATTTCAAGCTCTGAAACAAGCCATAAAAACTCTGCAGATATCCTAAGCCTTTGTGACCCATTTCAAAAGACTTTCAACCCAATTTCTCAGTAAGAGACTCAGGAAACCCTTGTTTCTTGTTTAAAACTAGTCAAATGCCTTCAATCACCTCCTTGCAGACCTTAGTTTCATGAAAAAATTGTTTTATTTTTGCAGGTTATTATCAGGATATGAAATTGGACCAACAGTTTCAATACTAGTTGACAAAATTGTTTGCTCCAAATTCTCAGATTTTAATTCAAAAGCTTCATTCAACAAACAATTTGTATACAAATAAAGAATAAAATCAAGTTAGAGAGAGATATGAATGATGAAATGTGCACAGTGAAATCAAAATTCACAATGACAGTGAAAACATAAAAGTCAAAGAGCATAAGAGTTAAAGTGTATCAGGTAAAAATCAGAGTGAAAGTTAAACAAAGTTACAGAAGAGTCAAGGTAAAATAGTAAAAGTAAAAACAGATGCAGTAATGGTTAAATAGAGATGAAAATAATTTCACCAACAATGAAATTTATCCAAAGTGAAAGTAAAAACAGTTAAAAGAACAAAAAGGTTAAAAGATGAAAACAGAGCAAGAAGGAACATTTTTGCAGAAATTTCTTGTTTATGTCATTGTTTTGCAAAACCTATTGTCACCAATAAAAGATGAATGTTTCAAAACCGAAGGAGGTTTATGTTATTAAGATGTCCAAATACCAAAAAATCTCTCACTTTTCTAACATCCATTATGGGTTGGGAAATATTAAACAATATTAGAAATCACATTTTGCAGAAAATTCCTTCTAAGTCATAATTTTGCAGAGAACATTGTGGCAAATCAGAAATACATCTTACAAAACTGAAGGAGGTTGTTGTTCCTAAGAGACCCATCTACAAATACCTATCTCACTTTGTGCACAGTAATTACATAATGAGATACATGTGCATATTTACAGCCTATTTTTCAGACACTGTAAAGCTTTGTTTTACAAATCGTTTTACAGAGCCTATTGTGAACAGCTGGAGCAGAATTTTAGGGAACTGAGAGAAATTTATCTCACCAAAATATTTATCTACAATAACCTATTTCACTTTTTATATATCTATTTCGGATTGAGAAATACAAAGGTATCATTGGACCCCAAGTTTGCAGAATTGCTAGAGAAGAATGCATAAAGAAAGGATATAGTTAATGACTTGGATGCCTCATCATCAACTAAAAGTCGAGATAAAATTTTAATTCTCCTCTTTGTCATCACCTATCCATAAAAAATAGTGTCAAATAGATGCATTATTTTTTAGTGTCCTTTACTTAAGTTCTATTTATGTAAAACAGTTGGAGATATTTGTAAACCAATCTTGATATTTTTTCAAGATATTCTAGTTTAGAATTTTTATAAATAATTCACTCTTTGAAGTATTTTTCAGTGGAATAAAATTGCTAGATTTACTATAGAC
Organism: Pinus albicaulis; assembly: GCA_034641835.2. Lineage (NCBI taxonomy): Eukaryota > Viridiplantae > Streptophyta > Pinopsida > Pinales > Pinaceae > Pinus > Pinus albicaulis. The sequence continues at coordinate 1,647,218,806 of CM076582.1, forward strand.
ATTTTTGTTGAACATTGGAGGCTATTGTGTGTTTGAATTCGAAGTAGCAGATTGGACAAGTTGACTAGCATCATAATTCAGGATCCCTGTGATAAGATGATGAGTGAAGTACTTCCTACTTGTCATTGTTTCCTTTTCTAAGTTTCATGCATTCATTTTATGTTTTTTCTATCTGAATGTCTAACTAGGAGTATTACTACAGGATTAGTCAAGTGCTCCCTGTCTTTAACTAGTTGCCATTTTAATGTTTTCTTCTGATTTCCGGTGCAAGGAACCCTTAATTGCTCCTGTCCCGTTTGACCTCTGCCTTCTACTTCCATTTTTCGGATCAAAGGATCCTTAAGTGCCCTTTATCTTGATCATACCACCTCACAAAAAAAAGCTTTCCAAAATCTTCGAGGGTTATCTATCTTGCCCTGAATATATTTGTACCTTTTTGGCCTTGATTTCTAGTGCTGCTAGTTTCATTTAGACTCCATAGCCCAATGGACAAGTATATTTCTCTCTATCTTACCTCCAAGTGATTTTTTCCCACCAAACCCTTTAAACCAAAACCAAATTGTACTTTCATAACTAGCCTAATATTATAAATCAAAACAAAGTTAAACTTTAAAGAGAGAGCCCTCTTTGAACCCTAGGAAGGCTAGATCCTAGAGTTTGAAGTAGGTTTGTGGTTACCTCATACTATTTCTTTATTTAACCTTGAGAAATTACTGAGTGAGAAAATAATGGCGACCATACTAGGGAAACTAAAATTTTCTTCAGAAATATTTTACAGGTTCAGATCTGATCTATGATGGTGGACAATGATCAGACACACAAAGGTTAAAATCATCCACCTGGCGATTCCAAATCAGTTTCACAATAAATACTCCACTAGAGGAATGAACCTCAAAGAACAATATGGAAAGATCAACCTTTCAACTTGAATCTTAATCAAAGACATTATGTTCTTTCTCATTAAGAAATTTTTTCAATGTATATTGTATTTTATAGAAGATCTTAGATTAGTTTTTAATTATTTTCCTTTGAAGATTGTAAGTACTAATTCTCTTAATCTCTTTGAGAAGCTTTTTTCTGAATCTAATGATGATCATTTTTCAATTAAGAAGCCTCAAATAATAAAGACTAACCTTACAATCCCTGTACATAATCCTGTACCATATAAAGTTCCAGATAGATATAAGCCCCTTATTTTACCTCCTATACTCCATGATTTTCTTGATAACTATTACAAACATCTTCCTATATTTGATGGAGAGAATGGTATCACTGCCCAAAAACATATTCAAGGTTTTGAGAATTATTTGGACCTATTTTATATTGATGAAGATGATGTTAAAATCATACTTTTTTTTCTCTTTCTTTGCAAAATAGGGTAAAAATTTGGTTCAAGAATCTGCCTAATGCAAGCATCTCAAATTTCCAACATTTTGTTAAATTTTTCCTTGATAGATGGATAATCAAAGTTAATCCTTTTGTGATCATAGAAGAATATAATCAGTTAAAAAGACATCCAAATGAAACAATACAACAATTTTCTGACAGATTTAATCAAGTTTATTATTCAATGCCAGAAAATATTAGACCTCCTCATGATTCAACTCTCTTGCATTATCCAAGTGCTTTTGATCCAGAAATAGAATTTCGGTTAAGAGAAAGAGATACATAAACACTTGTACAGATTAAAAACATCACAGTTGGTGTAGAAGTTAATATGAAAATCAGACAGGAAAAATTGAAAGCAGAAGAAGAAGAGAAGAACAACATTGCAGAGGTAAAATTGAGCCTTTTGGTAAGAAAACTAGATAAAATCATACAAAAGATAACTATGAAAGATGATTTTTTTGTTCAAAATCACCATGATACACTTATTGAAGAAATAGAAGAGGTTGATAAGCATGAACAACTTCCTTCTAATTCCAATTATCATAGATCAGAAAATGGATTTACAGATCAATATGTGGAAGAGGAATCTGCTAATCTAATGTGTATGTTTGATGACATTCCTTTTTTTTATGATTTTCCTAATAATGATAATTATGATGATAGTTATGCTCTCCAAACTCAAGCTAAATTTACAGAGCAATGAGAAGCTAGTTTGTGGGATAAGGAAACTCAGCTTCAACAACCAGAATACAGTAATCAGCTAATGCAAATCAGCTAGAGTAAGGAAGAAAGTGCACAAAATTTGGAAATAAGTTAAGGTTCTTTACCTCTTTGTTTTGCTTCATTTCAGTTCATTAGAGACAACTTTCATGCTATCAATAATCATCTGTCTTTAGATATTGTTATGGACAACAAAGAAGATAATGAAACTCTTGATCAAGATATTTTAGTTTCACAATTTCAATTATCAAATTCCATTGAAACATCTGATCAAATAACACAAGAAAGTTCCATACCACTATGTTTTGAATCATTTCAACTTTTAAAGGAAATGTGGTATAACATCATTAAATAAAAGGACGAGCAACTTGTTGAAGTTTATGAAGTCCCAGGGATTTCCATATCCAATAGATTGCAACCATCCTCACAAGTTTTTCATGATCCAATAGCAGATATGTTGGATAATGAATGCATTCAAATACTTTCTCCATTAAATAACTATGAGTTTTAGAATCAAGATGATAAAGGTTTCAACAATCAAACATTACAATCAGTAGGAATATCATCACAAAGTTTGCAGGGAGATAAAGATGAAAGTAACATTTTAGTTTCATGGCATGGAGGACATCCAGAACAGATGTACAGTTGTTTAGATCAGTTAAACATCAGTTTATATATTTTAGAAGATCCTTTTGAAAATTTTCTAGAGTCAACAAAGGAAATCAAGTATTTCCTTATCCTCTCATTTGTTGATAAGTTTCTAATAGGTTGCAGAATTACAGTTTTGACAATCAACAAGTACATGCAACAAAATACCTCAATGTATATAATGCTTAAATGGTTGCATTGGCTGTTTCATTTTACTAACCAGCAGTTGAACAACTAATTAGTGTAAGTAGGTAGGATTTCATCTTATTACAGTTTTTCAGAATTCAGCTAGTTTTGAAATAATTCATCAAGATTTGAAGCCAAGGAAAAGGCCCTAAGGTCTTGTTGATTTAGTAGTTTGGTTTGAAGGTTGCAGCACCTTTTAGCCTCAGATCAGATTTCAGTTTGCAGAAAAAGGTGTAAATTTAGTCCAAGAGTTTCAGTGACAGAGATTTTATAAAAAAGAAAATGCATGTTTCGGATTGGCTTAAAGGATTAGGCTACTAGTCAACGATGTTCTTGACATCTCACCAGGAGATGCCATCCCCATGTGAAGCCACTATTAGGGTCCTATAATAATAGGATTCATAATTTTGAGTTGAATTTTGATAGTCTTGTAAATATGTACATACCTTGCTTTCTGCAAGTTATTTTCCCATATTTTGAAAAAATTAAAAAAAATGAAAAAATAAAAAAATAAAAAAGAGGGTAAAAAGTCCTAAAAGATGTAGAAATTATATAACTTATATTTTATATGTCCAATATTCTCATGATCTCACACTGTTTTAAATTCATGCAAAATACAGAATCTATTCCACCATTGATCATTTGCGGAAATTAAATCAAGATTGCAATGCACACATGAAACAATAAAAATTCACAAACATTAACACAGTTGTTTAATGGGAAAGCCTGAAGCTGAAACCCCAACTATCTGTATATAATATATGTCATAGAGATCATGTAACAATCCTTATACAAATCTGATCATATCAAGCTCTCAATACAATACAATCGCTACACACTAATCAAGCCCGATCTTGCAAATCCATGCACCGATCTTTGCCACATGCTAGCCTGCCTCTACTGTGCAATCCAAGATGATTACAAGGACCAATTCAATGTAATCCCACTCTCATTGACTGCGTGATTGTCATTGGAAACTCCAATGTATATGTAGATGCAATTCATGCATCACTAGTAGTCACAATAGATAGTCTATCTTTCCCTTTCACCTATCTCTCCACTGGTCTCCACTGAAATTGCCATGCATTGTAGTTAACTGATGTATTCTTCAGTTGATTAATTAGTTATTATTTGTGAATTAATTAACTAATTAATTCACTCCACTCTCACTAGTGTATCAATCAGTTAGACTAGATACAACTTGCTCAACTGAGTCTAATTGAGTTAAACTGAATACAACTCCATAACTACTTCTTCCAATTGTGTCATAACTCTGCCACTTGAGTTCTAACTAAGTCCTCCATGCATTAGATCTAGTAAACCCTCAGGAATAGCATAATTACTTATGTCAGTTGTTGTGCCACATATGTGCACTGAATTGAAGTGCTCCAAGAGAATAAGTTGTTGTTTAGAGTCTGATTATTATTAAGAGCTAATAATAATCAACATGCATCTATTTTTAGATCAGCGATCTATAAATAGACTTCGTCCAATATTCTAAAAATAGAATCTCATCTATTTTTCACATTTGACCAATCATCTACAAATAGCATCCTGCAACTTATAGAATATGCTCACCATGTCTAAAAATAGACATACACCTAAAAATAGCCTGTGTGGGCCCCACCTAATTTAGGTGATTATTTTCCAACTAGGATCAAGGATGATGTTTCAGGATGCCTCCTTCACTATTTCTTGTTGCAAACTTCAACACTCCCTCTCAACAATAAAGGACTGTCTTTGCATGCGACATGCAACTCCATGCATTCACCCTGCAACCTTTGCAAGCACCCTGCAACTCCATGCATCTGCTCTGCAACTCTTGCTGCAACACTTCCAAAACTGAAAGGCTCCAAAAAACTCAATTAGAATAATGCATCTGTCATCAAAGTCTTCAACTTCTGCTTAATTACTGCACATGTCTTCAGGAACCACTGCACTGTTGAACTCTGCACCCATGCACTCTACACTTGCTGTCAACTATGAACCGTGCTCCAGTATCTGACACTGTCACTTTGATCTGCCTGCAAAAATCCAAATGATCATGCTACTGCTGCTCTGTGGGCTCCTTGTAGCCAAGTTAAATTCATGAGATCCACACCATCTCCATGAATCCTGCCCAGAAATCTCCTCTTGGGATTACTCATGCATGTCGCCCCACCTCTCACCTGGTGGTATAGCTGCATGCATTCCCTCTGCCCATCTGGAACGAAATTTCTCTGCATGAGTGGTTGCTCCCACTCCATGATCCTCATCTTGTGGCTACTCCACATACCGAGGTTCACTATTACTTGCATGAAAATCTAGCTCCCTCTCAAGATTCAATTGCATGGCTTTCTTGCACTTCCCAATAGTAGGAAACTCTGTAGAAATCCCATCTACTTCAAGTATGTAGAGATTTTTCACTCGAATCCAAACCTTCTTGACCTGTCCTATTGCTTTGTACCGAAGGAAAATTTTTCCTTCACTAAAGACAACATCATACCCTTTATCCGCTAACATTGTGACTGAGATTAAATTCTTCTTTAAACCTGGAACATGCACTACATCTTGTAAAAGAATGAGTTTACCTGATTCCCTCTGAAAGGTAATGGTACCAATGCTGGTCGCATTGTATCGTCCATTGTTGCCCAAATCAACATGCAACTGGAGATCTTTCTCCACCAAGTCACTGAAAAGATTCACATCTCCCATCATGTGAAAGGAAGCACCACTATCAAAGTACCACCTCGATCCCAATGCACTAGACACCATGCATGCGATCAATGATAATTCAAGCTCAAATTGCGAGGCAAGAGCCTCACCAATTGCAGCTCCAACAGCCTACTTGTCCTTCTTCTTCTATGGACAATTTGTGGCGAAATGCCCATGTTTGTGACAGTGAAAACACTTCACTTTGGACATGTCATGCTCTTTGCCATCTTCACCAGCCTCAGATATAGAATGGAATTTCTACCCCTTATTCTTCTTTGCCTTGGAAATGAAATCAAAATCCTCTTCATCATCATTCTTCGATGAAGAGCCATCCCTGGTACTTCGCCTTATCTCCTCCTGCACAAGATCCGACCAAAGTCGCTCCCATCCTGGCAGTTTCTCCTGTCCATTAACAGTGTCTTCGTAGCTATGCCAACTCTTCAGAAGCCCAAGGAGAGCCAAGCTCACCAAGTCTTCTTCATCAACAGTAACCCCCACACTTCCCAGCTAATCCTTGCAGTGGACAAACTTCGTGAGGTATTTTGGTATACTGTCGCCTTTCTCCATTTTTATTTTTCTGAGCCTTTTTTTAAGCGCCAACTTCCTCTGGTCACTTCTTCTTTGGAAAAATTCTATCAAAGCCTTCCAAATTAAGAATGGAGTGGCTTTACCATGAAGTGTGGACAAAATTTGATCCTTCACACCATCCAACAAAATCTTTCGACATTTTGCTACCTTCTTTTTCCATGCGTCAAGTGCGGCTGCATCGCTAGAATCAGGCTTCGGAATATCAACATCTATGAACTCCTTCAACCCATTATCATCCAACACCATCTCCATCCTTTCCTTCCATGAAATATAATTCAAGCTCCCATCAAGGGCATACTCCAATCGTAATCCGTTGAAAGAAATTGCAATGAATGCTCAACTTCAACACCAAGAAAACACTGCAGCAAATTCGAATCCCACCAGCACAAAACTCAACCGCTTCAATAATTACTATCTCCTATGATCAATACTGCTCTGATACCATGTAGAAATTATATAAATTATGTGTTATATGTCCAAGATTCTTGTGATCTCACACTATTTTAACTTCATGCAAAATACAAAATCTATTCCACCATTGATCATTTGCGGAAATTAAATCAAGATTGCAATGCACACATGAAACAATAAAAATTCACAAACATTAACACAGTTGTTTAATGGGAAAGCCTGAAGCTGAAACCCCAACTATCTGTATATAATATATGTCATAGAGATCATGTAACAATCCTTATACAAATCTGATCATATCAAGCTCTCAATACAATACAATCGCTACACACTAATCAAGCCCGATCTTGCAAATCCATGCACCGATCTTTGCCACATGCTAGCCTGCCTCTACTGTGCAATCCAAGATGATTACAAGGACCAATTCAATGTAATCCCACTCTCATTGACTGCGTGATTGTCATTGGAAACTCCAATGTATATGTAGATGCAATTCATGCATCACTAGTAGTCACAATAGATAGTCTATCTTTCCTTTTCACCTATCTCTCCACTAGTCTCCACTGAAACTGCCATGCACTATAGTTAACTGATGTATTATTTATTTGATTAATGAGTTATTATTTTTGAATTAATTAACTAATTAATTCACTCCACTCTCACTAGTGTATCAATCAGTTAGACTAGATACAACTAGCTCAACTGAGTCTAACTGAGTTAAACTTAATACAACTCCATAACTACTTCTTCCAACTGTGTCATAACTCTGCCACTTGAGTTCTAACTGAGTCCTCCATGCATTAGCTCCAGTAAACCCTTAGGAATTGCGTAATTCCTTCTGTCAGCTGATGTGCCACATCTGTGCACTGAACTGAAGTGCTCTAAGAGAATAAGTTGTTGTTTAGAGTCTGATTATTATTAAGAGCTAATAATAATCGACATGCATCTATTTTTAGATTGACGATCTATAAATAGACTTCGCCCAATATTCTAAAAATAGAATCTCATATATTTTTCACATTTGACCAACCATCTACAAATAGCATCCTGCAACTTATAGAATATGCTCACCATGTCTAAAAATAGACATACACCTAAAAATAGCCTGTGTGGGCCCCACCTAGTTTAGGTGATTATTTTCCAACTAGGATCAAGGATGATGTTTCAGGATGCCTCCTTCACTGTTTATTGTTTCAAACTTTAACACTCCCTCTCAACAAGAAAGGACTGTCTTTGCATGTGACATGCAACTCCATGCATTCGCCCTGCAACCTTTGCAAGCACCCTACAACTCCATGCATCTGCTCTACAACTCTTACTGCAACACTTCCAAAACTGAAAGTCTTCAAAAAACTGAATTAGTATAATGCATCTGTCAATAAAGTCTTTGACTTCTGCTTAATTACTGCACATATCTTCAGGAACCACCGCGCTGTTGAACTCTGCACCCATACACTCTGCACTTGCTATCAACTATGAACCACACTCCAATATCTGACACTTTCACTTTGATCTGCCTACAACAATCCAACTGATCATGCCACTGCTGCTCTGTGGGCTCCTCGTAGCCAGGTTCAATTCATGATATCCACACCATCTCCATGAATCTTGCCCAGAAATCTCCTCTTGGATTTACTCATGCATGTTGCCCCACCTCTCACCTAGTGGTATAGCTGCATGCACTCCCTCTGCCCATCTGGCACAAAATTTATCTGCATGAGTGGTTTCTCCCACTCCATGATCCTCATCTTGTGGCTACTCCACATCCTGAGGTTCACTATTACCAACATGCAAATCCATATCCCTCTCAAGCTTCAATTGCATGGCTTTCTTGCACTTCCCAACAATAGGAAGCTCCTTAGAAATCCCATCTACTTCAAGTTTGTAGAGATTCTTCGCTTGAATCCAAACCTTCTTGACTTGTCCTATTGCTTTGTACCGAAGGAAAAATTTTCCTTCACTGAAGACAACATCATACCCTTTATCCTCTAACATTGCGACTAAGATTAAATTCTTCTTTAAACCTGGAACATGCACTACATCTTGTAAAAGAATGAGTTTACCTAACTCCCTCTGAAAGGTAATGGTACCAATGTCGGTCACATTATATCATCCATTTTCACCCAAATAAACATGCAACTGGAGATCTTTCTCCACCAAGTCACTGAAAATATTCACATCTCCCGTCATGTGAAAGGAAGCACCACTATCAAAGTAGCACCCCGATCCCAATGCACCAGACACCATGCATGCGATGAATGAGAATTCAAGCTCAAATTACAAGGCAAGAGCCTCACCAACTGTAGCTCCAAAAGCCTGCTTGTTCTTCTTCAGCTATGGACAATTTGCAGCAAAATGCGCATGTTCACAATAGTGAAAACACTTCACTTTGGACATGTCACGCTCTTTGCCATCTTCACCAGCCTCAAATATAGAATGGAATTTCTTCCCCTTCTTCTTCTTTGCCTTGGAAACCAAAGTGAAATCCTCTTCATCATCATTCTTCGATGAAGATTCATCCCTGGTACTTTGCCTTATCTCCTCCTGCACAAGATCCGACCAAAGTCGCTCCCATCCTGGCAGTTTCTCCCGTCCATTGACAGAGTCTTCGTAGCTATGCCAACTCTTTGGAAGCCCAAGGAGATCCAAGCTCACCAAGTCTTCTTCATCAACAATAACCCCCATACTTCCCATCTCATCCTTGCAGTGGACAAACTTCGTGAGGTATTTTGGTATACTGTCGCCTTTCTCCATTTTTATTTTTCTGAGCTTGTCTTTAAGCACCAACTTCCTCTGGTCACTTCTGCTTTGGAACAAGTCTGTCAAAGTCTTACACATTAAGAATGGAGTGGATTTACTGTGAAGGATGGACACAATGTGATCCTTCACACCTTCCAACAGAATCCTTCGACATTTTGCTACCTTCTTTTGCCATGCGTCAAGTGCGGTTGCATCGCTAGAAGCAGGCTTCGGAATATCAGCATCTATGAACTCCTTCAACCCATTATCATCCAGCACCACCTCCATCCTATCCTTCCATGCAATATAATTCAAGCTCCCATCAAGGGCATACTCCAATCACAATTCGTTGAAATACATTTCAATGAATGCTCAACTTCGACACCAAGAAAACACTACAGTGAATTCGAATTCCACCAGCACAAAACTGAACCGCTTCAATAATTGAAATCTCCTATGATCAATACTGCTCTGATAAAATGTAGAAATTATATAACTTATGTGTTATATGTCCAAGATTCTCCTGATCTCACACTATTTTAACTTCATGCAAAATACTGAATCTATTCCACCGTTGATCATTTGTGGAAATTAAATCAAGATTGCAATGCACACATGAAACAATAAAAATTCACACACATTAACCCAGTTGTTTAACGGGAAAGCTTGAAGCTGAAAACCCCAACTATATGTATATAATATATGTCATAGAGATCATGTAACAATCCTCATACAAAGATGATCATATCAAGCTCTCAGTACAATACAATTGCTACACACTAATCAAGCCCGATCTTGCAAATCCATGCACCGATCTTTGCCACCTGCTAACCTGCCTCTACTGCAGAATCCAAGCTGATTAAAAGGACCAATTCAATGTAATCCCACTCTCATTGACTACGTGATTATCATTGGCAACTCCAATGTATATGTAGATGCAATTCATGCATCACTAGTAGTCACAATAGATAGTCTATCTTGCCCTTTCACCTATCTCTCCACTGGTCTCCACTGAAACTACCATGCACCTTTACATGGTTAACTGTTGTATTGTTCAGTTGATTAATGAGTTATTATTTGTGAATTAATTAACTAATTAATTCACTCCACTCTCACTAGAGTATCAATCAATTAGACTAGATGCAACTAACTCAACTAAGTCTAACTGAGTTAAACTAAATACAACTCCATCACTACTTCTTCCAACTGTGTCACAAATCTGCCACTTGAGTTCTAACTAAGTCCTCCATGCATTAGCTCCAGTAAACCCTTGGGAATTGCGCAATTCCCTCAGTCCACTGACGTGCCACATCTGTGCACTGAAACAAAGTGCTCCAAGAGAATAAGTTATTGTTTAGAGTCTGATTATTATTAAGAGCTAATAATAATCGACATGCATCTATTTTTAGATCAACGATCTATAAATAGACTTCGCCCATTATTCTAAAAATAGAATTTCATCTATTTCATTTGATGACTCAGTCTACAAATAACATCCATAACTTATAGAATATGCTCACCATGTCTAAAAATAGACATACACCTAAGAAATAACTTTGTGTGGGCCCCACCTAGTTTAGGTGATTATTTTCCAACTAGGATCGAGGATGATGTTTCGGGATGCCTCCTTCACCTATTTCTTGTTGCAAAAATTTTTCGATTGATTAATGAGTTATTATTTTTGAATTAATTAACTAATTAATTTACTCCACTCTCAACCAAGTATCATTCGAGTTAGGTAGCCCCAGCAAGCTCAGCGAGTTTAGCCAGGTTAAACTAAATACAACTCCATAACTACTTCTTCCAACTGTGTCATAACTCTGCCACTTGAGTTCTAATTGAGTCCTCCATGCATTAGCTCCAGTAAACCCTTAGGAATTGTGTAATTCCTTTTGTCAGCTGATGTGCTACATTTGTGCACTGAACTAAAGTGCTCCAAGAGAATAAGTTGATGTTTAGAGCCTGATTATTATTAAGAGCTAATAATAATCGACATGCATCTATTTTTAGATTGACGATATATAAATAGACTTTGCCCAGTATTCTAAAAATAGAATTTCATCTATTTTTCACATTTGACCAACCATCTACAAATAGCATCCTTTAACTCATAGAATATGCTCACCATGTCTAAAAATAGACATATACCTAAAAATAGCTTGTGTGGGCCCCACCTAGTTTAGGTGATTATTTTCCAACTAGGATCAAGGATGATGTTTCAGGATGCCTCCTTCACTGTTTCTTGTTGAAATCTTCAACAAAAGAAATATCAAAGGACTTAGAAAATATAGACCCCAAAAGAAAAAAGAAGAAGATGAAAATAAGACCTGACAGTGAGCAAGTCCAAATGCCACTACTTTTACTTTTTTTGCAAGATAAATTATTATGGGCAGAGTGTCAATAAATGCCATAATTCATGATAAGTTAAACTGTTTAATCTTAACTTGTCATGTTTTCAATTTCATGTTTTACATAGTGAATAAATATTTGTCAGACAATTTAAACCTGAAAAATCAGTAGATAGGTATAGAATAATGAGGAGCTCAACCGTTAAATATGAGCCCTCAGATGAAATAAGGTAGACTTAGATAGTTTTATGCTTTGAAAGAATTTTTTTTAAGGTTTCAAGCCTAAATGCACCTACAAAAATGAAGAAAAAATGTTAGAAATAAAGATGGGTAGGTAGAAAGCAGTGGAACAAGCATGTAATAAAGAATCAATTAGGCAAAAATCACTAATTTCCCCTCCCCTATAAGTATTCAGGATTCTAAGCTATCAGTCAAAAAGGCTTAGAGCATTTCTCTAAATTTTGTTGGGACCGGACCCAAGGATTGATGACTGGTTAGTTGAAAATGTTGAGTTCTTATTTTAAAATCCCCATTTATCATTATTCATCCCTCATTCATACATTATAACTCCTGTTTCATAAGTAAAGACTCATTCTTACTTAGTGATGCATAAAATCCCATATAATTAACTTCATCCCTTCAAAAACATGCATAAAATCCTCAAAAATACATTTATCCTAAGTATTGGTGAAATGATAAAAAGATAAGCTATGCTTTACTCTTACACTTCACTTAGTGATTTTATGTATTTTGTGTTATATTCCATTTTCCCTTTCATATTAACTTTCCACTTATTTTATTAAATCCTTAACTAATTACCTTATCCTACTTATTTAATTCCCTATATCTAAATAACCCCCCAAAAACCCACTATTTTAACGTTGAGACCAAAGTTTATTATCCCCACGTGCATAAAATAAAAACCCCACCCTAATAAACCCCTTGGTCTAAACCTATCTCTATTAAAATACCCTGCCGCTATAGTTTGAAAACTATTCAAAAGGTTGAAAACTATATAAATGAAAAAACCTGCACTCACATATGAATAATTGAAACATTCAAAACAATGTTTTGAATTAAACATTATACCCGCCTATCCTATATGCCCAAAATTTAAACTTTATTAAAACATATATTTTTAAAGTTTAATCCATTCCCATCGCACATACTACACCCTGGTCCCACTCCCCTATTCCGGTGCACCTTCCCATCTAATCTGAACCGTTTGCATATAAACCCCAGATCCCACAGTTGAAATCCTATATCGCGTAGAAAAATTCAGCAATTACCCCCTCTCCATTTCTGCGTGAAATGGGTGGTTTCATAACTTTATCTCTCCTCCACATGCCTATTTTGAATTGGATCGCGTGGGTTCAAGCCAAAACCACTTACTGCCACAATGTCGTGCGATAAACCGCTTACTGTTTCAAACCTTGAAGCCCAAAACTGCTTCCCGCCTGATTTGATAGTCATTAATTGCAAGTAAATGTAACCTAAGTTACCCCATAAACCATGAGAATGCACTGTTATTCCTTTATTCTACACACATTAACTATATTGGCTATTCCAACTCAGGGAAAAGAAGTCTGTACATGATTTTTATGCCTAGAACCAGTGTAAAGACTGTATTTATCATTGAAGATCATCGAGAAGCCTTGAATTGCTCGAGAAACAAGAAAAGATGCCACAGAACCCGTAATAAATCCTTAGAGCCATTTCTAAATACCTCTACCTACTTATAATAGGTATTTATCGAAAAATTGTGCCTATTATTGATTTGAAAGACCCTCAATAAAAAAACAAATCTGGTTAGAATTCGAAATCAATTGAAAGAAACTGCCAAAAAGCCCAGAAAACAGGCTAGACCCTGTGAAATTTTTCCAAAAACCTTGTTTTTTTCTGTTGTACGCTATTTTGAGAAGAAATTGTGAGTTTTCACAATTTAATGATCTATTTCAAGCTCTGAAACAACCCAGAAAACTCTGCAGGTATCCTAAGCCTTTGTGACCCATTTCAAAAGACTTTCCGCCCAATTTCTTAGTAAGAGACTTAGGAAACCCTTGTTTCTTATTTAAAACCAGTCAAAAGCCTTCAATCACGTCCTTGCAGACCTCCTTTTCATTAAAAAATTGTTTGATTTTGCAGGTTATTATCAAAATATAAAATTGGACCAACAATTTCAATACTAGTTGACAAAATTGTTTGCTCCAAATTCTCAGATTTTAATTCAAAAACTTCATTCAACAAATAGTTTGTATACAAAGAAAGAATAAAATCAAGTCAAAGAGAGATAATAATGGTTAAATGTGCACAATGAATGGTAAAAGTGAAATCAGAATTCACAATGACAATGAAAATAGAAAAGTCAAAGAGCATCAAAATTAAAATGTATAAGGTAAAAGTCAGAGTGAAAGTTAAACAAAGTTACAGAGAAGTCAAGGTAAAATAGTAAAAGTAAAAATAGAGGCAGTAATGGTTAAATAGAGATGAAAATACTTTCACCAACAATGAAATTTATCCAAAGTGAAAGTAAAAACAGTTAAAAAAACAAAAAGGTTAAAAGATGAAAACAGAGCAAGAAGGAACATTTTTGCAGAAATTTCTTGTTTAAGTCATTGTTTTATAGAAAATATTGTGACCAATCCAAGATGAATTTTTCAAAACCGAAGGAGGTTTATGTTCTTAAGATGTCCAACTACAAAAAAACTCTCTCACTTTTCTAACGACCATTATGGGTTGGGAAATATTAAACAATATTGGAAAGCACTTGTTGCAGAAAATTCCTGTTAAGTCATCATTTTGCAGAGAAAATTGTGGCCAATACGAAATACATATTACAAAACGGAAGGAGGTTGTTTTTCCTAAGAGACCCATCTACAAAAACCTATCTCAATTTTTGCACATGTATTACAGAATGAGATATACATGCGCATATTTACAGCCTATTTTTCAGACTATGTAAAACTCTGTTTTACACATGTTTTTACAGAGCCTATTGTGAACATCTGGAGAAGAATTTTAGGGAAGTGAGTGAGATTTATCTGAAAAAAATATTCATCTACAGTAACCTCTTTCAATTGTTACATATATATTTCATATTGATAAATAAAAAGGTATCATTGGACCCCAAGTTTGCAGAATTACTGGAGCAGAATGCACAAAGAAAGGAGATAGTTAATGACTTGGATGCCTCATCATCAACTAAGAGTTGAGATAAAATTCGAATTCTCCTCTTTGTCATCACCTATCCATAAAAAATAGTGCCAAATATATGCATTAGTTTTGAGTGTCCTTTACTTAAGTTCTATTTATGTAAAACAGTTGGAGGTATTTGTAAACCTATCTTGATATTTTTTCAAGATATTCTAGTTTAGAATTTGTATAAATACTTCACTCTTTGAAGTATTTTTGGGTGGAATAAAATTGCTGGATTTAATATAGAATTTTTTTTTGAACATTGGAGGCTATTGTGTGTTTGAATTCGAAGTAGCAGATTGGAAAAGTTGACTGGCATCATAATTCAGGATCCCTGTGATAAGCTGATGAGTGACATACTTCCTAGTTATCACTGTTTCCTTTTCTAAGTTTAATGCATTCATTTTATGTTTGTTCTGTCTAAATGTGTAACTAGGAGTATTAATACAGGATTAGTCAAGTGCTTCCTGTCTTTAACTAGTTGCCATTTTAATGTTTTTCTCTGATTTCCAGTGCAAGGAACCCTTAATTGCTCCTTCTCCCGTTTGACCTCTGCCTTCTACTTCCATTTTCCAGATCAAAGGATCCTTAAGTGCCCTTTATCCCGATCATACCAGCTCACAAAAAACACTTTCCCATATCTCTGAGGGTTATGTATCTTGCCCTGAATATATTTTTACCTTTTTGGCCTTGATTTCTAGTGCTGCTAGTTTGATTTAGACTCCATAGCCCAATGGACAAGTAGATTTCTCTCTATCTTACCTCCAAGTGATTTTTTCCCACCAAAATCTTTAAACAAAAACCAAATTGTACTTTCATAACTAGCCTAATATTATAAATCAAAACAAAGTTAAACTTTAAACAGAGAGCCCTCTCTGATCCCTAGGAAGGCTAGATCCTAGAGTTTGTAGTAGGTTTGTGGTTACCTCGGACTATTTATTTCTTTATCCTTGAGAAATTACTGAGTGATAACACATGGGACATCACCTTCTTTGAAAAACCATGAATTAAATGGACCAGCGCCTGCCTTTGATCCTGTACTTTCTAATCATCTTGGCCAATATTTCTTTTTAGTTTTTGAAGTAATAAGACCTTTCCTAACAGCCAATTTGTCACTTTGTTTCGATTACATGTGCCTCCATAAAGAAGATGAAACATTTTTAAATATATGCATGGGATTTAATAAGTGGGAAATCTTAAGATGCTCCCAATATGGGAGGTCATAAAAGATAGATTTCCTTTTCATCCCAATGGGAAATTTCTCAACATAGGTGTCGAAGAAATCTGGATCATCGAACTTAGGCTCCCCATTTGAATCGAACATTTCTATGAACTCATTCTCCTTCTCTCTCTCATATGCTCTAAGCCATTCAGCTAGTGTCATTATTGGAGGTTTTTGGGTTCTCTCTCAATTACCATTGAAAGCAGATGCTGCTCTTCTGTAAGGGTGTTGTTCTGGTAGGAATATCCTAGAGCAATCATACACTGGCTTTCACAGGTCCTTAGACCATCTAGCTTTCAGAGAAGGTCCACAACATTTACATCCAAAATACCCTTTTGTTACAAGTCCTACGAGATTATATTTGTATACATTAATTAATATGCATGGCACGTTAAAGAATATCATGAAGATCAGAAAAAATATTATTACAATGAATTAAATAACTAATATGTGAAAGAATATTATTACATTATATATAAAAAAATCAATAAATTAAACATGCAATTTACCCAAGAAAACTCCTAAGCCTGGATAGTAATGTGTCGTGTAAGCACATATGCCATACAACATAAAAATTCCTCTCTGCTGCGATGGGTCTTGATACATCGTATACATTTATCCCATCCCATAATTCCTTCAATTTATCTACCAGTGGTTGTAAGTAGACATCCATATTCTTCACTTGTCTTCTACCAGGGACTATGAGAGCCAACATAAGATGTTCATTCTTCACGGACAACCATGGGGGGATATTTATATTGATCACTACTACAGGCCAAATAGAATAGTTGGCATTCTAGCAGGAATATAGGTTGATGCCATCCATGGCTATGCTGAGTCGTAGACTTCGTACTTCATTCTTGAATTTTTGGGGCCATGTATTCTCTATATGCTTCATGGCTATTGAATCAATTGGGATTCACATAACTCCCAACTCACTTCTGTGTGAGGCATGCGATCCCTGCAACATAGCTAATTCTTTGCAACGAAAGAGCCTTTGAATCCTTGGGATTATAGGCATGTGCCTCAATATCTTAAAAGGAGGACCAATACGTGATTTGCCCTTATTTTTTGATTTATCATACCTGTCATGCCCACATTTCAGACACATCTCTTTGTCTGCATATTCTCCTCTATATAGAATACAATAATTTGGACATGCATGATATGGTATGTACTCAACACCCAACATTTTCAACAATTTCTTTGCCTCTTCGCAGCTACCAAGCAAGACATTATCACTCGTAAGAACCTTATCTTTGAATATCCTGTAGTTGGTGATCATGGAAAAATATATTAATTTTGAATGTACACTAATTTCGATATAATTATTAACGTTCATAAAATTTAACATTTGTAATGTTCATTGCAGTGTACTGATTATATTTCAAATTTATATAAGGGGAGTACTTTATGGTAACTTACCTCAAAATTTCTAAGAAACATGCATTCGAAAAGCCAAACTTTACTTTCAAGTTGTACAATAACATTGTTGTCCCCAACTGGGTATACTTTGACTGACCACCAGGTCCAAAGAGAGGGGTGATGGAAGAAAATTTAAGGCTTTCGAAAAAGGTGTCAGTGATATGAGCATCATCCCCTAGCTGATCATCATTTTGGAATGCATCTAACAACATTATCTCCATGGTAGCCGTATCCCTTAAGTAATCATCCATACCAACCTCTATTTGATTGCCTCCATTGCCAGCTTATGAAGAACTACTATTGTTGTAGTCATTCCTAATTGGTGAATCTGGATGTAGCGGGAATTGAATCGGTGGTTGATTCAACCATTCTTGGTATCGTTCCTCTCCGATTTTTTCTCTTAATTCAGTCTTCTCTCAATTTGACATTATCGTGGTGTGCAATGGAAGATGGTAGGTAGGTCCTTCATCATCACTAGAATCCTAATAATTAAAAAAAATTGAACATGATTAGTACAAAATATATGATATCAATTAGTAACCATGTTGACAATATTGCATGATTATAAATTGGTTTGACGTTGAAATAATTACATATTAATCAATATATATGCCAAAAAATTATAATTATAATTACCATCATTGTCCTAGGATTGTGCCTAGAAGATGCAATATTGTTACAATTGGTAGGGTGAAGCGGCTGTCCATTTTCATCTACCAAATGCGCCTTGCGGCATGGAGCTCCTGATAAGAACTTCCGACGTTTTGGAGCAGTTTGAATATTTTGTGCATATGAGCACGATGCTGAATCTACATAAACCTGCAAATTTGTATACATTATAAATTTAATTAAGTTGTGTGTGATTGACTGCATGGATAAAAAACATATATAAATTCAATTAGATACTGAAAAAATAAAACAAATCTGAAGTAAATATTACATCTCCACATGGATAGGGAGAACTCCGTGATGGACTTTGAGAAATATTATGGATCGAGCTAGATTTTCAAGACTTGTCCATTCCATATAATTTATGATATTTTCTCCCTGCATTTGAGCAAAAAAACAATAAATTTTGGTGCATAAACTTCAATGTCATTCCGGTGCGTAATGTACAGATAACCGCACCGATGAGTTTTTTTATCTTGCACATCAGTGCCATTTTATAAAATGATGCACCGGTGCGGTTAAATTAAAGTACGCATCGGTAAGAGAATAACCGCAAATAAAAAAAGCGCAACCCTGTTTTCTTTAAGTAAAAAAAAAAGTGGTAAATTGAAAAATGGGTGGCAAAATATTTTCGAAAATCTAATTTCATAAAACATTTCTTTAAATATTAAACACTTTTCATTATTTCACTATTTTTGCAAAACTTTTCAGCCAGAGATTTGTAGGATACATACCTGGAGCAAACAGAGCACGAGAGCACTGTGGAGCAGGGAAATACATTCGAACAGAAGTATTCAGACAATCATAATTCCAAACCTCTGGTTAGTCAAACCCTGTACCATAGAATTTCAAACGATGTGAGTAAGTTTATTGTTTTTTTGTACTTTTTTCTACAGTTTTTTTTATGCAGTAAAATAAGAAATCTAAGTCTATTGTTTTTTTTACTTTTTTCTGTAGTTTTTTTTATGAATTAAAATAACAAAATCAAAGCTTATTGTTTTTTTAACTTTTTTTTTCTGCAGTTTTTTCACCTTTTCTGTAGTTTTCAGAAACAAAAATAAAAAAGAAATCCATTTTTACAAACAAAACCCTAGATTCTTTTTGTTTCTGCCCTTTCTTCTCCCTCTTTCTTTTTAATTTAGATTTATAGGGTTTGTATAGTCATAATACATCCAACCCACGGGACGAATTGAATAGTTGGATCCCAACCCATGTTGGCCCTTGTGTCAATCTTAAAAAAATACAGTTTTTTTTCGTCGGTGCGCCCTGCATAACAGAGTGCACCGGTGCGCTCCATTATAGCAGCGCACTGCGAAAGTACAGTGAAAAAAAAATGTTTTTATCAGTGCGCCATACGTAACATATGGCACCGGTGCACTATTGCATTATGGCGCGCCGTAAACATGTTGTATTGAAAAAAAAACCATTTTAGAAACAAACCTTACATTCTTTTTGTTTCTGCCCTTTCTTATTCCACTTTTTGTGATTTCAAAATTTGGGCTTTTAAATTTATATTTATAGGATTTGTATTGCTAAATGTAATCCTAAGACATCCAACTAATAGGAGGACCTGCATAGTCGGATCCCAATCCATGTCGGTCCTTGCGTCAATCTTAAAAAAATACAAACTTTTTTTTTCCTCGGTGCGTCCTGCGTAACATAGCGCACCGGTGCGCTCGGTTATAGCAGCGCATCGTGAAAGTACAGTGATAAAAAAATAAAAAATAAAAAATGTATTTATCAGTGCACCATATGTAACATATGGCACCGGTGCGCTGTTTCATTATGGTGCACCGCACACGTGCTGTTTTGAAAAAAAACCATTTTAGAAGCAAATCTTACATTCTTTTTGTTTCTGCCCTTTCTTCTCCCACTTTTTGTGATTTCAGAATTAGGACTTTTCAATTTATATTTATAGGGTTTTTATTGCTAAATATAAGCCTAAGACATCCAACCAATAGGAGGACCTTCATAGTCTGATCCCAATCCATGTCGGCCCTTG
Source organism: Pinus albicaulis (assembly GCA_034641835.2). Classification (NCBI taxonomy): domain Eukaryota; kingdom Viridiplantae; phylum Streptophyta; class Pinopsida; order Pinales; family Pinaceae; genus Pinus; species Pinus albicaulis. The sequence goes on from CM076582.1 coordinate 1,647,239,042, forward strand.
CGTAAAAAAAAATACAAATAAAAATAAAAAATAAAATAAAAAAAATTGTCGGTGCGCCCTGTGCGGAATACCGCACCGGTGCACTCTATTCTCCCAGCACACCACACAAGTACTGTGATAAAATATTAGAAAAAAAAAATATTTTTTTAGTGCGGCATTTGTAAAATATGCAGCCGGTGCGCTATTTCATTATGGCGCACCACAAACGTTCTGTTTCGAAAAAACAAAAAAAAACTTTCAAAAGATACAAACCTTACATTATTTTTGTTTCTCCCCTTTCTTCTTCCTCTTTCTGTGATTTCATAATTAGGGTTTTTCAATTTAGATTTATATGGTTTGTATTGCTGAATATAAACCTAAGACATCCAACTGACGGGACGATTAGCATAGTCAGATCCCAATCCATGTGGGGCTTGGCATGAATTAAAAAAAAAAATAGTTTTTTTTTATCGGTGCACCTGGAGTACGTAGCACACTGGGGCTCTTTATTTTACAAGCGCACTGCACAATTTAATGTGATAAAAAATTAATGTTTTTTTTTAATTGGTGCACCATATGTAAAATATGGCACTGATTTCTGCTAAAGAATTAACACTGGATAATTTTTATTCTTTTATCATGGTTAACCAATGCGGTCATTGAAATGTAACACACCGGTGCTCCTTGTTGACATAGAGCACTGTACGGTCTATTATACTGTTATGGCAGTGCATTTGGAAGAGAGACACACACCGACGTTAGTGCGTAAACCATGAATGGCGCATCGGTTTTTTGAGATTTTTTTTTTACTTGAAAAGTTGACAATTTATTTATAAATATATTATTGAATGATATGGTACAGGTTTGAGATTGATAAAGAAATGAGTGACAAGAGATCACGTAACAAAAATATTGATAACACATCAAGAAAAGCAAAAAAGGCAAGTTCTTTGTTCAAGTGCTTTTACAAAAAAATTATTTTTGAACTATATGTAAGTTTAACTAATATGTATTGTTTACTGTGTATCATGTAGAGCCGCAAAATTAAAAATCTCAATAAGATTATTTCTGATCTAGGACCAGAATAGCATAAAAGCTTGATGGAAAAATTGCAAAAGGATGAATCAGGTGAATGTTTTCATTAATAATATAATTAAAATTATTAGATAACATTTGTGAAAAATTCTATTAATTCACATCTGTTTAATGTTCTACAGGGACCAACAACTCAGAAAATGAATGTTGTTCTAAGAAAAGAAAAAAAATAGAACATGCAAATGAAAATGAATTGGTCCTTAGCTCATCTGGAGTGGTGTTGGAGGTCAACAAAAGGGGGAAAAACTTTTACAAAAATTTGAGGGATCTAGTGGAACGAATGTATAGACGTTCTTTCCACTTACAATACAAAAACCAATCCAATGATTCCAAGAACCAAATTTTATGTAAACTACAGGAAGAGCTTCTAGAGAATTGGTCAATGAGACATGCTAGACTTTTAATGGCAAAAACGTACAACAACAAAAAAGAAGGAATGAAAAAGTAATATTCCTTTAGATGTTTGTCTAGAATTATTTATAAATATCACTTTTGTTATACTTACTTTTCATATATCAATATAAAAATTAAATAGTTTATTGTCATGTTACATTTTCAGGAATATTATGAAAATCTCAAAAGATGAATGAGTTGATATCAGAAATATGCCAGTAGGAATGTCCAAAAAGGTGTACAAGGAGATGGTCAAAGAAATGAACAAAATTGCATCGCTGGAGGAGCCATCTCAACAACAACTTGCTTCAAATGTAATATGTAATCATTGATTTTTTCGATCATTAGGTAAAATAAGTAAACAATTTAGAATTAAATATTAATTTTCAAGTATTTTCTTGTAGAAAAGAAAAGAAAATGGAACCCATTCAACACATAAAACAGGTCGACAAGGAAGAAAAGGATTGACATTTAAGTTTGTGAGTAATTGTTACTTCCTTATAACAACTTAACTAGATTTCATTTTTGTATTTTTAAAGTTGTTTTACAAAAATCATCATTGAATGTCTTCAAACAGGTGCTAACATACAAAGAAGATCCATCAGAGGAATTGATTGAATTTATGTTAAATATGGGTTGTGCGTATATGTTGGCATATTAGAACTAAATTGTGGAATTTATAAGCACCTATCGATCTTGTTTTACTTAGCTCCGTCTATAATTAATAGAAAAAATAATTATTTTATATTAAATATATGATTTGTTATGGGGTATATAACTTGCAGGAAACAAAGTATGGCACTGCGCCAACAAATCAAATCTTGAAAGATGGCATGTTACATGGTTTTGAAAGAATGTGTATAGTTTATTAGTCAATTGTTGCATTGGTACGTCATCTCTTTTTTATTTACATTGATGAATATTATTTAAGATTGCAATTTTCATTATTCTCACCAATGTATATACACTCATTACAGTTTATTTTTATGTTTCTAGATGGAAGGTGAAGAAGAAGAAAACAATAAACACCGTGAACAAAACATTTTTGAAAATAACCCAAGTCATGGAAGTAGCTCTAGCAGTGACAATAGTTCAAGCGAAGAATGATGATCACTATGTTTGGATATAAAAGCAAGGCATTGTATTTTTTGAAAAATGTCTGTGAAATCAGACATTTTCTTTAATGTAATGGACATAGTGTCCCAATTGAAAGATAAAGGGATACCAATAACTGTCCCATTTTGTATGACAAAGAATGTCTTATTCATATATATATAATAAAAAATATTTTAATTTATTCTATTGCATTCTCTATTGTCGCTATTGCGTTCTCCATTGTCATTCTCAAATGCACTAATAAAAATTTAATTCATATGAATATTGTTATAAGATATATATGTGTCGACTTTTGATGAATAATGAATTTTAAAAAACCACAATAATTTTGATATGATATAACAAATTAATCCAAACAACACATTCAAATGCATTAATAAAAATTTAATTAATATGAATATTGTTATAAGATGTGTCGACTTTTGATGAATAATGAATTTAAAACAATCACAATAATTGCACTGTCACAGGTTGATGTTTCTAAAAAATACAAAATGAAAACCGGTGCGTGTATACTTACACCGGTGCGCTTATCTTCTTAAGCGCCCTGGTGCATTTTTACGACCTATGGGCACCACACAAATACCAAAAATGGTTAAAAATATCAAGGCGTTTGTGTGGTACGGCTCTCTGGTGCATTTATGTCTATCTACACACAGGTGCTTTTTCACTACCTATTAGCACCGCACGAATACAGATACCAATTATAAATCTCAATGCGTTTGTGTGATATTATGCACCGGGGAATTTTTGTGTCTATACGCAACGGTGCATTTAGACGACCTATGGGCACTGCATGAATACCAATACCAATTATAAATCTCTGTGCATTTGTGTGATACTACACATCAGGGCGTTTAAGAGTCTATACACACCGGTGTATCTGTATCACATATTTGCACTGCACGAATACCGATACCAATTATAATGCTCAGTGCATTTGTGTGAAATGACACACCGGTGCATTTCTATAAGTCTACGCACTGACGCGTTGATACGACCTATGGGCACCACTCAATTCCCAAGACCAATTATAACTGCCCCGTGTGTTGTATCACCAACACTACGCTCAGTGTGGTTTTATACCTTAATGGCCTAGTGCATTCTCCTTAGACCGCCCTGGGGTGTCGTCCATAGGTACGCACCGGTGCATTAAATCCTGATTAGCACACCAATGAAAAAAACATCCGTAATAACCTCCGGCCACCCATTTTTTTGGTTGTGTTGAATTTCTGTTAAAAGCTCTGCCAAAACCTCCGTAACCATAAACGAATGTTGTAGCATATGTTTTTTTGACAATTTTGGCCAATTTAGAAAACTAAAAACCTCCTTTATAACCTTCCGCTAGAGGGTATTTTCCTTGTAGTGAATATACTTTGCAGATACGTCAAAACTCAAGCCATCAGGGGCTGGCACCATCAAGCTCAAACTTCCTGGTCTTCCAGAATTTATTCTAAATGATTTCCTATACCTCTTGGAGCTGATAATGAGATTCCAAATCTAGAAGGGGGGATCCCTACACTAGATCAATGTGTGGAATCTTCTTAGTAAGCACTCTCTCCCATGCATGAAGCTTCAAACACTTATGACACTTTGAGCGATGTGATTGAAAAAATTGGGAGACTAAATCTTACGTAAGCCCCATCTCATTTAACTGAGTAGCCTGGGCCATCTTAGAAAGGTCCTCCAAAATGGTTGAAAAAGACACTTGAAAGTGTTCATCCTAATGAGGATGGAAAGACAAGAACAAGAATCTCAACCGGAAAAAATGGAGGTGATGTAGATCATTAAGGGAATTTTGATGTCTAAAATGGGCCTCCTAAGGAAATTATAAAATAATAGTGAAAATCATATTATAATTTTTGATGACATCATCAAATTTCAGAGGGAGAAAAGAAAAAAACTACTTTTTCAACTCGTATTTTAAACTTATCTCCCAAAGTTTTTACTCAAATTTCGAGGGGGAGTACTTATTGGATAAAAAATTTAATTCATCATCCAAGGAGTACCCATGTTGCATATTTTCGATGGACCTTGCTACATGAAAAATGATAAATACATGAAAAACGTGATTGTAATCACATTTTTTCATGTATTTCTCATTTTTCGCATAGTAGGGTCCATAGAAAGTATGTAACATGGCCCTGTAAGCTAGTTGATCCTTCATTGGGAACCAAACCAATAGGCCGCAAGTGGGTCTTCAAGAACAAGTATAAAGCATATGGTTCACTTGATAAGCATAAAGGCAGGTTTTTGGAAAAAAAATTTGCACAAAAGGAAGGGGTCGTTTATGAGGAGACTTTCCCCTCCACAAAAAAATGGGCTACCATCTGAAAACTCTTTGCCTTGGTAGCCCAAAACGTTTGGAAAGTCCATCAAATGGATGTAGAAAATGCTTTCTTGAATAGATATTTGAAAGATAATTTTATTATGTCCCAACCAAAAGGATTTTTTGTGAAGGGCCCAAAACAAAAGATATGCAAGCTTGTAAAATCCTTGTATGGCCTCAAGCAAGCACTGCGATCCTGGTGCAAAAAATTAACTCAACATCTTCTAAAACTCAATTTCAAGCATTATGATCTCAATTGGAAAAAAATTGTAATATACCTTGTGGTGTATGTATATGATCTTCTAATAACAGGTAACAATGAGAAATACATTGCATCCATAAAGAAGGAATCGAGGAAAGGTTTTGAAATGAAAATTTTGGGCTATGTTCACTACTATCTTGGTATTGAAGTAAACCAACATCTGAAGTTTATATTCCTCTCTCATAGGAAGTACATTGGAAATTTGTTGAACATGTTTGGAATGGCCGAGTGAAATCCTTTGACTACTCCAATGGAACTGAATTTAATGCCCACATCCACAGAAGGAAAAGAATTTTAGGATGCAACAAAGTACAAAGAAATCATAGGAAGTCTCAATTACTTGACTACTACCAGAACATACATTTTATTTTTTGTTGGAACCCTCTCTAGGTTTTCTAAAAATCCTTGTGAGGATCATTGGTATGCTGCAAAAAGAGTTCTAAAGTACTTGAAGGGAAATCAAGACTTTGGACTCAAGTATACACAGGTGGGTGACTTCAGCTTCATTGGATACTCTAATTCATATTTCAATGGAGATAAAGAAACTGAGATATCTACTTCATAATACATTATGATTCTTAGATCAAGATTTGTCTCCTGGAGGTCACACAAACAATCAATTCCAACAGATTCCACAATTGAGGAAGAATATGTGGAAGTAGTTGAAGAAAATAAATAAATTGCGTGGCTCGGGAAAAATTTGGAATATTTGCAGGAGAAATAAGGGCATTCAAACCCTCTTTTGATTGACAACACTTCTGCAATAAAGTTGGCCAACAACCCAAATTTCCATGATCCAATAAATCACATCAATAAAAAATACCATTTTATTCGACATCATGTTGAGGCCAAAACACTCCACCTATGGCATTGTTCCACAAATGAGTATATTTCAAACATCTCCACCAAAGCACTTGGAAGGGAAAAGTTTTAAAGATTCATAATGATGTCTCGACTCACCAACGTCCCTTTAGATTAAGTTGGGTAATATTGAAGTCTAATATTTGGGATTAGATAAATCCATGTAAATATAAAAATAAATGGAATTGGAAGACGAGGAGACATTGGGAGATGAAACCCAATAGTGTCCCTCTCCATGTATATATCCATGTTCTATCTTAATGCAAAGTAACAATTATATTTGTGGATTTATTCTTGGCCTAACATCCTCTATTAATGTAAGGGGGTACTTAATATTATTTCCCATGAAGGCTATTTAATGTTCTTCCCACTAGTTTCTTCTCCAAGAGTCGAGGATCTTTGGTTGTCACTTTTCAATTCTAGGTATGGCTCTGGACAACATTATTGTTGGAACCAATTTCTTATCTCCTCATTAAATTCATCACTTCTCCACAAATTTTTCCAAAAATTCAAGTTGAATCATGTTGTTCTTCTTCTTTAGAGTGATATGAACTTTTCCATATTCACTTTACCTTGTACATTCTATCCCTACAATTCTATGTAGTAGGCCTGCTAAAATGGATTCCCCTTATTTATTATCCTCTTCCTTTTTCTTTCGTTCTTCTATTATTTTTATTCTCTATGGATAGATTTAGTTGAATTAGAGGATTAAATACTTACTTATTCCTTAATTTTTATTTCTCTTCTCCTCTCCTCCTCTTATTCCTACTATTCTATTTGAGTTACCATATTTATTGAGGGAATATCCACCTCAATGAGTGGTCTATTGACCCACAAATAAGGGAAATATAATCTACTCACTTCACCAATATAAATCCTCTACATAAATTAAAATCCAACCTCTATTCTCAAACTTGTAAAAATATGTCTATTCTTAGAACCGATGTGTAATATTCCTAAATTAGCATGCAGCTAATTGTAATATTAATTTTTGTTCTTGTCATTTGGTTAGATGAATAAATGGGTAGGGCGACCCATAAATCTCTTTAGTAGTAATAAAATTCCTCGTAATGTGAAAAGGGATCATCTTCATAGCTGGATAAAGAACCCTCATGTGTGAACAGGGGCTAATTCATGTGGACAAGGTCAAGTTTGACCAAATCAACAATGTTGGTATGGAGGGCATGGATCATCAAGGAGAGAAAGCGAAGTGTGAATGGGAGGTAGTCTCCATGATAGTAGTGGCTTTAATGAGTGGGACCCAAGGTGAGAAGGCTCACATTGTTTATAATGAGGGAAAGGCGGCCATAAATGGGTATGTTATTGATTATTGATTTTGTGGTCTGTATGACTTCTTGCACTCTCTAGCTATTTAGCTAAGATTGTTGTGTTGTTTAGCACAGGGTGTTCCCGAGCGAGGATCCCACCTCTTCCCTTGAGGTAGCCTATAGGAAGAGTATTGTAGTATCATTTCCAAACTCTGACATTCTCACCAAGCATCGATCTTCATATACAACGCAATATTTGTTCAGATTTGTGTTGTGTTGCAGGGTGTTGCAGTGGAGGGTTGAGAAACCCACTTTTTGAGCTAGTTTTTCAAGGGAGGAAGCATTATTCTCATTGGGATATCAACAAAGGAGGTTCTTGAGCTTCCTTTCACATCTTGGCACTAGGCCAACCTATTTCCATCAGCTACAACACATATTCTCTCTTTGACCACATTATTTTAGTGAGCACATGCAGTAGAGGTTTTAGTGCTTGATTTGGAGGGTGAGATCTTCAGTGTTAGGATTAGCCTTTCACTTGGAGACTTTGTTGGAGGAATTATATTCATTTCTTTATCAGTTTAGCCACCTCCTTCCAGTATTCAGTTTTTCATCTGCAATTCCGCCCTAGGGTTGCATTCCAACATTTTGGTATTTTGGGTATTTCCGGAAACCCTTCCTGGGTTATCTTGGAAATGTGTTTAGGGAGCATAGATGTCTAGCCCCAACACCTTTTGAGCTATATAATATAATATATACATTTTTATATCATTCCTGTAGCATTTTATGCCCTATAAATGCATTGTCATGGTTCATGGCACTTGTATGGCAGTATTTCTCATGTATTAGCATATTTTCCTATTGGAGGCTTGTTTTCTATTGCTTGAGTGACTTGATCCTCAAGATCTTGTGCATATTATTTCTGATATGTTTAATAATATGGTTGTACATTTGTCTCATGTAATGGTGTATTTATTTATTCACTTTTATTTCCTTGTGTATGCACTATATTCCTTCTTTTCCCATTTGGGAATATTACAGTCATTAATGATCCTGAAGAGACTCAAGCTCCTACTGCCAAAGGTGAAGCTTCTAAATCTTGAAGAGTGAGAAAATTACATTTTTGATAATTTTGCATCATTTAGAATCAACATTTGTAGAGCCATAGGAAAAATTTTTAAGAAAGAAGCACAATTTTTAAGTTTACTCCCAATTAGGAAAGTTCGTAGCGTATCTTGGGCTTGAAGTCGAAGATTCACTACAAACTCGCTGTAGGTATCTTTTTGTTATAAATCATAGGTATGTTCATAATCAAGGTGGGTAAAAGTTTGTATTTAGCTCTTTTGACTTAATAAATAGTTCGAAATCAACAAAGGGAGAAAACATGTGGCAGAGATGGGCAAAATCAAATTGGTATAGACTTTCACTACGAAATTGCCTTAACTCCCTTGCTTCTGCAACGATCAAGTTTTTGTAGAGTTTTTGAGTTTTGATGGTCTGTTGGAGGTAATCCAGCCACGTGGAAAGCTTAAAGGACATCAAGGAAATTTTTTGGTGAAGGCAAGGCCTTGGAAAAAGTTGTTCAGCTCACCAACTCATCATGAAGACACTCATCATTTATCATGACACCACCTCCTTAAAAGTAGGAATACAAGTCTCCTGACTTGGTGGAGGCAATTATGTTTTGGTCATGGCTAGTGCCACCCAAGCACATGACTCTTCCTGATATAAATATGAAGTATTTAAGTTTTTTGATGTAATAAATAGGTTATAGAGTCCTAATAGGTCTCTAAGTCCTAAAGTTAGTAGCTGTCAATTTTATTTCCATGTAATTTTCTTATTGTTAGATTAGGTGTCAGCAACGAGACTCGACGATCTAGCCATGTTGATAGATCCAATGCAAATATGCTTAAACCTATTAATAGGCAGAATATTGAAGAATAGAGGGTTAAATGATGTAAAATACATAACTACTATTGTAAAATTTTCTTATCAATAATATACATTGTCTATTGGCTCTTTTCTTCACTTGAGATTCTTTGATGTTTTCATGAGAATTTTATGTATCGTGTTATTTTGTCTTTAGTACTTTGATGCTTGATTACTTAGAATTCATGTATATCATGCTCTAACTTCCTTCAAGTGTTAGAATGTTGTGGATCTGTGTATGTTGTCATTTCATTAAAACATCAATATGCCTCAGCTTCCACAAGAAGAGCCATGTCATTGAGTTTCTTAACATTGACTCCATATGCCCAATGGTAGTGATTTCTATAAATATTTCAACTGCAAACAAACACACTTAAAAAAATATCTCAGAGTTATCCATCTGTTGAATTTCATTTAAATACAAATCATTTTTATTTGTGAGAGATCCCTCTTAGGCTGAAAAGGCTAATTTTCAGCTAGAAGTAGGTTTGAAAGAGTTACTCTAGGTTATCTAGTGAAGCAGCCCATCTATACCAACTTAGTGATAACAGAGAACATTGTGCTTTATTTTGTAAAAGTGCACCTTTTACTTGCATAAAAGTTTATTTATTTAATCTAGGACCAAATACAATTATTAGAAGATGAATAGGATAGGATGAGATATATGACATATTAAAGGCTTTACATGGTCATATGAAGTAGGACATGTCTATGAAAATGGAAGTGTTAAGTTGAAAATAATGGTCGCCACTCTTAGTCAATGACCATTATTTAAAATTGTCAAAAAAAACATACATCCAAATAAGAGTTTACATCCATAATACAACAACATCAATATTTGAGTGTGGTTAAAGACGTCTTAGGTCTAATACTACTTGATTGTTTTTATATAATATATCTCCCCTTATTTAAAAAAAAACTAAATTTTTGTAATGAAAACTGTTGGACACCTAATCCTCTATGGGTAGGTGTGGAAGGCGAATAGTCACAAAGGAGTCCAAGTGACCCTGGAATGTGGAATCCAACAGTCACACCAATGTAATATAAATGTACATCTATGGTTAATAATAAAACAACTCACGCCTATATTTCCTATGTGTGTGTTTACCCATGCGTGTTTTTAACATGGTATTAGAGCCATGATGAGTGGCCTTCTTCTTCCTCATTGTGAAACATAGGGATTCTCTTCGTTGCCTTGAATAGCATTGGTCCTTCCTGAAAAACTGTCAGATTTTTTTCTCCCCAGCACCTAATCTGCTGCATAATACTCCATACGCTGCTCTACCTATAAGGATTTGTTATTATGGTTTAAGCATCTTTTAGTGATACCTGCTCAAGCGTTTTTGAGTTTTTGCAGTAAATATGTGTAATGCTCCATCCAGACCTACATACCTAAAAAATGCATGCACTCTATTTTCTAAGCTTGCACCAATAGTTGTTTCCAGTTGTGTTGCCTCTTGAATAGTTTTACAACAATCAACTGTGTTGTCCACTATTCCTCCATACGTTACGCATGTATGCTCTTGTAAACACTGCCCACAATAGACCCCATAAATTCATCAAGCTAACAAACCCTTAGATTTATCACATTTATATATAATATCGTGGTTTCAGAAGCAGTTGTCTATGAAAATAATTAAAGAAGGCCAATAAGCCTCTCCAAATAAACGTGGATGAAGAAATTCACTTTTTCTCATGATTAGTGTACAGTGTATCCATTAAAAGTTATAATTTATCGGGGTTCAAGGAATGCAACATTCAAAGTCTATTAGACATCTTCTCATTTCATTCGTGTGGCTCGAATTTCATCCATCACATATTTGTGTTTCGGATCGTGTTGACGATTGACCTTATCATCTGCCTCGCTCGCTGCCTTGACAATTTCAAGAATCTCTTCTGTCATTTTTATTATGCATCTGTTCAGATATTCGCGTTTCTTGATTGATTTATGTCGTTTTTCTCTAAATTTCTTTATCTCACGCTGAAGTTTAGATAGTTCAGAGTGTAGCCTTCAAATTGTACTCGGATACATAGAATTTTCCATGGAGTTCAAGACATTTATCGTGTTTGCCAGCAGTTAAACATTTTCATTCAGTCTCGACTGTCATCGAGCACACCACAGGGAGCTCAATGCTAGAAGATGATTAAATTATTCCTCAGTGGCGAGAAAGCATCTCAAATCTTGGTGAATGGATGCTTCAAGTTGTGCGATGAAGCTTAATGTTAGTTTTAATATGCACATCGATATTGGTGAGTACCCTTCTCTGTCTCCTAGTTCGTTGTCGAACACGAATTTGAAGATTATTCAATAGTAATTTCTGGCTACATTGGTGGGGTTCGGGAGGAAATTTATATTGGGGATCGATAGACAAAGGATCTATAGCTCTTCTCATTGTATCATTGTCAATACATCCCCATTTCAGAGCCTCTGTGACTCTCCGCCCTCGTGGCTCTCCCGTGGCTTGGCCTCGCTGCTCTCGACTTCCTCTCAGCACTCCTCTCGGCACCGTTAGCCTTCTATCTGGCGTTTCCAACTGCGTCAGCAACTTCTCCTCAACTACGCTTCCATGCTCACTTGCACCTCCTACGCATCTCCCTCTTAGCACAGGGCATGAATCTGTCTCCCCGGATCCTTGCACAATCGATCTCTATATTTAACTCGCGTTCTCTCTCCCAAATTCGGATCTTCGGTGCAGTTGACCTCACCTCCCACACTGAACACATTCTTCGAGCCAATTGCAGAGGTTGTATGCAATTTGGAAAGTGGAGAAGTAGACGACAATGAAGAGGACCAAGTTTCAGTTGCTGGTAGGATTGTAGCACGAAGTTCCTATGGGAAGCTTACCTTTATGACTTTGAGAGATGATTCTGGTGTCATTAAACTTTATTGTGAGAAGTAAAGGCTGGAGAAAAACATGTTTGAGTAGCTAACAAAAAAAAAAAAAATGCTCGTGGACATTGGAGATATCTTAGGTGTAGCTGGCTCTGTAAAGTGAACTGAGAAAGGAGAGCTTTCGGTGTATTGAAATTATTGTAATATGTTTTTAAAATATATGTTGAAAACCGTGAGGGCTATTGCAACCATGGTTTGGCTTTCCACATGAAGGAGGATGCACTTGGTCTGTAGCGAGTGGCTAGGAGCATCGACGACCATAAGAAAGCTAGTGGAAAATAAAGGTGAGTTGGCCTCGTTTGATTGTAAACAATGCTGAAAAGTTTGGTGGTGTAATAAAAGTATCAATGACACATTAGACTATACAATGAAGGCATAAATTATAATGACAGTTTATAAATAGTGTTGAAAGGTGGTTTTTTGTGGAATTCGACACCTTTATTTGCTGAAAAATGGTTCAAATTAATAATGTATTAGAGTCACTGAATACTTTAATTAGTCAATTTTTTATGGCAGAGTAAATATCAACAAAATCACTCTTGTCGACATTCAGACATGTCTACAAAATGCACAGGAAACGATAGAGTTTTTGCAGCTTGAATCTCAATTCCAGCAAGAAGAATTACAACAGTGGAGTCATCATTTTGAACCTATTCCTTTTCAGAAAATTGAAAGAGACTCCCATAAGCAGCAATCCAATAATGTTGCAGCTGATTCACATTCAATGCCTAGTATAAGAGCAGATTTTCACGCAGAAGAAAACATCCAACCTGCACTTCCCAAGCCCATCATCAGACCTTAGGAAGAGCTTAGCCATAACAAGCATAGAACAGGTCTTGGATATGACAAGGATGTGTCCTTTCATACTCCGGACTACTCCAAGTCCATCAAATTTCAGAGTGGTGAATTTCTTCATGACAGTTCACCTTCAGCTGTTCCAGATCCTGCTCCTCTTCCACAACAAAAAAAAAAATTGAAAAATACCAACACTGTGATCGAGTTGGCCATATGAAAGATCATTTTTTCGATCTTCACCCATGCAAGCACTATGGTCACCACACCCATTATTCACACATATGTTTTAAAAACAAGCCTCCTGCAAGAAAAAAGATTCACCTTAGATGGATCGCTTCTTGGCAATGGGCATCAACAACCAAGAATATGTTTAAGTCACATGTCAGAACTTGTTCTAAAATATTGAACAAACTTGCAGTTGAGTTTTAACCATCATCTCACCTTGTACCTGACAAGGGGGGAAATGGTGGTCATATACAAGCTTCGAAGCCACATCAAGAGAGCCTGAGCCACAGCCTGTCATTCCAGATTCAGAGTTGTAGCCAGAGATATAGAAATTCAAGTGAGCCTGAGCCACAATCTCTCATTCCAGATTAAGAGTTGTAGCTAGAGACATGGATTCCCATGAGAATTCCTTTGGTTGGTTGATAGCCTTAAACCATCTATGTGAGGTTGATATTCTTCCTCTTCAAATAATTTGAAGCACTTCCGCTTCTTTCCATCTTTGGTAGAGTTCTGAGAAATTCATTAAGCATTGCAGTGTTGGTGGTCATCCTTAAACCATCACAGGTTGTAGGCCTCCCTTCTTTTAGGTTGAAGGTCTCCCTCTTCAAAATATGAGGGACATTTCCTCTAGAAGAAGCCCTTAGCTTCTTGCCAGATTTGGAAGAGTTCCAGGAACTACAATAAGCGTTCCAGTGTTGGTGTTCATCCTTAAGCCACCTCTTTATGCCAACATTTCAAAGAGCTGTTTCAGCCTAAGTGCTGCCATGCATACTTTTCAGATTTGTATTACAACTCTCTTCTTGGACTCACACATACCGCTTCGGATTAAGGGGGGGAAGGTTGGACACCTAATCCTCTATGGGTAGGTGTGGAAGGAGAACAATCACAAAGGAGTCTAAGTGATCTTGGAATGTAGAATCCAAGAGTCACACCAATGTAATATAAATGTACATCTATGGTTAATAATAAAACAAATCACACCTATCTTTCCGATGTGTGTGTTTACCCATGTGTGTGTTTAGAAAAACAAGCATTGGCATTACAAGTAGGAGTGACTTTTGAAAACTAGCAATGTACATTTTGATTGTAAAAGGAAAATTAATAAAGAAAAAAATCTTTTGTAATGTCAACCAAAAATGACATTACAAACTATAGAAAGGTTTGAAAATTATAAATGACAAATTATATATATATATATATATATATATATATATATATATATATATATATATATATATATATATATATATATATATATATATATATATATATATATATCAATGCTATTTAAATTTTTTATAGCATAAATTGATATATTATATTTTCTTAATTTCTTCATGAACTTTATGCAATAATTGTTGATGTTGCATTTTTTTCTCAAGCTGTAGAAAATTTATATAACAAATTTTGTTGTTTCATTTTTCTCTCAAATCTGTTAGGGTCCTATAATAATAGGGTTCATAAAATTTTGAATTGACTTTGATAAGTCTAGTAAATATGTACATACTTTGCTTTCTGCAAGTTGTTTTCCCATATTTTGAAAAAATGAAAAATAATAAAAAATCAAGAGGGTAAAAAGTCCTAAAAGAAAGATCAAAGGACTTAGAAAAATATAAACCCCAAAAGAAAAGAAATAAAACTTGAAAGTGAGCAAGTCCAAATGTCACTACTTTTACTTTTACTGCAAATAATAATGATTATATGCAGAATGTCAATAAATGCCATAATCCATGATCAGTTAAATAGTTTAATCTTAACTGTTCATGTTTCAATTTCATGTTTTAGATAGTGAATAAATATTTGTCAAACATTTTAAACTTGACAAATCAGTAGATAGGTAGAAAATAATGAGGAGCTCAAGAGTTTAATCTAAGCCCTCGGATGAAATAAGGTATATTTAGATTAGTTTTATGCTTTGAAAGAAAATTTTTTAAGGTTGCAAGCCTAAATGCACCTACGAAAATGAAGAAAAAATGTTAGAAATAAAGATGGGTAGGTAGAAAGCAGTTGAGAAAGCATGTAATAAAGCATCATCAAGAAAAAAATCACTAATTTCCCTCCCCTACAATTACTCAGTATTCTAAATTATCAGTCAGAGAGGCTTAGAGCATTTCTCTAACTTTTGTTGGGACCGGACCCAAGGCTTGATGACTGACTGGTGAAAAATATTGAATTCTTACACAAAATCCCTATTCATCAACATTACCCTTCATCCATTAATCATAATCCATTTTTCTAAGTAAGAACCCATTTTTACCTAGTAAAAGTAAATCCCTAAGTAACTAATTTCATTTTCCTTTCAAAACACTCAAAACACATAAAATGCATTTTATCCTAAGCTAAAGTGTGAAAAATATAAAAGGGACAAACAGTGCTTTATTTGTCTTTCATTTTTACTTTACTTAGTGACAAAATATGTATTTTTATTCATCCCCTACATTTCACCTTTACTATCATATTAACTTCTAAATTATTATTAATTCCCTAAACTTTAACCTTCCTGTGTATTATTAAATCCATTATATTTAAATAACCCCAAAACCCTTCTATTTAAGTTTAAACCTATATTAATATTATCCCACATGATGAAATAAATCCTTGCCCTATCCCATAGGTTTAAACAATATAAAAAATATAATAATATCCTGCCCCCCTATGGTATTAAAACACTTGTTAAAAGGTTTTATATGCTATATAATATATACCTGTACCCAATCCAAGATGAATTTTTCAAAACAGAGGGATGTTTATGTTCTTAAGATGTCCAAATACAAAACCTCTCTCACTTTTCTAACAACCATTATGGGTTTGGAAATATTAAACAATATGTGAAAGCACTTTTTACAGAAACTTCCTGTTAAGTCATCATTTTGCAGAGAATATTGTGGCCAATCAGAAATACATCTTACAAAATGGAAGGAGCTTTGTGTTCCTAAGCGAATCATATACAAAAACCTATCTCAATTTTTGCACAGCTATTATGGAATGAGAAATACATGCACATATTTACAACCTATTGTTTAGAGTGTGGAAAACTCTGTTTTACACATATTTTTGCAGAGCCTATTGTGAACATCTGGAGAATAATTTCATGGAACTGAGATAATTTTATCTTAAAAACATATTTATCTACACTAACCTCTTTCACTTTTTACATATCTATTTCGGATTGAGAATTACAAAGGTATCATTGGACCCCAAGTTTGCAGAATTGCTGGAGCAGAATGCACAAAGAAAGGAGACAGTTAGTGACTTGGATGCCTCATCATCAACTAAGAGTTGAGATCAAATTCGAATTATCCTCTTTGTCATCACCTATCCATAAAAAATAGTTCCAAATAGATGCATTAGTTTTGAGTGTCCTTTACTTAAGTTATATTTATGTAAAATAGTTGGAGATATTTGTAAACCAATCTTAATATTTTTTCAAGATATTCTAGTCTAGAATTTGTATAAATACACCCTTTGAAGTATTTTTGTGGAATAAAATTTCTGGAGATTATTATAGATATTTTTTTGACTTGAAGGCTTTGTATTTAGATTTTGAGTAGCAGACTGGATCAACTATTTGGCATCATACTTCAGGATCCTTGTGATAAGCTATCTGGAGTAAAGTACTCTCTAAAACTTGTCATTGTTATCTTATTTTGTTACATGCATACATCTGTGTTTTAATTCTAAATCTAAATATATAACTAGGAGTGTTGCTATAGGACATGTTAATAGCACACTGTTTTTAACTAGTTATCATTTTTTTGTTTTCTTCTAATTTTCCGTGTAGGGAACCCTTAATTGATCCCTCTCCCATTTGACCTCTATCTACTACTTCCATTTTTGGATCAAAGGATCCTTAAGTGCCCTTTATCCCGATCATACCATCTCAAAAACTTATATTCCAAGATCTCCAAGCTGGGTTATCTATCTTGCCCTGAAGACATTTGACCTTTTAGGCCTTGATCCCAGTTCTGTTCGATTAACTTAGACTTCGTAGCCCAATGGACAAGTAGATTTCCCTCTATCTACTCTCCAAGTGATTTATTCCCACCAAACCAATCAAAACCAAAACCAATTGCACATTCATAACTAGCCTAATATTCTACAAAACAAACAAAGTTAAAACTTAAAGGAAGAGCCCTCTCTGAACCCTAGGAAGGCTAGATCCTAGAGTTTGAAGTTGGTTTGTGGTTACCTCGGTATGTTCTCTCTTGAACCTGGAGAACTTACTGAGTGATAAAATATTGGAGACCATACTACGGAACTAACATTTTCTTCACAAATATTTTACAGGTTTTGATCTGATCTATGATATTGGACAATGATTAGACACACAAAGGTTAAAATCATCCACCTGGTGACTCCAAATCAATTTCAAAATCAAGACTCCACTAGAGGAATGAACCTCAAAGAACAATATGGAAAGATCAGGCTTTCAACTTGGATCTTAATCCAAGACATTATGTTCTTTCTCATTAAGAAATTTTTTCAATGTATATTGTATTTTATAGAATATCTTAGATTAGTTTTTAATTATTTTCCTTTGAAGATTGTAAGTACTAATTCTCTTAATCTCTTTGAGCATATTTCTTTTGAATCTAATGATGATCATTTTTCAATTAAGAAGCTTCAAATAATCAATACTAATCTTACAATCCCTGTACATAATCTTGTATCATATAAGGTTCTAGATAGATATAAGCCCCTTATTTTACCTCCTATACACCATGATTTCCTGATAACTATTACAAACATCTTCCTAGATTTGATGGAGAGAATGGTATCACTGCTCAAAAAAATATTCAAGGTTTTGATAATTATTTGGACCTATTTGAGATTGATGAAGATGATGTTAAATTAGAATTTTTTCTCTTTCTTTGCAAAATAGAGTAAAAAGTTGGTTCAAGAATCTGCCTAATCCCAGCATCTCAAATTTCCAACAGTTTGTTAAATTTTTCCTTGATAGATGGATAATCAAAGTTAATCATTTTGTGATCATAGAAGAATATAATCGGTTAAAAAGACATCCAAATGAAACAATACAACAATTTTCTGATAGATTTAATCAAGTTTATTATTCAATGCCAGAAAATATTAGACCTCCACATGATTCAGCTCTCTTACATTATCCAAGTGCCTTTGATCCAGAAATAGAATTTCGGTTAAGAGAAAGAGAACTAGAAACACTTGTACATATGAAAAACATTGGAGTTGATGTAGAAGTTAATCTGCAAATCAGACAGGAAAAATTGAAAGCAGAAGAAGAAGAGAAGAACAACATTGCAGAGGTAAAACTGAGCCTTTTGGTAAGAAACATAGATAAAATAATACAAAAGATAACTATGAAAGATGAATTTTTTGTTCAAAATCACCATGATACACTTACTGAAGAAATAGAAGAGGTTGATAGCCATGAACAACTTCCTGCTAATTCCAATTATCATAGATCAGAAAATGGATTTATAGATCAATATGTGGAAGAGGAAGCTGCTGATCTAATGTGTATGTTTGATGACATTCCTTATTTTGATGTTTTACCTAAGTATGATCATTATGATGATAGTTATGCTCTCCAAACTCAAGCTAACTTTACAGAGCAATCAGAAGCTAGTTTGTGGGATGACGAAACTCAGTTTTAGCAACCAAAATACAATAATCAGCCATGAGAGTAAGGAAGAAAGTGCACAAAATTTGGAAATAAGTGAAGGTTCTTTACGTCTTTGTTTTGCTTCATTTCAGTTCATTAGATAGGTATAAAATAATGAGGAGCTCAATAGTTTAAACTTGAAAAATCAATAGATAGGTAGAAAATAATGAGGAGCTCAACAGTTTAATCTGAACGCTCGGTGAAATAAGGTAGATTTAGATTAGTTTTATGCTTATAAAGAAAATGTTTTAAGGTTTCAAGCCTAAATGCACCTACAAAAATGAAGAAAAAATGTTAGAAATAAAGATGGGTAGGTAGAAAGTAGTTGAGCAAGCATGTAATAAAGCATCATTAGGAAAAAAATCACTAATTTCCCTCCCCTACAATTACTCAGTATTCTAAACTATCAGTCAAAGAGGCTCAGAGCATTTCTATGACTTTTGTTGGGACCGGACCCAAGGCTTGATGACTGATTGGTGAAAAATATTGAATTCTTACACAAAATCCCTATTCATCAACATTTACCCTTCATCCATTAATCATAATCCATTTTTCTAAGTAAGAACCCATTTTTACTTAGTAAAAGTAAATCCCTAAGTAACTAATTTCATTTTCCTTTCAAAACACTCAAAACACATAAAATGCATTTTATCCTAAGCTAAAGTGTGAAAAATATAAAAGGGACAAACAATGCTTTATTTGTCTTTCATTTTTACTTTACTTAGTGACAAAATATGTATTTTCATTCATCCCCTACATTTCACCTTTACTATCATATTAACTTCTAAATTATTATTAATTCCCTAAACTATACCCTTCCCGTATATTATTAAATCCATTTTATTTAAATAACCCCAAAACCATTCTATTTAAGTTTAAACCTATGTTAATATTATCCCACATGATGAAATAAATCCCTGCCCTATCCCATGGTTTAAACAATATAAAAATATAACAATATCCTGCCCCCTATGGTATTAAAACACTTGTTAAAAGGTTTTATGTACTATATAATATATACCCGCGCTCATGGTTTAGACATTTGTTAAATGTTTAAAATTAAAACATATGACTTTACCCATCTGCCATCATATAACATAAAGTTTTAACTTTGTAGATATATGTTTATAAAGTTTGAAAACCCATCCCATCGCGTTAATAAACCTGCACCCACTCCAAATCCCGAGCACCTTCCCAACAGATCTTAACCCTTTGCATTGATCTCCCTAATCCGATGGCTGATACTTGATATCGTGTGGAATAGATGCACGATCACCCGAACACCAAAGCCACGCGAAATGGGTGGTTTCACCCATTCCTCTCTCCTCCACATGTCTTCTTCCTATTGGATTGCATGGGTTGAGCTCGATACCACTTACAACCCAAAAGTCACGTGATAAACACCACTAGTTTTCGCCTATGAAGACAGAAAACCATTTCGCCTGAGTTGACCACCATTTATTGTAGACTCCTTTAGACCTAAAAACGCCTAATAAACTCCAAAATCACACCCTTAATCCCTTTTTTGCACTATCTTACTGTATTTTCCCTCCAGACTCAGAGAAAGAAACCTCGAGCCATTATCATAAACCTTGTTTTCCCACAGAAAGATCTATATTTTCCTTCAAAGAATGGATTTTCTATAGAAACCTTTTGAAAGATTCAAACTCTTTACCAATGCTCAGAATCCTGAACTGTTACACTCAATTACTCAGTGCCAACAAAGGTAAACCTCCAGAATCAAATTTCATTCCATAGGTTTTCCCAATTCATCAAAGTCATAATCCTTCCTTGTAGACCTGGATTTCATTAATGAATTGTTTGATTTTTTGCAGGTTATTAGCAAAAGGAAAATTTGGATAAAACTATCTAAATACTAGTTAAAGATATGTTTTTCTCCAAGAACTTACAAGGAAATGAATTCAAAGGATTTCCCTTAAAAAGTTTCCAGGAACCAGAGTTAAAGAACAGGCATCCTGTGAAATATAAAAAAGAATTCATAAGTTCAAATTAAAGTAATAATTCACAGTGGCAGTGAAAACAGAGCAGCAAAGAGCATCAGAGTTAAAATGTATCAGGTGAAAGTGAGAGTGAAAGTTAAAACAAAATTACAAAGCAGTCAAGGTAAAATAGTAAAAGTAAATATAGAGCTAGTAAATGGTAAATAAAGATGAAAATAATTTCAATAACAATGAATTTTATCCAAAGCGAAAGTAAAAACAGTTAAGAGAACAGTAACGTTAAAATATGAAAACAGAGCAAGAAGGGATATTTTTGCAAAAGTTTCATGTTTAATTCATTATTTTTCAGAAACTATTGTGACCAATCCAAGATGATTTTTTCAAAAATAAGGGAGGTTTATGTTCTTAAGACGTCCAAATAAAAAAACCTCTCTTACATTTCTAACAGCCATTATGGGTTTGGAAATATTAAATAATATGTGAAAGCACTTTTACAGAAAATTCCTGTTAAGTGATAATTTTGCAGAGAATATTGTGGCCAATCCAAAAGACATCTTACAAAACAGAAGGAGGTTTTGGTTCCTAAGAGACACATATACAAAAACCTATCTCACATTTTTCACAGGTATTACGGAATGAGAGATACATGCACATATTTACAGCATATGTTTCAGACTGTGGAAAACTCTGTTTTACTTATCTTTTTGCAGAGCCTATTGTGAACAGATGGAGAATAATTTTAGGGAACTGAGAGAGGTTTATATTAATAACATATTTATATACGATAACCTCTTTCACTATTTACATATCTATTTCGGATTGATAAATACAAAGGTATCATTGGACCCCAAGTTTGCAGAATTGCTGGAGTAGAATGCACAAAGAAAGGAGACAGTTAGTGACTTGGATGCCTCATCATCAACTAAGAGTTGAGATCAAATTCAAATTCTCCCCTTTTTCATAACCTATCCATAAAAAATAGTGGCAAATAGATGCATTAGTTTTGAGTGTCCTTTACTTAATTTCTATTTATGTAAAACAGCTGGAGATATTTGTAAACCAATCTTGATATTTTTTCAAGATATTCTAGTCTAGAATTTGTATAAATACTTCACTCTTTGAAGTATTTTGGTGGAATAAAATTTCTGGAGATTACTATAGATATTTTTTTGACTTGAAGGCTTTGTATTTCGATTTTGAGTAGCAGACTGGATCAACTATTTGGCATCATACTTCAGGATCCCTATGATAATCTATCTGGAGTAAAGTACTCTCTAAAACTTGTCATTGTTATCTTCTTTTGTTACATGCATACATCTATGTTTTAATTCTAAATCTGAATGTATAACTAGGAGTATATTTACAGGACATGTTAATAGCATCCTGTTTTTAACTAGTTATCATTTTTTTGTTTTCTTCTGATTTTTGGTGTATGGAACCCTTAATTGCTCCCTCTCCTATTTGACCTCTATCTACTACTTCCCTTTTCCGGATCAAAGGATCCTTAAGTTCCCTTTATCCCGATCATACCATCTAAAAAAAAAAAATTTCAAGATCTCCAAGGGTTATATATCTTGCCCTGAAGACATTTGACCTTTTAGGCCTTGATCCCAGTTCTATTAGCTTGACTTAGACTCCATAGCCCAATGGACAAGTAGGTTTCCCCCTATCTACTCTCCAAGTGATTTATTCCCACCAAACCAATCAAAACCAAAACCAATTGCACATTCATAACTAGCCTAATATTCTACAAAACAAACAAAGTTAAAACTTAAAGAGAGAGCCCTCTTTGAACCCTAGGAAGGCTAGATCCTAGAGTTTGAAGTTGGTTTGTGGTTACCTCGGTAAGTTCTCTCTTGAACCTGGAGAAATTACTGAGTGATAACAAAATCTATAGAAACTTTTGATAGCACTATTGACTCTTGAAGACAACAAAAGATAATACAAATATTATCAACATTAAAGAGTCAACACACATCATCACAAGTTCCTTGTCAAGTACTAGCATGTGTTAGATACTTCTCTGATTTTCTTAAAATCTCATTTCTTGTGTATGCATCCAACCAACCATTTCACTCATAGGGATCGAAACAAATCTCTTTTGGGGACCATCATATTACGCCATAATATTATATGCAAATGGTATATTTTTTTTTATTATATAGTTTTTGTCACTATTTTTTTAATTTATTGTGCCATCACACCACCTTTGCAATGTTTTTTGCTACATTAGCATGTCATAACCATACATATTGGAAAATTTTTAACATTCCTTTTTAATACATTGGAAATTATACTTTCAAATTACCATTATTTACAATTGACACTTGTACCATCACTTCATTCCAAATTCAGACATTAATGAACGATTGGACAAGGATTTAATCAATAATCATGGCATGAAATAGATCCATTATCATATATACTTATCAACGCAACACAACCACCACATCAATAGAATAGCATTTATGAGTAGTTAAATTTCCTATAGTCATTATAGTTGAGGGAATTTTCAAAATGTTAGCCTAAAATTTTTGCAAGTAAAAACTATGTCATGAGCTACATGAAATATTTAAAGTGTTATTCACTAACAAAATTTCCTTGCAGCCCATAATTCCATCTTGCTCAATAGTGAAGAACGTAACAAAATGGGTGCAAATTTGTTTAGACAAGAGGTTATTATGGTATAGATTATTTTTAATAATCACTAAGGGTAAAAAATATTTAAATAAGCAAGCTAGTCTTCTATTTTTGAAAGGATTTAGAACACAAAATTTCCAATGGAAAAGTTGTTTTTTTTGGATCTGATCTTGCAAAATAATGTTACCAGAGAACATGATTTGGAATTCACTATCAAATAAGAAATGTGTCACTCAAGCTTACAATTTACCAAAATAAGGAAGGAGATGGTACAAAGAGAGGGCAGATTCTTCAGAAGCAAGGTATTTTTCATTGATGAAGGTGAATCATCAGAGGACCTAGGACTAGGTGTGGGACAATTATATTTTCTATAATTGTGGGGTGAAGTGTTGCATCATATCATCATGTATTTTACTTGTGAGGGATTCCCATCATTTTGTACAGCTTATCATTTATATATTTTAGCCCACTTCAAGAGGAACGAACAAGCAAATGTACCATATTTATTATTGAGATCCTTATAAACAATGTCCAAAAATTTTCAAAGAGGAAAAAGAGATCAAATGGCCCATCATGGATTAATATATATTTTAGTGAGAGAAACTCTTGCTCATAGTTCATTGAGTAGATTTTTAGTCTAGATTTTGATGAATATTAACATGTTTGGAGTTCTTAGTGGCAAGGAGATTAGAGTGATTATTAGTAGGAGTAGAGCGGTAGAAGAAGAAAAAAGGAAGCATGAAGTTGCAAGTACCTCATAGCATGTTGAGGGACCCTCTACATGACCTATGCAAGTTGATTAGATTAATCATAAAAAGGAATCAACTGTGTGCACAAAATATTAAGGGAGAAAAACATATTTTAGGTAACTTTGGAGACTCAATTAATCCCATTTTGTTTGATATCAAAATTGGATAAGCCTAGGGAGAAGGTGAATGCCCTTAGCATATATATATATATATATATATATATATATATATATATCCAAATAATTATATTCAGGTGGAGGTTGTACATAAGAGATTGATTTTGGAAAAAGAGAGAGTATTTTGAATACTATAATACTCAATATTACACTATATGGAGATTAAAACAAAACAATTTAAAAATATAGAATAGTGATATGATGAAGGAATGAAAGAAAAATATGAAGAAATAAAGGAATTGAAACAAAAGAGAAACAAAATGAGGGAATTGGCATTGGAAATGATTATTTATAGATATATTTCATTGGTAAATTATACTATTAATTTTAAAGGGAAATGATTGAGATTAGAAATAGAGAGAATATTGTTCAACCTACCCTTTGAATAGCAATTATTGGAAGAACCTTTTTGTCATTTACTTTTCTATTGTTTCAGAGAGGAGAAATTTGTTTTGTGAATTTTATTTACATAGGTATTTGTCACCTACTAGTACTATATAGAATCCCAATTATAATATTGGGGGCATAAATATAAGACATTTTTATTCTATTTTGAAAAATGAGCTAAAAATGTCACATGAATTAGATCTTTATAAGACTGGGGAACTTACTGGTCCTCATGGATAATGCCAGAGCTAGATTCCATACCAAATATTTTCAAAGCTGTAAAATACAAAGATATGAGAAACTATAGTTCAAGTGTAAAATGAAGCAGTCAAATAATTTATTAATTTTTATAACAATTCAAAAAAATCAATTATAAAAACCTGTTAAGGGAGATGGAATGAGCTAGATGTTAAATTCAAATCAAGAGAACCTCATTCATTTCCTAATTCACACACATCCTTGTACTATAATAAATTTTATGTCAACTCTATTAGAGAGATATTGGGCTTCATCAAATTGGTTTATGATTTAATCATCCACTAATTTTTTTATCTTATTTTACATTATAGAGGAGATTTAATTGTAATAAAACATAAAGGTAAGAATATATGTGATTTGATAGACATGTTAGTAAGGTTTTGTATATAGGAAACAACTATGTAGTTGGCTTCTTATGATTATAGAGAATTTTATGCAGATCATTATGAACAAGTAGTGTTATCATATTTTGATAACATTACACAAGGTACATACAATAAGATAAGTCTAAGGGTATGATCAGATTAGTAATTATTATTTTCCAATCATATATTTTTTTTCCATATTCATCTAGTTTTTTTAATCCTTCCATTATTATTATTAGCCAATTTCACCTCACTTCACAATTCCAATACACTACATTGTCATACAAAAGGAATAAGTTTTATTAGGAAAGGAATGAGATTACAAGATCCATATGCTTTGAATAGTTAAATTGTTAATTACAGTGTTCAAAAGGATGTTATCTTATTTTTATTATTGATTAAGTAATGAAAATTTATTCATCAAAAGAAATTGTCGCATAATTTTTAACAACATCAAAATATCAATCATTGCATAGTTTCTCAATAATGTAATCACAAAAAAAAAGAGAAACTTATGGCCATAAAATTTCTCAGTAACTGTTTTGTTTTAAAAAAATGTAAATATTTTTTTTTTCCAATTTTCCAAAAAAAAAAACCTAGGATTTCCACATTATTGACATAAAAGTATTAATAATTAAATTGCGTGCAAATTATGGATTGTGTAATTGATAAAGTGGTTAATGCAATTAGTTGTTAAAACCATGAATTAACCTTTTCCAAGTTATTATATTTTATTTCTCCTCTAATGAAGGAAACAAAGTTAGTTAAGTTAGTTTCTTGAATTTGAAAAAATGAATTGATCTAGCTTAATTTTGCATAAATGATAGAAAATAGAATTCAAGGGAATTTGCTATGATTTTCATATTTTGAAATCTATAAATATTATTCATGGTTAATTATTTATCCTTAAATATATCATACAACCATTTATAGAGGGATGACCACTTATAGCCATGGACATCCCAACTTTTCCTTTAATTTTCATTCCATATTATGTGTAAGGAAATGGATTTGGTTTAATTTTAATTTTATTCATTATTTGAAACTATACAAAAATATTTATTTCATAGGATAATCAATTTATTAAAATGAATAATTTAAGACATATTCATCTTGCAATTAATATAATTGGTTGAATTAACTATGAAAATGAAAGAATGTAACAATGTAATAGGTAAAATAAGTTAGATACCATAATTATTTCCTATGACCAAGTTTAGTATTATTTATTGATTTATTATTAATATAATTTTTTAATGTAGATAATGTTGAAATTTGAAACAAGAAACAATGAAATTGGCATCCAAAAACAACATGATAGCACACACTGTTATGTGCATTAATCCCTCTTGCGGACAAGGGCGATCTACCTAGTATTCTATGAATAGGTAGAAACAAACATCCATTTGTAAATCGTTTTCTCTAGATTATTTTCAATTTATAATTATTATAAACAAAGAAAGAGGACATGCCCATACCTTGAAATCCAACGTTCGGTGCAGTCTTTTATCCAGTCGCTCCAAAGAGGCTTCTTCAGTGAGTAGAACCTATAATCAAAGACAAACAAAATAATTAAAAGCACCTGCAACATATAATAATTAAGAACAACTAATCTAACTTAGTGATCAAGGAGTCTAAGTATTGAATTATTCAAATAAGCACAAGAACAACTCAATGAGAAAAGGAGATCCATATATATTATCTTGAATGAAAAGAGTAAATTTACAACCTGAAGCCTTGATGTCGTACAAGTTCCTTCGGGGGTCCTAAACACTCGTTCCTCTTTCAGTTTGACAAGACTTCCTCTCTTTGAACCAGCATAGAGTTATGGACATAAGGGTGTGAAATTTCTCATGCCAACAACAACTAGTATAGAGAGTATGCTCTCTTGAGAATTTCTTCAGCAATCGCCATATACCAGGTACAATCTACAAGCTACCCTTGATAATATAACATGAGCTCAATTTATAGGGAAATGGAGGTAGTTTCAATTCCATGAAGAGGGGGATAGATTCCTCTCATGAAGGGATTTGAGCTCCATAGACCAAGGGATAAGCTCTATGAGTGGAGGGATAGAGCTCCATGAGTGGGGGGATAAATATTGAATTGATCGCGCTTCTAGAAGCTTCTAGTTAGGAGAATATTCGACCAGCTGGGCTTATAGAACTTACTTTTTCCTTTATTTGATTGTTTACGGGGGTCCGCAGGTTTTATAAGCAGAACATGCGGGAGCTGCCATAGGCTATAGAACAAATATTCGTGGATCCACAGGAAAGAGCTAGGAAAAGTGTGGAGTTAGACTTTTAAGTGTTTTAATGAGCTTTTCTCCAATTCCATGACTTGGTTTAGGAACATTAGGGTTTTTGACTTCTAAGGGAGAATAATATAGGTAGTGATGAACCTATATAGACAGTCAAATTTCATGGTGACAAAATAACGTGTAACGGATTACCCCCTAAAGTGTGAAGTCTGAGGTAGTTCTGAAGATTGAAGTGCTTTATTATTCTAAGGATTGGATTGCGGACACACTAGTCGAAAACTTGTAAAAAAATTCAATGAAAGCATATATATATATATATATATATATATATATATATATATATATATATATATATATATATATATATATATATATATATATATATCATCGCTAAGGTAGGAATTTCCATACTCAGATCAAAACTAACTAAATGTTCTGGTACATATATGATTTTAAGATTACATCAATAGTAGACACAGCATGGACACAACTAGCTGTCATAAGTAGTCTACTGTATCATGAATAATAAAACTCCTCGTAGCCTGGATGGTGGAAACTAGATCTAGGGTCTTGATTTCTGCTTCCCGAACTAGTACGATTCTATCCATGCGATTGATTGTGTCGAAGTCGAACATGGTATAAACTAATTGATTGCCAGTCAATGATGTAAACAATTAACAAGTGTGAGAGAAACCACCAATAATGACAATGTCCCTCAGAGTACTCAGTACAATCCACGAAGTGTGAATGAATGATTTGCACTCGAACACTTCACGGAATCATTCGATCGTAGGTAAATGATGCAACCTGTCGTCGAAGGTGAGAAACCTGCCATTAAGGCATGTAGATCCCAAGTTACTGATAGGATTCTAGATCAAATTTCTAGATTATGAGCTGTCGTCGATAGAAAGTGACCCGTCGTAGGAAAGCCTACGACACGAAACCATTAGATCAAGTTTTGAAGAAATATTTTCAAGGACTAACTCAAGGATGGTCAACGTGAATGGAGACAAATGTTTGCAATGAATAGTTTATTTGAACTGTCCCTTGAACACATAACGACACTACATATGGCTTGGTAACAATTGACCTAAATATAATACCTAGAAACCAGATGAATACTTTTAATATGGTTTGATTAATTGTTAGACAAAGGAATTTACCAACCCAGGCATGGGTCTAACATAAATGTCGTGTTCAAGAGTGGTATACTTCTTTTAGAAACAAGGGTGAAAACTGGATTCCTTTTCTCTTTTTCCCCCCACCATTACTGGTAAGTACCTCTTTATTTTTGACAAGCTTGAGGAGGATAAAAATTTCTTGTTGTGTAAGCTCATCCTTTAGATGAGTCCATATTAGTATTAAAATTGAAACCTAAGAAGGAGTGGTTCGTTCCTGTTTGTAATCGACAGGTACTTTACTGTTAAATTTTAATGAGTCCAGTATAAGAGAAACTCGATGTTTTTCAATTTTATGAAGTCAGAATAAAAACATAAGTAAACTTCGTGGTTGTAATTTTTCGGAAATTTAGTCTCTCAAGCCAAAAAAAGGATAAAATAATACAACAGAGAACTTTATTGACCATGATTAGTAAACGTATACCTTTTTCATAAATAGTTCATTTCAGTCCGGAAAAGGGGTAAACTTATACTGAAGGGACAACTATTCATTTCCTTTAACGAGTTCGAATAGTCAAGTACTCGAAAATATTTTCATGTTTAGAGAGTCTGAAAATGGGTTAAAAGAGAACTCCAGGGTTTCACTTTTTCATAATTTTAAAGAGCCTGAAAAAGTGATAAAAGTATACTCAACATCAAAATAATTCTTTCACCAAAAAACCTGTAATCTTCACAAAAACTCAAAAAATTAAAAATACCTATTCCAAAGAAGTAAAAATATTAAAAAATAGCCTTTTTAAGTGAAAAATAAATAAAATATAATATTTTATTCATTCAAAAACCATAAAAACGAGTTTTAACAAAATCATTTTCACCTTTTATCTTCATAGCAGTGAATTGAGAGCTTTTCGCAAAAAACTTCCGGAGCTTATATCGGGAAAACCGAACTTTCATTCTGTGATTCATCAAGACTAGGTAATCCACATCATTTTTCTCTTCATTTCTATCCATTTCAATTCTTTTTTTATTTTAAATTAATTTTTTGAGAGGAATTTATGTTCAAAAATGCGCTCTTGGGGGTTCGCGGGTTATACGCACACTATTTTTGGACCCCGATAATTTTAAAAAAGGAAATTTATAGGGCTACAACGGTTTTTGTGTGGAGTTCATGCAGACGTCCGCACTGTCTCTGAACAAAAACTGCGGGGGCACCATGAACGTTTTAAAATTTACAAATTCTCTTACAAATGATTAAATTTTTTCACTCCAATGGTTTCTAACTTTCAAATATGTTTATTTGCAAGCTATTTCACCATGCTAGAGTGGAGAGAATGTGAGCATGAGGCTATATAAAATTAAGCCATGAATGATCCTCAAATAATGTGAGTGTTAAAAAATTGTGGTTTATATAAGTTCCAGGCGATTCAAGGTATGAAAGCACAGGTAGAGCTGATGACATGGTTAGTGAACACATGGGATGTTCAAGATCAGTGCTACATCATTGGTGACCATCGGCTTTCAATCGAGCTCGAGGATATCTATTTTCTCACTAGATTGTCCCGAAGGGGAGAAAATTTATCCTTGTTTGGGGCTAGACAGGGTGGCCTACCCGTTGCTAGCTACAAACAACAATTTTGCAGTGATGAGGTAGATCCAAAGGATAATCGCATAGACATAAAAACTATCTTGTGATTAGATCTCAAAGTGATTGCATTCATGGTAACCAGGTTGTGTTGAAGTGTGGCTCCACATGTAGCCAATAAATCTCAAATGCAAATCACGGTAGAGTGTTCCAGAGGCACCATATTCAACTGGTGTGAAGGGGTATTGGCCAATATGAAAGGCCAACTAACCAAAGAAAATAATGAAAAGTTAAAAAACTTTTGTTATGACACCATTTTGATTTCTTTTTCTTTGGAGAGAATACCACTCATCGCCCCTCAGATTATTCCAGTGGATCATGGGGAACCTCAGGAACCTCGAATGGTATGTTGGGTTGCATTAATGGCCTGCCATGGTGGCGATGAAAGTTTAGTGGTTCGGTTCACTCTGACGTACTTTATGTGGCTAAAGAATCAAATCTTCACCATAAAAGAGTTCCCCTATGCAGGTATAGATTTCAGAGGTGATCCTCAGATGTCCTTGCCTCCAGGGGCACAGTGGGATGAATCAGGTAAGCGAACCATTTTGATGTTTTTTTAAATCTATTTTTTTTTTTTAATTTTTTTATCATCCAATACTGATAACAAAATTTAAATGTAGATGTTAGTCCACGACAACTAGCTACACTCCATTTCTTTGATAGGCAGCAAGCAGAGCCTGTAGCACCACCACAGGATCAGGAAACAGAGATCCTAACTAATATGGAACACAACCTGGAGAGGTTAACCATAGATATTCTCGAGACAGGGACATATGACATTCATCTCCGACATCAGAGACATCTTACAGGTGTATCAGGATAGTTAAGGAGATTCCTATGCAAGGTGGCGCTTGCCATAGTCTACTATCATGATCATCATCATGGATAGTGGATGATAATTGTGGATTGGTTTTTTTTTTTTGTATCAATATATGTTAGATCATAAGGTTTTTGAACCTATGATCATAGACGATGTAATATTTTTTGAAAACAAACATATCTATGATATTACTACTTTCTCTGAGTATGTTGTTCAACATGTATCAAATGTTGTTTTGGTTTACTATTTTAATGTTGCAAATGTCTATTTAGAAAATGATTAGCTAATGCATTGGCCAATGTGTTTAAATTTCTTGAAATGTGTTGATATTCGATGTAATCAAACTGTCGTTCCAAGAGACAAAAATTCAAAAATAATCTCAATAACACTGGATTTTTAATTGTGTATACCCTGTTTAAATATAATACAATGAGTTCTGAATCTAACCTAATGATCAAATGTCAAATACCAAATGAAATGGCATCAGATAATAACTCAATGACTACACTATATTCTGCAATATTGTTTTTTTTTTTACCAAGGCTTACCCCATGCATAGAAACTAACTCATCAGTGGGTGAATAGATAACCCAAGCCGCAGAAGAGATATTCTGTGTACTACGACAGGCACCATGAGCAAAACCAATGTACGTTTGAAGAAATGTTGACATCTGCAATATAAAGAATAATCAAGATAAGTAATGATAGTAGTAAAAGAAAACTTAAACTAGGCACACTTATCTAATATAAGGCACATTATCTAAAAAATAACTAATATACAAGTGAAATTTTCACACGAGAGTCAAGCATAATATGTCTTCAGATAAAGTCCATTTCTGGGCTTATCTAAAGAGACCCCGTCATAATCAGTCAATTCATAGTCCCCTTTGGCAAGCACTCGCTTGAAAATTTAAGGACCATGCCACATTGGTTTGAATTTCCCAACACCTAGCTTATCGTTAGCTTGATCATATACTAAGACTAGGTCACCTTCTGAAAAAACATGAGGTGTAACACTTCGATCATACTGAGCTTTCACACGTTTCTTATGAGCTTTAGCAGCTAATGCAATGGTGTGCCAAGTCTCATCTAATTGTGCTTAAGTACAAAAAGAGTTTTTCCTCTTCAGAGGTAGCTGGTAGTAACTCTATGGCTAATTGGAGTGACAGTATTTCGCATTCAATGGGGAACACAAATTCTAAACCATAAACCAGTTGAAAAGGAGTGAACCCTGTAGCATTTTTTCTTGAGGTTCGGTATGCCTGTAGTGCCGAAAAAAACATGGTATGCCAATTCGATTTGTGAATTCTGATAATCTGTTTAATCATGGTGGTTAAAAATTTATTAATGGCTTCAACTTGACCATTAGCCTGTGGGTAATATGGAGTAGAGTTATCATGGCATAGGCCAAGTTGATCAGAAATTTCAGTCATCATTATATTTCAAAAATGTTTCCCATGGTCTGTGATAGTAGCTTGGGGTACACAAAAATGAGTAATCACATGATTGAATACAAACGTAGCTACAGTTTTGCCATCTATCGCGAATGTAGGCATCGCCTCGACCCATTTGGTAAAATAATATACAGCGAGAATAATATACCCATGCCCCTTGCCCGAGTGAGGGTTACATGTAATGAAATCAATTCCCCATTTCGCAAAAGGACCAACACCAATTACTGGGTGAAGAGGAGTTGGACACGCACGCATCTTTCGATTAAAAATTTGGCAGTTGTGGCATTGTTGGACCACAATAATACAATATTTTAACAATGGCGGCCAAAAATAGCCAGAGTGCAATATCTTCTGGGTTGTGGCAAACACAGACATATGAACACCACACGCTCCAGAGTGGTAGTCATTTAAAACCCTTTCAGCCTCTTTGTGAGTTATACAACGTCAAAAAAAAGAATCTGCACCACGACGATATAGTGTGTCCCCAACAATATTGTATTGCTGAGATTGATATTGGATTCTCCGTCGATTTGAATGTGAAAGCTCTGGGCGAAAGGTTTGGGTTTGAAGATAAATGATGATATCTCCATACCATGGATCTAATGTACTGATAAGAAACATAAATTCATCTGTGATGGGATTCTATACCACGGTTTCCATTCCAGTATTGGGAAAGTCACACATGATTTTTGCAAACACTAGTGATTTCTTTGATTTAGATTTTTTGAATTCCAAATCAAACTCTTGTACGATAACAATCCATTTAGAGTATTTGCCCCCGAGTATTTTTTTTGTCAAAATATACATCATCGGGTTGTAATTAGATATCACAGTTGTCTTACGTAATAGTATGTAGTGACGAAATCGTTGGACAAATTGAACTATTGCCAAGGCCAATTTCTCCACATGTGAATATTTAATTTCGGTCGTATTCATATTTTGACTTAGATAATAGATCACATGCTCATTATGAGATTCATCCTCTTGAACTAGAACCATTCCAATGGTAGAATCAGAGGCTGCTAGGTATAAAAATTATTCCTGGTTGTAATTGGGTGGATGTAATAATGGTGCATGGGTTAACGTGTGTTTAAGAGCATCAAAAGATCAATCAGCAATATCATCCCAAATAAAAGGAACATTCTGTTTCAACAACTAGGTAAAACCTTTTGTTAACTCAGCATAGTTAGGGATAAATCTACGTAGAAAGTTTGCTTTCCCTTGCAAACTTTGGAGTTGGTGAAGTGTGGAAGGAGGAGGTAAATTTATGATAGCCTCAAACTTTGAGGAGTCAACATGAATGCTAGCTTTCAAAATGACGAATCCCAGTAATCGTCCTAATTGCACACAAAAAACACATTTGTGCAGATTCAAACGAATCTTGTAATGCCTACATCTCATGAAAATTACTCGTAAGTGAGTAGGATGATCATCCCTGTGTAATGAGTGAGCAGGTAATCATCCAGATAAGGTTGTATAATATGTTTGATATCATGAAAAGCGTAAGCCATTACCCTTTGAAAAGTTGCACCAATGTTTTTTAATCTGAAAGGTAGTTTGCAATAACCAAAAGTTCCCCAAGGACATATAAACGTTTTTTTTGGTTGATCAGCAGGGAGTATGCTGATTTGATTATATCTGGAAAATCCATCCATAAATGAAAAAATTTCATTTCCGGCACAATCATCAATAATTTAGTTAATATAGGGGGTAGGATAATTGTCTTTTGGACATGCTTTATTAATATCCCTATAATCGACACATATTCATATAGTCCCTTATTTTTTGGTAATGGTAATTATATTAGATACCCAATCTGTCAATGGGATTGGATAAATAAATCCTGCTCGTAGTAGCTTTTCAACTTTAGCTTTAATAGCAGAAAATTTTCACGACTGTATTGGACGTAATCTTTGTCTAATAGGCTTAGCATCCGGGTATGTCTTTATTTCATGAACGACAATCTTTGGATCGATTCCTGGCATCTCTTCGTAATACCAGGAAAATATGTCTCAGAATTCTTGAAATAGGGCTTTATATGTATTAATTTCTTCAATCATACAAGAAGCACCTATATGAATTTTTTCAACAATTCCAAGTTTAACTGATATGTCAATAGGAACAATTGTAGAAATGTTTCCCAAATTAATCTCAGAATTTGAATTTGTAATCGATATGGGATTTTGTGGTTCCTTGACATAATAAATCGTAAAAATAGATGAAAATCGTCTTCAAACCTATCAAGTTTAGGTAAAAATGAAGATCTATGATGAAGATCATCCTAGGGTAATTCATCCATAGACAAAAAATCGCGAATACTTTCATCAGTGTGGAACAGTTGTTGAAAAGGATTAAAAATTGATGTCAAGGTTGAGCTTGATAGTGAAGAAAATGATTCTTCGGTGATCACATTCATTGGATTAGGATTAGTTGAAAGTATGTTAGAAAATGACCGTACTGTCACATATGCCATCTCAAAAGGATTCAAAGGCATCTCTCCATTGAAAGAATCCATTTCTAACTTTGAAGGCACTACCCAAGTGTCATCGAATGGTATAGTGCTTGATGAAATCATATTGATGTTGGAAATGGTACATGATACGTTGGGTGGAGGCATAGAGAAATTTCCCATCAAAGACGAGTCCTTTACTAAACCTACACCAACATCTTCATATGGGATAGTCAATTTTCCAGCATGTTGGATACTGTCTGTAGAAGCCGAGTCGGACGAATAATATGAAAACTGATCGGTTTTCACAATATTTCCTTTATGAGGAAACATGATTAACCGAAAGACGTATGAAACAAGAATAATCATGGAATAAGACCAACTACGACCCAAAATAAGGTTGTAATCCAGAGGGGCATCAACAACTTCCACATCTAGATTAACAGTTTTTCCTTCTACTTCTATAGGTAGATCCTGGAGAAGTTTCAAACGGATGGAATCTTCTTCCATCAAAGGCTTTAAGGATTATCGGAGATTGGTTGAGTGTCAGAGAACCAAGATTTTTCCAAAAATTTAACAACATTATGCACGTGGATGCCCCCTCATCAATTATAGTATGAAAAACTTGTCTGTTTTTTACTAACACTGGAATCTGAAAACCCATCTCATGAGGGAGTCTTGGTGTAAATTTTTCTGGATCAAATACCATAGCTGATAAAAGTAATTTCTTTTGTGTTGGACATGATTGTAGCACTTCTAAGGCCAACATTGCAGAAGGGTAAATCGTTAAGTCTTCAACAATGTTGTAGTTCTAAGCAGCTCTCACATGTGAATTGTGATGCCCTGGCTACTACACTCAACCCACAATCTTCACTCTTTCAATAAGGAAATTCCAGTTTTGCCCCAATAATTTTAAATCTGGTCAAACAGTAACACTATGTGGAAGCCTTTTTGTTCTACATCAGATTCAATTATTAAAATACAATTCCTATGGTTCACTCCTCGACTTCATTTAAAACCCATATTTAAACTCCCTTCCATAGTATTCCAACTTCAACCCTTAAAATGTTTTTAATAATTGAAGACCCAAGTATTAGCCTTAATATATGCCCAACACACAACTCAATTTATGTAGGTTCATCTTTATCACAATATATATATATATATATATATATATATATATATATATATATATATATATATATATATATATATATCACCATATATACATACTCTCCGAAAGAACCATTAATAAACCGTGGAATTTATCACAGCTCAATAGAACAATGGTCACAGCTTAACATTCTCATATGCGCTCGCGGCTTTACTATTAACCACCCAACATAATACTTAACCTATATTATGCCATGAAACCTTTATAATAAAAAATTGATTACCGCGCTCACCATTGAATATCAAAGCCATATATTAAAATAAAATGTCATCAGTCCCACAACACTGTTAACTTACCTTGCCACTAATTGCCGAATGGATCGGATGGTTCATAATTCATCGCGTTCCAACACCAACTATTGCCCACATTCGACAAATATTGTGTTTTCAAAATGCTCAGAAGTTAATCCTCCAAATTTGCGTGATGTAAGTGGTTTCTAGATACCACTCTTGGACGCATGTCAGCCAACGACTATTATTGTGTTTTTTTTTTCAATCCAACTTACCACTTAATAAAAGTGCGAAACTACTGGTATTGAGGGCTAAAACCACCGTCACTGTTCATGCTCCCGATTCCGAATGTCGGCTTATTCAAGGTTCCGATATTTTACACCATCACTGCATTCATATCCTGTTATACCACGAATCTTCATTGTTTTCCATTCCACCATTCTCACACAGGATTATATCAACATCATTAGAATTCTGGGGAAACGTCTCCACACAGAGGCCAGTGTTACGGCTTCCTCCACATTTTCGCAGGGTATTATAACTATCCCTAATTTAGGCCGCTTATGATTCAAACAATCACCATTCACCCTTAATGCAGGACTGATCCACACATTCTCATACAACCTCAAAATACTCTACCCGCAGGGTCAAATCAAAGGACACCCATATGCAATCAATTTCTTCATAATGCATCCGATCTTGATACATATAAATTGAGACATGTAATTAATTAATTTACTGGAATCGATCCTTCCAGTGATCGATTCACTTCATTTTATAAGTCAAATTCAACCACAATATCAATTAACATAGATCCTTCTATCATATGTAGAGCCTCAGTTGGATTTGCAATCCCAGGGTTTCATCATATTGGTTTCTACAATCTCTTAAAGGAATTCAATTCATTCACACAGAGTTAAGATCAAGCAAGACACATACATCCGGGAACAATTTCCTTCATAATATATACATGAAATTACTTACAAAGCTCTTGTTAGGGAAAATCTTCAATGGGCTAGCCGTCTACCTCACTCTATCCCCTGCATAACTGTCCTACTCTCTGCACAGCTTTTGAACTCTCTCCTACGCTCACTCTTATGCGTTCATTTATACAAAATGAGGACCTAAATTGATTCAAGTTCCTTTACAGCTCGACAACTCTTATGATTCCCAAAATCCCTAATTTTAGACTCAATCTGAAACTGATCCTAATTCTCTAAAATAACTAAAACTGCCTATCTCTTTACATTCCCAACCGATCATTTCTTTCATGTTCTCTAATGATTAGAGAAAAATTACAATTCCTCACCTTTTATTCAAAATTACTAATAAATACATGAGAATTTAAAATCATGAGACCCCCCTATTTCTTAAAAAATACAAAGTATTTATTGAGCCTAATGCTCCTGCATCAAATTGAAAGCTGATTTTCGAAGTACACCTTTAGCAGGCAGTTTAATCACTAGATCGGGATTAGGTTTCTCGATATGAAGTGGATCAAAAATCGAAAGAGATACATCTGGTGTTGAATTAGAATTTTCTATCTCTTTACCAGTTACAAGATTCTTACTTCCATAGTCTTGTGATCATGTCGCAACCATAACCTCATACATCATTAAAATATTTGTCGATGAATTTGAAGAAGATCCTATCATTTTGCTATCTTGAGTAGGAAAAGGATCCTTCAAGATAGTGAGTGTGGGTGAACCTTTGACGAATTTAGAGACCTCAAATAGATGCAGGCACTCTTTAGTAAAGTGATCCTCGTCACAGATTAGACAAATATAACGAGGTTTTCGTTTATCATCAGATGGTTCATTATTTTCGGTTTTCTCTTTAGGAGACGAATTTTGTTTTATTTTATTCTTTCCTTTCTTCTTATTACCGGTTTTGGATTTAGCTGTAGATGAATCTACAACATGAATGTTGGTAGAAGTTTAAAGGTAATAATCTCATTTCGGTGAATCTGGTAAAGTTATGATAGGAGAAGTATTTTTTGAGGACTTCTTCTTACTCTTATTAGCGCTAACTAAACCAATTACATAATCTACAACATGAGATCTTGAAGGAGTTGCAGTTATTTGACAAGGAC
This sequence comes from Pinus albicaulis, assembly GCA_034641835.2. NCBI lineage: Eukaryota > Viridiplantae > Streptophyta > Pinopsida > Pinales > Pinaceae > Pinus > Pinus albicaulis. The sequence goes on from CM076582.1 coordinate 1,647,277,600, forward strand.
GTGGTAAGTCGAATGTTTTCATATAAAAGTACCAGATTATGTATATACAAGGTCTAAGTACTAAGCTTGAGAAATGACCTATTCTTCCGTAACAACCCCTCCCTTAGCCAAATATTCAATGATCTTTGGAAGCAATGATTTAATGAACCATTATGCCAAAATCTGATCCGGAATAAAAAATTTCACTAAACATCTTCTATGTCTCCATTCATGTATGTGATTTGATATGTACGTAGATGTAGATTGTTTTAATGAAGTCAAGAGTTTCGTGCCATTTTCATATTTGACTAGAAACTGAAAGTGTGTTAAGAAGGCCGTTGCTAACGCGTTGAAATTGTTGAATGAGACACGTGGTATTTCAATATACCATTTTGCAGCTAAACCTATTAGTGTTCTCTGAAACAGTCGTAATCAAATGGAATCATCAATCAAATATTTGGATGCACACCAAAGGTGGTAAGTCATGACATGATTTGTAGGGTCCTCTCCTGATTTACCTTTGAACTTAGGAATATCACTGGGAAATTTATTTGGCATTGGTGGCCAATACGGAAGATAATAGATTAGATCATTCGTCAGGCACGAAAAATCAGGTAAATCCAAAGTTGCTATGAATGGAAACTGACGGTTAGGGTCCTGCTAAGAAAATTGATAACCTTGTGGAACTATACGAGTACTAGGAGGAGGATATCCAGGATATCCTGGAATAGCATATGCATTTGGGATTGGAATGCCTCTCGGATAAATAGGATTAGTCGGACCATATTGAGGTTGATTTAGTATATGATACGTATAACCAGGGTATGGTTGATGCTGGTATACTGGATTTTGTGATACATGTCCAATTGATACTTCCCTTGATACGGTTGTCTTGTAGCCGCTACAACACCACCCAAAATTTTGGGTATTTTCAAAATTTCGGGTCCCCCTCTACTCGCTTAGCCATTAGGGTTTTTGACTGAGCTTGTAGCCAGTGACATCCTCGTGACCTATTCTCAGCCCCTCGTAAACCTTCTCACCACCATGACGAGATAATTTCGCCATAGCCACGTCATGTGTACACTCGAATGGAAACTTTTCTATGTATTAAGTATATTCGTTAGAAGCCCTTTCACCATGGATCATTTATGCATTCTGTTTGGATACTTCACCAGGATCATGTAAATTATTTGAGGGCATCATTCTCTACAGGGTAACTGTGAACTAATTGATTTTATAATGTTTCATACGGGTCAACACCACAGATGATATACCCAACAATGTCATCACCACATCGATGGAAAGAAATTGAAACTAAAGGGTGTAGTTGCGGAACATGAAGCTCTCATACCCTGTCCATATGGGGATGAGAACTAAGGCTACAGTTGAAGACCTCGTCAAGGTGAATGACAAGGGTAAGAGTAGTTTGAGCTAAAATATGAAAAATGGAAGATGTGTATCGCCTATAAGCAGGGAAAAAAGAGTGCACTAGTTGGGGGGACTTTCCAGTCACGGTTAAGCCACATATTTCCGGGCATATAGTTTCATCCCTAGAGAGAGATGGTTACCTGATTCAAATGGTTATATATTCATTGAAGCAAATGGTGGCTTGAATCAGCTACATCAACTTGCAATGCGGCAGTTGTGGCAGGGCTTTTGAATGCAACCTTTGTCATTCCAAATTTCCATTTTCATAGCATTCGGTGGGATCCTAGTAAGTTAAGGACATATATGACAAATATCACTCTATCGATTTGCTTAGAAATGAGGTGAGGGCTGTTATAAAGATGCCCGAAGGCATGATGAAAAGTTTGACAATAGCATGAGCAATATTTTCAACTTTAGGATTAAAGCTTGGTCTCCTGTCAATTTCTTGAGGCTGATGTGATACGGATTTATCCATTTGCCAGTCGATTGTCACAAAAGGTTCCACCCCAATTTAGCACCCTAGATGTTTGGGTGATTATGGTTTGTTACGATTTGTTGATCCCATCACTAAACTTGTAGGGAAGTTAGTGGAACGCATGATTAGGCACAACTCTGCCATTGGTGGAAAATATATTGTGGTTCATCTTCATTTGCAAGAGGACATGGTAGATTTTCTTGTTGCATATTTGATGTTTGTGATCATGGTGATGCTGGTTAAAACTTTCTTAGCACTAGTGATGATCGTTGTTTGGGAAGTTCCTTTACCAGCTGCGTTTCTTCTCTTCACTTGTCTTTCCATTATGGAAAAAATATATGTCTCGTCTGTGCTCTTTAAAGCTTCACATGGAGGGTGGCTTCCCTTTTGTTGTTTCCATTTTACTTACTGTTATAATTCCTAGTTATAATCATGGAAGACAGAGGAAAATTCAATATGAAGTGGGCCATGACATAGACTTTGGTAGCCTGGATACTTTTGTCTCTGGAAATGAAATTTAGCAGGTGCCAGGATTGTGTTTCTTCTATATCCACATCAACCATGGTGCTCCTCCTATTGTTGGTCATTATGTGGGAAATATAGGTTCCTTGCACGAGGTAATTGTATTAACAACTATCAGGTATGCCCCTACTAAAACTATACTACCACATGAACGATTTCTTGTAGAAAGATCGGGGTATACAGGAGTCTACGGGTGTATTGCTCAATATGGGTACAGTGAGACCCTCAGTGTTGGGGGTGAGGAATTTGCGCATAAAGTTATTTATAGCGTGGAAATGTGTATCAAGCTTAGTGCAGTTAATCAAAAGGATAAACTTATCAACCTCTCATGTTTTCCTTTGGAAGATGTCATATCATATTTTCAATGTGTGACCTCAGAAATGCAAAAGCAGACTCAAATAGATGCGTGAAAACTCATGAGTTGAAAATGTGCGAAGGTGATATAACTATTACACATTGAACTATGTAGCAATTGCATGAAGGTTTAATTGTCCATTTGACTTTACGAATCTTCTAAGAAGTTTTGAGTACAACACAATAATCTGCTCTTCAACGTGCGGCAAATATTTACATATGGTATGGTGAAAGTCGAGAGGGGCAATGGGTTAACGCTTTTTGAAGTAAGATTTACCACAAGTGCATGTAGAAACCCCGTGATCCATGTTGGTTTTCGCCATAAAGATAGGCACACTTCAAAAGGATTATAACGCCGAATACAAAACATCCGTTTTGCAAGGAGAGAGAAACATATGGTGGCTATGTCGTGCCTCCCTTAATACATAGTATGGAGAAATGTTTTCCGTGCGATTAATATGCATGAGCCCATTTTTCAAGATGGATTGAGCGTTTTGTTTTATCATTAGGACAAAGCACAGTAAAAGTAATAGGTCGAACATACTAAGAAAACGCATGTGTTTCTGCTTTCGGTAAGAGGTGAAGGAAATCGTGGTTTGACTGTCACAGGTCGCTGGACAAGGAGATACCATGGTGAAACTTGATGCGTCACATCACCACTGGTTCGCCTTATTTGTTACGCTTATATCAACATATGTGAATTTTGGTTGCAACAACATCTCGGTTCTAAAGATAAAATGGAATGCTCACTTCTCACTGACGAATAACACACATAGGGTGTGGGGGGAGGAACCCACTAGATCACAGTCCATCCAAGGGTGCGTATCTGACATAAGGAAAATGAGAGTTTTTGCTCGAGGCTCCCTGAGATGTAGTAATGAGGCCTTTGAGGTCGTAAGGTGGTTGTCCAGTGGCAAGGCTAGAGAAGGAGTGTGCGTGAAATCCTATCACAACAACTTCATTTATCTGCACGATGGCACCTAGATTCCTCGCTTCGTTAAGTGGCATCTCATCTATCCTAAGTTCTACATTGCGGACAAGGAAATAGTGCCCAGAGATGAATGCCTGACCACAGTTCAACAAGGAGGCAGTGGGAAATCAAGTCACACAGTTGCACATCTGTTGCAGCAGTAACAAGTGTGACCCATTCCAAAATGCGACCATGCGGCCTCTCACCAAGTCGCAGCTTCTCTTTGGTCACATAGTCACAACTCTTCTTAGGACTCGGAGAATGCGACTCAATCGTCATGTGCGACTCTCCGACCTCTCACCAAGTTGTAGCCTCTCTTTAGTCGCATAGTCGCAACTCTTCTCAGGACTCGAAGAATGTGACTCAACTGTCATTTGCGACTCTGCGACCTCTCCCAAGTCGGCAAGTTGCAGGGTCGCACCTAAAAGAATTCACGCCTAGCGTGACTCTCTGACTACGCGACCTCATACAAAATCAGCACCTACCAAGAAGGGATGTGTTGTTACTTATCTATGGATTATTGTAAGAGCATGTAAACATTGTGTTGAAGGAGCTAATTTTGTTTGAACGACATTGGAAAATCGCCTCCAGTGCGTCATAAATGGTTTTGGAAGATTGTTTGGCTATGATGTGCTAAATACATGACAAAATACACAACATGAGCCCCAACATATTTCCCGTTTAATTTTCAAGTAAAGAGGCCAACACCTTAAAGATGTTACATATGTTGTTCTCAATCGCCACTCTTTCTGCAGATAAGAGTGGAAAGAGGCATGGCGCTGGAGAGAACCATGAGAAAAATTAAATTTCATCCTCTCTAAGGCGAGGCTGGGATTATTGATCACTTGGCAGATGCATTCCTATTCACTCACAATATTGCACATGGAAATAGTCTGAGGAAGTCTCCTGCTTTGAAACATTTATTTTTATCTATCCTAGATTGGCCCAACCATGTCGTCTTTGAGCAAAAATCCATTATTTCTAGATTATCATCGAAATCCTCGTTAGGTTGCATCCTCGCAATTCTTTGCTGGAGTCGCACATTGTAGCCCATCCCAGCACTTAGAAACACATGGGAGCTTCCTTCGTTTCAGAATCATCTCCATTGGGAGCAAACTTGAAGTAAGAGTTAACTCTACATGCCTGCTGAATGATGGACATCAGTTGTCATTTCAAGTTCTTCCTTTGTGCCAGTAAACGATCTCATAGTGGATATGCACAAATTGTTCATACATTTCCTACAAAGCAGGACTATGCAGGGGTCCCAGATAGTTGTTAAAACCCCCTAATTTTATTTTTGATGTTCCCTTTATGCATCTGCAATTTTCTACTACCTCAATATATATATATATGTGTGTGTGTGTGTGTGGCTAATTTAAGGTGTTATGCATGGCTAATTTAATGTGTTCACACATAGGTAACATGAGGAAATTATGATGATGACCCAGACGAAGAAGTCTGCACTTACCCAGAACCTGTTGATTCACGCGACGAGAACTAAGGTTGTCCTCCGGAGAACAAGGTTATGATATCTCCAAAAGAGAAATACATAAGGGATATGACCAAAGGTCACAAGTTGCGGATTGCTCGAGGTCGTAGGTCGCGGATTGCTCGAGGTCACAGGTCGCAGATTGCTCGAGGTCACAGGTCGCGGATTTCCATAAGTCGCAAACCAGCCCAATAGTCGAGAACAAGGGAAACTCAAGAGTCATCTCAGCCTATACATACAACTTCAGGAAAAGGAAAAGAGACTAGGAGGGACTTTTAGCTCGACAATGAAAGCCATTTTGGTAGAAAAATTGTTGCTAGAGAGCTAAAGGCACTTAGCTCTTGGTATCAAGTAGAAAGAGAAGTAGTGAGGCTAGGCTTTTGTATCATGCGTTGAGATGAATAACCCATGTTCCACTATTGGGTTTTGGAGAGTTGTAAACATGTATTTGACGTTGCAGCAGCATTAATAATATATTCTCCTTCTCGGAACTAATTCACGTGCTTGTTTGTGGTGATAGTACTAGTTATATAGTACTTCATTATATCGTACGTTTTCTTTCATGCATGCCATTGGTTATGAAATTTTTCTCAGTGGTTGTATGTATGTTTGATTTTGGGTTAGTGTTTATTTGTCCTTGCCATAGCGGTGATCTATTGTGAACTACTTTACAGTTAACTTCCAGCTTGTTTTCTTTCATGTATGTTTGACTGGTTTTCAGCTCACTGATCCTAGTCACGACATACCCCCTTTTATTTCTACTGCTTAGAATTGATTGTATCTTTGTTTATGGTTCATTAATCTTGGGTTGATTTTTCTTCGCTGGTTGGTCATTTCATCTTCGCCTCTGCTCCATCATCTTCTCATCCGACAACCGAGAGTGGAAAAAATTATGGTGGCAGTCGGGCCCACATACCAGATGGGGCTCCTATCCCAAACGGTGTGAATTCTAGTTGGGACCTTTCACCGGGGAGAGCCCACCTGTTGTCGGCAATACAATTATGTCCGTCAACAAAATTGGCACTAGAAGGAGGGCCAGATGACAAGCTGAGCCCTTAGAGCTTGCAATTAGTCTCATATATGTAATGGCTCGTCCCCAAATCATTCTCTCGAGATGTTTATCAGATTTATCTAGTTCTTGATGCTCAATCCCCGATGAACCTATGTATCACTTGTCCCAGTTAAAATTCGATGGTGAAAATGAAGTTTCCATAACCGAGCACCTTTCAGATTTTTGAGAGTTTTGTGAGTGTTACAAAATTGACGATCAGGAGTTGGCTTGCGTGCTTTTCTCCCTCACTCTCGAAGGCCACGCTGGGAAATGGTGCTGCACATTTCCAGTAGCTTCCATCCATTCATTCAAACAAATCGCTAATGAATTACAACAAGATTTTCGCAGGTACGATTTTCAAAATGTATTAATGAAGTTAAATGAGATCAGAATGGAACCTCAAGAATCTATAGAGTTTTCTCTCAGGTTTGTTAATTTTTATCTTGAGTTCCCTGAAAGGGATGTCGATTGGACATATTTAATTGAACAGTTTCGACATGTGGTTTTCATTTCCCTAGAAAAATTTCAATCGACAACCAAGCCTGATCCTAGTGACTGTTATGATGATCTTCAAATTGCCATTTGTTCAGATTTTGTCCCGAAATCTTTCACACACTCTGTCAAATCGGAGCTTGAAAAGCATACTGGCCTAACATCTTTCCCTGTCAATGAAACCTATCTCGAGTCCACTGAATGTTTGCCTGGGTACAATTCTAAATCTCATTCTCATACTAATAATAAGTTGAGTCTTGTCCCGGGAAAAGTTGATTTCCCTACAAACTCATTGGACTGTGATGGGCATATGAAATCATTGACCTCTCCGGATGACACTGATGTGTGAGATAAAGTCCGTGTATAGTTGATACCCCTGCATATGAATCTTTTCATCCATTATTCCCTAATTTATTTCATGATTCTACCACACCAGTAATTTCTTCAAGTCATTCAAAATTTTCTTATATTGGTATTGGCGGAAATCATGAGCACACCAGTGGTGTTTCACAATCACACTACAGACTTCATGAATCCCTTATGTCTGATATTTTTCATCCGAAATCTATAAATAACCAAAGGAGTGTCTGCCTCTCTCAGCAACCTCAAGATGTTTCTATTGCTGATTCGCCCACATTACTAGCCCTCGAGGAGTGTATCATACCGGATGCCCAAATTGATGGCTCCAATAATCACTACTTAGATGAAAAAATTTTCACTCACGCCTCCGAGAATCATCATTCGTGTCTATCTGTTGACCATACGAAGCCACTGAAATTTGATGATCTACTTTGTGATGATTCAAGGACCCGTCAGGAAATCGAAGCGGTTCATCTTCTGCTATCTGTTATCTCAAGTTCTCATGAACCTAATGAGACCCCTGAAACAAGTCGAACTGGGATTTATCAAAGTAGGGTTTCTAAACTGACGGTTCCCATGCATCACACTCCTCTCAGCCTAACCACGCCGGATGTCATCTCATCTGGGCAAGCTTACCATTCAGGTGATGGTTCTCTGAGCACATATTTCTATCCCCTAACCACTGATATGCAACAACCGATATACCCTAATTTATTCACTGGGAGGAAAACACTACCCATTGTCTCTAATATTTCAAGTTGTTGCCCAGCCAGTACCAATTGCACTCAGGCACAAGTGTGTGATGTTTGGCAAACCTATCTACTGCCTGAAAATCTTCTGGTCAATTCACCCCATCCTAGGAAATTTAAAGAATCTGATACATTGGATTGTCAATCTGTCAGTGCACAAACATTTGGCTGAATTGATATAAATCCCACTGACATTTTTCCAATCACCACAATTAATGATCACATCCATTCGCCAGTTGATCTCACCAAACCATCAAAGTTCGGAAACCCCTCGCTCAAAGGTCCAGATTTGGTCCAGGACGGTGAGGCATTTCAGCTTTTGCTGACAGTTACTTTGGATTGTCACATCCTCGGTAAAGCCCGGGAACAACTTCAAACTAGGGTTTTCAAAATTAGGGTTTTTGCACTTAGATTCGCAAGCACCTAAAATTCGCCTTGCAGATGCCTTTTTTTCCATTCCATCAAATTGATCCTCCTCAACACCATGATGAGATACCTGGTTGGTTTTATGGGCCCTATTCGATGAATATACCTGCAAATAGGCAATGTCTCCCCCCCCTTCCATCAGACCTAAGGTTGTGCGTGGGTGGATGTTTGTCATTTTTAAATGATTTTAGATTTTGAGTACATATTTTAGTGTATCAGGATGAAAGTGCAATTCGGCTTGAACAATCCATTCTAGCACATTCTCTGGTAAGTAGCCATGACCTTTTTATTGTTACACATGCTCTTCAGGTAAGTCTTGTTGTTGGTGCGCAATTTTGTAGGCTGGCTCTGATTGCGAACACTGTTGTTATTGAAGGATGAGAACTAATGAGGTGGCTGCACTAGAAAGATGATTTCACATAACCCGGTTGCCTCTTTGGTTAAACTAGGGTTTTTAGTTTTAGGCTAGCTAGGATCTGCTATTAAAATTTTGTTATTCAAGTTGCTAATTAGGTTCACTCGCTAATGGTTTTCTTTATGGTTTAAAATTATGCTTGTTGTCTTTTCTTGCGGTCTTTAGTTTATGCATTATAATTTTCCATTTATTTTCACACTCATGCTTTTTTAGTTTTCTTTTTGTTGCATTATATTCAGTTAATCGTTGTGTGTTGGAATTTCATCATAAGCCTCGTCTGTTGCACCGGTTGTTGAGATAACTGTGAAAGTTTCCATACCATTGCATGAGCCCTCATGAGCTCGAGGCCTTGAAGCCCTTGGCGCCCAGCTTGGCCTTCTTACTCCCTTTTCACGGTTTTAAAGCTGATGGGTTGCCTTCACCCCACTACATGCACCGCAACCCTAATAATCTTCCACACTTTCCTTGTCATAACTGCTGAAACCCTAACCCCATTGTTTGTGTGAGGTTGTGGTGGTTACCTCAAGAGGTATCTTCTCTCAGAACAAGTCATCAAAGTCACGTTATCACAATAATACCTATGAGTAAATTCATTAGCCATGGAGACATGAGCCTATTACTTTTGGGGAACCCTTGCGAGTTCGAGAGCCTCGTGCCAAACATAGTCTCGAACATCTTAATGATCTGTTCTACACGTTTCGCCAGTGGTAGGTAGGATGTGAAGGCTTGGCATGAGGGAAAACCTGAATCAGGATATATTTCAGTTTGTATCAAATAAGAAACAGCCTCTCTTGCCCGTAAAATAAGTCGGGATCCCTCATCCGCCCATGCAAAATAAGTGCCACGAGCACATGAAAATAAGTGCTACAAGCACATGAACAAATAAGGGTAAAGGATTGAGAAAGGCTTCCTGCGCAGAAGGTAACGCAACGACTCCATCGGGGTACTAACTAGGCTCGCTGGCAGCAGAGAAACGTTTATGATTTCTTGAAGTGACTCTGCCGGGGTACTGTCCAGGCCTGCTAGTGACGGAGCAACACCGGAAACTTATTTTAAAATTCTGAATATAATAAGCCTGCTGCCTTGCTCTCTACATCATCAACCAACCACTGGAATCTGTGAACTTCCACTTTGACGTGCTTTGATTAACAAGACCTAGCTGAGGCACAAGGATTGGGCATATCTGTAAAGGTCAAAGCAATACCAAAGGATACCCACAGAGCCTGTTCAATTTTCCCTTGCATGCCTATCTAGACTCAAACTATTGTTTGGACGTTGACAATGATGTTGGATTCTACCAGCGGTTCGCCATTTCTTGTAGCCACTACAACACCACCCAAAATTTTGGGTCCCCCTCTGCTTGCTTAGCCATTAGGGTTTTTTACCTGACCTGTATCTAGTGACAACCCCATGACCTATTCCCAACCCCTCGTAAACCTTCTCACCACCATGAAAAGATACTTTCGCCACAACAACGCCATGTGTACACTCGAATGGAAACTTTTTTATGTATTAAGTATATTTGTTAGAAGCCCTTTCACCATGGATCATTTAGGCATTTTGTTTGGATACTTCACCAAGCTCATGTAAATTATTTGAGGGCATCATTCTCTTCAGGGTAATTGTGAACTAATTGATGTTATAATGTTTCATACAGGTCAACCCCACGGATGATATACCCAACAATGTCATCACAACACCGAGGGAAAGAAACTGAAACTAAAGGGTGCAGTTGCGAAACATGACACTCTCATATCCTGTCCGTATGGGGATAAGAACTAAGGCTACATTTGAAGACCTCATCAAGGTGAATGACAAGGGTAAGATTAGTTTGAGCTGAAATATGAAAAGTGGAAGATGTGTATCGCTTATAAGCAGGGAATAAAGAGTGCACTAGTTGGGGGGACTTTCCAGTCACAGTTAAGCCACATCTTTTTGGGCGTATAGTTTCATCCCTAGAGAGAGAGGGTTACCTGATTCAAATGGTTATATATTCATTGCAAAAAATGGTGGCTTGAATCAACTACATCAACTTGTAATGCGGTAGTTGTGGCAGGGATTTTGAATGCAACCTTTGCCATTCCAAATTTCCATTTTCATACATTTGACGGGATCCTAGTAAGTTAAGGACACATATGAAAAATATCACTCTATCGATTTGTTTAGAAATGAGGTGAGGGCTGTTATAAAGCTGCCCAAAGTTATGATGAAAAGTTTGACAACAGCATGAGCAATATTTTCAACTTCGGGATTAAAGCTTGGTCTCCTGTCAATTGCTTGAGGCTGATGTGATACGGATTTATCCATTTTCCATTTGATTGTCACAAAAGGTTCCACCCCAATTTAGCACCCCAGAATTTTGGCTAATTATGGAGTGTTACGATTTATTGATCCCATCGCTAAACTTATAGGGAAGTTAGTGGAACGCATGATTAGGCACAGCTCCACCATCAGTGGAAAATATATTGTGGTTCATCTTCATTTGCAAGAGGACATGGTAGCTTTTCTTGCTGCATATTTTATGGTTGTGATCACAGTGATGATGGTTACAAATGTCTTAGCACTAGTGATGATCATTGTTTGGGAAGTTCCTTTACCAGCTGCGTTTCTGCTCTTCACTTGTCTTTCCATTATGGAAAACATATATGTCTCATCTGTGCTCGTTAAAGTTCCACATGGAGGGTGGCTTCCCTTTTGTTGTTTCCATTGTACTTATTGCTATAATGCCTAGTTAGAATCATGGAAGATAGAAGAAAATTAAATATTAAGTGGGCCACGACATAAACTTTGGCAGCCTGGGTACTTTTGTCTCTAGCAATGAAATTTAGCAGGTGCTAGGATTGTGTTTCTTCTATACCTACATCAACCATGGTGCTCCTCCTATTGTTGGTCATTATGTGGGAAATACAGGTTCATTACACGAGGTAATTGTATTAACAACTATCAGGTACACCCCTGCTAAAACTATACTACCACATGAACGATTTCTTGTAGAAAGATCGAGGTATACAAGAGTCTACAGGTGTATTGCTCAATATGGGTACAGTGAGTCCCTCAGTGTTGGGGGTGAGCAATTTGTGCATCAAGTTATTTATAGCATGGAAACGTGTATCAATATTAGTGTGGTTAATCAAAAGGATAAACTTATCAACCTCTCATGTTTCCCTTTGGAAGATGTCATATCATATTTTCAATCTATGACCTCACAAATGCGAAAGCAGACTCAAATAGATGCGTGAAAATTCATGAGTTGAAAATGTGCGAAGGTGCTATAACTATTACACATTGAACTATGTAGAAATTGCATGAAGGTTTAATTGTCTGTTTGACTTTACGAATATTCTAAGAAGTTTTGAGTAAAACACAATAATCTGCTCTTCGACGTGTGGCAAATATTTAATGTATGGTATGGTGAAAGTCGAAAGGGGCAACGGGTTAACACTTTTTGAAGTAATATTTACCACAAGCGCATGTAGAAACCCCATGATCCATATTGGTTGCCTTTGTTAGGGTCCAGTGATTTGGCTGATTAGCAAGCCAGGTGATAGGGTAACATCAAACCAATATTTGGAGCCCAAGGACCTAGCCTTCCTGGACTCAGAGAGGGCTCTCTCTATTTGTGTAAGGGATATCTGTGTGTTTGCTTCTTATGTTTCTGATTTTAGGCTAGTTATAAAGTAGGTTTTTGGTTTTTTTTTTTAGGTTTGTGAGGGATGAACTAATCAAAGACTAAGATAGATAAGAATATTTTTAAATAAACTGGGCTATGGGGTTGAAAAGGGTCAAGAAAGCTCCAGATGGTGATACAAGGTATGTTGAAGGGCCGATTTGATCAAGGTAAAATGGATCTTTGGGTAAAATGGAGTGGGATGGACACTAAATTTGTGAAGAAAAAATGATTTCAAAGATAAATAGTTCAGTAGCTGACATAAACATGGTCAGGCTAACCATTAATCATGAGAAATGTAACTATAAACTGATCAATGCATAGAAATAAAAATTCAAGCAATACATAGAGATATATGACTCTCTAACTTTAGGAAATTGCTATCAGACTTTGGGGAAATACAATTAAGACAAACAAACAACTCAAATCACTATGAGGAAACTCCTAAGCATAGTATTTCAAGCTATTGGGCACTTTGAAGCAAGATTGCATAGTTTTAGGAAAAGGGAAAGATCAGTACAAGACCTCCTTGTTTCAAAAAATGACAATCAAATAATCAAATAAAAGTTTCAGAGGTTGAGCTATGACTAGCCATGAGTAAGCAGGGCATACCGTGAATCATACTTAGCATGCATAAAACCATAAATGAAACAAGCAAATAATTTCTTCAGTTATCAAAGAGAAATCAAGGATTCTTTGATATGACTAAGAAGGAAGAAAACATAGAAGCTATAAAGAAACAAGAAATTTGAGGTGCCTCCAAGGGCATGTCTTAAATCTATTCTCTACTGTCTTATAGCAAGCAAGAACATGGAGTATGAATGAAAACTAAGAAGCATAACAGAGAGGGACACTATACCATTTTACCAAGTCAAAGAATCCAACAACAATCCTCCTTCATCATCCAAAAACATTCAAGAAACTATCCAATGCATAAGACAAGTGTTTCTTCCAAGCTTGTATAACCATATATTGTTCTATATTATCAATTTCAGCCTTATTTACAATGAAATCCTTTGGAATATATAGGCCAAGGTGAGAAAAATCTCCTAGTGCAACTAGCAAGCTCATTGGCCTATCAAAAATATATGATTTTGTCCTTGAGGCTTTGCAGAGCCCAAGGCACAAAATATCTATGAAAATATCTAAAAAATTCTAAAAATGGGAATTATATTGAATTTTAATGACTGATAATGTCCCAAAATAGCTTAACGCACATTTGGAGAGTCCACTTCAGAAAACTGCCTTTTTTAGCCAAAAAGCACTAAGGGCGCACCAACAGAAAATTTCCTGTCTTTCGGATGACTTTTGAGGGCCTTCCTGATGTCCAAACGAGGCCCATGATGGCGTGTTGGAAATATATGGATGTTTACTTTTTGGAACAACTTGAATTTTCCCAATCTGATGCTTGGAAGTCTATCAAATACTGAACTGAGTGAAAAAACCCAAAAAATAGGCCTTGTTGATATGTGGGCAGAGTGTCGAAAAAGTGAGTGTTTTTTGCATCTTTGGTTGACCAAAACAACTTCAAATGCTCTGAAAATTTCTGATTATATGCCCCTGAATTTAATGCATCCAATGGTACCACTCTCAGGAGTTGATGATGCTCCAAACCAAAATGGCGGCACCCATGATTTTATACAGTTAGGCCCAAAAATGTCGAAAAATAAGAACATGTCAAAATTTGCTCAATTTTGGAGAGCAAGTCCCTCAAGGCTTTTTAGAAACATGTCTAAAAGCTCGGGCCAAAATTCCAAGCCTAGAGGTGTCTTTCTCCTTTTTTCTCACTGGGCGCCCTCTTTGGGCAGTTTTGAGCTTTTCTTGGTTTTCTTCTTTGTTGTTTGGAATTCTAGCTTTGGTGAAGAAGTCATGGCCCCTTGCCTAGGAGAGGCAGCTAGCACATGCTTTGGAGAATGCCCTTCATGATCCAGGTTTTGTATTTGTTTTCCCTCATCAGTGCTTGCTTGAGGGCTGCCTTGATGTTCCTTTTCATCACTGCCTTACTACCTATCACTTTGCTCTTCATTATCACTGCTATGTTTAGACTCTTTTCCTTGTTCCTCATCATCACTAAAGTAATCTCTTCATTATTGTGTTTGAGCCAAGAGGCCTTTAACAAGACATGTTTGTGGTTTTTGAAGGAAAGTATCCTTGTGTTTTTGGCACCACAAACCTCTTTCCCTCAATCACTATTTTTATCCTTTCTATCCACAGCAAGAAGACCCTTTCAATTTGAAAAAATCTTCATCCCCTATTCATTGTCTCTCTGTGTTTATTTGAAACAAAAAGGGACTCATTTAAAGTCAATTGTTTTCTTTGATAATGAAAAACATGGTATGTTAAAACAAAACAAGATATGTTTCTTCCTTTCACTGTCTCTAAACAACCTTTCAAACTTTCAACAAGGACATTACCCTTCTATCATTGTTTCAATAAGCAATCCTTTTGCAAACAGATCATCAATAACTATGATGATTTTACCTTTCAATCCCTATTTTTCCTTTGTTTTAGATGATCATGGCACTTTTTGAAATCAATGTTTAAAATACTCTTTTCAACTGACAAAAATCTTCATATTCTAACCACTGCTTCTTATCTAATCTATTAAATAGATTGCTTTCAACACCACCATTTTATGTATTTCACACCTTCAATTTGAAATGATGACTGTCCATGTTTTAATCACTGGTTTCTTTGTGGTTTAAGCAACAAAGGGACTAGTTTAAAACACTTTTTTCAAATGCTCCTTCAAACTGATCATGATGCCCTTCACATAATTTCCATTTCTCTTTGTAATTTATTGTGTTCTTGGATGCTAACAAACAAGAATTTGTTAAATGAAAACAAAAATCACTTTTTATTGTTGTGTTTGGGCAAAAGATCTTGAATATGATGTGTTTGTGGTTCTTTGTTGAAAAAAGAATATTTTTTGTTTTGGCACAAAAACCTCCCTTCAAGCACTGCCCCTTTGCTATTCACTGTTTTCAAAAGGTAAACAAGACATCTTTCAAGATGATACAACATCCTCTAAAATCACTTTGTTAGCCTTTGATAACCATAGCAAGAACACCTTTTTGATTCGGCAAACAAAGTGTGTTTTGGAAACTGCTGTTGAGATACTCCTTTAACCTGATTGAGAGAACCTTTACAACTCTGCTTTTCCTTCGGAAGACTGTATGTATCCTCAGCATTTCACATCATAAATACTCTTTCAGATTTTCTCATTAATCATCTCTCCTTTCACTATCTCTTTGTGGTTATTTGAGACAAAAGGGACTTATTTAAAACCCTGTTTTAAACACTCTTTCAAACTAATTCAAGACCTTCTAATCAAACTGATGTTTTTCTTTTAGAGACTATGCATATCCCTAGCCATTCATAGAAAGAAAATCTCTTTCAAAATGACACAATAACCAATCTCTCCTTTAATACTCATAGTAAAAAATATCTCTTTCAATTTTGAAAAAAACTTATCTCCTTTTACCACTGTTTCTATTCTTTTGACATAGCAACCAATTTTCCCTTTGTAAACACTGTTAAGACACCCTTGAATAGTTTTGAGGACTCTTCAAACTCTATCTACTTTCCTTTTCTAGAATTTGTGTAAATAGCTTAGCTATTTCATAGCAAGAAAAACTTCTTAAAATGACACCTCAACCATTATCCCTTTCACTTTTTTATTCTTCACTATCAAAGTAAAAATCCTCTTTTAAACTTGCAAAGCCTTCATTATTTATCACTGTTTCTAAAAGGTGAAAAAACACCTTACAAACTGATAAAAACCTTTTCCCCAATAACTATCTTCCTTTGTTTCTAATAAAAGAGTGCAATTTTGAATAAACATTATGTTTCCCCTTTGAAAACACTGTCCTTTCCTTCTTAGGCAAGCAGACAATTTGTTGGATGAAGGTTTAGCTCGTTCCTCTAAAGTAGTATCTCCTCTTGTTACTAAGAAAAGGTCTTCAAAACAAAACCATTTTTCTTATGTAAGACTGTTTTATCATGAATAATTCATATAAATATATAAGAAAACTCTTGGATGCACAGACACGCCACACAAAAACCCAGGCGCACCGCGCTCTTTAGAAAAATACACTGTTAATACCTACAGGCACGCCGCACAATTTTCCAGGTGCATCGTGCACTTTTGCAACCGGTTTTGGAGGCCTTGATGGTGTCATAATTGGGCCTGAGATGGCTCGTTGGAAAGCTATGGAAGTATAATTTCCAAATATGCTTTATTTGTTTCATTTGGTGTCCATTTGGTTGTTCAAAAATTGATTTTTCCAACACTGGTAAAAAATGGTGAATCCTGGTGCAGAAATGCATAGTGCTTTTTGCAGGCCACTTTTCGATGCCTTCCCGGTGTCAGAATTGGGCCTGAGATGGCTCGTTGGAAAGATATGGAAGTTTAATTTATAAATATGCTTCATTGGTTTCATTTTGTGTCCATTTTTTTGTTCAAAATTTGACTGTCCCAACACTGGTAAAAAATGGTGAATGCTGGTGCAGAAATACATAGTGTTGTTTGCAGGCTACTTTTGGATGCCTTCCTGTTGAATTTGGCCCGAGATGGCTTGTTGGAAAGATATGGAAGTATAATTTCCAAATATGCTTGATTTTTTTCATTTTATATCCATTTTTTTTTTCAAAATTTGACTGTCCCAACATTGGTAAAAATGGTGAATCCTGGTGCAGAAATTCTCCCGTGACATCTGTATTTTTTACATTTCTCACAAACCATGATACCTGTGTAGAAACGGAAGGAGGTTTTTCTTCTTGAACCTATGAGGGACAAAAAATCTCTCACTTTTGTCAATTTCATCTCTTTTTGGTCATAAACAAATTTTGAAACAAACTGCCTGGGCGCTCCTTAACCTTTGTCTTTTATCATTCTAAAGGATGAGCCTTTTGACTGTGAGTGAAATAGGGCTTTATCATATATTTTAACCTTTTGAATCAGCTACCTCACTGTGTAAATATTTTGGGAGCTGACCCCCTGTTTCTTTGTAAATGAGGTTTAAAAAATAGTGAAACTTGACTCATTTTACCATTTTTGACAACAGTCTTTTTTGAAATCCCTACCATATTTGAATAGAATACTCCTCAAAATGATGTGGTAATCTATATTTTATGAGGTAGGAAGTTCTCTAAACCATGATCAAAAACTTTGTTTTTGAATCAAGGAGATCATTCACCTTTAAAACCATCGATGTAGCCCTTTAGAACCATAATGCCTACATTGTTTTATAAAATGAAAAGGTCATAATATACTGCCATTTTGTCCTTCCAAACTCTGCTGTCTATGAAAGTGGCGATAAGGACTCTGTTATGCTTGATTTGTGTATAATGGGAGATTATTACAAAATACTGTTTCAGCCTTTACAAATGGTCCTTCAAACCTATCATGAAGCTTTCCTCATTATCTGCTAATGGAGGTAATGATTGATTTTTTGCTTGTCATTTTGGATATCCTCAAACAATGGTGGGCCCTCTACCTATTTGTGAAGGAGGCCTATGCTTGACAACTGCCATACCAACTGTACCTTTCAAAGAAGGTCTTCAACACCATGCTACTCCATTTATTTTGAAATAGTGACCTTGTATCTTTTTGAATAAGTTTATAAAAATACCAATCATTACAGCCTTCGAAACCCCTAAGTATCCATTGTTGTTGCAGTAAGGAGGTCTTTTAAACCCAAACTTGACCTACTTCTTTTCATCAAGGAAGTGGCCCTTTTTTAAAAACCACTAATATAAATTCTTAAGACCATATAAAACAATAGTGTTGTTCTTATGCATATTGAAAGATTTTCTCTATGATTATGATATGTCTTATTTCCTCACAGGCTGTCTTGAAACTTGAAACACTGTGTTATGGCCTTTCTCATCCATTTTCACAATGTGTCCTCTGTCCTTTGAGTTAGCTGAAAGAGTAACCCTTGATGTTTTCCTTTCCTTCATAACTTGGAGTGAGTTTTTGCTCTTTGAATAGATCATTTTAAGTGATGACTGTGCTTTTTCCACTTGTCATGTTGAATTATATTTTTTCAAAACAGTCCCTTGAGGGCTAATATCAACACAAACGGAGGAAGATGAGACTTAAAGTAAGTCATCTATGCTATTATTCATTTTAGGTCTATTTGTGGATTCACAGTTTCTTGAGAAGTCTGTTAACACCCTTAAATCTGCCAATGTTGGGTCAACCACACCCCAGCAGTTTTGCAACCATTTTCATCTTCTTACTCCTTCCCAAAAATTTAAGTTCAGCTCCCAAACTATCTCCAGATTCAATCTTAATTCCAGAATCATAATGCATCAGGGTATAAGTAGCCTTCTTGTCATCTTGTATATCATATCATGGGCTCATATCAGTAACTGAGTCAAAATTTCCTTATGCCATTTGAAAATTCCATAACATCCTCCTTACTTGTGGAAAGCATTTTTATTCCCTGCAAGCTTTTTTTATTCTTATAAAATTTCAATTGTTCCCACTGATTTTAAACTTTGAATTTCCAATTGAAAACTTTCTTAAACATAATCTAAACCTGCTGATGCATTTTTTGTTTCATCCCTTGGAAGGAGGTGGCCTACACTAGCTCTAAAATTACTTAAAACACATTGACCCTCTGCTTTAAATGAAGGAGGTCTTATTGATCCTATTCCTAACCATCTGCTCTTATACTGGAGGAGGTTTTCAGCATGTCACCCAACCATCTGCTCTTGCTTGGAGGAGGTTAACACAGTTATGACATTTCATCCACTTGCTCTTTGAAGGAGGTCTTCACAGTCATGATATTTCATCCATTTGCTAAACTGTGTCATCTTTATTTGCCACACATGTCTCTGCTTGGTATATCAGAATAGGTAATAAAGTGAAATCTTGACAATCTGCTATATGAGGCATATTTTGAGATATGTATCCTTTGTCAAATATCTTTGTGAACCTTTTAAACCAGAAACCACATGACATGTATTTGTAGATTATTTTCTTGCTAGTCATCATTTACTAACCTTTTTCGACTGTGTTTGCAGAGGTACATTGGATTTTCTCTTTGACTAGTGTTTTTATCCCAAGCTCAAGGCAACATAAGAAGCAACTGTCTTCTTATGTTCAGTTTGATGATGCTTTCTGGAACACTCATACATTTTTTCTTCTGAGAGAGACACTGAAACACTACAGATCAATCATTATATCATTTTGGCTTTTGAAACATGTACTTCTGCTTTCTTTTCATTGCAGCTCTCCATCTGCTTACTTATGGAAAATATCTTCAACATGAGAGACTTATTTGGACTTGTCTCTTTGTTCTTGTGTGGATACAGTTTTTCATTTTATTTGCACCCTGTAGAGATGCAGAAAATATGATTTTGAACCTTTGAAATCTCCTTTAGTGTCTTATGGATATTTTTCCCAATCTAAAGCATATTCTTTCAGACTGTGCACATGCTCATCTCTTTCTGTATTAGATCTTTGTAGAATTTCTTCCAGACTGAGACAACAAGACCTCTTAGTGGCGCGAACTAGGGGTATATCAAGGTTTTCTTTTGCAGATTAAGCGCTAATTCAGGGCTGGTTGGTATTGAACAAAGGATTCTGGCTCAGGCTATTTTTGTTGAGGAAGGGATTCTCTAAAGCACCACTACCTAACTTAGGGGAAAATTTCATTGATTCTGATTGTGTTTGACAAGAAGATCAAGGATAGGAAGGGAGACGCTTTGTCAAATATTGGACAGTGAGTTTCATGAGAACCAAGGGGAAAATAATAGTAGACCAGCAAGACCAAGAAAATTATAGACAAGGATATTTTGCTGAAACAATACATGACTTTGAAAACTGAATATTGCTCTGATCATAGGCTGACAGAAAGGGCTAGGAAAGAAAAAATTTGTTTGGGGGTTTTCTAGATGACAAATTGACATATGGAGATCAGCTTCTAGAAAACTCAGCTAGGAATATAGTCATCAACAATAGGTGAAAAATACTAATGACTAACAGCCTCCATAAAGATAGGCACACTTCAAAAGGATTATAATGCTGAATACGAAACATCCATTTTGCAAGGAGAGAGCAACGTATGGTGGCTGTGTTGTGCCTCCCTTAATACATACTATGGAGAAATGTTTTCCGCGCGATTAATATGCATGAGCCCATTTTTCAAGATGGACTGAGCATTGCATTTTATCATTAGGACAAAGCACAGTAAAAGTAACAGGTCGAACATACTAAGAAAACACATATGTTTCTGTGTTCGATAAGAGGTGAAGGAAATCATGGTTTGACTATCGCAGGTTGTTGGACGAGGAGATACCAAGGTGAAACTTGACGCGTCACATCACCACTGGTTTGCTTTATTTTTTATGCTTATATCGACATACATGCATTTCGGTTGCAGCAACATCTCGGTTCTAAAGATAAAAGGGAACGCTCCCTTCTCACTGACGAATAACACACATAGGGTGTGGGGGGAGGAACCCATTGGATCACAGACCATCCAAGGGCATGCAGCTAATGTAAGGAAAATGAGACTTGTTTCCCGAGGCTACCCGAAATGCAGTAATGAGGCCTTTGAGGTCATAAGGTGGTTGTCCAGCAGCAAGGCTAGAGAAGGAGCGTGCGTGAAATCCTATCACAGCAACTCCATTTATCTGCACGTTGGCACCTACATTTCTCGCTTCGTTAAGTGGCATCTCATCTATCCTAAGTTCAACATTGCAGACGAGGAAATAATGCCCAGAGATGAATGCCTCACCATGGTTCAACAAGGAGGAAGTGGGCGATCAAGTCACGCAGTTGCACATCTGTTGTAGCAGAAACGAGTGCAACCCATTCCAAAATGCGACCATGCGACCACTCACCAAGTCGCAGCCTCTCTTTGGTCACATAGTCGCAACTCTTCTCAGGACTCAGAGAATGTAACTCAACCGTCATGTGCAACTATGCGACCTCCCACCAAGTCGCAGTCTCTCTTTGGTCGCATAGTCGCAACTCTTCTCAGGACTCGGAGAATGTGACTCAACCGCCATTTGTGACTCTGCGACCTCTCCCAAGTCACCAAGTCATAGGGTCGCACACAAAAGAATTCACACCCGACGCGACTCTCAAACTATGCGATCTCATACAAAATCAGTGCCTTCCAAGAAGGGATGTGTTGTTACTTATGTATGGATGATTGTAAGAGCATGTAAACCTTGTGTTGAAGGAGCTATTTTTTTTTGAACGACATTGGAAAATCACCTCCAGTGCGTCATAAACGGTTTTGGAAGATTGTTTGGCTACAATGCGCTAAATACATGACAAAATACACAGCATGAGCCCCAACATATTTCCCTTTTAATTTTAGGTAAAGAGGCCAACACCTTAAAGATGTTGCATATTTTGTTCTCATTCGCCACTCTTTCTGTAGATAAGTGCAGAAAGAGGCATTTCGCTGGAGGGAACCATGACAAAAATTAAATTTCGTCCTCTCTAGGGCAAGGCTAGGATTATTGATCACTTGGCAGTTGCATTCCTATTCACTCACAATATTGCACATGGAAATAGTCTGAGGAAGTCTCCTGCTTTGAAACATTTATTTTTATCTATCCCAGATTGGCTCGGCCATGTCCTCTTTGAGCAACAATCCATTATTTCAGGATTATCATCGAGATCCTCATTAGGTTGCAGCTTCGCAATTCTTTATTTGAGTTGCACATCGTAGCCCATCCCAGCACTTAGCAACACATGGGAGCTTCCTTGGTTTTAGCATCATCTCCATTGGGAGAAAACGTGAAGTAAGAGTTAACTCTACATGCCTGCTGAATGATGGACATCAATTGGAATTTCAAGTTCTTTCTTCGCACCAGTAAACAAGCTCATAGTGGATATGAACAAATTTTTCATACATTTCCTACAAATCAGGACTATGCAGGGGTCCTAGATAGTTGTTAAAACCCCCTAACTTTATTTTCGATGTTCCCTTTATGCATCTGCAATTTTCTGCTGCCTCAATATATATATATATATATATATATATATATATATGGCTAATTTAATGTGTTCACACGCAGGTAAGATGAGGAAATTATGGTGATGACCCAAACGAAGAAGTATGTACTTACCCAAAAGCTATTGATTCACGCGGCGAGAACTAAGGCTGTCCTACAGAGAAAAAGGTTCTAATATCTCCAAAAGAGAAATACATAAGGGATATGACCAAAGGTTGCAAGTCACAGATTTCTCGAGGTCGCAGGTCGCAAATTTCTCGAAGTTGCAGGTCGCAGATTTCCCTAAGTCGCAAACCAGCCCAACAGTCGAGAAGACTAAGAGTCAAGGGAAACTCAAGAGTCATCTCAACCTATTCATACAACTTTGGGAAAAGGAAAAGGGACTGGGAGGGACTTTTAGCTTGACAATGAAAGCTAATTTCATAGAAGAATTGTTGCTAAAGAGCTAAAGGCACTCAGCTCTTGGTATCAGGTAGAAAGAGAGGTAGCGAGGCTAGGGTTTTGTTCCACTATTGGGTTTTGACGAGTTGTAAACATGTATTTGACATTGAAGCAACATTAATAATATATTCTCCTTCCTGGCACTGATTCACATGATTTTTTGTGGTGATAGTACTAGATGTCTAGTACTTCATTATATTGTACGTTTTCTTTCATGCATGCCATTGGTTATGAACTTTTTCTCAGTGGTTGTATGTATGTTTGCTTTTGGATTAGTGTTTATTTTTCCTTGCCACAACGGTGATCTATTTTGAACTAATTTGCAGTTAACTTCAGGCGTGTTTTCTTTCATGTATGTTTGATTGGTTTTCGGCTCACTGATACTAGTCATGACATACGCCTTTTTATTTCTGCTGCTTAGACTTGCTTGTATCTTTGTTTATGGTTCGTTAATCTTGGGATGATTTTTCTTCATTGATTGGTAATTTCATCTTCACCTCTGCTCCATCATCTTCTCATCTGACAACCAAGAGTGGAAACAATTATGGTGGCATCCAGGCCCACATACCGGATGGGGCTCCTATCCCAAACAGTGTGAAATCTAGTTGGGACCTTTCACCGGGGAGACCCCCCTTGTTGTTGGCAGTACAATTTTTCCCGTTAACAGGTTGATAAACAAACTGAGGTTGGATTGTTACAATTGTACTTGTACCAGGTTGTCCCGCAAGCATCTGAACAGTAGTCTGAAATATTGGTCGAGGTTGTTGTGCAGTGACTACAGGGATTTGTTGTGATACTTGAGGGGTTGTAGAAATAGGGGCTACATAAATTCCAGGGATAGGTGTGGAAGGTTGAACATAAGTTGGTGCAGCATTTTGAGGTGGAGTCCTAGGTGTACTTGGACCAGGATGTTGAACTGTACTAGGTGTAGTTACCTGTGGTATAACTTGAAGGATAGGTTGGACAGGTTGCTAGATTTGACTGTAACCAATTGGCTGACTAGGTTGATTATAAGGTAGTTGCACATTAGGTTGCAAATTCTGTTGAGTTTTTTTTAGATCCCACATTGTGTTTACTCCAGGATCTAGAGGTCGCATTGAAGGTTGTGCTGCATAAGACAGACCATAACCGGGTTGATAATTTGGAACGTATGTTTAATAGTTGGCTGGATAATTCCCACTAAAATATTGACCTCCATGAAACAATTGATGTTCCGGGTAGAACTATTGCCCTAAAGGAGGCTGTTGTCCTTGGAAAGATGATTGCCCTGGAATAGGGTACTTTCCTTGAAGAGGTTGCGGACCCTGAATTGAGTACTACCCTTAAGGTTGATATTTTCCTTGAGGTATGTACTGGCCTTGAGGTATGTAATGTCCTTGAGGTATGTACTTTCCTTGAGGTTGCCCTCTAGGCGGTAAGTTACTACCTTGAGGTTGCCCCCCATGCAGTAAGTTACTACTTTGATGGTCAGGGTTAGGAATGTGTCCAAACATCATGTAAACGTGTTCCATGCTCAAATTTTCAGTATGTGATTCATTTGGACTAGATGATGGTATAATTTTGTCGGGAGAAGGAGATTCTCCTGAGAAAGTACCAGAAAGCGACTGGTATCCCACAAGAACAGACGGAACATCATATAAATATGATTCTGGTGATGTAGAAAACATGGATGACTCACTAGACATGTTTAATGAAGGTCTGTAATTACCTCTTGGTATGGCGTAAAAAGGAATTCAGGGTGGCAAATAGTTTAGACCAGAATTGTGTAGAAAGTCTGTTAACTAAGAATACCAAAGATCTTGTTTGAAAGGGCTATAGTAAACCGATTCACTTGGCCTAAGATCTAAATATTCCTGATGTGAAGGAAGAACAACTTCTTCCTCCACGTCAATAATTTCTTCAATACTAATGAGGCCAGGAGGAAGGTTCTCAATAATGTGAAACTTCACTTGAGGTGAATTAGGACGACCAAGGGTTGGAGTGATGAAATTTGAAGCAGGCTCAGATGTAGCAGGTTCAGTTTCTGGTTCAGAAATTTCAGGCTCAGTAGCTGATAATTCACTAGTTGTGGAAACAAGTTCAACTAGTTCAGAAATTGTAAGTTTTATTTGAGAACTCTCTGTTGTTTGAGGTTGATCTACTTCGTAATCAGGATGAATGATTACTAATGTTTCCTCGTGTTCAGTTGATCCAATTCCTGATGGCTTTCCTTTCTCATATTTAAGATTTTCTAACTGGCTTGGTGTGTACTCAGGGGGTTTCCCCTGCATTCTACATGATTGTCTAGGTAATTCAGCCACGATTAAAAGTTTTAGGACAAAATAAAATTTCAAAAAAATATCCTAAAGTCTCTAAGGAAAAAATCAAATTTATCACATGCCTACAAAATATAAGAGATCAATCCACACACAAACAATAGATTCCCACAGTAAAAACACTAGTTCGTGATGAAATCCAACGTCGTAGAATTCTAATGTGGAAATGGTAGTTAGAACAGTTATGTCGACAACCTGCTTAATGAAACAGTCTGGTGCAAGTCTCTCCACTTATACCATCTCGAAGTGAAGAGTACCTTCTGAAAAGAACAAGTGAGTCTAGTCGACGTCTACTCTAGGTACAGTGGGACCTTCCCTCCACCGTCACCTTGGGAAAAAAACCCTAAAGTTTATAGCCACTAAGGTCACCAACCGGAACAAATGTACCTGGGGGAACAATCTACGATCCAATATATATGCAAGGGCATAGTGACTAGCTTAATCCCCTTGAAGGCTCCTTGATATAATCCAAGTTTTACCAACAAGTGACCCCAGGCTCCTCGACAATGGTCTATCCGAGGTTTACCATTCTTAGTACGTGCACATCTACTATCTTTCCCAATGAGATAGGTACGATTACCTCACTAGTTCTGACATGATCTCATGCTTGACTCTTTTAAGAAGAGCTTCCTAGAGCACAAATGCAACAATTGGATTTTTCCTACTGCAAGATTGCTACCTGTTTGTTTGAACTGTCTTGGAATTTTAATTACAACCTGTTCCAAGACACTAGCCTAAGCTACGTTGGTGGAAAAGAGCCCTAGAAAATGTAAAATATCTAGATTGACTTTATTAAAGCGTTTTTTTTTAATTTGGCTGTTGCTTAAGACAGAATGTATGGAAGTGAAACTTCAATGATGTTTTATGACCCAACTCAAAAATACGCTAAATTCATCTAAATGAAAAGTGAAACTCTTTTCTTTTCAATGAATCTTATTTAAGGGAAAGATTGAGAGATTTAACAATTTTCTAAAAGTAACAAATCTTTCATTCATAAACAAAATCTTTGAAAAGAAGATGATTTCTTTGAGAAATCAATTTCATAAAATAATCAATTACTCGTTCGAAATGAAATCCCTTATTAATCAAATCAGAAACTACAAAGCATTAGACAAACCATTTCCAAAAAGAAAACCATATCTAAAACTCCTAAAAACATAAAATTTAAAATCAAAAGAAAAATTCTAATGTTGAAATTTATCTAGAAAGTTTGAGGACGTTTTCTCCTAGTTTGTGATCGAACCAAGAAGAATTTCTACTTATCTTTAGCAGAAATGAAAACATCCAACAATGGTTTGGTGTGAAAATCAGGCCTTACTAAGCTAAAATCTCTTCTAAATTTGCAAATGAAATTGAAATCAATTTTCATAAAAGTAAGGTTTGCAATGAGTTTAATGGCTCAGAAAGAGAACAACATGATACTAGTAAGCTAAGGTACATGAAGGTTTCTTATATGGAGCAACAAGAAAGTAGGGCAAACACTCACTCATAAAATGAAAATTAGATGAGAAATCACACAAACGCAAAAGTTGCTGAAAAGAAACTCACACATAAGATTTTGGCAGCTAAGGTAGATTGGGGCAAACACAAAGAATCATGTAATTTGGCTCCTAAAAAGAGAATTTTAAAATTAAAAAAAAAAAATCACAGGTCCGTAGGTTCTAATGGAGAACATAGCAGTACCGCATTGTTTTGAACTAAAAACTGTGGAGGCTCTCACACTGTTTTCAAATAAAAACTACGGAGGCCAGGAAAAATACATGAAAAATGAATATTCAGCTTTTCTTTTTAGGGATTCTTAGAAGTTATCTACCCAACCGAGTTTTAGACTAACCAAAATCAGAAAACCCTTAAAATTCAAACTGAAAAATAAAAAAGGAAAACTAAGTTCTCTTCCCCAACGAAGTCGCCCTTTTGTTATGTGGATTAATCCCTCTTGCGGACAAGAGCAGTCTCCCTAGTATTCTATGAATAGCTAGAGACAAAAATCCATTTGTAAATCGTTTTCTCTAGATTATTTGCAATTTAGAATTATTATAAACGAAGAAATAGAACATGCCCCTACCTTGAAATCTAATGTTCGGTGCAGTACTTTATCTAGTCGCTCCGAAGAGGCTTCTTCAGTAAGTAGAACCCGCAATCAAAGATGGACAAAAGAATTAAAGCACCTGCAACATATAATAATTAAAAACAACTAATCTAACTTAGTGATCAAGAATTCTAAGTATTGAATTATTCAAATAAGCACAAGAACAACTCAATGAGAAAAGGAGATCCATATGTATTATCTTGACTGAAAAGAGTAACTTTACAACCTGATGCCTTGATGTCGTACAAGTTCCTCCCGGGGTCCTGAACAATCGTTCCTCCTTCAGTTTGAAAAGCCTTCCTCTCTTTGAACCAACATATAGTTATGGACATAAGGGTTTGATCATTCTCATGCCAAAAACAACTAGTATAGAGAGTATGCTCTCTTGATAATTTCTTCAGCAATTACCATATACCAGGTACAATCTACAAGCTACCCTTGAGACTAAAATGTAGAAATTATATGCACTAAGCATGCATATGTCCTAGATCCACCTGATCTCACACTATTTAACTTTATGCAAGATACTGAATCATTCCACTTGTTAATCTTTTGTGGAAAATTAATTGCACACACATGTAAATCATAAATAAAAATAATCACACATAACACAGTTGCTTTTAACCGGGAAAACCTGAAGCTGAAAACCCCAACTATATATTATGTATCATGGAATCATATGAAAATACTCATACAAAGCTTATCAAGCTCTCAATACAGTACAATCTTCATACACTAATCAGGAACAATCTTGCAAATCCATGAACCGATCTTTGCCTCCTGCTAGCCTGCCTCCACTGCGCAATCCCTGCTGAAGAATAGCTCTGAATGAATTCGAATTACCCTTGCCTTGACTACGCAATCCTCATTGGCAACTCAAATGTGTGTGATGCAATCAATGCATCACTATAGTCACAACAGATAGTCTATCTTGCCCTTTCACCTATCTCTCCACTGGGTCTCCACTGAAACTGCGATGCACTGTAGTTAACTGCTGTATTGTTCAGTTGATTAATGAGTTATTATTTGTGAATTAATTAACTAATTAATTCACTCCACTCTCACTAGTGTATCATTCAGTTAGACTATATACAACTAGCTCAACTAAGTCTAACTGATTTAAACTGAATACAACTCCATAACTACTTCTTCCAACTATGTCATAACTCTACCACTTGAGTTCTAACTGAGTCCTCCATGCATTAGCTCCAGCAAACCCTTGAGAATTGCATAATTCCCTCAGTCTACTGATGTGAGAAATCTGTATACTGAAATTAAGTGCTCCAAGAGAATAAGTTGTTGTTTAGAGTCTGATTATTATTAAGAGCTAACAATATTCAACATGCATCTATTTTTAGATCGACGATCTATAAATAGACTTCGCCCAATCTTCTAAAAATATAATTTCATATATTTTTCACATTTGACCAACCATCTACAAATAGCTTCCTTCTACATATAGAATATGCTCACCATGTCTAAAAATAGACATACACCTAAAAATAGACTTGCGCCAAAAATAGCTTGTGGGCCCACTTTGTGAAGGCGACTCTTTTCACTAAGCTCATCATCTTGTTGAATCTCAACACTCCTTCTCAACAAGATAGGGATTATCCTTCACCCCAATCCTGCCTCTATGGTATTCAAATTTTCTCCTGGTGAGTGCCTTCGTCAGAATATCTTCATCCTGATCCTCCGTAGGAATGTACTGAAGCAACATGATCTTCCGTTGCACATAATCTCTGATATGATGATACCAAATATCAATATGTTTAGATCTATCATGAAACATTGGATTAACAGAGAGTTTAATGCAACTCTGATTATCACAATGTATCACTGTGGGATCTAATGTGAACCGAACAAACCAACCAGAATCTTCCTCATCCAGATAGCCTCACATGCAGCTTGACTTGCTGGCATGTATTTTGCTTCTACTGAACTGAGTGCCACGGATCTTTGTTTCCCGCTGTACCAAGAAACTGCCATAGATCCGATATTGAAAATCTATCTTGATCTGCTCTTTCTGTCTATTGGGCTTCCTACCCAATCTGCATTCATGAAGCCATGAAACTTCACCTCATCTGTTTGTCTGTACCATAAACCATACTTAGATGTGCCCCTGAGATATCTCAAGACATGCTTGCTTTCCTTCCAAAAGAGCTTGGTAGGCTTAACCATCGCTTGTGAAATCTGGTTCACCACATAGCATACGTTTGGTCTTGTATTGACTAAATACATGAGCGAACCCACCAACTATCAATAAACAGTGGCATCCACTACCTTTGTCGATGTAGCATCCTCTTTCTTCCAATTTCCTAGAAGAGGAGTGTCGATAGGCTTGCACCCTTGCATGTGAAACTTCTCCAGTATCTCCCGGGCATAATTGCCTTGAGACACAAACAATTCACCTTCCCGCTGCCATATTTCCAATCCAAGGAAATAATGAAGGAGGCCCAAATCCTTCATCTCAAACTCCTTTGCAAGATCTACCTTGCATGAGTGTATCAACTGCTCATCACCTGTTAGTATTAAATCATCAACATAAGTACAATGATTAAAATCGTACCCTCCACCACAATCTGGTACAGTTTTGCATCCGCCTCACTCTTGGTGAAGCCAAGTCCAGTGAAATAGCTATCGATCTGAGTGTACCAAGCAAGGGGTGCTTGTTTCAGCCCATACAATGCTCTTTTGAGGCTGCACACATGCGACTCACTGCTGAAGATCTCAAATCCTTCAGGATGCTCAATGTACACCTCTTCCTCAATGATCCCATTAAGGAATGCAGTCTTCACATCCATCTGATGAATGTGCCAACCCATCTATGCTGAGAGAGAAAGGATGGTCTATATGGAAGAATACCGTGCGATAGGTGCAAAGGTTTCTTCATAGTCAATCCCCTCAATCTATGAGAAGCCCTAGGAAAAAATCCTTCCCTTATACTTCTCGACACTCCCATCAACATCTTTCTTTACATTGTAGATACATCTTGATCCTACAACTGATTTTCCCACCGGCCTTGGAATAATATCCCAAGCACTGTTTCTGACAATGGAGTCATACTCCCCCACCATGGCATCTATCCATGTGGGCTCCTGCACTGCTTCTTCAAAAGAAGATGGCTCTGTCATGATACACTTGCTTATAAGAGCCATGTATCCAGTAAATCGGTCAGGTGATTGTCTCTTTTTGCATTGTGATGTAGGGACTCCTACATTCTGCGCGCATCAAGATTCAATCTCTCAGCTTTTGTGGTACGCTTTCTGCCTTGTTTGATGTTTGGTTCTGCATGAGTGGACTCCTCCACTCCATGAATCTCCTCCTGTGGCTGGTCCACATCCAGAGGCTCATCTTTGGGAACAAGAAGTTCCTCTTCCGCATGCATGTGTAGCTCCCTCTCAAGCGAAAACTTCATGGATTTCACCTCATTGAATTTTATATCCTGTCGCACAATAGTCATCTGAATTTCTAGAAAATACACACAATAGTTATGTGGTGTTTCTGTGTACCCCACAAACGTCCCAACTTCTACAGTCAGCTCCAACTTCTTCCTGGCGTCCTTTGTCACATGAATGTTAACAAGTGAGCCAAAAATCTTCAAATGAGAAATATCAGGCTTCTTACCAGTAAAATCTTCTTTGGGTGTACTCATGCCAAGTACTCTATGAGGACAACGATTTTTCACATAAACTACAGTGTTGTATGCTTCCACCCACAAGTGCATCGGTAGGCCCTGGTCATGCAGCATCGCTCGTGCAACACCCACGATTGTTCTGTTATTTCTTTCTGTGACCCCATTCTATTGTGGGTTATGAGGCGCTATGAGTTCTCTTCGAATTCCTTCTTTGCTACAAAAGTATTTTAATTCACCCAAGATATATTCACAACCATTATCGCTCCGTAGAGCTTTCACTTGCTTCCCCAACTCCTTCTCCACCAATGCCTTGAACTCACATAACTTTGAGAACATTTCACTCTTCTTCTGCATGAAGAAGATTTAGCATCTACAAGAATAGTCATAAAAAAATATAACATAATACCTGTGTTTTACTGTTGAAGAAACCAAGAAAGGTCCACACACGTCTGTGTGAATTCTCTCCAGGATCATTGAAGCATGGTTCTCCTTCTCATGAAAGGTGGTCTTCATAAAATTACCCATAGTACATCCCTTGCACTGATTTGACTGCGCAAGAGTACCCTTGGGAAGTCCAGTAGAAATTTGCTGCAAAATCTTCAAAGCACCATGGTGAAGATGGCCCAATCTCCTGTGCCATAATTCGCCCTCATCTCGGCTTACCACTTCTTCTACTTTTCCCACCATTTCAGCGCACCCATCTACCTCCAGCTTGTAGATATTCTTAATTCGAACCCCTATCTTCTTGGTTTGACCCATTGTTTTATGTCAAAGGAAGGCTTTTCCCTCACTGAAAACAATATCATAACCCTTGTCTTCCAGCATTGCGAATGAGACCAAGTTCTTCTTCAGACCTGGAACATGCATAACATTCTTCAACAAGAATGGATTACCAGACTCCCTCTCAAAGGTAATGGTCCCAATGCCAGTCGCACTGTACCAACCATCGTTTCCCATCTCTATATGCATCTGGAGGTCCTTCTCCTTCAAGTCACTAAACAACTCTTTGTCTCCCATCATATGGAAAGACGCACCACTATCAAGATACCACACTGATCCCATACAGCTTGAAACCAAGCATGCGATCAAGGAGAAATCAATTTCAAATTTTGAGGCTAAGGCCTCTCTAGCTGCAAATCCAACAACCTTCTTGTTCTTCTTCTTCTGTGGAGAGTTAGTGGTGAAATTTCCATGTTCGTGACAGTGAAAACACTTCACTTTGGACAAATCCTGCTTCTTGCCTTTAGCATCAGATTTTGAAGCATGTTTCTTCCCCTTCCCTTTCCTTGCTTTGGCAGCCAAAGCGCAATTCTCTTCATCTTCATTCTTCGATGAAGATCCATCCCTGGTGTTAGTATGAATCTTTATTCAAAGTGTATGAAAAAAGACCACTTTATCTATGCATAACTTATAGCCCTAACAACAGAAATGACTGCTAATATCTTCAGATCTACAATTAGATGATCAAGACAAATGCTACAAAAATCTAGATCTATGCATTAGAAGACATTAAACAGTAGAAAAATGAGATTTACTCCATAGATCTAATAGACAAGACAAGAATATATCCAATGAATAATTTTATTAATGGCACCTGGGAGGAAAACACAAGAGGGTGTTCCCTGTTCTCCTCAATGGGATGGGTTCTTGTGAGTCCTCAGCACTTCAGATTTAGAACTTCTCTCTCTTGATGGTGTAGAAAACCCAGAAAAAAGTGGAAAAGTATGGCTATGATAATGGATCAATAGCCAAACCAAGTGTTGAGATCCAAAGTGATCTTTAGGCAACAAAAGGTGACAAATGAATGGGAAAACCCTTCTGTTTATAACAAAATATTGAGTTAGTCTAGAGATTGGTTCATAATTAAAATATTATTAACCAAATCTAGATCCAAATTTTATGGAATATTTTATTATATTTGTTAGAGGGAAAAGGAATTTGACTTGAGTCAAATCCCCTTATTTGTAAATAATAAATAAATAAATGATTTATTTATCCTTTTAAGGATGTGATTAAGTAATAATAAATAAATAAATGATTTATTTATCATTTTAAGGATATGGTTGAGTAATAATCAAATAAATAATGATTTATTTAACTATTTAAGGGTGAATTAGTCGTATTTAACAAAGAATATTATTTAAATAAGATTTAAACAATTATTCTTAGAAAATAATAAGATAAATAATGATTTATCTAATTAATTTCCTTGTTTTGGGTTAAATATAACCAGAAATATTAATTAAACTACTGTTTAATTAATTATTTCTTGAGGAGAAACAAAAAAATGTATATTTATTTAATATTTCCTTATGAAGTTTCCTGTTTAGACTGTAAACAACCTAATAAAGGTGATTTTCTAAGTTATTTTCATAGTGAAAGAAATTTTACTTGGAGTAAAATTGGTCTTACATGATGTACTTGGGTCCATGTAATGATAATAGGTTAGATGACCGAAAAATGGTGTAATAGATTGCCCCCCAGCGTGCGAGCGTTAGGAGCTAATCGTATGACCAAAGTACGTTGTAAGAACTCAATCACTAGACATCAAAGGGGAAGTCAAAGAGAGAGAAGTATAAGGTAAACCGAAGTGTTGAAAGAACTAGACCCCGAGGAGGTGACTTGTAGGTGTGAAAAGTCTTTTTGATGAGTGAGTACCTGCTATAGGTGGCGAGGGAGGCATACCTATGCCCGCTGAGGCAATAGTACAAACAATGAGGTGCCCAGAAAACCACAAAACGCAATAATGAAGCATATGCTGGCCTAAACATGAGCCAGATAAATAACACGATAATGAATCCCACATACATATTGTGCCTGGGATAACAGCAAGGACTTTGTACAATAATATCTGAGTACATGAGATATAAATACAACCCAGATGCCCCTAAAAACAGGAAAGGGCTCTCAAAATCTGACTGATACATGCGAATAAAAAGGCGCTGCAAGCGTCTAAGGCTGACATCATCAAATGTACAGAGGTGCATCAAAGGCTGTAATGAAGATGTCATCTGAGTGTGTGGGGGGCTACCTGTAGGGCCACCCCCTCATGAGGACTGAGACATCTCACACACACCCGGGAATCACCGATGTCGGTCGTTGGATCACTGAACCATCAAGTATACGTATCTCGATCATATTGAAAGGAGTTGGGGCTGAGAAACAATCAATTCAAAGGGAAATATGGAGTCCCTTTGCTTGATCCGAGGCACCGAATAAGAGTGGAAGCTGGAACCATGGTACTGTTACACTGAAAATTGTCACCTTGACATTTTGTTATCCGTATGAGCTCATTATCACTCATACATTTCTCCCTTTCAGGTCTAAACACATCAGTTCCTAATATCAAGCCTTGAAAATAAGAGAAAATCTCATAAAAGTCCTTAAAACACTTGTACTGCACTTTCTCTTAGCTTTACCTGCGGCACTGCACCTTTTGTAAAGGAAAACTGCGGTACATACCACACTTTTTCTTCATTAAAAGTGCGGAGCCCTGTAAAAGGTAAAAAAAGGCGCAAGTAAAATCTAGAAGCTCAGTTTGAGTCATTTTTGGATTCATCAAGAAAAACTAATGCTAATCAATTTCATATTTTTTTATTTTTGTGTTTTTAAAACAAGCATAAAAACATATAAATTCAAATTAAAGAAAATGATCTAAATCTACGATTGATTTTTCAGAATGTAAACTATGCAGTTGTAATCTATGCACAATTCACTTGAAAAGTATGCAAATGTAATCTATGCACATTTTTCATTCATATTCTGAAAATGAGAATTCTAATTATGAAAATGTGATCTATGCAAGAGAATTCTCAAACACAATATGATTCTAATGTAATCTAAGAACCAATCAAGTGTAAGTAAAGAAATTGGGTGAGAGTTCCAAAGATCAAAAAATAAAAACACTCAAAGGCGATTAACACTCATACACAATTTAGCGCCTCCTCGGCGAATGAGGGGGAAATGTTTTTGCAAAAACAAAAACAAAAAGATGCAAAATTATGAAAATACTGAGACAAACCTCCAAGTAATGACCAAAGGAAATCAAATTAAGAATTTCTCAAAAAGAGACTCAAAACACCTAATTAACTTAACAGAGATTGATGAGATGAAAAATTTACTAAAAGAAACTCATAAACAAGGTTTTTTGATAGAAAAATACAGATCTGGGTAGATGCTAAGAATCCTAAATTAAATCTAGATTAAGCATGAAAAGGAAATTTTAAATTTTCATAAAATTTTCCCAGGGTCCGTAGGCTCCAGAGTAAACAGGTGCGGTACCACATTGGTTACTCAAGAAAATTACGGAGATGACCGCACTGTGCGTGAATGAAAAGTGCGGAGATCATAAAACTTCAAGAAAACAAAACTTTTCAAAACTTTTCAAAGTACAGAAAAATTAAACTAAGCCACCCAAACCAGTATACATCAATCAAGAACCAGAAAAATCATTTTCTCAAGACAAAACAAAAGGAAAACCAAAAATCCAATCAGTCCCCAGTGGAGTCGCCAATTTTTTGGATGGATAAGTCATTCTTGCGGACAAGACAGACCTCCCAAGTGTCCTACGGACAGCTAGCAATAGGTACATCACCCTCTAGACCTATCTTCTGGAATGAATGAGCTGATGTCGACAGAAGGAGGTCTGCTATAGGTGAGGTAAAAAGGGATCCTCAACTAAGGCACGAGAGAAAATAGTTGAGTGACTGACAGACTGACACCAATGATGATGATGAAATGGGGGGGACTGAGTAGCGAATGGACGAATTCCCTTGTTAGAGCATAAATGGCATGGATGACCTGATAGTGACTGACATAATATCATGAGGGATAGGGGACAGTGGGACTGAAGGTCATAATGTGCGGCACGAGAGAGGGACCAAAAAATGAATTATGGAGGACTATGGCGAGATGTAAAGGGACTTGGAATAGACTCCATGGAAGTAATGATAAATTTGCTCGGATGCTCTAACCAAGGGTGACTCAATGGTGCCGCCACATATGTAAAGGGTCCAATGTAGACCCTAAAAGCGTGAGTACAAGATGGTAACTCATGACGAAAGTCGACATAAGCATGGATAAGTATGGATGCAACATGGTGCCCCCAGTACTAGTGTTGCAAGTGAAGAAATTCAATTTTGAGGAAGGGTGAAGTGTCGCTTCTTGGACAAAATGTGTCCTGGTGAAGTATCAAATGAAAAAAGCTAATAGATACCCATTTGAGGGCTTGGTGAGATCTTTCCAATGGTATATATGATTCGTGAAATTGAGCTACGTTTTGAACGCAGTGAGCGAAAGAAAAATCAAGGATTTTCTTTTTAATAAGGCATTTTCCTTCCAGATTCACTTATTTTCTAGTGGAGCTGTGGTGAATGTCGTGAGGAGAGGAGGCCTTAAATCTTGCAACAATTGTAGTGGATAAACCGACCATTGAAATTTGAGATCTATCAGTTGTAGGGAAGAGGCCTAATCTTACTCATTCATTTCAGTGGATTGAAAGTTCAGTTTAGGTACCCAGAGCTCATGAACAGGCCAGGTCGCACTTTTTGGGGTTTGTTCCGCGACCTGGGTAGTAGGTTCTGGGCAGAAAAATGTGACCTGTCCCAGGGAATGACCTGAACAGTGTAACCTGTTAGAAAAAGGGGTTTTCAGTGTTGTTTTGGGCTGAGATCTGGGATTTTTATGGTTGAGGGGCATAGGTGCCCCCAAGCATGTTATGGACATGCCAAAATGTATTTAGAAAAAGGGAAATCTAAACACAGTTTAATGATGTGGTGCGCCATTTGTTTTTGGTATGGTTGCGCAGTTTGAGAAAGGAAATAGACGATTACAAATCTCTTTTGACACTGCATATATGAATCAAATGGAATTTAATTTTCTAGGTTGGCACACATGGTGCTAATATCCCAAAGATAGAACTTGGGATAATGAACTGATGTTTTCCTAGAAAACCTATAGGTTGGTCAACCACAATGTCTATGAGACTGGGTTGATGATGAAAAATGAAGGAATGATGAGGGGTATCATCCCTAAAGTGATATTGAAGTGATTGTTGAGAATGCAGCAAGATGATGGAGCTTAGTGAAATGAAGTCGCCTTCACTAAGTGGGCCCGCAGGCAAATTCTGGCGCAAAGTCTATTTTTAGACTATGTCTATTTTTAGACATACGGAGCTTAATTTGGGAATTCTACTTGAAGATTCTTGGAGTATGCGACATGTCGGTAAAAATAGATGAGACCCTAATTTTTAGGACCCAGGCTATTTTTAGACTGATCTCCTAAAAATATGGAAGTCAAATATTATTTACCCTTAATAATATTTTGACTATAAACAGCAGTTTACTCTCTTGGCGCACTTCAGTTTGAGTCATGGAGGTGACTCATGCAAATGACACAAGGAATCACGTGGTTCCTAGGGTTTGATGGCATCTTGCATGGTTGGCTTCAGTTAGACTTCAGTGGCAGGAGTTTTGGAGGAGTTAACGGGACAAGTAGTGGAGTTGTGTTCTGTTTGTTTTAAGTTGAACTAGTTGGGATTAGTTAACTAACTAATCAACTAGATATGAGTGGAGTAAATTAAATAATATTTAATTTACTAAATATTAACTCATTAGTCAACTCAAGAACACTTCAGTTCACTACAGTGCATGATCAGTTCAGTGGAGACCAGTGGAAGAGGTAGATGAAAGGGTGAGTAAAGCTATCAGTTGGTAGATTTGTTTTGCATGAGATTTTCATTACACTTGGAGGAATTGTCCATGACAATTGCGCAGTCAAGGCAAGGGGATTCGAACCTTGAACCTCTTCATATACAGGCCATGATTGCGCAATAGAGGCAAGGTAGTTAGTGGTGTGTTTTGAACCCGAGACTTGTTCAAAACCAAGCTAGATTGTGAGTAACTTAATGAGAGAGTACTGAGTACTTGTGAGGAGTATTGTACTTGTTTGGTTACTTGATTTCTCCATTATAATATACACAATAGCTGCGGGGTTTTCAGCTATAGGCTTTCCCCATACATCCTGAGTTAATGTGTGATTGAATTGATGTGAGATTGCTTCTGTTATTTCCGCATGTGACAATTAATTGTAGAAGAAGGTTATGTGTTATGTATGCAATTCGAAATTGATATATGACCAGGTTAATCTTCAGTGAATAAGTGATTTATTCAGCTAATTTCTACATGGTATCAGAGCGAGATTAATTGTTGAGATCTATTACGGTGATTGCAAACTTATTTCCTCGGACAGAGTCTGCATGCGGGCCAGGTAGCCTCCGGAATATTCATCCTTCTTTGTAAGGTGAAAGATATGGTGAATGCCCTTTGCAGTCAATCTCTGATTTGGAAATAATTTGTTTTCAAGTATAGATCGGAAGCGATAGAGCTTTGAGGTTGGAATTCGAATTTTGCAGAAGGTTGTTCTTCTTGGTGCCGGTGTTGAAAGATGTCTTCTTTCAATGGCTTATGATCTCGAACCCATGTTCTGAAGGCAATTCGAACTTCTGTTGCATGGAAATTATCTGAATAGGAAAGCAGTGTGAGGTAACTGGCTGAAGGAATTCATTGGATGCAGATAATCCAAAGCTACTGATGCAGCTCTGGCGATATATGGCAAAAAGATGTGAAAGCCAGGAGAGAGTCTGTTGAGGCAGGGCCAAAGATCATATTGTATCAAATATACTTAGTAAAAAGACCTCCATATTTAATGTGGAAAGCTTTGACGGATCTATTCCAGAGTAAGAGTGACCAAAGGAAGCTGGCGCTCAAAGACAAGCTCGGGAACATCAAGATGGAGAAGGGCGACAGTATCGCTAAATACCTCACGAAGTTCACTCAATGCAGAGATGAACTGGGAAGTGTGGGAGTTACTGTCGATGAAGAGGATATGGTCGACCTGGCTCTCCTTGGTCTTCCGAAGGCTTAGCACTCATATCAAGATAGTGTCAATGGTCGGGAGAAGCTGCCGGGATGGGAGCGCCTTTGGGCGGATCTCATGCAGGAGGAGATAAGGAGGACCACTCGAGATGGATCTTCATCAAAGGGAGCTGATGAAGAAAACTGCGCTTTGGTGTCCAAAGCAAAGAAGGGGAAGGGTAAGAAAACCTCTCATTCTGGTGCTAAGGGCAAGAAGCGGGATATGGCGAAAGTGAAGTGTTTTCACTGCCATGATCACGGACATTATGCTACAAATTGTCCAAAGAAGAAGAAGAACAAGCAAGCGGGAAGATCTGCAGATGGAGAAGCTTTGGCTTCACAGTTCGAGCTTGACTTTTCACTGATTGCATGCTTGGTTTCAAGTGTGATGGGATCGGTGTGGTTCTTGGATAGCGGTGCGTCATTTCATATGACGGGAGATCGGGAGTTGTTCTCAGATCTGGAGGACAAGGATTTGGGTATGCACATCGAGATGGGCGATGACGGTAGATACGGTGCGACTGGTATCGGTACCGTATCCTTTCAGAGGGAGTCTGGTAAACCCTTTGTACTAAAGGATGTCATGCATGTACCTGGATTGAAGAAGAACCCGATTTCAGTAGCGATGTTGGAGGATAAGGGGTATGATGTGGTCTTCAGCGAAGGAAAAGCCTTCCTGCGCAGTAAGACTACTGGAGAGACCCGGAAGATAGGGGTTCGAACCAAGAACCTTTATCAGTTGCAGGTAGATGGCTGCGCGGCTATGGCATGCAAAGCGGGAGAAGTGGTGAGCCGGGATGATGAGGGCGAACTGTGGCACAGGAGATTGGGCCACCTTCACCATGGAGCTTTGAAGATTCTGCAGCAGATTTCTACTGGACTTCCTAAGGGCACTCTTGCGCAGTCAGATCAGTGCAAGGGGTGTACCTTAGGGAAGTATGTGAAAGCCACCTTTCACGAGAAGGATAGTCGCGCCACGACGATCCTTGAGAGAGTTCACACAGACGTGTGTGGTCCTTTCTCAGTTGCTTCGACAGCAAAGCAGAAGTATTATGTGATCTTTGTTGATGATTTCTCTCGAAAGTGCTGGATCTTCTTCATGCAGAAGAAGAGCGATACATTCGCGAAGTTCTATGAGTTTAAAGCACCGGTCGAGAAGGAGTCGGGGAAGAAGGTGATTGCTCTAAGGAGTGATAACGGTGGTGAATTCATCTCGGCTGAATTCAAGGAGTTCTGCAGCGCAGAAGGGATTCGGAGAAAGCTCATCGCACCCCATAACCCACAGCAGAACGGGGTGGCTGAGCGGAAGAACAGAACGATCGTGGGTGCTGCACGGGCGATGTTGCATGATCAGGGCCTACCCCTTCACTTGTGGGGTGAGGCATGCAATACAGCAGTGTATGTGCAGAACCGTTGTCCTCACAAGGTTCTTGGCATGAGTACACCAGAGGAGGCTTATTCTGGCAAGAGGCCTGATATTTCCCATTTGCGGATCTTTGGTTCTTCTGTCTACATGCATGTGACGAAGGATGCGAGAAGGAAGCTGGATCCAACTGCTGAGGTTGGAATATTTGTGGGGTACACTGATACACCTCACAACTATCGGGTGTATTTTTTAGACAGTCGAAAGACTGTTGTGCGACGGGATATAAAATTTCAGGAGGAGAAAGCCATGCGGTGTTCGCTTGAGAGGGAGCTACACTTGCATGCAGATGAGGAGCTGTTAGTTCCTAAGGAGGAGCTTCCGGATGTGGATCAGCCACAAGAGGAGGTTCAGGAGGTGGAAGAAACCACCCAGGCAGCGCCAACCATCGGAGGGCGCATGCGCACTACAGAAGCTGAGCGACTGGCTCGGGATGCAGAGAAGGTTGTAGGACCACCTACAGCACAGCGCAGACAGAGACAGTCACCGGATCGGTACACTGGATACATGGCTCTTATGAGTCAATGTGTTGTGGCAGAGCCATCCTCTTTTGAGGAAGCTGTGGAGGAACCCGCATGGGTTGATGCCATGATCGAAGAATATGATTCGATCATCAGGAACAGTGCATGGGAGATTGTCCCAAGACCGGTTGGAAAATCAGTTGTAGGTTCGCGATGGATCTACAAGGTGAAGCAGGCGGCTGACGGGAGTGTGGAGAAGTACAAGGCGAGATTTGTCGCCCGTGGCTTCTCACAGATCGAAGGGATTGACTATGAGGAGACTTTTGCACCTGTCGCAAGGTACTCTTCCATACGGACGATCCTTGCTCTCTCAGCGCAGATGGGGTGGCACATTCATCGGATGGATGTGAAGACTGCGTTCCTCAATGGAGTTATTGAGGAGGAGGTGTACATAGAGCAGCCTGAAGGTTTTGAGATCTTCAGCAGTGAGTCGCATGTGTGCCGACTCAAGAGAGCACTGTACGGGCTGAAGCAAGCATCTCGTGCTTGGTACACTCGGATAGACAGCTACTTCACCGGGCTTGGATTCTCCAAGAGTGAGGCGGATCCAAACCTGTACCAGATTGTGGTGGAGGGGAAGCTGTTGATCATCGTACTGTATGTAGATGATCTGATTTTGACTGGGGACGAGCAGTTGATACTTTCATGCAAGGAGGATCTTGCACGGGAGTTTGAGATGAAGGACCTGGGCATCCTTCATTATTTCCTGGGATTGGAGATTTGGCAGCGCAGTGGAGGACTGTTTGTTTCTCAGGGCAAGTATGCCCGGGAGATTCTAGAGAGGTTCAACATGCAGGGCTGCAAGCCTGTTGATACCCCTCTTTCTGGAGGTTGGAGGAAGGGAGATGCTACTTCGGAGGAGGTAGTGGATGCCACTGTCTATCGACAGTTGGTGGGGTCGTTGATGTATTTGGTCAATACTCGACCCGATATATGCTATGCAGTTAACCAGCTTTCGCAAGCTATGGTTAAGCCTACCAAGCTCTTTTGGAAGGCGGGCAAGCATGTATTGCGCGACATCAGGTACCATCACATCAGAGATTGTGTTCAGCGGAGGATCATGATGCTTTCATATGTTCCCACGGAGGATCAGGATGCCGACATCCTGACGAAGGCGCTCACCAGGAGCAAGTTCGAATTCCACAGAGGCAGGATAGGGATTGCGGATAATCCATATCTTGCTGAGAGGGAGTGTTGAGAATGCAGCAAGATGATGGAGCTTAGTGAAATGAAGTCGCCTTCACTAAGTGGGCCCGCAGGCAAATTCTGGCGCAAAGTCTATTTTTAGACTATGTCTATTTTTAGACATACGGAGCATAATTTGGGAATTCTACTTGGAGATTCTTGGAGTATACGACATGTCGGTAAAAATAGATGTGACCCTATTTTTTAGGACCCAGACTATTTTTAGACTGATCTCCTAAAAATATGGAAGTCAAATATTATTTACCCTTAATAATATTTTGACTATAAACAGCAGTTTACTCTCTTGGCGCACTTCGGTTTGAGTCATGGAGGTGACTCATGCAACTGACACAAGGAATCACGTGGTTCCTAGGGTTTGATGGCATCTTGCATGGTTGGCTTCAGTTAGACTTCAGTGGCGGGAGTTTTGGAGGAGTTAACGGGACAGATAGTGGAGTTGTGTTCTGTTTGTTTTAGTTGAACTAGTTGGGATTAGTTAACTAACTAATCAACTAGATATGAGTGGATTAAATTAAATAATATTTAATTTACTAAATATTAACTCATTATTCAACTCAAGAACACT
This sequence comes from Pinus albicaulis, assembly GCA_034641835.2. Classification (NCBI taxonomy): domain Eukaryota; kingdom Viridiplantae; phylum Streptophyta; class Pinopsida; order Pinales; family Pinaceae; genus Pinus; species Pinus albicaulis. Next base: position 1,647,320,074 of record CM076582.1, read on the forward strand.
TCAGTTCACTACAGTGCATGATCAGTTCAGTGGAGACCAGGGGAAGAGGTAGATGAAAGGGTGAGTAAAGCTATCAGTTGGTAGATTGGTTTTGCATGAGATTTGCATTACACTTGGAGGAATTGTCCATGACAATTACGCGATCAAGGCAAGGGGATTCGAACCTTGAACCTCTTCATATACAGGCCATGATTGCGCAATAGAGGCAAGGCAGTTAGTGGTGTGTTTTGAACCCGAGACTTGTTCAAAACCAAGCTAGATTGTGAGTAACTTCATGAGAGAGTACTGAGTACTTGTGAGGAGTATTGTAATTGTTTGGTTACTTGATTTCTCCATTATAATATACACAATAGCTGCGGGGTTTTCAGCTATAGGCTTTCCCCATACATACTGAGTTAATGTGTGATTGATTTGATGTGAGATTGCTTCTGTTATTTCCGCATGTGACAATTAATTGTAGAAGAAGGTTATGTGTTATGTATGCAATTCGAAATTGATATATGACCAGGTTAATCTTCAATGAATAAGTTATTTATTCAGCTAATTTCTACAGTGATATGGGACTCTAGAGGTTCTTCTAAATGTGGAAGAATAATGGGACTAGAGTCGTCATGACTAGATTCACTAGGAGAGTGTTGAAGAACTGCTTCTCCTGGTCTCTCTAATATGAGTGCCCCCCTTACCCAAACATTGGGTGTCAATGTAATGGCCAAAAGGTGCATGTGATTCGAATGCATGAATTCGATGTAAGGGGGAAAAGATAAAGTCAGGAGTGGTGGCTACTTCCATAATGTCATCATCGTAATAGAAGATGTGGCGACTGCTGGAAGAAAGACCACCTAACGTGGTGAGGTGACCTTACTCCTCCTCATGAGAGGAGAGGTTTGTATGTGTATCATTACTCAAGGTGACAGAGGAGGAAGCAGACAAAGGATTTGTCGATGTTGAGACTAAGGAGGGTGCCGAGGAGAGGTCATGCGAAACATCAGGGGAGGTTTCATCGGGGACTTTTGACCAAGGACCCGTGATCTTGACATCATAAGGGGGAATGCAAATGGGATCATATGTGTCTTTTGGTGTTGCCGAAGAAAGATGTGAAAATAAGGGAGTGGTTGACTCACTGCGCTTAGCCTTGAACTGGCGTAAGGCTTCTAAAGAGGAGCGATACTCTTCGAGGCAAGGGAAAAAGTGAGTGTAGTGGCAATGGAAATCACACAAAGCACAGGGGTGATTTGTGCGCAATGGTTTGTGCTTCAGGATTGAATCGGGTATAGTGAAATATACCTCTAGGATATCAAATTCTGGAAACATCTCGTTGACCATGGAATTGAGGTGGGGAAACTCTGGACAGCTACGGGTGGCGTGGCCGACAACATCACACAAAGCACACTAGATGGTATGTTGTGGAGGCTGAGAAGGGGTAGGGTTTATCGGGTTGGCCTTATCATTTTATGCCCTCTTGTGAGCTTTGCCCTTATTTCCTGAAGCTGTCGCAATGGGAGGTGGTTCCTGTTGAGGTGAACGAGGCACTGGTGTAGCAGGAGACGTCATAGGGACCAGTTGAACCAGGGTCAAAGCAAGATAAGGTTTAGGCTGACCGGGTGGGGTGGCAGCTGGAGGATCGAGGTACCAAATGGGAATCCCAAGAGTTAGGTTAGGAAGAGAGAGGGTGACCATGACAGGTACAATGTACACTCCTAGTGGGGGAGCTAGGAACAGTATCTGACTAGAGGGTTAATGACTAGGGGCGACGGCTCCAAGATGGTTAAGGCCTAGAGGAACCATTCCAGGAGGATAAAGGTTCTCATGAGTACCTACTGAAGGTAAAGGGCCAGGAGAAGAAGGTTCAGAAGGCTGATCACAGGACATCATGAAAATATGGTAATTGGGGGAACCAAATGGAAGAGGTTGAGTGGCCACCTGTCCTTCAGGTGGTTGGGTAGCCACAAATCCCTACTGAGGGAAAGGATTGGTAAGCACAGTCGGTTGACTAGGTGCAGGGCTGGGAGGAACGAAAAGAATGGCTTGTTGTCCTCTCAACATTTCTTGAGACTCCCATAGCTGACGCATATGTGGTAGAAGGGGACAATCATGCGTATAATGACCATAAACACCACAACATGAACAGGGCTTGTTCGTATGAAGAGGCCTGTCCTGCTTGGACTGAGTGCCTTGTTGTTGGTGTGTAGTGTTAGGATCATTACCTTGATTAAGTCCATGATTACCAGAGGAAGCTTGATTTTTATTGCCTTTCCTCTTCCTCTTTGAGGGAGGAGGATTAGTCGTGCCCTGCTGTGCATAAAACTGCCCTGGAGGGGGTGGTGGTTGCGGTTGCAGGGGTTGAGAGGGCAAGGGAGGAGGAGGTGCTAGTGTTGGAGGAGCTGGAGCACTGGGCCGTGAATATAGATAATAAGGAGGTTGGGTAGCAGTGTGGTAAATAGGAGGTTGGGCAAAAGGAGGAGGCATGCCATATCCTGGATATGTGCTACTGGGAGGGGAGAAAGTGTCGGAGGAGCTGGCCCCTCCTTGAGAGAAACCATAGCCCATGGGAGGTTGAGCATACAGATTAAAGAGAGCTCTAACGATACCATCGGTAGCGTGAGATGCCCCCGGTGCTTTAGCACCACCAGGTTTGGGAAGATCAGGTATAATGGTATAAACATAACCTGACTGAGCGTAGATCAGGTCATATTTTAACGCAATTTGGAGAGCAGCTTCTTTAGTTTGAGGAAATTGCGATGCAACATATTTCCCGATAGGCGGCAAGAGAGTCCTAAGGAACCAGTCCATGTAGACATGGTCCTCGAAGGGAGGGGCTCGACATAGGCTCCTTCTTCTCCACCATTTCTGAATGTGTTCGGATAGGCGGGTCGCAGATGATTGACGGAAAGAGGTCAAGAGCTCAGTACCAGTGTCGTAACGCAGGGGGAGCTGGAAATAAGACAAAAAAGTCCGGGCTAGAGTCATAAAGGTGGTATGAGAGGAAGGGGCCTGGTCGACATACCACTTAGAAGCTTCGCTTGTAAGTGTTTGTTGGAACAACTAAAGACGAACAGAGTCATCGGTAATGGAATTAGAGGAACACCACATGTGGAAAGATCAGATATGATTTGAAGGATCTTCTCCAGCAAGACCTTCAAACTTTGGGATGTCTGAAGGGAGCTTTGCTGACATAGGAGGCCAACTAGCATCATGGTGTATAGGGTCATTTATCAACTGGTCAAAATCGAGGAGGCTGAGGCCTGCCATGAAAGGGAGCAAGGGTGCAGCCAGGATAGTGTCTGTTGCAGTCCCACTAGTGGTATTCCCAGTGGGAGGGTCGGGGTTGCCACTAGTGTTAGGTCCTGAACCAGACATGGTGAAGGTAACAGGAGGAGAACCAAAGGCGAAATGGGAAGGAGAACCCAAAGGACCAAATGAAGAGTCAAAGTGCAGACTCGGTTGAGGACTAACTCGAATCCTACCAGAAACTGAGGATGAAGGCCAAGAAGTCTCCGGGATGAACGCTTTGGTGGCACAATGGTGACGGCAAAAACAGGACACAAGGGAAAAAGATACCAACAAGGGTAGGGAGGTGCATGATCAAGTGATTACAATGTCGAAACAAGGGCAAAGACGTGCAGGATCAAATGATTTCAATGTTTTAGAGTCTTTGCTTGGCAGTGTTAACCAAGCTCTTTTTCGCTTAAGGTGTGTCCAAAAGTGCGTAAATTTTAATTTTTAAACCTAGACATTTGTAGAGAAAATAAAAAATGTGCTGTAGAGCTGTGAATAAACCTGCAAATGACAGTATATAGGCCTACAAAACAGAAAATAAACAGCTAACAATGCAATAATCTAAACCCAACGAGGCGGGTCTCTCAACAATTAGTCTATAGGTGAGCAAAAAAACTAATTTAAACACCCTAGAATAGGCTAATAAATCTTGGGTCAAGAGGGACAGAGATCTAAAAGACAAAATTTGCTGGAAAGTGGTGCAGAAAATAGCAACAAATCAGAGGAAACATTGCTGTAAAAAGAGGTGGCGAAAGGCTATCTTCAGGAAGGAAGTGGAGTGCCCCCTAAGGGAAAACCCAAACAAAGCTAAAAGAGGAGATTTGAATGGATAAAAAGCCAATTTAAGTGGATCTAAATATGAGGTATCATAACTGAAGAAAAAAAATGGCTGAAGACTCTGAAATTTCAGACAACCCGCAACAGCAAAGACTCTTCCACAAAAAGTGGAGGGTACTGAAGCCCTGGGGGGCTAGGTTCCAACTTATTTGAGCGAAATAGAACAATTATAGGTCCAAAACGGGTGGAGACAGAGGTCAGACAACCCTGAATCGAGGCTCAGCAAAACCCAAAAAAATTTCAGAAAAATCCCTGCATAAAGTCCAGGTCGCAGTTTTTGGCCTAATTTCAACAGGGGTCACACTTTTTGGGCTGTAAAGTGCGCCCTGGAGGTCCAAGTCACAGGTTTTGGGTAGAAAAGTGTGAACTACACTTTTGGCACTTTTGGCAGCAGGTTTCAGAAAAATTTGTCGTCTCAGTTGCGGCTGATGTCGTTCACCTGCGCAATGGGTCCAAAAACACGCGGAAGTTAGAATTTTCATAGTTTTAGGGTTTTATGGGTTAAAAAAAATATCAAGAATAAGAAAAACAAGGGACTGAAGATAAATCCTAGGGCCTGAAGCAACTGGATATGCAAGGATCAAAAAAACGATAGCAGTCGTAAAGGTAAACATGTGTGGAGTCGCTAGTTGTTAGTATGAATATTTATTCAAAGTGTATGAAAAAATACCACTTTAGCTATGCATAACTTATAGTCCTAACAACATAAATGACTGCTAATATCTTCATATATGCAATTAGATGATCAAGACAAATGCTGCAAAAATCTAGATTTATGCATTACAAGACATTAAACAGTAGAAAAATTAGATTTACTCCATAGATCCAATAGATAAGACAAGAATATGTCCAATGAATAATTTTATTAATGGCACCTGGGAGGAAAAAAAAAGAGGGTGTTCCCTATTCTCCTCAATGGGATGGGTTCTTGTGAGTCCTCAGCACTTCAGATTTAGAACTTCTCTCTCTTGATGGTGTAGAAAACCCAAACAAAAATGGAAAAGTATGGCTATGATAATGGATCAATAGCCAGACCAAGTGTTGAGATCCAGAGTGATCTTTAGGCAACAAAAGGTGACAAATGAATGGGAAAACCCTTCTATTTATAACAAAATATTGAATTAGTATAGATATTGGTGCATAATTAAAATATTATTAACCAAATCTAGATCCAACTTTTATGGAATATTTTATTATATTTGTTGGAGGGAAAAGGAATTTGACTTGAGTCAAATCCCCTTATTTGTAAATAATAAATAAATAAATGATTTATTTGTAATTTTAAGGATGTGATTAAATAATAATAAATAAATAAATGATTTATTTATCATTTTAAGGATATGGTTGAGTAATAATCAAATAAATAATGATTTATTTAATTATTTAAGGGTGAATTAGTCATATTTAACAAAGAATATTATTTAAATAAGATTTAAACAATTATTCTTAGAAAATAATAAGGTAAATAATGATTTATCTAATTAATTTCCTTGCTTTGGGTTATATATAACCAGAAATATTAATTAAACTACTGTTTAATTAATTATTTCTTGAGGAAAATCAAACGAATGTATATTTATTTAATATTTCCTTATGGGGTTTCCTGTTTAGACCATAAACAACTTAATGAAGGTGATTTTCTAAGTTATTTTCATAGTGACAGCAATTTTACTTGGACTAAAATTGGTCTTACATGATGTACTTGGGTCCATCTAATGATAATAGGTTAGATGACCAAAAAATGGTGTAACACCTAGTACCCCACCTTATCTCCTCCTACACAAGATCCGACCAAAGTCGCTCCCATCTTGGCAGTTTCTCCCGTCCATTGATAGAGTCTTCATAGCTATGCCAACTCTTCAGAAGCCCAAGGAGAGCCAAGCTCACCAAGTCTTCATCATCAACAGTAACCCCCACAATTCCCAGTTCATCCTTGCAGTGGACAAACTTCGTGAGTTATTTTGGAATACTGTCGCCTTTCTCCATTTTTATTTTTCTGAGCTTGTCTTTAAGTGCCAACTTCCTCTGGTCACTTTTGCTTTGGAAAAAATCTGTCAAAATCTTCCACATTAAGAATGGAGTAGCTTTCCCGTGAAGTCTGGACACAATATGGTCCTTCACACTTTCCATCAGAATCCTTCTCATCTTTGCTGTCTTCTTTTTCCATGCGTCAAGTAATGCAACATCGCTAGATCCCGGCTTAGGAAGATCACTATCGATGAACTCCTTCAGTCAATTATCCTCTAGCACTGCCTCCATCCTGTCCTTCCAGGCTATGTAATTCGAGCTCCCATCAAGGGCATACTCCAATCACAACCCATTGAAAGACATTTCAATGTATACTCAACTTCTGCACCAAGAATCTTCTGTAGCAAATTCGAATTGTCCACCAGCACAAACTCACTTTACAATTGAAATATTCAATTAACAATCCTCTCATACCATGTAGAAATTATATGCACTAAGCATGCATATGTCCTAGATCCACCTGATCTCACACTATTTAACTTTATGCAAGATACTGAATCATTCCACTTGTTAATCTTTTGCGGAAAATTAATTGCACACACATGTAAAGCATAAATAAAAATAATCGCACATAACACAGTTGTTTTTAACCGGGAAATCCTGAAGCTGAAAACCCAAACTATATATTATGTATCATGGAACCATATGACAATCCTCATACAAATCTTATCAAGTTCTCAGTACAGTACAATCGTCATACACTAATCAGGAACAATCTTGCAAATCCATGCACCGATCTTTGCCTCCTGCTAGCCTGCCTCCACTGCGCAATCCCTGCTGAAGAATAGCTCTGAATGAATTCAAATTACCCTTGCCTTGACTACACAATCCTCATTGGCAACTCCAATGTGTGTGTGATGCAATCAATGCATCACTATAGTCACAACAGATAGTCTATCTTGCCCTTTCACCTATCTCTCCACTGGGTCTCCACTGAAATTGCCATGCACTATAGTTAACTGTTGTATTGTTCAGTTGATTAATGAGTTATTATTTGTGAAATAATTAACTAATTAATTCACTCTACTCTCACTAGTGTATCATTCAGTTAGACTAGATACAACTAGCTCAACTGAGTCTAATTGAGTTAAACTGAATACAACTCCATAACTACTTCTTCCAACTGTGTCATAACTCTGCCACTTGAGTTCTAACTGAGTCCTCCATGAATTAGCTCCATTAAAACCTTGGGAATTGCATAATTCCCTCAGTCCACTGATGTGACAAATCTGTATATTGAAATTAAGTGCTCCAAGAGAATAAGTTGTTGTTTAGAGTTTGATTATTTTTAAGAGCTAATAATAATCGACATGCATCTATTTTTAGATCGACGATCTATAAATAGACTTCGCCCAATCTTCTAAAAATATAATTTCATCTATTTTTCACATTTGACCAACCATCTACAAATAGCCTCCTGCTACATATAGAATATGCTCACCATGTCTAAAAATAGACATACACCTAAAAATAGACTTGCGCCAAAAATAGCCTGTGGGCCCACTTAGTGAAGGTGACTTTTTTCACTAATCTCATCATCTTGTTGAATCTTAACATGAAACATGAGCTCAATTTATAGGGAAATGAAGGTAGTTTCAGTTCCATGAAGATGGGGATGGATTCCTCTCATGAAGGGATTTGAGCTCCATATACCAAGGGATAAGCTCCATGAGTGGAGGGATAGAGCTCCATGAGTGAAGGGATCAAGCTCGAACTGATCACGCTCATAAAAGCTTCCAGTTGGGAGAATATTCGACCAACTGGGCTTCTAGAACTTACTTTTTCCTTTATTTAATTGTTTATTGGGGTCTGCAATTTTTATAAGCAGAACGTGCGAGAGTTGTCGTAGGCTATAGAACAAATATCTGCGGATCCACAGGAAAGAGCTAGGAAAAGTGTCAAGTTATAATTTTAAGGGTTTTAATGAGCTTTTCTCCAATTCCAAGACTTGGTTTAGGAACATTAGGGTTTTTGACTTCTAAGGGAGCATAATATAGGTAGTGATGAATCTATATAGACATTCAAATGTCATGGCGAAAAAATAACGTGTAACACACACACTAGTGTGGGATAATAGGTCACACAGTGATGGGTCCTAGCGATGCATTAGTGTGCAAGCCAATTTATTAAATAAATTGGAAATGTGTCTAATTTAATTTTCCCTTAATTAAATTGGACAATAAATTGTAATATTATCTCATAATCACTTGTAATAGTTAACTGACTATGATAGACTCATTTAGCTCATGGAATTTGAGTTGAGGGTGGTTGGTGAGGCATAAAAAGTGATTCTATTTTTTTTTTAGTCCAAGTTGCAGTTAGTGTATTAGTTTAATGCATGAGAAATCAGTTAACTCAATTAAGTGAGTTAAAGCGAGTCTAACTAGTTGTAACTGATTTTTGCACTAGTGAGAGGTCAAGTGAATTAAATAAGATATAATTCACATGCAGTGATTTTTCAAGTGACTGATGATTTACTATTAATAGTTGCATGCATGTCAGTTTTTATGAAGACCCAGTTGAGATAGAGGTTAAAGGGATGTTAACTACTAGTTGTATTATTAGCAAATTGATTTCATGCAGTAATACACCCATAGGATTTCCCATGAGAATTGCACAATCAAGGAAGGATGAAATTCCTAAGGAATAGGGATTGCGTTCCACAAGGATTGCGTGAGAAAGGCAGGCTAAAGATAGGTTGAGATTTGGCTAAGTGTTGGCATGATTTTGTTTGGATTAGTGTGAGACAGTCAGGATAGTGCAACAGATTCTTGTGAGCAAGAATGCATTGTATTGTTTCATGATTCCTTCGTTCATTATACAATATAAATAGAGGGGCTTTGATCAAGTTTCTTTCCCCATGTGGATTGATTTGCTTCTTTCTTTTACTTGGTGTGATCGTGTTTAATTTCCGCAGAATTAATTGTAGAAGGATTCAGTATTTTTCTTTAGTATATTGCATGATCATATTGAATCCATTGAAATACATATTGTTTTTATAATTTCTACATGGTCTCAGAGTGCCAGAAATCACAATAGTGGAGAAGAAATTGAGTTTGTGTTGAATAGTATTCAAACTTGCAGATACTTTTGTTGGTGCGACAAGTGGATCAAGATGGATTTCAATGGCTTAAGATTGCAATATGCACTCGAGGAAAGTTCTAATTTTATTGCATGGAAAGACAGAATGGAGGTGGTTTTGGAGGACAATGAGTTGAAAGAATTCATTGATAATGATATTCCCAAGCTCGCAGCAACAGACGTCACTCTTCTTGATGCTTGGAAAAATAAGGTAGCAAGGGCGAAGAGGATCTTATTGGAGGGAGTACGAGACCACATTGTCTCAAGTATTTGTTGGAAATATTTTCATTGATGGCAAAGAAGGAATCAGATGTAGAAACAGGCAAAGGATAGTAGCAGAAGACAGCAGGTAATATTTACAGAGAGCAGGTAATATTTACAGAGAGCAGTGGAGGCAGTGGTCGAGTAGCAGAGGCATCGAATACAGAGGAAGAGATGAAACAGTGAGCAGTAGAGGTAGAGGCATAGGCAGAAAGGAAGAGGCAGTAGATGAAAAGGTTGAGCAGCAGAGGCACAACGAAGGCCGAGGCAGAAAGGCAGAGGCAACAGATGAAAAGGTCGAGCAACAGAGGCAAAGCGAAGGCAGAGGCAGAGGCAGAGCCATTATCAAACAAATTCCGAGAATCACTACCCCCGCTGGAAGATTCACTAAAGACTGAAGTAGCAGAGTACACATACATATATATACATATATATATATATATATATATATATATATATATATATATATATGCAGCACTTTATATAAGTATAGTGCCTTTTTTTTCAAAGAGAAAAGCATATATATATATGTGTAGCGCACTATATACGAAGTATCATAAGGTGGGACCGCCCCTTCATAAAATTTCAAAAATCATTACCCAAGCTGGAGGATATATATAAACCTTATTCCGAGAAACATTACCCCAGCTGGAGGATACATTAAAGCGGAAGCATACTCCTATATATATGCAGTGCCTTATTTATGTTGCGCCTTATACACAACGGTCCAAGGCATATATATATATATATATATATATATATATATATATATATATCTGTGTGTGTGTGTAGCGTGAGATCTAAAGAACCAAAGGTTCTATCGAAGGCAAAGTACCATATGGTGGGACCCTTATCAATCACATCGAAAAAGGTGACAGCGGATCATATGAACAGAAAGTTGCGATTGCGATTGAAGTTCCGAACCCGATATGGTTTAAACAACGATTTATATATGTTTAAGTTCCAAAGATTTGATAGCTAGTGGGACCCTCACCCAATCGCATCGGAGCATCAGAGCATAAGTATATCGGAACATGCAACTACAAATTGCGATTGCGATTGACTTTCGGACCCGATGGGCGTATAAACTGTGACTTGATAGGTTTGAGTTCCAGCCTAATCGCATCGCCATTTCAAGGTGAACAGTGATTAATCGCATCGGAGAAAGAGAAAAGTATATGTATATGCACAGTGCACTATATACGAAGTACCATAAGGTGGGACCCCTCTATAGAAAATTCCGAGAATCATTACCCCAGCTAAAGGTTACATTAAAGCGGAAGCATAAGCTTATATATATACAGCACGGTACAGATGTTGTGCTTTATATTCAAAGGCTCAAAGCTTATATATATATATGGAGCGCTTTATGGACAAGGGACCAAAGGTATTATCCAAAGCATATGTATTATATCTTTTGGCGCGAGATCAAAAGAACCAAAGGTTTTAATGCTTGGTTTTAAAACAAACAAAGTTTATATGGTGGGACTCTCACCCAATCGCATAAGAGAAAGTTCGCAAGCAGAACATGTTAATAAAGAATTACGATTGCGATGAAAGACCGGACCCGATGGGTTTATAAACCATGATTGATATATGTTTGAGTTTCGTCATAACAGTGAATTATCGGAATCAGAGCATCGGAGCATTGAGATATCGGTACATTCAAATGGAAATTGCGATTGCGATTAATTGCAATCGAAAGAAGTCGAGGAGTGATACATCGCATCGGAAATATCAGCGAGTGGGCCCGTAAAGGCATTTTATGTATTAACATGATCTCTCATCAGTACATCGCCGGAAGTTACATATGTTATATAAAATAGAAGTCTATATGTTAAAATCAATTCTTATCGTGCCGAGAGTTAAATTGTGATGTATGAAAAGGGCAGTTACATAGGTATGGCAGTTACACTGCGACAGTAAGCACAAAATCAATCAGAACCGAAAGGGCCAAACACAGTCACAGAAAAGCCAAACACAATGAACCAAGAGGTTGAATGAGTGAGCTGAAGTTTTCATTATAATTGAATGTAAATGTTTTTAATTGATTTATATTGTTGTGATACATTGGCAAGTCTCCGAAAGAGAAAAAAATCCCCACTGTAATATTAAAGTTAGTACCTACATTTATATTTTTCTGAGTGAGCTGAAAAGAAATGAGAAGGTAGAAAATCAAGAGGTATGAATATCCATTTCAAATTCCTAGAGGAAAACAAACAGTCATTAGGAAATCTCTATAAGTAATATCACCTTGATATGCATAGTAGAGATATAGAGAGAAAAGATAGAGAATGCAGAGTATAGAAGATTGAGGCAGAGAAGATAAGGAAGAGAAGAGCATAAAGAAATGCTACAGAACAAAGCTGATATCTAAGGTAAATCAACAAACATTCCATTTGATAAATTGAGGAAGTTGGAGCTTCCCTATCAAGTTGAAGCTTGATAGCTATCAGTTGTAGCTGACTGAGGTTGGAGCCTCCTGTAGGTTGGTGCCTGCAGAAAATTGAAGGGAGTTGGAGCTTCCTTGCAAGTAGTAGCTTGCAGAATTGAGGTTGGTGCCTCCTGTAGGTTGGTGCCTGCAGAAAAATAGTGGTGAGAGGGAGTTGGAGCTTGCCTTTGCATCACAACAATAATAAGATGTGGTTTTCTAGCTTTATGGGTTTCCACTTATATCTGTTGTCTCTATCTGTGTTGTCTATGTGCTGAAATGATTTACCAAATCTGCTTAATGTTTGTTGTTCTCATAATAATTTTGATGTCACATTAATTTAATACTTGCTGCAACTTCTTAAGACTGTTCATATACTAAGGTTGGTTATAAAAGTAAGCTGCAAATAAGCTGATGAAAAAATTAAAAACCTCATGTATGTGTTAAACTGATTCACCCCCCCCCTCTCAGTTTAACTAAGAATTCAAAAATTGGTATCAGAGCAGGTTTCTTTGTACCAGTTTAACAACTAAAAGTTGATTCTAGGTTCTCAGGATGGCTAGTAAAGAAGGATGCTCAACCAATAAAGCCCCTTTCTTTATAGGTGCAAATTATGCCTTCTAGAAAATCAAGATGAGGACATACATAATGTCTCTAGGAATAGAAGTTTGGGGTGCTGTGGAATTAGGATATGCCCCAAAGGCAACTGACTCAGAAAAGGAAACCAAACAAGATTTTGTAGCTAATGCAAAAGCCATGAATACCATCTTAAATGGATTGTGTGAAGAAAAATTTATCAAAGTAATGCACAAAGACACTGCCAAAGAGATGTGGGATACTCTAGAGAACATCCATGAGGGAGATAAAAAGGTAAATACTGCCAAACTTCAAGTATATAGAGCCCAGTTTGAAAATTTAAAAATGAATGATGATGAATATGTTGGCAGCTTCTTCTTAAAAGTTGCAGAAATTGTAAACAATATGAAAGCTCTTGGAGAGAGCATACCAGAAGGTATAATTGTGCAAAAGATTCTAAGATCTCTTCCATCCAAGTTTAATCCCAAGGTGTCTGCAATAGAAGAAACAGCTGATTGGGAGACCTTGACCATGAACCAGCTACTTGGAAATCTAACAGCATATGAGATGAGGCTCCCACAGAAGAAGCCAAGTACAAGGGAGGCAGCCTTTAAAACAAAAAAGAAGAAAGAAGAAGAGGAAGACATATGCCCTTGCTCAGATGAAGAAGAGGCAAAATTTTTCAAGAAATTGGATAGAGGCTCAGGTAAATACAAAGGTAAAATTCCTTTCAAATGCTTTAACTGTCGAAGAGTGGGACACTATGCTGCTAAATTTCCTCACAAGAAAGTAAGGAATTAGGCTCAAGAAATAGAGAAAAATGCATCAAAAAACTCGCAGAAAGGAAATAAGTTCAGCAGGAAATCCTTCTATGCTCAACAAGATAGCAGTGCATCTGAAGACTCAGATGAACCTTCAAGTGAAGAAGGAACCTCTGAATTTTTATTGATGGCCATAGAAGAACTTTAAGGTCTCCTGCTAGAAGATGAAGAAGAAGAAGGTGAAGTCAACCTTGAGGGGGAGCTAAGAAGTTCTCTGGAAGAGATTGATAGACTCAAGCTGAAATGCAGAAAAGAAAAGGACATTCTCCTCAAGTATGTACGAGAAGAATAGAATTTAGAAGTCCTTATGCAGCTAAAGATAAAGCTTGAATAATCCAAGAAGATAGAGGACATGTTACTTAAGCAAATCAAGGAGAAAACTCAGGAACAAGAGAAGTTGGAAGAAGAAGTAGTATGTCTCAGGAATAAATTAGAAAATTCTCAAAGGAAAGTGGCTATAAATTCTTCTCAAACAACAAGCTCTAGTAAGTTGAATGAAATTCTGGTTGCTCAAAGATCTCCCATGATAAAAACTGGAATAGACTATGAAGGAGAATCAAGTAAAAGCAAAGAAAAGGAAAACAGAGAGATTATTTTTGTAAAAGCAAAGAAGGCTGATGAAGCAGCTCAAATAATTCCTACAAAAGAAGAAAATTGTAAGGAGGGAGACAGAACCCAAAAAAATCCTCTAATAACAAAGAATGAAAGAAATACTCAAACAACAGAAAAAGATTCATATACCCATGAGTATGTCAAATTTGGAAGCCATCAAAGGAGATTCTTCCCTCCTATGAAAAATGCCACCTGTTATGTCTGCCACAACCTGGGACACATTGTTGCATACTGTCATGCAAGGAGGAGTGATTCAAACCAGCAAAAGATGCAAACATTGAAGAGACTGTCTCAAGCAAACAAATGGAGAAGACAACCTTACATCAGGTATGCAAATAATTTCTATGGTTACTGTTTTTATTGTAAGGAATTTGGCCATAAAATTATTTAATGTAGAAAGTATGGACAAAGATTGATGTTCAACACCTCAAGGAGGTTTATGAATCAAATAAATTTTGTTCATACTCACTGTTGGCCACCTATAAAATTTGTTTGATCAAAAGGTGGCCAAAACATGGTTTAGCCTTCAAGGAATAGTTTCATGGCAGAAATATTATCTCTTGAAGCCTCTGTAAGACATCATCCCCTCTATCCAAGTCTTCACTGCTGTTTCCCTTCAGAACTCAGAAATTCTACAAAAATTCCATGAGAAAGACTGCTGCAAAATCCCCTTTTCTCCCCTTCCTTCACCCATAATGCCCCATTTTAACCCTTTTTTCCCCTTTGCCAAAATTTCCCTCTTACCCTCTAAATCCTCCCAAAATCCCCTATAAATCCTACACATACCCTTTTTTAGCCTTTTTTCCCCTTTTTTTCCCTCTATCGTTGCCCATCTCTGGCCTCAAATTGCACTGAAAAAGGTTAAAAAGCCCACATTTTGGGCATATATGGGTCCTAGCCCTTTTTTCCCATTGACCCTCGGTCACATCATTTCCCATGCGCCCACGGCCCCACAATTGGGCGCCAAGCCATTTTTTGTATTAATAATTCCCAGCCAAAGTTTAAAACCTTGGTTATATATTAAAAAACATCGGTTTAATTATTTTATTAATTTTCCGCCGTTTCAAGTTTTTAATCGTTCCACACCATCGATCTGATCTGAAGATCAGATGGTGCGGATTCCATCTCCCAGTGGTCCCCATATTCCACCAACCCATCCTAAAAACCACACAGTATTCATCGCACCGCCTTTGGGCGAGGGTGGTTTTTTCCTGATCGCCAGCGATTCCACTCATCGATTGACACGTGGCCTGGCCACTGTTCACAAAACCATCATCCATCGTGCGTTAACGTTCGGGTGTGGATACGACGTGATATTGATGTGTACCGTCAGATCTAAGGCCACCCATCCGAAGGCTATCGCTCACCGAAGTTGCCCGATAGTTAACCTGGCTACGGCGCAGCGGTAACAGCATCTCTGCCGTCGATCTGATCTACAGATCGACGGCCCAAATTTCATTGCCCGATTTCTCCGTTTTGACTTTCCATCTGTGCTCCTGACCATCGATCTCTGCACGATCGACAAATCTGATTTGATTTTCTTTTCGCCTTGCCATTGACTCCTCACGATCAATATCGACCGTTGTATGATGCCATCCAACGGCCACACTCTCTCCATGTGCCTTCTGCAGTAGTTAGCCCATGCATGCAGGATTTTTTAATAGTTTTTCGTATTTTTGCAGGGTTTTAAATGTTTTTTCCGCCACGCTGAAGAAAAATCCACAGGTCGAGGGTGACGATCCTCCCGCCTGTGATTCACCACAAAAATCATTTGCAGGGTTTTAAATTTACATTTGATCAATGATTCATGAGGAATTGATGCCATTCGACCCCTGTACAGCCCTGCACACTAGAAAATACAGTTAATTGAGCACCAATCAAAGAGTATCAGTGTCGAAGACAGAACACGCCAGAAAAGGGAGATTGAAGTCCTTAAACACAGTTATCAAGTAAATTAAAGGTGTTTAAGGAAAGACAAATACATCTATCAAGCCTAGAAAGCTTCCACTGCCATCAGTAGAGGCCAATTGAACCCTCTCCAACCCCTGAAGACACCTGCAGCCTCACAGAAATCAAAGGAAGCTTAGTCATTACCTGAATAAGAGGTGTTTACCTGAAAACAGCTGAACAATTAATACAAATCAAAGAATCTTATCTCTAATTGTCAGCAGAACCATTTTAGAAGATTAAGAACAGTCCAGAAGCACATCTTTCGATCATTATGCCTCGAAAGGCAGGAAACAAAGTTATGGAGCAGAGTTAGAAATGATCACATAATTAATGATATTTGATCCCTGGGAAATCCTCCCACCTCCTCATTTCTCTATAAATATCTCTGTAAAACATAAGCAAATGTTGGTCTCTGGACATCTGAATGCATGTAATAGTTTTTTGAAGCTACTGATGCACTCTGTGCAATCTGAAGACAAATAAGCTGATATGAGAAGTTTGAAGTTGTAGAGACCCACCGGGCTTGCTAATTGTAACTGGTTTGAACATCAAATACAAGCTGCTGATTTATGGGATCCTGATTTGTGTCAATGGTGATGTGTTTCTTACTTTCAATTGTTATTTTCTTTAATTTTTTCACTCTGTTCACTTTCTCTGATAAGGAATAGCAAACATAGAGCTAGGACTTACTCTCAGTAGTACCCTACTCTTAATGAAAACTTTATTTTCTATGTTTTTCTTTTGTTAATACTGAGTACATTAAAGCAGGTTGGTTTCAAAGTACTAGCCTGATCTAGATTGCTCATTATGATGATCATCATTGTTTTTCCTTTAGAATATGCTGAAAGTAGGTTGGTTTTGAAGTACTCACCTAATCTTGAGCTTTTCTGACTCTTTTAAATGTTTTTTAACTAAAAGTACTTCAAAGCAGGCTAGTTTAAAAGTACTTACCTGATCTCAGAATGCTTTTATGTTGTGTTTCTCTAAATTGAAATGTATTGTTTCTTTAAATTGAAGGTACTTCAAAGCAGGATAGTTTAAAAGCACTTACCTGATCTCAGAATGCTTTTATGTTTTGTCTCTCTAAGCACATGTTGAAAGAAATATAGTTTAAAAGCACTTACTTGATCTTAGACTGTGCACTGTTCTTCCTTTGTTTTGTTCTTCACTTCCTATCTATTCCACTCCATAAATCGCCTTAAGAGATCCTTTGACATAAGTGACTTGCCCCATGGATCCTTCTTGAACCTTGCTGTCCAATTAAAATCCTCCTATAACTCCATAGCCCAATGGGTTAAAACTATCTTTGTCCTTTCTATCAGTCAAAGCATTCCTTCACTTGCAGACATCTTCACCCTTCATTTTGAACCGCCTTCACCTTCATCATGTCTTTGCCCAACCAAAAAAAAAAAAAAAAACCCATGCTCTTCACAAGTAGCCTAATATCACATTTCAGGCTTTAAATATCACATCTTTAAACTCATTTATAGAGAGATCCCTCTCTGGATTCAGGAGGGCTAGATCCTTGAATCCCAAAGTGGTTTGATGTTACCCCTGCAGTTGGATTTTTGCCAATCTTGCTAATTATAGGGTGCTAACATAATGGCGACTCGACTGGGGAATTTTTGAGTTCATAGTTTCTTGGCTAGCCTTTATAAACTCTTTAGTTTTCCATACAACCATAGAAACTCAGAAAAAACCTAAAAATATTTTAGATTGGTATTCAATAAACATGGTAGTGGACCATTAAACCTTTTACCTCCAAAAGAGCTAAAAACTTCCACTTGGTGACTCCACAATCCTGAACAGACCTTAAGACACCACTGGGAAGAAATCTAATCATTATAAAACCATTCAACCTCAGTAAGAGGGCTTTAGGTTTAAATTTATCTTAGCAAAAGATCCGTTAAACCTCTCACAGATTGTCATATCTGGTTGACACTTTTCTTGTTTAAGTTAGGTCTAAAAAACACAGCATAGTGGCTCCTAGAAAGATTCACACTAGAGCCTATCCTGACCCTGATCCACCTGAGATAATTGATAATCCAGAAAGTATCCTTAGGAGGTCTCCTAGGATTAAATTATCAAATGTTTTCAGATTACCCTTGAGAGCTATTTCAATCCCTGAAAATATTTCAGCTCTACAACAATCACAAGCTGACTTAGTAAATCCATTTAGAACTAGGTCTCTTGGTGACTTGGGTCAGTTAGATTCTGAGTCTTCACCTTCATCTCCTAAAACAAGTGAACATCCTGGTAGCATAGAAACAACACCTCCTGATTCACATTTTCTTCACAACTTAGGTGTCTCTCATCCAAGATCAGCTCAGCAATCTATTCCTGGACCATCCATTTCTGCTCACCCTACATCCACTGTTCAATCCACCCACTTCAGCCTACTTTCCTTCTTGTGAATCCACCCCCACCACATATCATGGCAGCATGGTATGCTCCCTTAGTTCTTCCTGTACCATTAGTCAATCTTCCACAGGACTATCAGTCTAAAATTCCATTGCATGATGCTATAAATGCTACAACTGCATCACAACATGTGGATAAGATGAATGACTACTTTGGCAGAAATCAAATTGATAGTGATTCTGTCAAGCTTAGATTATTTTCTCAAAGCTTAGGGGGAGAGGCAAGAAAATGGTTCAAAGGTTTAACCCCCCATAGTATTAATGATCTCCAAGCCTTCCATCAAAAATTCTTAAACAAATGGGAAGTAAAGAAAAACCCTCTCCAAGTCCTTTCTAACTACAAGAACCTCCATAGAGACACTGGGGAAAGTGTGCAAGCTTATTGCACTAGATTCAATAGTGTGTATAATGCAATTTCCCCAGAACTAAACCTCCACAAGGCTCAGCTTTAAACAAGTTTCCTGAAGGTTTTTACCCTGAGATGGCCTATCAGCTGAGAGAGAGAGATTTTGCAACTCTTGAAGACATGCAAAAGGGTGCTCTTTCTGTGGAAGTCAACTTGATGGAGAAGAGAGCAAGAATGAAAATTGAAAAGAGAGTGTCATTTAGAGAGGAAAATGCACCTTCTACTTCCAACTCAAAGATGGAAAGAATGATGGAGGAGATGATCAAGAAAATGAGCATCCTTGAGAGAGCACAAGCAAGTCAAAACCAAACTGCTCCTCAAAACAAAAACCAGAACCAGAATCAGAATTTTAGAAGGAACCAACCTCCAAACAGACCTAGGGAAGATGATCAACAGATCACTCCTCCCTTCCATCAAAAATATATAAGTGAGGTTGAGGAAACAGATGAGATAACAGAGGAAGATGATATCAACATGCTGGGAGTAGATAATGATGACTTTGAGATTCATTATGATAGAAAACAAGGTCTTTATACCCCTTATGATGAAAACAGAGATGATGATGAAAATTATTTTCCAGACATGGAAAATGTCCTCATAGAATCCCAAAAATAATATGACCTTAGAAGAAAAACCAGTCAACAAAATCCCAACACCAAAACCTCTGACAAATCTTCACAAAACAACACTACAACCAAGCCTAAAATTGTCAAACAAAGGGATAAAACAGTGGCTGTAAATTCTGATAAAGGTAGAGAGAAAGGCACTCAAAATAATGAAAAACAGAGTGCAAACATTAGTAGTACTACCGCTTTATTTAGTACTCCTGTTAAGACCATTTTGTCAAATACAAATAGAACAAATCAGCAAGCTGATGTTGCTGATAGACTGGCAGCTAGTAAGGCTGAGACAAGTTCCTTGAAGAGCCAAATTCCTTTTAGCCTTGAGCAGGAAATTTCAAAGATCAGAATCTCTGTTCCCCTCATTGAGTTAGCTTCCCAGAGTGTATATAGGACCCAAATTTTGAAGGCTTTAAATATTGAGGATAATAATGATACAGTCAATCTTAATGATGACCAACCAGAGCTCATTTTTGGTCCTAAGATTGAAGGTATATATCAAGAGGGACCTGTACCTCCCTTTTATGTGAGTTTAAATGTTCATGACAAGATCCTGCATAATGCTATGCATAACTCTGGAGCCTCGCACAACCTTATGCCAAAGGTGATAATGGAAAGGCCAGGACTAGAAATAAGCAAACCTTACAAGGATTTATATTCTTTTGATTCTAGCAGAGTGAAGTGTCTTGGCCTAATCAAAGACCTTTGTGTGAGTTTGACCCAAATCCCAGCCAAGTGCATGGTGATGGATGTTGTGGTGGCTGGCGTGCCTCCTAAGTATGGCATGTTGTTGTCAAGATCATGGGGTGCCAAGCTGCAAGGTACCATACAGATGGATGGGACATATGCCACTATCCCTGTCTTTAGCCAGCTTAGAAGACTATACAGAGAGTCACACATGAAATTCATGGTCAGTAGCCCAGGAAAGCCTGAAAATTATCCCATTTAATCTATCCATACTGACCTGGATTCGTTTATCTTTTACAATAATGAATCCATAAAGCAGTTAGAGCTAGAACAAAATGACTCAGATAACCAGTTAGAGGCCCCTAATCTAGAAATGATGGTAGTTCTAGATATGGAAGAAAACGAGAGAGAAACTTCTGAAAAGTGTGTTGAAACAATGTACCAGAATGAACAAATCCAAGATGGCAAACAACAGATTACCCCTCACACTCAACTCCATGAAAATCCTGAAGAACAAGACCCAGCACAACATGTTGCAGATACTAGAATAGAACGTAATGATAAACAAGGCAATAGGGATGAAAACGATGTTAACCCTACAAGCAATCCCTTATGGTGCATGAACTTTGACGGGTCTTGCACTAAAAATAGTGCAGGAGCTGGGGTATGGTTGGTCGACACCGAAAAAAATTACTTTGAAAGCCATGCTTTCAAGCTAGATTTCAAATGCACCAATAGCATCATAGAATATGAGGCTCTCATCCTAGGATTGCGTCTATTAAAAGAACTGGGAGCCAAGAAGATAGTTGTTCAGGGAGACTCAGAATTATTCATCAAACAACTAAATGGAGAGTATGCCATTAAGCATCGTAGACTAAGGGTATACCGAAACCATGCCCTAGATTTCCTGAACACGTTTACAAAATATGAGCTCCTGTTTTTCCCAAGGAGTCAAAACATAATTGCAAATGGGCTGGCCTGTGCTGCTAGTTCATGTCAAGAATCACCTGGTGATAAGCATATCATCATTCAAACAAAATGTAGACCTACAGTGCCAGATAATGAAGGTTATTGGCAGGTCTTTGAGGGCAACAAGCAGATAGAGGATTTCCTGCTTGGCAGGAATGAGCTTGAATTATCTAAATCCGATGAAAGTTGCCTAAACAAAAAGCCCCCTGAAGAAGAAAAACCATCTTGTCCCGTAAAGATCAATATGTTAACTAAAAAACTTGAAACTCATACTGAAGAATACAAGGACACAGAAAACGAAGACATTGAGGTATTTTCGTCAAAGGACAAGAACATACCTTGGGGGTTAGCACCTTTAGAAGACCTGTTTGATTTTAACGATGTAGCAAAGAAACCCACTGTAGAATACACTGAGTCTGATATCGAGGAATGCAACATAGGCACCAAAGATCAACCTAAAATGATTAAATTAGCTGGCTCCTTGTCAACAGACATGAAAAATAAATACATTGACTTATTTAAAGAGTTTGTTGATGTGTTTTCTTGGAGCTATGAAGACTTAAAGGCATATGATACACAAATCATCTAGCACAAGATCCCATTGAAAGAAAATCAAAAACCCTTTAGGCAAAAAACTGCGTCGAATCAATCCAATACAACTGCCTCTAGTAGAAAAGGAAATCAAGAAAATGTATGAGGCGGGAATCATAGTGCCTGTGAGGTTTTCAGATTGGGTTTCTAACCTTGTAGCTGTGAGGAAAAAGACAAGAGAAATCAGATTGTGCATTGATTTCAGAAACCTTAACAGAGCCTCCCTAAAAGACAATTACCCTTTACCCAAAATGGAACACATTCTGCAAAGGGTAGTTGGTTCAAAGAGGATTTCTCTGTTAGATGGTTTTTCAGGGTATAACCAAATTTTACTACTCCCAGAAGACCAACTCAAGACAGCTTTCACCACTCCTTGGGGCACTTTCATGTACGTGAAAATTCCTTTTGGATTAATGAATGCTGGGGCCACTTTCCAAAGGGCCATGGACATTGCATTTTTAGAGGAGATAGGGCACTTCATTGTAATTTACCTTGATGAAATAACAGTTTATTCCAAATCTGATGAAGAGCACCTAAAACATCTAAGAAAGGTCCTTGAAAAGTGCAGAAGGTTTGGATTATCTTTAAATCCGAAAAATACAGTGTTTGGCCTACAAGAAGGTAAAATCCTTGGCCATATCATATCAGAAGAAGGGATTAAAATAGATCCTAAAAGAGTTGAGGGAATACTAAATATTAGCCAACCAAGAAACATAAAATAGTTACAGTCCTTCATTGGAAAGATTAACTTCTTGAGAAGGTTCATTCCCAACTTATCAGAGCTCCTTAGAAACATGACTAATATGCTCAAGAAAGAAGTAGGAGTGAAGTGGAATGTAGAAGCCAAAAGATCCTTCGAATTGGTAAAACATGCACTCACCCGGGCACCTGTCCAGATCAGCCCTGACTTTTCAAAGGATTTCCTTATTTTTTCCTTTGCCTCAGAGCATACTGTGGCTGTTGTCCTATTGCAGAAAAACCCAGAGGGACAGGAACAACCTATTGCATTTTTCAGCAAGGCTTTAAGGGATGCACCCTTGAAATATAACATAATGGAAAAACAGGCATATGCTTTGGTAAAGGCCTTAAAATACTTTAGGGTGTATATTCTACATTCCCACATCATTGCTTATGTGCCTAACATAGTGGTAAAAGACATCTTGTCACAAGACCCAGATGGAAAGAGGGGCAAATGGATTGCAGCAATATTAGAGTATGATTTGGAAATCAAACCCACCAAACTCATTAAAGGTCAGGGCTTAGCTCAATTAATGGTTGAATCTAATCTACAAGCCCTTGACATTAACATGGTAGATGCCTTGGATGAACAAGAAGAATTACCTGCTCCCATTTTGGAAGAGAAATTTCAAAGCTCACCTTGGTACACTGATATCTTGTATGTGCTTACAAATCTTAATGCTCCTCCTAATTTATCAAAAACAAAGGCAAGGTTTTTAAATTTGAAATCTAGGAATTATTGCATTTTGAATGAATGTTTATATTGGAAAAATGCTAATGGTTTATTACTTAAATGTTTGCCTAAAGTTGATGCAGAGAGGATCAAGCATAAATTCCATGAAGGAGAGTGTGGAGCTCATCTCTACTGGAAAACCACAGCCAATAAAATCCTTAGAGCTGGCTATTACTGGCCCACCCTCTTCCAAGATGTCCATAAAATGATAGTAGCTTGCCACAAGTGCCAATTTTTTGAGGGAAAAAGAAAACTCCTTCCTTTACCATTACAACCTATCACTGTTGAAGCTCCTTTTCAACAATGGGGCCTAGATTTCATAGGAGAAATCCATCCTTCTTCATCTTCCCAACACAAATTGATTCTCACAGCCACTGACTACTTCACAAAGTGGATAGAGGCCATTCCTTCTAGGAATGCCACAGATTCTATCATTATAAAATTTCTTAAAGACTATATCTTGTCTAGATTCGGTTGCCCTAGGAATATTATTACTGATAATGCTGCTGCTTTTGGTTCCAAAAATATGATTGATTTTTGTCACAGGTATCAGATTACACTTGGTCATTCTACTGCTTATTACGCTCAAGGTAATGGGTTAGCAGAATCATCAAATAAAATTTTGGTGACCATCATCAAGAAGCTGCTTGAAGAGAATAAGAAATCATGGCATAACAAGTTGGTGCATGCTTTGTGGGCAGACAGGTTGACCACAAAGAAGTCCATTGGAATGTCCCCTTACCAGCTTGTTTATGGAGCAGATGCAGTGTTTCCTACCAGCCTAGGTGTACTAGTGATAAAGTTAGTCCAAGAAATACAGTTAGAAGAGGACAACATGATAAGGAGGATCAATCAGACAATACATCTCTAGCAGACAAGGGAAGAGGTTTACAATAGGGCTCAGAAGGTGCAAGAAAACATAAAGAAGTTGTTTGACAAGAGAACAAAGGCTTGTGATTTCAACATTGGAGACAAGGTACTCAAGTGGGACTCCAGTAGAGAGTATAAGGGTAAACATGGCAAATTTGACTGTTTATGGCTAGGTCCTTACATTATCCAGTCCACCATTGGTCCAAATGCCTTTTCTCTATAAGAGTTAGATGGCACAGATCTGTTTGGGGGTCTTGTCAATGGCAGGATGCTTAAGCATTACTACTACTGAGTTCGACTTTGAAGTTTTCATTTCCACTGTAAATACCATTGCTTTGTTTAGTTTCACAAAAGAAAAAATACAAAAACAATCAAAAATAAGAGAAAAGAGGGCAGATTGTGAAAAAAAAATAAAGGTGTAGCCCCATACCAAAAAAGAGAAACAAATATGAAAGTGTGCAAGCTCAAATGCCACTCCTGAAAAACACATTCCTAGTTGTCAAACAACCTAATCTTGACTAATTAGTTTTAAATTTACTGTTGATAGGATAGTGAATTTGATTTGCCAAACTGTTTAATCTTGGCTTATCAGTAGATAGATTAGGTTAGAAATTAAAGGTTCAAACATGCTCAAAACCTGAACCTAAGTTTCCAAAGAGAATGACTCAAATCTGTTTCCAATTCTGAGTCAAAAAATATGTAAATCTGGTTCTAATTAGCTCAAAATCTGAACCAGAGAAAAAGAAAGAAACAACTCAAACAAAAGTCAAAACAGAGCTGTAAAAGATGAAGGAAGGGCTTTGAAATTTTAGATCTTAAAGCTTCCATTTTTGTTTTTAATTTTCTGCAAAGTAAATATCTATGTGCAGTTTTTTTTTTATGCCATAGATCACAGCAAGTCAAACTGCTTAATCTTGACTTGACTGTTTTTAAATTTCTGTTGTAGAATTTAGAGAATAAAATCTGTTGGACAGTTTAATCCCAACAGATAGTAGATTAGGTAGAGAATCATATGGGCTCAACTGTTTAATCTGATAATCTGAGTCCATGGAGAAATAAGAAGTAGAAATAGATTAGATTTCATGTTTTCACAAGAAATAAATGTTGTAAAGAGTTTGCCAGTCCAAGTGCACTCTAAATGAAGAAAAAATGTTAGATCAGTAGTATTGGGTAGGTAGAAAGCTTGCTGGTGAAGATCCATTTTTTTCCATGGCTGTTAATATGTTTTCAGGAAAAAGAAGAGCATCCAAGCAAAGAAGGCAACCCAATGGATGAAGCACTGAACCAGCCTCCCAGAGAAAGCAAGTCTGAAGTTCTTGATGCCTTCAAGAAGGCACCATCCCCAAGTGGAGCCACTGTTGGCCACCTATAAAATTTGTTTGATCAAAAGGTGGCCAAAACATGGTTTAGCCTTCAAGGAATAGTTTCATGGTAGAAATCTCATCTCTTGAAGCCTCTGCAAGACATCATCCCCTCTATCCAAGTCTTCACTGTTGTTTCCCTTCAGAACTCAGAAATTCTACGAAAATTCCATGAGAAAGACTGCTGCAAAATCCCCTTTTCTCCCCTTCCTTCACCCAGAATGCCCCATTTTAACCCTTTTTTCCCCTTTGTCAAAATTTCCCTCTTACCCTATAAATCCTCCCAAAATCCCCTATAAATCCTACACATACCCCTTGTTTAGCCTTTTTTCCCCTTTTTTCCCTCTATCGTTGCCCATCTTTGGCCTTAAATTGCACTGAAAAAGGTTAAAAAACCCACATTTTGGGCATATATGGGTCCTAGCCCTTTTTTCCCATTGACCCTCGGTCACATCATTTCCCATGCGCCCACGGCCCCGCAATCGGGCGCCAAGCCATTTTTTGTATTAATAATTCCCGGCCAAAGTTTAAAACCTTGGTTATATATTAAAAAACGTTGGTTTTATTATTTTATTAATTTTCCACCAATTCAAGTTTTTAATCATTCCGCACCATCGATCTGATCTGAAGATTGGACGGTGCGGAGTCTGTCTCCTGGTGGTCTCCACATTCCACTAACCCATCCCAAAAACTGCACGGTATTCATCGCACCGCCTTTGGGTGAGGGCGGTTTTTTCTCGATAGCCAGCGATTCCACTCATCGATTGACACGTGGCCTGGCCACTATTCACAAAACGACCGTCCATCGCGCGTTAACGTTCGGACATGGATATGACGCGATATTGATGTGTACCGTCAGATCTAAGGCCGCCCATCCGACGGCTATCGCTCACTGAAGTTGCCCGACAGTTAACCTGGCTACAATGCAGTGGTAACATCATCCCCACTGTCGATCTGATTTGCAGATCAACGGCCCAAATTTCATCACCTAATTTCTCTGTTTTGACTTTCCATCTGCACTCTCGACCGTCGATCTCTGCGCAATCGACGGCTCTGATTTGATTTTCTTTCCGCCTTGCCATTGACTCCTCACAATCAATCTCGACCGTTGGATGATGCCATCCAACGGCCACACTCTCTCCATGTGCATTATGAAGTAATTAGCCCATGCATGCAGGATTTTTTAATAGTTTTTCGTATTTTTGCAGGGTTTTAAATGTTTTTTCTGCCACGCTGAAGAAAAATCCAAAGGTCGAGGGTGACGATCCTCCCGCCTATGATTCACCACAAAGATCATTTACAGGGTTTTAAATTTACATTTGATCAATGAGTCATGAGGCATTGATGCCATTCAACCCCTGTACAACCCTGCACACCAGAAAATACAGTTAATCGAGCACCGATCAAAGAGTATCAGTGTCGAAGACAGAACACGCCAGAAAAGGGAGATTGAAGTCCTTAAACACAGTTCTCAAGTAAATTAAAGTTGTTTAAGGAAAGAAAAAGACATATATCAAGCCTAGAAAGCTTCCACTGCCATCAGTAGAGGCCAATTGAACCCTCTCCAACCCTTGAAGACACATGCAGCCTCACAGAAATCAAAGGAAGCTTAGTCATTACCTGAATAAGAGGTGTTTACCTGAAAACAGTTGAACAATTAATACAAATCAAAGAATCTTATCTCTAATTGTCAGCAGAACCATTTTAGAACATTAAGAACAGTCCAGAAGCACATATTTCAATCATTATGCCTCGAAAGGTAGGAAACAGAGTTATGGAGCAGAGTTAGAAATGATCACATAATTAATGATATTTGATCCCTGGGAAATCCTCCCACCTCCTCATTTCTCTATAAATACCTCTGTAAAACATAAGCAAATTTTGGTCTCTGGACATCTGAATGCATGTAATAGTTTTTTGAAGCTACTGATGCATTGTGTGCAATCTGAAGACAAATAAGCTGATATGAGAAGTTTGAAGTTGTAGAGACCCACCAGGCTTGCTGATTGTAACTGGTTTGAACATCAAATACAAGCTACTGCTTTATGGGATCCTGATTTGTGTCAATGGTGATGTGTTTCTTACTGTCAATTGTTATTTTCTTTAATGTTTCACTCTGTTCACTTTCTCTGATAAGGAACAGCAAACATAGAGCTAGGACTTACTCTCAGTAGTACCCTACTCTTACTGAAAGCTTTATTTTCTATGTTTTTCTTTTGTTAATACTGATTACATTAAAGCAGGTTGGTTTCAAAGTACTAGCCTGATCTAGATTGCTCATTATAATGATCATCAATGTTTTTCCTTTAGAATATGCTGAAACCAGGTTGGTTTCAAAGTACTCACCTGATCTTGAGCTTTTATGACTCTTTTAAATATTTTTTAACTAAAATTACTTCAAAGCAGGCTAGTTTAAAAGTACTTACCTAATCTCAGAATTCTTTTATGTTGTGTTTCTCTAAATTGAAATGTATTGTTTCTTTAAACTGAAGGTACTTCAAAGCAGGATAGTTTAAAAGCACTTACCTGATCTCAGAATGCTTTTATGTTTTGTCTCTCTAAGCACATGTTGAAAGCAAGATAGTTTAAAAGCACTTACTTGATCTTAGACTGTGCACTATTCTTCATTTGTTTTGTTCTTCACTTCCTATCTGTTCCACTCCATAAATCGCCTTAAGAGATCCTTTGACATAAGTGACTTGCCCCATGGATCCTTCTTAAACCTTGCTGTCCAATTAAAATCCTCCTATAACTCCATAGCCCAATGGGTTAAAATTATCTTTGTCCTTTTTGTCAGTCAAAGCATTCCTTCACTTGCAGGCATCTTCACCCTTCATTTTGAACTACCTTCACCTTCATCATGTCTTTGCCCAACCAAAACAAAAAAAACAAACCCATGCTCTTCACAACTAGCCTAATATCACATTTCAGGCTTTAAAGATCACATATTTAAACTCATTTATAGAGAGATACCTCTCTGGATTCAGGAGGGCTAGATCCTTGAATCCCAAAGCGGTTTGATGTTACCCCTGCAGTTGGACTTTTTCCAATCTTGCTAATTGCAGGGTGCTAACACTCACAATTCTGCAAAAATTATGATCAAATGCTGTGTATGCAATCAAGTTGGACATATGCCTTCCAAATGTCCTCTGAAAGGATGTGATTCATCATCTCTCAAAAGATACCAAACAAAAGGATGCCTCCAGTGGAAAAAGAAGGTAAATAAGTGTGACCTGGCTCTAACTGCTCAAGATCTGAAAAGCCAATGGTATCTGGACAGTGGCTGCTCAAAACATATGACTGGAGACAGCAGAAAATTTATAACTTTTGATGAAAAGAAAATTGGTAATGTTACTTTTGGCAATGATAAATCAGGAAAAATCAAGGGAAAGGGCTCAGTTAGCTTAGATAATGGCAGAGGTAAGGCCCAAGATGTACTATTTGTAGATGGGCTGAAAGAAAATTTGCTGAGTGTCAGTCAAATGTGTGATAAAGGCTGCGAAGTTCTTTTCAGAGCACAAGACTGTGAAGTCAGATCAAGCACCACAGGTAAGACTCTGCTCAAAGGTGTTCAAACAAAGAGCAATGTTTATATCGTGAAAGAGGAAGATGAAGCATGCAATCTTAGAAAACTTGAGGAGTCATGATTATGGCATAGGAGATTAGGACATCTCAGCTTCGATCATATCATTAGACTAAGCAAGAAGAAAGTGGTCAGAGACATGCCAAAAATAAAAAGGCCTTCTAATACCATATGTAAATCTTGTCAATTGGGTAAATAGACCCACACATCCTTTAAGGCCAAAGATGAGTTATCAACAAGAAGACTACTCCAACTTGTGCACATGGATCTGTGTGGACCTGCAAGAACTAAAACACCAAGTGGAGAATCCTACTTCATGCTGATAATAGATGATTTCTCCAAAATGACATGGGTTGCATTTCTCAAGAATAAATCGAAAGCTCTGGAAAAATTCAAAATATTCAAAGCATGAGCAAAAAATCAGACAGGATGCAAGCTAAAATGCATCAGATCAGACAGAGGAGGTGAATTCACAGATTATGATTTTGCAGATATATGCAATGAATATGGCATAAAAAAACAATTTACTATTGCAGGGACACCTCAACAGAATGGAGTAGCAGAGAGACAAAACATATATGTTCAACAAATTTCCAGAGCCATGATGCAAGAGAGTAATATTCCTCAAACCTTCTGGGTATAAGCAGTACACACAGTGGTGCATATCCTTAATAAATCCCACTTAAGGCCAAGAAATGACAAGACTCCCTATGAACTATGGCATGGAAAGTCAGCTTCAATCAAACATTTTAGAATTTTTGGAAGCAAGTGTTATATAAAGAATAATGATGAAAATCTTGGGAAATTTGATGCAAGAGCAGATGAAGGGATTTTTCTAGGATATGCTTCCAAAAGTAAAGGGTACAAGTGCTACAACAAGACTCTTTGAAAAATAGTAGAAAGTATTGATGTGAGATTTGATGAAGAAATTCCAAACAATACAAGAGATACAGACTGCTGCAGTCCATCAGAAAACCATGAAGAAGAAAACCAAAATGATGATGAAACAAGCAAGACAATAGAAGATGCAGAGCTGAGCTTGAAAACCCCCTCAAGATACACTCAGAAGAATCATCCTAAAGATCAGATCATAGGAGACAAGAAAGTAGGGGTCCAGACAAGAAGGCAGCTAACTGAATAGAAAATAGAGGTATACATAGCCATGTTATCACAAATAGAGCCAAAGAGATTTGAAGAAGCCAGCAAGGACAAGTATTGAGTGAATGCTATGAATGAAGAATTAGACCAAATTGAGAAAAACAATACTTGGGAACTAGTTCCTAGACCCACTGGGAAAAATGTCATAGGCTCAAAATGGGTATTCAAAATAAAATGAATGAGGAAGGACAGGTAATCAGGAATAAAGCCAGACTTGTCTGAAAAGGATATTCACAAATCGAAGGACTTGATTTCAATGAAACATTTTCCCCTGTAGCCAGAATGGAAGCCATCAAAATGTTTCTGGCCTTTGCATGCTATCAAGACTTCAAGGTATATCAAATGGATGTAAAATCTACTTTTCTGAATGGAGATCTAGAAGAACAAGTCTACATGGAACAACTGGAAGGTTTCTCTTTAACAGACAAAGAAGACTATGTGTGCAGACTGAAGAAGGCTCTATATGGACTAAAACAGGCTCCTCGTGCTTGGTACTCAAGACTGGATAAATATTTGCAAAAACAAGGCTTTAAGAGAGGTGGAGTAGACAACAATCAATACATAAAAGCCCATGAAAATGAAATCCTGATTGTTGTAGTATATGTTGATGGAATTATGTTTGGAAGCAACAGAGATGAACTAGCAAAAGGGTTTGCTGAGAAGATGAAATCAGAGTTTGATATGTCCATGATTGGAGAACTTAGTTTCTACTTAGGACTTCAAATTCAGCAAAAGAACACAGGCACATTCATCTCACAGGAAAAATACTTAAAAGAAATTTTGAAAAAGTTCAAAATGGAGGACTGCAAACCTGTGTCAACTCCAATGATCACGGGATGCAAGTTGTGTGCTAATGATGGATCTGCTGATATAGATCAAAAACTCTACAGATCCATGATAGGAAGTCTGTTGTATCTGACAACATCAAGACCAGACATCATGCTAGCAGTAGGACTAGTGGCTAGATATCAAGCAGCACCTAAACAAAACCACCTTCTGGCAGTCAATAGAATATTTAGATATCTACAAGGGACAACTCAGTATGGACTTTGGTATCCTAAAGGCAAAAGCTTCACTTTGACAGCATACACAGATGCAGATTGGGCCAGCTGTGTGGATGACAGGAAAAACATAAGTGGAGGTGCATTCTATTTAGGAGAGAGTCTGGTGGCATGGTTAAGCAAGAAACAAACATCTATCTCTCTGTCTACAGCAGAAGAAGAATATATAGCAGCAGCAGCATGTTGTACACAAGTCATGTGGATGAAGCAAACCCTCCAAGACATGAAGGTAAGCATTGATGAACCTATCTCAATCAAATGTGATAATACAAGTGCTATAAGTATATCTAAAAATCCTGTGCTTCACTCAAAAACTAAACATATCCCAATCAAGTATCATTTTCTCTGAGAAAAAGTGGCTCAGAAGATAGTAAAACTAGAGTATGTACCAACAAAAGAACAGACAATAGATATATTTACCAAACCTCTTGCTAAAGAACCATTTGAATATTCGAGAAATAGACTAGGGGTAGTATCTGTAGATGCTACTCTCTGATATGAAGAGAGAGCACAGTTTCAGGGGGAGAACAGAAATGAAAATATCCTTCGAGGGGGAGATCAGCCAGCAAAGGAAGCATGAAACAGGTCCTCAGGATCAAAGAGTTAAAGGACAGAATCTACACTACGAGATGTGCAACCCCTTGCCATTGATGTCAAAGGGGGAGGAAGAGCAAGCAACAGGAGAAAGGATCCTAAAAGGCAAACAGAGAAAGTGTATTGCCATCAATTCCAAAGGGGGAGACTGTTGGAAATATTGTCATTGATGGCAAAGAAGGTAGTAGATGCAGAAATAGGCAAAGGACAACAGCAGAAGATAGAAGGTAATATTTACAGAGAGCAGGTAATTTTTACAGAGATCAGTGGAGGCAGAGGTCGAGCAGCAGAGGCAGCGAATACAGAGGAAGAGATGAAACAGTGAGCAGTAGAGGCAGAGGCAGAGGAAAAAAGGCAGAGGCAGCAGATGAAAAGGTCGAGCAGCAGAGGCACAGCGAAGGCAGAGGCACATTGAAGGCAGAGGCACATCGAAGGCAGAGGCAGAGGCAAAGCCGTTATCAAACAAATTCCGAGAGTCACTACCCCTGCTGGAAGATTCACTAAAGACTGAAGCGGCAAAGTACACATACATACATACATACATATATATATATATATATATATATATATATATATATATATATATATATATGCATCACTTTATATAAGTATAGTGCCTTTTTTTTCAAAGAGAAAAGCGTATATATATATGTGCAGCACACTATATACGAAGTATCATAAGATGGGACCCCCCCTACATAAAATTCCGAGAATCGTTACCCAAGCTGGAGGATATATATAAATCTTATTCCGAGAAACACTACCCCAGCTGGAGGATACATTAAAGCGGAAGTAGACTCCTATATATATGCAGCGCCTTATTTATGTTGCACCTTATACACAACGGTCCAAGGCATATATATATATATATATATATAGTGCGAGATCTAAAGAACCAAAGGTTCTATCGAAGGCAAAGTACCATATGGTGGGACCCTTATCAATCGCATCGAAAAAGGTGACAGCGGATCATATGAACAGAAAGTTGCGATTGCAATTGAAGCCCGGACCCGATAATTCTATAAATCATGATTAATATATGTTTGAGTTACGGCAGAATAGTGTTACATCGCATCGGAGATAAGTGTGGCAGTGAAGCATGACAATAGAAGTTGTGATTGCGATTAAAGTTCCGGACCCGATATGGTTTAAACAATGATTTATATATGTTTAAGTTCCAGATATTTGATAGCTAGTGGGACCCTCACCCAATCGCATTGGAGCATCGGAGCATAAGTATATCGGAACATGCAACTGCAAATTGCGATTGCGATTGAGTTTCAGACCCAATGGGCATATAAACTGTGACTTGATATGTTTGAGTTCTAGCCTAATTGCATCGGCATTTCAAGGTGAACAGTGATTATTCACATCGGAGAAAGAGAAAAGTATATGTATATGCGCAACGCACTATATACGAAGTACCATAAGGTGGGACCCCTCTACAGAAAATTCCGAGAATCATTACCCCAGCTAAAGGTTACATTAAAGCAGAAGCATAAGCTTATATATATACAGCATAGTATAGATGTTGTGCTTTATATTCAAAGGCTCAAAGCTTATATATATATATATATATGGAGCGCTTTATGGACAAGGGACCAAAGGTATAATCCAAATCATATGTATTATATATTTTGGCACGAGATCAAAAGAACCAAAGGTTTTAATGCTTGGTTTTAAAACAAAAAAAAATCTATATAGTGGGACTCTCACCCAATCGCATCGGAGAAAGTTCACAAGCGGAACATGTTAACAAAGAATTGCGATTGCGATGAAAGACCGGACCCAATGGGTTTATAAACCATGACTGATATATGTTTGAGTTTCGTCATAATAATGAATCATCGGAATCAGAGCATTGGAGCATTGAGATATCGGTACATTCAAATGGAAATTGCGATTGCGATTAATCGCAATCAGAAGAAGTCGAGGAGTGATACATCGCATCGGAAAGATTGACGAGTGGGCCCGTAAGGGCATTTTATGTATTAAAATGATCTCTCAGTAGTACATCGTCGGAAGTTACATATGTTATATAAAACGTGTTGAAGATGGCAACAAGAAACAGTAAAGGAGGCATCCTGAAACATCTTTCCTGATCCTAGTTGGAAAGTGATCACCTAAACTAGGTGGGGGACCACACAGGTGATTTTTGTCGCAAAGTCTATTTTTAGACTATGTCTATTTTTAGACATATGGATCATGATCTATAAGTTGCGAGATGCTATTTATGGATGGTTGTTCATGTTGGTAAAAATATATGGACCTCTATTTTTAGACATATGGGTGGTTTCTATTTTTAGATCACAGTTAAAATAATAAGACAAACAAATGATTATGAAGAAAATTTTAAGAATATTTTTATTCAAACATTATCTTATTCTCTTGAGTACTGCAAATATTTAGATGGCACAGTAATCATTTAAGGAAATACTGCTTTCAGTGGTTTAATAGCTATTAAAAAGTGACTTTAAATAGAACCTATAAAGATAATGAGTTTCAAGAGACTAGTAAATAGTGAAAGATAGTTAATATCAAGTTTGTGGGATTTATTTGTCGTTGCTATTTGCAACAAACATACAGGTGGAGTAATCACTATTTGTAAGTATGAATCTAAAAAATATTCAGATAGTATATTATCCTATAGTATTTAAACATCAAGATGTTCCAAGTTGATGGTTTATGAAGGTGGGTGTTGACATGAGTTTTGTTGATTCACTTTAATAGTAAAAGAGTATGGGATAGTTGTGGGTACAGAGAGCTTGCAAAGAGCTTTGTACTATGATTGTTACATGATCTCCATGACATGTATAATATACAGATAGTTGGGGGTTTTCAGCTTTAAGCTTTCCCATGAAATACTGTGTTCATATGTGTGAATTTTTATGTCTTTAATGTGTGCATGCAATTGATTTTATTTCCGCATGTGATGATCAATGGTAGAAGAGATTCTGTATTATGCATGAAGCTAAAATAGTGTGTGATCAGGAGAATCTCGGTGAATAATTCAACAAATTATTCAAATTTCTACAATGTTAGGGTGAGTACATCTGGAAACATCTTTCCCGATCCTAGTTGGAAAGTGATCACCTAAACTAGGTGGGGACCACACATGTGATTTTTGTCGAAAAGTCTATTTTTAGACTATGTCTATTTTTAGACATATGGATCATGGACCGGGAGCTGCAGTATGCTATTCTTGGATGATTGGTCATGTTGGTAAAAATAGACGGACCTCTATTTTTAGACATATTGGGCGGAATCTATTTTTAGATTGCCAGTCTAAAAATAGATATGTCGAATATTATTAGCTCTTAATAATATTTGGACTATAAACATTATCTTATTCTCTTGAAGCACTTTAGTTTGATGCCTGGATGTGGCACATGCAGCTGACAGAAGGAAATATGCTTTTCCTAGGGTTTAAGTGAAGCTATTGCATGAAGACTTCAGTTAGAACTCATGTGACAGAGTTTGGTGGAGTTGATTGAGGAAGTGAGTGGAGTTGTATTCAGTTTAACTAATCTAAACATAGTTGAGCTTTTTGTATCCAAGTTAACTAATAGATACAATTAGTGAGAGTGGTGTGAATTAATTATTAATTAATTCACTAATTATAAAATCATAAATCAACTAAAGAATACATCAGTTAACTTCAGTGCATGGACAGTTTCAGTGGAGACCAGTGCAGAAATAGGTGAAAGAGCAGGTTAACTATCAGTTGTGACTATACTGTTGCTATTTGCAACACACAGATAGGTGGAGTAATCAATGAGGATTGTGCAGTACAATCCAGGTGGTTTATCTATATATAATGATCAGCCGACACATGCAATCTGTGTTGGCTACTTAAGTCTAGCATGGAGGAGTTTACTTGATTCAGCTTGATGATAAAGAGAGTCACAGCTTTGTACCATGATTGTTACATGATCTCCATGACATGTATAATATACAGATAGTTGGGGGTTTTCAGCTTTAAGCTTTCCCATGAAATACTGTGTTCATATGTGTGAATTTTTATGGCTTTAATGTGTGCATGCAATTGATTTTATTTTCGCATGTGATGATCAATGGTAGAAGAGATTCTCAGGGATTATGCATGAAGGAAATAGTGTGATCGGGAGAATGTGTGAATAATCAATATCCATATCAAATTTCTACAAAACCACAAATTTCATATACTAAAATCAATTCTTATCGTGCCGAGAGTTAAATTGTGATGTACAAAAGGGCAAGAGTGGTATGGCGCTTACATCACAAGGGCTTTCCTTCATACATCAGTATCAAATGACACTATACTTATAGCCATAGAAAAGCCAAACACAGTCACAGAAAATACAAGTGCAGTGAACCAAGAGGCTGAATGAGTGAGCTGAATTTTTCATTATAATTGAATGTAAATGTTTTTAATTGATTTATATTGTTGTGATACATTGGAAAGTCTCCGGAAGAGAAAAAAATTCCCACTGTAATATTAAAGTTAGTACCTACAGTTATATTTTTCTGAGTGAGCTGAAAAGAAATGAGAAGGTAGAAAATCAAGAGGTATGACTATCCATTTCGAATTCCTAGAGGAAAAAAAACAGTCATCACGAAATCTCTATAAGTAATATCACCTTGATATGCATAGTAGAGATAGAGAGAGAAAAGATAGAGAATGCAGAGTATAGAAGATTGAGGCAGAGAAGATAAGGAAGAGAAGAGCATAAAGAGATGTTACAGAACAAAGCTAATATCTGAGGTAAATCAGTAAACATTCCATTTGATAAATTGAGGAAGTTGGAGCTTCCCTATCAAGTTGAAGCTTGATAGCTGTCAGTTGTAGCTGACTGAAGTTGGAGCCTCCTGTAGGTTGGTGCCTGCAGAAAATTGAAGGGAGTTGGAGCTTCCTTGCAAGTTGTAGCTTGCAGAATTGAGGTTTGTGCCTCCTGTAGGTCGGTGCCTACAGAAAAAACAGTGGTGAGAGGGAGTTGGAGCTTGCCTTTGCATCACAACAATAATAAGATGTGGTTTTCTCCCTTTATGGGTTTCCACTTATATCTGTTGTCTCTATCTGTGTTGTCTATGTGCTGAAATGATTTACCAAATCTGCTTAATGTTTGCTGTTCTCATAATAAGTTTGATGTCACATTAATTTAATGCTTGCCGCAACTTATTAAGACTGTTCATATACTAAGGTTGGTTATAAAAGTAAGCTGCAAATAAGCTGATGAAAAAATTAAAAACCTCATGTATGTGTTAAACTGATTCACCCCCCCCCCCCCTCTCAGTTTAACTAAGAATTCAACAATATCCATGGAAAAGTGACTCCACATGCAATGTGGAAGGCCTTGACAGATTTGTTTCAGAACAAAAACAACCAAAGGAAGTTGCTGCTGAAAGAAAAGCTCAGGAAAATCAAGAAGGAAAAGGGCGAGACGGTACCAACATACTTGGAAAAGTTCACTCAATGTCGATATGATCTTGGAAGTGTTGGTGTGACCGTAGAAGATGATGACTTGGTGAGCCTATCACTTCTAAGACTTCCCAAGGGTTGGCATAGTTATCGGGACTCTGTCAATGGGAGGGAGAAGTTACCAGATTGGGAGCGACTTTGGTCAGATTTGGTACAAGAAGAATTCAGGCGGAATACTAGGGATGGATCCTCATCCAAGACTAATGACGAGGAAGATTGTGCCTTGGCTAGTAAGGAAAATAAATCCAAGGGAAAGAAATCCCAAGGTGAATCAGGCAAGAAATACTTGTCCAAGATCAGATTCTTTCATTGTCACGAGCATGGGAATTATGCTACAAATTGTCCATAGAAGAAAAGAAAGGAGCCTACAGTTGCAACAGGTGAAGCATTTGCTTCATAGTTAAAGCTTGATTCTACACTCATTGCATGCATTGAAAGCACTGTAATGGGTTGCATGTGGTACTTAGACAGTAGTGCCTTATTCCATATGACGAGGAATAGAGATCTCTTCAGTGAGTTGTAGGAAAAAGACCTCCAATAGAGAATAGAGTATGGAGATGACAAGAGGTATAGTGCTACCAGCATAGGTACAGTTACCTTTCAGAGGGAGAATGGCTCCCATATATTGTGGGCAATGTTACCCTATGGTCTTAAGTTGATAAACCTTCACATATCAGGGGCATGTCATCACAAGAAGGAATCAATTAACCAACTTTTATGCTTTAAACTAGGGAATAAGGAATGCAAATCATACCCATTTATCCTTCGGTTGTAGTAGATCTCGTGGGGTTCAAACCCCGTGCAACTCCTTGCACTATGGAACCTGCAAAATAGCAAAGAACAAGCACAAAATTCTAGTTATACAGCATATATATATTCTAGATGTTAGAAAAAAACATACATAATCTCATAACAATAACAATGAATGAACTACTTAGGATCATTAAACATGTATAAGAGATATATGATACATAAACATCAGGAACAAGATGGCACTTCTTTCATTGATAACATGTACAATAAGTAAATAGTGCAGAGATCACTTGAAATCTTCCATGGCCTTGATAAAATCGTCGTCAGGATCCATCCAGCCCTCGCTTCACAAAACTTCCTTCGAGAATCATGCACAATGGATATCACATAATATGACGGTGAACATCTCAAGGAAACAAGGGTTTCCTAAAAATCTAGGGAGTGCAGGAGGCACAGGGGAAATATCAGACTTGGATAAGGCTCCAACAGGGTATAATATCTATAATTCTCTCTTCCCCCTTTAGGCCATTCCCTTGAGGGGTATTTATACCTCCTCAAATTAGTTTTTTCATTTGGGAAATAGTTAGGCCATGGCCTGGGGTAGTTAAGTTACAGTAACAACCGTAAACCTTGCCTAAAAAGTAGGGAAATTATATATTTTTTAATATTTTAAATGGCATATGCGGGTTCTCTATGTATGGACCCGCGTGTATACGCGGAAAAGTCTGCGCAGAGTTGCGTATGGGTTTTAAGATAGTGTTTTTTTAGAAGTATGACCAAGTCTGAATGGAATGGTTGCCCAAGGCAAATGCATAATTCATAAAGTATATAATGGTGATAAATGATGCTATAACACCATCTCAGACTAGCAGATGTTTTTTAATGTTCCAAGCCTAAGGAAGAATCTTGTCTCCATAGCGGTATTGGAAGATCGTGGTTATGTGGTGATTTTTAGAAAAGGAGAGGAGCTACTTAAACACACAGCCACGGCACAGGTGAAGTAGATTAGTTCAAGAGTCAAGAACCTGTATGCTCTCGAGGTTGAGGATGCATGCAAGGATTTGAGGAAAAAAGTAGTGGTCAGTGATTTGGTGGTTGAGAGAGAGAAATTATCTCTCAACATGCAACCTCAGAAGCATTCTCAGAAGTTTGTGGAGCAGCCACAATTTGAGATGTAGAGAGGAGATCAAGGTGAAGAGTCCACTCAAGAAGAGACCTCCAGGAGGGGGAAATTTTGAGCCAAAAGGGCAGAGGGAGTACATGCAACTATACCTCCATGCATGAGGTGAGGCGATGTGTAGAATTAATCCCAATAAGAAATTGGGAAGGGTCCTAGAGATGGTGTGTCTCATGGATCGAACCTGCCTACGAGGAGCCCATAGTACAGTGGTAGCAAGATCGTTTAGAATGATTTAGTCAGATATCAGGATGACATAAATGAGAGTGACATGTGTCAGATATTAGAGTGTGGATCAGAGTTGGGAGTAGTGCAGAGTGCATGGATGCAAATGTCACCAACGTAGGGAGTTGAGTACACATGTGCAGTAACTAGTAGCAGTCAGAAGACTCTGATGACAGATGAATTATACTGATTCATTTGTTTGGAGGCTATTCAGTTTCAGAAGTGTTGCATGTGTGAACAACACTAGATAAGTGTTTCATGTAAGAGTTGCATGTGCGAAAAACACTAGAGAAGTGTTGCATGCAAGAGTAGCATGTTGCATGCAAGAGGTGCATGTGTGCATGCAATGACATTCCAAGGTACTAGATCGGGATAGATTGATTCCTTTCTTGTTGAGAGGTAGTGTTGAAATTTTCAACAAGAAACAGTGAAATTGGCATCCAGAAACAACATGACAGCACACACATTAGTGTAGGATCACAGGTCACACAATGATGGGTCCTAGTGATACATTAGTGTGCAAGACAATTTATTAAATAAATTGGAAATGTTTCTAATATAATTTTCCCTTTATTAAATTGGAAAATAAATTGTAATCTTATCTCATAATCACTTGTAATAGTTAAATGAGTGTGATAGACTCAATTAGCTCATGGAATTTGATTTGAGGGTGGTCGGTGGGGCATGCAGAGTGATTCTATTTGTTTTTTAGTCCAAGTTACAGTTAGTGTATTAGTTTAATGCATGAGAAATCAGTTAACTCAATTAAGTGAGTTAAAGTCAGTCTAACTAGTTGTAACTGATTGTTGCACGAGTGAGAGGTCAAGTGAATTAAATCAGATTTAATTCACATGCATTGATTTGTCAAGTGACTGATTATTTATTATTAATAACTGCATGCATGTCAGTTTTGATGATGACCCAGTTGAGACAGAGGTTAAAAGGATGCTAACTATCATTTGTCTTATTAGAAAACTACTTTCATGCAGTAATACACCCATATGATTGCCCATGATCATTGTTCAGTCAAGGAAGGTTGAAATTCCTAAGGAATAGGGATTTCATTCCACAGGGATTGCGTGAGCAAGGCATGTTGAAGATAGGTTGAGTATTGGCTAAGTATTGGCCCGAGTTTGTCTAGATCAATGTAAGACATGTTAGGGTCCTGTGATTTAGCAGATTGGTAGACCAAATGCAAAGGGTAACATGAAACCAATCTTTGGAGTCATAGGACCTAGCCTTCCTGGACTTAGAGAGGTCTCTCTCTATTGTATGCAAAGGATGTGGAATTTTTGCTTTTAGGGTTTGATTTTAGGCTAGTTGTTAAGTGTAGGGTTTGTTGTTTGTTTGTTTGGGTAAGATGGTCAAGTAGAATAGGTGGAGTGAGAGGTATACAAATCATTGGGCTATGGAGTCTATGAAATTCATGGATATCTCAACAATGAAACAAGAAGCATGACAGAGCAAATCTAGCTTGGTCAAATGGATCCTTAAGGTATGTGTGAAGTGGAATGAACAATAAGTTGGTGAACAAAGTAGGTGTCTAAGGCAGTGAAGAATACTTAAACAAATACCTTTTAAACAAGATGGTCTCAAACACTAATCAACATAAGGAAATAATCATAAGACATGGCAAAACAATAGCTTTCTGATTATACTTAAGAAAACGAAAATTCAAGATGAACAATTCAGTGAACTATAGAAAGCAAGAAACTAATCTAACCTTTAGTGATTTCACCTTCAAGATTTAGAAAACATTCAAGATAACAAATAAATTTAATCAATGAAGAGGGAATGCCTAAACATCAATGATCAAGCTACAAAGAAACTTAAGGAAACTTCTAAATCATGGACAAAGGGAATGATCAAAACATGGACTCTTTGGCTAAAACCTAACGAGCAATACTTCAAAGAGAGATTCCAAAACAGAGTGTAAATAACATCAAATAGGTAGCGCTAACCATAAAACATATTTGAAACTGCTGTATTGAACCATTCATGGAATAAACAAGCATAAGGAGGTCTGAGGAGCAGCTAAGAATTCCTTAAACAAACCTAGCAGAGGAAAACACAAAGACAATAGAAACAGGAAGGACTAAGGTGCCTCAAATAACATTTCTTAACCTATACTCTTTTGTTTTACTGCAGCATAGAAGGATGGATACATAATGAAAACATGAGAAAATAATAACATAAGAGAGAAACACTTCACCAATAACCAAGCTCAGCGATCCTGCAAGCTATCCTCCTTCATCATTCATCAAAACAAGACATTCAGAAACTTCATAAAACCAATTTCTTCTTTAAGCTCAAGAAAACCATGTATTTCTCTTAAAACTCATCAAATTCTGACATTTACAATGAAAGCCCTCATGCTCTATTTAACTCAGAAAATGAGGGAAAAAACCCTAGATAGGGTTGGAAAATGTCAAAATCACTCATAAATGCCATTAATGCCCAAGAGACCATGCAAGGCCCAAGGCACAAAATATCCCATGAAATAAATGCCATAATAACTTATAGCACCTAATTCTAGAGTGATTTTCTTCAAAAAACACTAAAATATGATTTTGCAATAAATGAGTTTGTTTTGTTGACTTTTGGTCCAAAACACACAGTGTTGTCCATAAGCACAACACCACTTTAGGCAGAAAATAGGTCCTTTTGCAAGCAAGTTTTGGAGCCCTTCCCGATGTTGGAATTTGCTCCATGATGGCTCGTTGGAAACCCTGATGAGTCTACTTTCTTGATCTACCCTGATTTTTCTGATCCAGCTCATGTAATCAGTTCAAAACGTCAAAATCACAACACTTCTTTGAGCATAGCGCCAGGCCTGAAAAGGAGGTAGAATGGTGAAAAATGAGGTGTTTTTTGACCTTTTGAGGGGTCAAAACTACTCCAATTTCTCTGAAATTTGGTGGAAATAGTGTTATAGCCATGAGGAATCCAAAAATATAGAGTTTTCCCTCTGAGGATTCCTGAGGGAAAAGCGTAGCGCCAGTGGCGTTACGCTAATAGACCTTCAAATTCTCAAAAAACAAAAAACTTTCCCAAATTCCTTTAAAATTGGTGGAGGTCTTCTTAAAGGGGTTTGAGAGACCTGTAGAGAAGCTTGTGCCAAAATTACATGTCTAGCTTGGCCTTTTTCTTCTTTTAGTGCCTGGATCTTGGCTTGGGCCTTCTTCAGTTTGGCCCTTGCAACTTGGTTTCTCTGGGCATAATGGTTAGTCATCCTTCTTTGGAGGTCAAGATTCTTGTTAGCCTTCTCTAGTTTAGCCTCCAAGTGTATGTTGGCTCACTCCAACCAAGGCTCTTGATCATGTGATATCTCAATGGCCAAAAGCTCATATAGGGGGAGCTATTCTACTAGGGCTGCTTCTTGTTCTCTTTGCTTTGTCAATGCTTTCTTCAACCCCATGGTTCTAGGCCTCCTCCTAGATTTTCCTTCCTCATCCTCACTTTCTTCATAAGTGCCCATGAACTCTTCTAGTTTCACCTGCTCCCTTTGGGCTTCCTTCTGGGCCTTGATGGCTCTTGCTTCATAGATAGCAATTTGTGCTCCTAGCTGCCTTTTTTCCAAGTCAAGGGCATTATTTACACTTTTGGATCTATCCAGATTGGCTTGGAGGTCTTCAATGAGTGCATTTTTGTTTTGGATGAGCAAGTTTGAGACCCTTGCCTCTTCTTCCTCATCACTGTATACCTAAATGATCTCAAATTCCCTTTCCACCTCATGATCTTTTTCTTCTTCTTTTACCTTTGGTTTTCCTTTGTCTAGTGGCTGGGCTGAAATAGATGGAATGGTCCCTTGCCTCTTGGAGGCATCAAACACTAGCCTTGGCCCT
Organism: Pinus albicaulis; assembly: GCA_034641835.2. Classification (NCBI taxonomy): domain Eukaryota; kingdom Viridiplantae; phylum Streptophyta; class Pinopsida; order Pinales; family Pinaceae; genus Pinus; species Pinus albicaulis. Next base: position 1,647,363,196 of record CM076582.1, read on the forward strand.
CTCTGGTATGTGCATGAAAGAGGTGTGATGGTGATTTTGTTGGTCTCTTTGTCATGGTTGTGATCATCATTTAGACTATGAGCCTCTTCCCCTTTTTTACTATCACCATGACTAGGACTTCTTTCATCTTTGTTTTCTGCCATGTCATCATTTTAATTATCACTGAGGGGCTGATTGTTGTCATGATTGTCATGATAGCTGTCATGACTGTTTTCTTCTCTGCTTTCTTGTACCCCACTGTCTTCTTGATCACCTTTTGTTTTGTCATTGTCTTTTACCTCCTCCTCACTGTGATCTGTCTCATTTTCATCAATGATGCCTTCAATTTCTATATTGTCCTTATTTTTTTCATCTTTGTCATTGTCCTCTTCTTCATTTTCTTTCTCTTCTTCTTCATTTTTTGTTTCTTCCTTTTCATCATCAATTCTCATTTCATTTTTCCTGTCAAGCTCCTCACTTTCCTCACTATCCTCTTGCATATTTTCACTGTTTTTCTCATTGCCTTTCTTTTCATTCTCTGTTTCTACCCCTTCTTCACTTTCATCATTAATTTCTGTCTCCGCCTCATCATTTTCCTCTTCCTCACTGATTTCATCACCTTCATTGTCAGCACTCTGTTCATCATCCTCACTCTTTTCCTCACTTTGGGCTGACTCATTTGCACCATTACCCTCACTGTCATTACTTTGTCCATTATTTCCACTCTCATCCTCTTCATTTGATGCATCAAGAGAAGGGGAAGAAGGGAGGTTTCCTTGAGGTGAGGGAACTTGTATAGATGATGAGGGCAAGTTTGGTTGATGAGGAGGTTATGGTTTGTGAAGACGTCATGTGCTAAGAATACCTCCCAAGGTATACCCAGTTATTCCAACTGAAGTAATACCACCATCTTGATCAAGGAATGGTGAAATAAACTTTGCATTTGTTGGGAAGGACTGCTTCTCTAGACAACATAAGACATTTTGTCCATACTTCTATAGAGGTAGTAGGGCCAGTTGAGCATCTTAACCCTTGTGAAATGCATGAGGAGTCTAAGATGGTAGGAATAAAGCCTAGAGTACCTCCCCTCATAGGTGAAGTACTTCATGATAACTTTCATCAAGGGTGAAAATCTCTGTTTGAGGTGTGAGGAGGGAAAAAAATACTTGCAGCCTTATTTGTACCTAGTCTTGATAAATGGCTCATAATAATCCTTGTCCAATTTGGATTTCTTAAACCATTTTTCACCAACAGTAGGGGTACCAGTAGCATTTGAGATGGAATCTACTGATAGTTCAAAATCCACCCCTACAAGGCTTTATTGTTTGTTGTGTAGGTTAAGGATAAAAATTCATGTAAGCTCTGGGTGGCTCTGCACTTGTTTGACTCTCTCACAAAATTGGAAGCATCCCACATTCTGGAAACATAAGAGGATCATGGGAGATGAGGTGATATGTACTGTGATTTGGGGTTCAAATCTGTTCACTTTTCCTCCGTTGTGATTTGACCTCATAGGCCCTTGACCCCTGTCACTGCTGCTACTTTCTTCTGCCCCTGACATGGTGATGGGAGCTGTTTGTGGACAAACTAGGGTTTGGAGGAGCAAAATGAAAATGGTGGTGAGGGAAGCCTTTGCAGATGAATGATATGAAGGCAAGGGTATGAATGAGTGCTTTTGAGCTTAATGGGGCTTAACTTGAGTATGAAGTGAAACTACCCTAAGTCACTCTCCCTCAAATGACACTTTAGTTTTTTCAAGGAGTCCAAAAACATAGGTTTAATATGAATTGAAGACCTAGGGTTTGCACAAATTAGGGTTTAGCCATTCCTTTAGCCTTCAAACAACTAGAAATATTTGAGAGGAGGAGGAATAGTGCACCTACTAGGTTTAGCTCCTTTTCAAGCCTATGGAGGTAAATTGGAGGAGTCCCCTAACCCCTTGGAATTTTTTTTGCAATTTGAGGGGCTTTTTGCATTAGCGTAGTGCCTTGCCCGAACTGTTGGGTTGACCTGTGAGCGCAGCGCTGGAAATTGTGCCCATGGATTAGTGTAGTGCCGACAAATGGTAAATGGGTTGTCATGATCATGTGGTCGCAATGCCAACGGGTCGGGCCTCTATGCTGAGCGCAGCACCGGTGTCCAGGCCTGTCGGTCGGGTCTTGGGCATGTTGGGCTGGTCTTTGCGTAGCGCCACTTGATTTGCACAGTGCCACCCTGTTTTCACGCAGAGCCGTTGAACTTTGAATGGTGAGGAACATGATGAGCATAGCACCAGGGCCTGTGAGCGCAACACCACCCTGTTCTCGTAGTGCTACCCTGTTCGCGCAGTGCTAGGGAAACTTTGCCCAGAAATGGTAAAAAAACTCTGATTTTTCTCCTGAAGGCTTTCTCTCTCTGCCAAGTGATAAGTGAGTTGGAAAATGATAACTTAGGTGTGTTTATACCTTTTGAGAAATAAATCAAATTTATAAAACCCACTTTTTCTATGTTTGATTTTTGTCACTTTATAATTTTTATTGATATCCCTTTAGCCTTTTTGCAGGTGATTTTGAACTTATCAAAGTGATTTTTCTTCCTTTGGTGAGGGTGTGCTAAAGAGGTCAAGATATTCCTTTAAATTTGGAAGTGTTGGCACTGCTAAACCTTTTTTGCTTGCAATGATAAACTAAAACCAATTTTTTTGTCCTTTTTGGCATTCTTGAGTGTAAGTGACCTGAAATATGTCTTTTTACCTTCTTGCTGATTTTGACAGTGACATGTTCATTTTGAAAAATATTGGAAAATCATACCATGCTATGTCTTCCCTTGGCCACTTCTGATTTCTGCAGGTGTCGATGACATAGCTTTTTGGTCTCCTTAGTCATTATTTGGGGTTTGATACTTTATTTACTCAACAATAAACTCATGCTCAGCTTGATTTCTCATTTTGACACTTGACCTTATGATTTCCTTCCTTTGACCATTTTGAGGGCAATTGATTGCACTTGAAGGTGTAGTCTCCCTCACACTGATACTCTTTGTATTTCCTTCCCTTTGATGCAGTGAAGCATTGCTGCCTTGACAAACCATGGAGGTCACCTTCTGATATCATTCTTCAAACTTCTACCCGTTGTCATCATGGAGACCCACTGTCTTCATTTCACCTTCTTGCCTACCTTCCCAAATTTTTAGGTTTTAGGGTTGTTAGAGACAAATAATTAGTGTTGTCTTCTAAGTTCTCTATAGCCCTTTCAAGTTCATTCATTTCTGTTAAGTTCACCTCACCTTTTTCCCTTTTTTATTTATAATTTCTAAAAGTATTCAATGTGTTTTTGGTTGTATTGTTGTGCCTTCTGTCCTTGTGGCTTTTGCATTGGTTTCTTGCTTGGCAGCATTGTTTAGCGAAACAGTCCTCAAAACCCCGATTTTCTTTGAACATAGGCCTGCTGCATCTCCTCTGTTGTGGCTATCCTTAGTGATGATTTAGCCTCTTACCTTACCTCTTTTTCTGCTAATAGCCATCTGAATCATTCCTGCAGAAATGTTTAAGATGGGCAACTGCCCTTTTGCATAAGTTGTGCTTTGACCAAGGAGGCCTTCCTTGAAGGATTTTTGATACCTTTTGGACAATCATGTGCTAACCCTCGTTTTCATTTGATTTCATCTTTTTGGCACATGTAAAACAATGATTTAGAAAACTAAAACAAACCTACAACTTATGAAACCCTAAATGACCTAGTGGGAGGCTTTTTGGACTTGGCTTTTGGCTGAAAACTTGACTTGAGGTCATTAGGTGTAAAATAGAGTTTTTGATATTTTGATGTATTGAAGATCCAAAATCCAATGTACTTGATTTATCTAAAGAGCCTATAGAGATAGTTTTGAGACCATCAATGCTTGATGTATCCAGGAAGCACAAGAGTGAGTAGGTTTGTTGGTGATCCTAGGTGTCAAGTGGAGGAATTTATGCAAGCCAATACAGAGTGGTTAGGTCATGGGTGGCAAAATATAGTGAAAATGAGTGGTATGAGCCCATGATGGGTCCTCTGGGAGTGATAGACTCACTCTGACATGATAGGATGGTAAAATAGTGAAAAAATTATCTTAAGGATAATGAAGGCAGCGAGATTTCTAGAACTCAAATATTCATGAATTTTGTTTCTAGAAATCTAGGATAAGCATTTAGTCATCTATAAAAGGAAAAAGTTATTGATTACTAACAAGATAGTCAGTAAAGTGAAACAGATTCTTGTGAGCAAGAATGCATTGTTATTTTGTTTCATGATTCATTGGTTCATTATAGAATATAGATAGAGGGGTTTTTAGTAGGTTTCTTTCCCCAAGAAAAATATATGTGTTGTGGATTGATTTGCTTCTTTCTTTTACTCGGTGTGATTGTGCGATCGTGTTTAATTTCCACATAATTAATTGTAGAAGGATTCAATATTTTTCTTTAGTATATTGCATGATCAAAATGAATCCATTGAAATACATATTGTTTGTATAATTTCTACATTTAAATTAGTATAAATAAATATTATTACTATAATTATTCTGGTAATATAGTTTAATTTAAGTCTAGAAACTATTTATTATATAAATTTCCTTCTAGTTTAATAAAGTAGTTAATGTATCAATAATTTAGAAAACAAAAGCCCTCTAATTTCGCAAGAAATTAACCAAAACTAAGGATAAAATAGTGAAGAACGAACCAACATTATATGACTTCAAAGATTGGCCTGGGTAGAGGGTCCAACAATTTTGTTGAACTTCTCTTTATCAAACTTCTATTATGTTGGAATTTGGAAAACATTTGTCACTCTTTGTAATTTTACAATGTTTCTTTAAATATTATTAATTGGTTCAATGGATTAAAAGGATGTCCCAATCACACAATGCTACTAGTTCTACAAAAAAGTGTTATAGTTAAAACAACCATTTGAAGTCCTTACTTATTGCCATATCTACAGGGATCGAACACTGCAACATACTTCTTATCTAAGAAGGGAATTTGACAACATGTGGCTACTTAGAAAATCATGAAGCACATATCTAGTACAGGAAGGGAGTTTCAACATAGTTCTACAAAAAAGTGTTATAGTTAAAACAACCATTTGAAGTCCTTACTTGTTGCCATATCTACAGGAATCAAACACTGCAACATACTTCTTATCTAAGAAGGGAATTTGACAACATGTGGCTACTTAGAAAACCATGAAGCACATATCTAGTACAGGAAGGGAGTTTCAACATCACCATATAATCATGGATTGATCTACTTTGATCCGCACAATTTGTTTTTATGATATTTCTAATTTTATGATATTTGTTATATTTTCTGATCATTTTCTCTTAGTGGCATTTTGAATACAAAATGTCGTGCATATCATATCGTTTTATTTTTGTTTACAATTGACTCAATTAAGAACTATCCATATCAGATGTATTTGTTGAGGTTAAAAGGGTTTGTATATAAAATTTGTGCTTATATTTTTATAGCTTATACACCAAAACTAAACTTAAATGCATAATCCACAACATGTAAATTTTTCCTTAATAAAAGCTAGGATTGTTTTCTTCATAAAAAAATCGTCAAGAAAGTAAAGACTCCAAAACAGATCATGGATTGTGCTAATTTTTTTTTTTAAGGTTTATGCTTCAAGTTTGATAAATAAAGTTGGTTTTTTTAATAAATGAAATGATTAATTCCGTATATTATTCACATGTACTATGGTATCGTCTTCTAATAGCAAGCCTATGCAGTCACATCAATATGTAATTCCTTCGAGCATGATATTAAATTGACAGCTCTATCTTTTAGAAAATGTGGCTAATCTCCTTGCTTTCCATCCATTTTTCCATCCATTTTTATGATGAAGGAATAATATAATTCCATATATCTATTCATAAATTTATGAACTAAGTGATCATTGTATATTTTGTAGATTATGATTGAGGATGATACCATAATGAACCATACTCCTCTTTGATGTATATAATATTTTTTGTTTTGATTAATAAATTGGTTCATTTATAACATGGGAAATTTATAAATATTTCTCTTCATTTGTTATATTTAAAAAAAAAAAACTTTGATTTCAGATGTAGGAAAATTCAATTCACATTATAACATGGGAAATTTATAAATATTTCTCTTCATTTGTTATATTTAAAAAAAAACCTTTGATCTTAGATGATGGAAAACTCAATTCACATTAAGGCAACCTCAATTTACATTAAGAAAATAAAAAACAAAGAATGATTTTGGAAATGCACATGAAAATGGTGAGCGTGGTAAGGGTTGATTATTATTTTCCTTGTTTTTTTCCTTCTACATGAATTCGAATCCTGTACTTACAAAAATTATCGTCTAAATTATATATATATATATATAGTCTCAATAGGGAATTTTATTTAAACATTTCCATATGACATCTTCACTCATACGTATCTCTACCTTCCTAATGTACAATTTTGATCTAACCATTATTCTAATATGAAAAAATGAAGACATTTACCAAACCGTATAAACAATCTTGACAAATATATAGAATCATTATAGGAAAAAAGAAAAGAAAATGAAGTCGGACTTGAAATACATTTGGAGGTAATGCTTGAAGATAAGTTTGGATCCTTTGAAGACAAGATTGACAAATATATATAATCATTATAGAAAAAAATAAAAGAAAATGAAGCCAGACTTGAAATACATTTGGAGGTAATGCTTGAAGATAAGTTTGGATCCTTTGAGGACAAGAATCGAAAATAAAATAATTGGGTTACAGAAGATTATCAAGTTCTCCTTCTTGGCTTGGAAAATAATTAGTAGAAAATGGAGATTATATTAAGAAAAAAAATAATCAACCCAAGGAAAGAAATCATCAAATTAAGATGGAGAAGTCAAAAATCTATAAAATCATAAGTTGAAAAATAAGCTTAAAGAGATATAAGAAAAGCTAAATAACAATTTGGCCCTAAATAATTTAGAATGTAAATTGTACATCGAATCCATCAATGAGGAAATTAATAGTCTTATAGAGTTAGAGCATGAGTATACTAAAAATCATTGAACCTCATAATTTTCTGTTTGAAAAAGAAAAAAGATGATGATATACTAGCACTAGTGAAAGAAAACATACAAAATAAATTACAAATTAAAGCAACTTGTCTCTTTGAGAATAAATATAGGTAAAGCCATGTTAAGGTAAGATCCATTGACCATAAATATGCATACTTAGTAAAATATTAAGTTTAAAAGTGTGAACTTTTATAAATGAAAACCTCATTCTACAAGATTGAGTTGAATTAAGGAAGGAAGTTCAAAAGGTAAAAGATGATTGTAAGGAACAAAAATTGACAATAATTAGGAATAGAAAAGCTATTATTAGAGATATAGGGAAAAAAAACTAACAATAAATTAGAATTGGGATATATTTGGATTCTCTCTTAGAATTGTTTTAGATTTTCATAGAAAAATTGTCCATATTATGTTGGATCTACAAGATCGAGTTAAATTAAGGAAGGAAGTTAAAACTATAAAAGAAGATTGGAATGAATGACAATTGACAATAATTAGGAATAGAAAAGTTATTATTATGGATATAGACAAAATAGCTAATAATAAATAGGAATTTAGAATGATGTGGATCCTCTCTTAGAATTGTTGTGGTTGTGGATTTTCATAGAAAAATGACCCATTAGTAAGTTGGACCAGATTAAAGTAAATATTATATTATTTGTTGAAACTTGGGAGAATGAAGAAACTAAGGACCCTAATATAAAAGGTTTTTTCTTCTCAATATAGAACAAAAGAAGATCCTATTAATATTATATTGTCTATTGAAACTTGGGAGAGTGAAGAAACTAAGAAACATAACACAAAAAGTTTTTTCTTATGGCCAATATAGAACAAAATATCCTATCATAGAGGAATTGGAGACATACCTTACTGTTACATAAAGAATAACATATTTCCTCACATTAGGCTTCACAAGAAAGATCATTTCAATTAGTACAAGTGGATGGATGCTTCATATATTAAAGCGAAGAATATTTATATAGAAATATGTTATTTCACACCTATTAATTTTGGTTTTATAATAAAATAAATCTAGATAAAAAATGTCCTTAAAATGGATTAAAGTAGGATAGTTATAGTCTAAACATTAAAATATTCTCGTCTTTTTAGGAGACTTTAATTTCAGAACAACAACTAATCAAGCTATTATTTTTTGAAGTATTTTGATCATAATCCTCTATGGCTATATGGAGACCTTGGTTTAGATAGAAAATGAAAAGAAACTATGAAGTTTTGGTTGAAAATTTGCATGGTAACAAGTTAATCAAGCCTTATAGTTATCAAAATCTAATGAATCGTAATGGTCCAACGTAGTGGTTGAAATCCAACCATATGACTTGTATTCATGGGCTTGGAATCAATGACATTATTACATGAAATATAATATCCCTATATGCAACCAAATGATATAATTTGACAACTTCAATGACCATGAGCTCAACTCTAATCATAGACTTTTAACCCTAACTCGAAACTTTTTCATGCATAAATTCCGATAGAAGAGAATTCTAATAGTCAAAAGCACTTGATCTTTGAAAAAAAATAAAGTTAACCATTTTTAAATGATTTAAATAATGAATTAATATCCTATCAAATAAGAACACTATTGAACACTTCTATCATAAGTTTATGGAAACTTTCTTTACTTAACAAGTTCTATATTAATGTGTCTTGTAAAAGAATGACCAATCCTTGGTATGATAAAGAGTATAAGGTTGCCATGAAGTCCATTAGGAATAATGATAATGAATTTTTAGGATACAAAATATGAATAGGTACAAACCCTTAATTAAAAGGACAAAGGTAGCATATAAATAGAAATCAAAAGTAGGTTTTGTGCCTCTCTAAGCTAGATCCTAAGAAATTTTGAAGAAATTTTTTTTTCTTGCAAAACTAAAGAAAAAAATATATTCACTTTAGGTATTGGAATTCACACCTTAAAAAGATTTATGAATCTCCTGATGTTGAGGACAACATCCACAACATTTCTACATAAGAAGTTTTTTTTTCTTTTTTCTTTTTTCTTTCTGTAGAAGACATATAGTTTGGGATTAAGAATCTCACAAAAGGAGAAACAAAGGATACTGAAGTCTATCAAGAAAAAATATTAAAAAATGGAAGGTTGGGGTCTTCATTTTAGGAGTCAAGTTGGGATTCCCTAAACCTTGGACTCAAAGACTTGGTGTACCTATTTTTAATAATGGGCATAAGAAAATTCCATTTACTCCTAGGATAATTATGATTAGCCTCCCTTTAACTGAGTTATATGGATTTTTTTTAGAAAAGAAGATTGGTGTATGGATAGAAATACATGGAAAAATACTTGAAGGTAAGGCTAGATTTAGGAGCTATGATTCAACTATGTATCAACTTATTATTCTTAGGATAATTATGGAGGAGTGTTGCAATAATAAAACCGATCACCCATGTTGTTTCATTGAATTTGGAAAATATTTTGGCATGGTTCCCAAAACTAACCTTTAGAATAAACTAGAGTATCTAAAAGTTCCATTTAAGTTGAGAGCTATTGTGATAAGCTTGTGTGAAAATACTATTTTCAAGATTATGAATACTAAGGGTTGGTTGGAAGAAATTAATTGTAAATATAAGTTAAGTAAAGTTGTCCCTTGTCCCTTGTCCCCTACCCTCTATGAAAAATACTTTGAGAAGTTAGAGATTGTTTCTAAGAATAAAGCTATGTGAACTTGACTCTAGCCGGTTTGGTCATCATCCTTTCTCTTTACATTGATGATATTTTTCTTATAATGAGGGGTCTCTAAGGTGTTGACAAGTATCTATAAATTCTCAAGGAATTTTTCTCTAGGATAAGTGAGATTGTTAACATTAAAAAAATGAAGGTTATGATAATTAAATCTAAAAATATCAATTACAACATGTTGCATATATGAAAAAATCAACTTGGAGGAAGTGAATTCATATAAATATGTTGGATTCAACCTTTTTCAAAGGCTTAATTAGAACTATAACATTGAGAAGATGATGGAAGGAGTGTGGAATGCTTATTAAGGACTTGAAAAGAACTATAAAACAATGGACCTTTGGTTATGGAATAAGAAGAAATTATCTTTTGAGACTATCATCACTCCTATATTATCTTATATAGTTGTGAAGTTTCAAGTTGCATCATCTCTAGAGAATCATGGAGAAACATATAAAAAATAATCCAGGTGGCTCGAGACACACACAGGACAAAGAAGGCTTATGAAAGCTCAAAATTCAAAGTGACAAAAACGTGGCAAACTTAGTTTCAGGTTGAAGATCTCGTCGTCCCAATTGCAATGGTGTGAACGGTTCGTCAAACTGAGTTCGTATGCAAAAATTAGAGCTGGTCAAACTTATAAGGTTGACTAGATGACTTGACAGGTTAAGGAGGATGCAATTTCGTAGAAACCTGACCACTGGATTTCGGCCAGATTCCAGGCGAAAATGTGAGATTCTTAATTTGTCTACTGCCAAATTTCGGTTATTTAAAAAATGAGTTGTTGTCTTAACTTTAATAAAAAAATAATAAAATTTGAGGGGCGGGGTGTGAGCCCCCAAACCCCCCCCCCCCCCCTCCCAAACAACACATAACAAAAATATATATATTATGGTTTGACAGGCCGTGACCCCCGTCAGACCCACGGAATATGGACCGCATATAACAATTAAATGGTGGGGCCAGTAGTCATGACCCCGCCGCCCCAACCTACCAATTTCATACACCAACCACCATATGGAGCCACACCATATATGGTGCATAACGTTACCACTAGAGGCAGAAGATGCCAGCGGGGGTCGAACCTGCCCAGCTGACGTGGCCGGCCCCCAAGCGGTTGACACCAAAAAACATGCCAAACTAAATTAAATGTGCCATCAACGTTTGGTTTTAAAAAAAATCCGTGCCTATTTTGAAAGGGTTGGGATTTGACCCCTCAACCTCTCCTCCAACAAACGCCCAACTTACCAATGCACCACAACCACCTATTGTTAAATTCGCCCAGGTTTTTTATATGAGCCCGCATTTCGTCAGTGCACCCAGGCAAAGCCAAAAGCAGTCTGAGGCATGTAGTTCAAGGCAAAGGAGGCATAATGATGCCATTCAATTCAAGATAGAGAATATTCCTTTGATGCCCAAAGATTCTTTGGGAGGTAAAATTTCTTTTTGTCAGAATGCATTCAAGTTTACAGTCATTTTATCATATTTTAATAGGAAACACAATGGCAAGGTCCGATTCTCCTTTTGAGCAATGGTTTTGCAGATTCATAGTGGAGGAGAATCTTCAAGAATCTTGAGAGAATCTTTCAAATTCCTTGGAGGCCGAAATTTTCCGGTGTCAGAATGAGGTCAAATTTATACTCATTCTTCTCAGAATTTTGCAAGGATCTCAATGGTGAGAGGATATTCCTGTTTTAAATTTCATATTTCCAGATTCCTTGTGGAGTAGCATCTTTGAGGAATCTAAGGGGAATATAAAAGATTCCCTACGGCCCAGATTTCGACAGTGTCAAAATCAACAAATTGATAGTCAATCCTACACTTCTCAGTGACACAAATCTAGCAGTGCAGTCAGATTTTCCATCTGAGCCTTAAATTTTTCGGCAATTTTCCATCATGGGATGACGGTGTCAGATTTGAGCATGTAGAAAGTTGATTTCTTGCCATTCGACGTGACGTTTGTGATGGTGCTTTAAGATCAAGTGATTGAGCAGCCTATTCTTCAGTCAACATTAGAGTTGAGGTATATGAAGTGTTGTTGACATGTACTTCATTGATTATTGTTGTAGGATGCTTTATATCATGTCAATTCATGCTTGATGTATGATGCAGAGTCGTTATGTTTATTTTCTGTTGTGGATTCCTGTTGATGTAAGTTGCAGAATATTTATGTATATCTGATGTGGAATTTATTTATGGTGACCTATGTTGTGAGATCCCTTTTGTTGCCTTGATGGCAAGATACACTTTGTCACCATGCGTGAAGTTGTCATGCTGATAGGAAGTTTGTTGATGAGTGAGAGTTCCTTGTAGGGAACGTCTCATGGAGAGACTTTTCCACTCATGTCGAGGGCACACTTCCTTGTATGAAAAGTCAACAGCATCTGTGTACATTACCACCAGATGAAACCCTAAATGAAGCGACCAACACCATCGAGACACTGAGGCCCGAAGATGTAGTCCACTCTGAACAAAATTCATTATTAAACCTCTTGCGTTTTTTTCATATGATTTTTGACATGTTTTCCTCTTGATTATATCTGCATATGTGTTCATTAATGCTTTTGATAAATTTTAATTCTACCACATCAGTCGAAGTAAAAGATCTTGGTTAAAAAGCTATCATAAATTGACTCGAATATATATATATATATATAAAATCTCAAAACCAAAAACAAAAGAAATTATTTCCCTCATTAAGAACATAACTATGATAGGATACTTAATGTACAAGCCAAGATAAAAATGCAAGATAAGATACTTCCTAATATATTTTCAAATTCAAGTGGGATTTCTATAAATATATTGAGTCTTACCTAAAATTGTTTGGAAGAAATTACTTTAAAAAATATCAATTTGAAAATATCAATAATATTAAAAATATTAATCTACGAAATAAAAAATAATAATAAAAATAAATGTTGAATCACTTGAAAATAATAATGAAAAGTTAAAAATAAATTTTCATATTGTAATTTTTTTATTAATAAAATTATAAATTTTTTTTTTTTTATAAAAAGTTATAATAAAATTAAAAATAAAAGTATTTTTATACAGAGAGATGTGTAATTTATATAAATATAAATAATATTATTAAAAATTAGTGTAGATTCTTTTTAAGTTTGGATCTACTAAAGGTTGAGAGGAGTCAACTATTTTTTATTTTCTAGTCAACTCAGTAGAGAATTAAGGAGGAGCTCAAAATCGGAAGCAAAGATAATATCAAAATTACTATTACCTCCAAGTTTATAAAAAGAATATAAGATATTATAAGGAATTGATCAACCCCACTCTTAATAATCAGACTTATCTCTTTGTGTTGTATATCTCTATGTTGTCCAACAGTATGGAAAAAATGAACATCGCTAATATAAGAACTAATTCCCATGAGCTTAGGAGTGAGACCTAGGGGTGGTCTATTCCCAAGATCCCTTGGAACAATAGAATCTGTCAGATCTGTCATATCTGCGTGGAAGATGAAAAACACTTCCTTTTAGAGTGCCCAACTCTTACTTAATTGGTTGTGATTTCCCTATCATCTTTCACACTTCCAATCTTCTCCTCTCTTAAGGTCAGATAGTTCGCATTGGTCTTAACTCAGAGTAACCATCATCATCCCATCATCATCGTTATATATATTTGAAGCTATGATGTGACCACTCACATAATCATATATATAACTATATGCATTATGAAAATTTTAATAAAATTAAAATTAAAAGTATTTTTATACACAAAAATGTGTAATTTATATAAATATAAATAATATTATTATAAATCAATATAGATTTTTTTAAATTTAGATCTACCAAAGTTAAAAGGAGTCAACTATTTTTTAGTGTAAATCCTTTTATCAAATTTTTAAAATTTTCATTTAGTAAATCAAATAAATATTTTATATAATAATATTTTATCTTTCAACTTCTTAACATTCTACCTTTGAGTGGTCTCTTGTATAATTTTTATTGGGTTTCTTTTATGTGGTTTATTGACTTAGGAGTTGAGTAATGACTATATCCATAAAACCTTGAAAGAGAATTGAACCCCTGAATTTTACGTGATTTTTATAAATAAAATTATTAAAAAAAAAAAAAAAATTAAACATTTTATTTATCAATAATTAAAACTATTAAAAAACCATAACCATTTCTTTGTTATATATAAATGGATATAAAATCCCCAAAAAATAATAAGAATAAAATTTGCTACCAACAAATAAATATATATATATAATATTTTGGCCTTACTAAGGTCGATAGGAATCTAATTTTTTTTATAAATTTTTTTCTCAAAATTTTAGAATTTTAATTTAATAAATAAATAAAGAATTATATAAATGATATAACGACAATAAAAAAGATATTTTATAAAAAGGCGGTTCTGGTAAAAATTAACAAAAAGTGGTGAATCAGATTGATAGAAATATTCTATGAACATAACCATTCCTATAGTAACATAGCCATTACCGTAATAACATAGAAGAAAAGAAAATTAAGTACCGTAATAGCACAGACGAAAAATAAATAAAAAATAAAAAATGATACCAGTCCCCACTAATATGTATTGGTAGAATGTTTGGAAGCTGAAAGATTCAGCATTATTATGTTGTGCGAGGGGCTGCAGAAAGATGGGAAAAGGTTTAAAGATAAATTTTGTGCAGTCTACATTCCGAAGAGTTTAGGCCCTCAAAGTTGGTTGGGAGATCAATATGGTGGTAATGATTGAGGAGAGAGTTGTTTATGTTACAGTCTCTCATACTCTGCTTTAAAATATCTTTCAAGTTGAGTGGAATAAAATAAGGAGATCACAGGAATCAACAGGTAAGATGAAGCTGTTTGGATGTATAATTATAGAATTAACAAATCTTCACGAGAAGCAGACGAGACGGATCGGAGAAACAAAACTTCGTCAAAGCTAAATGCCTGGCAAAACGAATTCCAGCAGCACTATATTTATAAATAATTGACACCCGACAGGATTTGAAGATTCAGATGTAAACTTCGTTGGAGCTTAAATGCCTGTCAAAAATATTTTCAGTTAAACTGAACCTTTTTAAATGTATAAACCTGACGAAATCTGTCCTGAAAATCCGACGAGATTCGAATCAACACGTCATTGAAGATTATATGCTTACATAGAAAAAAATAAATAAATAAAACATTCAGGGAATGGAAGGTATTTCCCTGAAAGTATTCCAGGAAGGGTTCTAACATAGCTCATGTTCGCTATAAACCACAATCTTAAGCAATCCATTAACAGAGAAATATATAATCCTTCATAGCAAGGATTTCCATATGCAAATTGGACATTGCAAAATGAAGATTATGATGAAATTTTCAGTCTCATTAGCATTTGTTGTGATAATCTACTTGCATTCATGGAGGCAAAGTTATGCTGCTACAGTTTGTCCCAGCGCTATTTACAGTTTTGGAGATTCTTTGGCGGACACGGGGAATTGGTTAGCCTCAAATCCCGTAGCTCCTATAATCGTCGGTAAATTGCCGTATGGCGAAACTTATTTCAAAAGAGCAACAGGCCGGTTTTCGGACGGTCGATTAGTCGTTGATTACATCGGTATGTTGGAATCTTGTAATGAATAAAGAGCTTTTGATGTTTTCCAAGTCATTGGACTAATTCCTTTCTGCATTTGCAGCTCAAGCTTCAGGTCTGCCGTTCTTGCCTCCATATCTGGACGGTGATCCCTTTGCAGTGGTTGGAGCCACGATTTACACTAGCGGTGTTAACTCGATTTACACTAGCGGTGTTAACTTCGCAGTGGCTGGAGCCACGGTCTTGGAGCCTTCTTTCTTCGCAGAAAGGTTAATCATGCCGCCTCTTACTTTATTTTCGCTGGACACGCAGATCCAGTGGTTTTTGGATTACAGAAAGAAGCTTTGTTCCAACTCTACAGGTTCTTAATCTTGATCTTGATCTTTATAAAATTATTTAGCTAAATTTATTAACCTCTACCTGTAAGGGATTCGAACCTGTGACTAATTCTGGCAAAATATGTAGGCTGTGAGGAGCATTTTGCAAATGCATTGTTCATGGTGGGAGAGATTGGCGGAAACGACTACAATAATCCGTTTATTCAGGGAGTACCGATGGAAGAAGTGGAAACCTTTATCCCTTTAGTCGTCGATAAGATCGTAAAAGCAATGCAGGCGAGTCTCAGTAATTTCATGCAATTTAACAGAAGCTAAGCAAAGCTAAATTCGTTCATTTAAAGCAAAACTGTATTTCATTGTTCCTTCGTTTTATTGCAGACATTGATTACAGTAGCCGGCGCAAGGAAGATTTTAGCTCAGAACAACTTACCGATTGGCTGCTCTGCGTTATTATTAACAAAATATGCAAATGGACTTGAAAAAGAACCACTGGACGGAATGGGGTGTATGCCGAGGTTTAATGCTTTCGCTCAGCGGGGTAATGATCTTCTTCAAGCACGAGTGGCAGAATTGCAAGTTCAATATCCGGATGTTAAATTTGTGTTTGCAGACAATTACAACGCTGCTCTTAATATTTTACAGTCTCCGCAGATGTTCGGTATGTAAATGAAAGACGAATATTACAGGATTTCTTTGATCTTTACAAGAAAATCAGATATACTCTGAAACATTTGACAGGAATTTTGATTTTCCTGTTCAGGATTCAAGTAAATGAAAGACGAAACTTACAGGATTTCTTTGACCGATTTTCATTTTTCTTTGATCTTTACAAGAAAATCAGATGTACTCTGAAACATTTGACAGGAATTTTGATTTTCCTGTTCAGGATTCGTGAGGGAAACGGTTTTAGACGCATGCTGTGGAGCGGGTGGGCCATATAATTACAACCCTTTAATGCCGTGCGGATTAGGGTTAGCAGTTTCTTGTGCGAATCCTGTACAATCTGTCAACTGGGATGGGATTCATTTGACGGATGCTGCTTATGGTGAAATCGCCGCTTTGTTTTTGGACGGCTCCTACACAACTCCCCCTTTTCACACTCTATGCGGAGCTTAATCACCGGGCAGGAAGGAATCATCAATTGCGTTGAAGGCAATACCCATTGCGTTCAATGGGATGGAAAGAAATTATATTAAAATATCTGTATTTTGTCATGTGTCTACTTACTTTTATATATTTAATTTGAGGTGGGTTTCTAAGCACTTTCCACATCTCTTCTTGTAACACTGTAATTACAATAGTTGATACTTGTACCATGTACACTTCATTTTCGTCTCATGTTCAAATTCCTTGGCCTCATCTTTCCAACAACAATTTTATGTTCAAAGTAACTAAATATTTTATGTTCAAAGTAACTAAATATATATATTGTCTAACTTTATCAAACTTCCTTATATGTTACAAATACAATTAAAATTATCAACACTTAAATTGAGTACTCTTCATTGTGCTCAGAGGCGTATTCTATCTCTAATGTGTAACTGTGTCGAAAGCTAAAATAAAAAATTTAAAAATAAATTTAAAAATAAAATCTAAATAATGTTGGCTTAAAAAATAACTTACATAACCATATAAATAAATAATTAAAAATAAATTTAAAATACCAGCCTAGATCCATCTTAACTCCAGATCTATCAAGCGCCTAAAGGGATCAAATCTCTCGAGGTGAAAACCTCTTTTCTGAGTGCAAAACTTGAAGAAAGGTTTTCACCTCGAGAGATTTTATCTCTCTCGGCGCTGAGGAACATATACTTAATTTTATCAATAATATGTAAATAAATCTAATATTAACATAACCATTTTAAATATGTTAAATATGTCTGAGATTTATTGAGTCATTTAATTTTAAATTTGATTAGTTACCTTAGTTTGTTGAGATGATAAATATTGTAAAATAACTTTAATGATGTAATAATATTGAATGATAGAAATTGTGAATAATAAGAATGTAGTCAATTACGAATAGTCTTCATTGTGATCGATTTCAAACTATTTTCTTCTACTATTTTTATTTTCGCCCATGTTAGTTTTGTCATATTTTCATATTGATTATTTGAAGGACAATTGGAATCATAAATCATTTAAATATTTAGCTCAAGCTGTTCTAGTAAACATCATACCTTGTCTCTCTTTCTCTCCAATATTAATAGGTTGAATTACTATAACACAAAAATCGATTTACATTGTCAATAATTTTTTGTTCTTACACTGAAATCATTGCACACACTATTAATCCAATGACTTTAAAATTAATGTACCATCATACATCCCATTACATCAAATTAGAAATCAACATATACACTGAAATCAATGCAACTAATGCAAGAAATCAAATAATAATAGAGAACAACATCTACACTAAAATCAATGCATCTAATGCAAGTAATGAAATATGATTAGAAATCAACATCTACACTCAAATAAATGAGTCGAGTGCAAGTAGGAAAATAGGACTTAAAACCAACATCTACACTGAAATCAATGCATCTAGTGCACGCAATCAAATAGGATTAGAAATCACCATCTACACTGAAATAAATGCATTTAGTGCAAGGAAGAAAATAGGATTATAAATCATCTACATTTGAATCAATGCATTTAGTTAAATCATCTACATTTAAATCAATGCATTTAGTGCAAGCAATCAAATATAGTTATAAATCAACATCTACATTGAAATTAATGCATCTAGTGCAAGCAATCAAATAGGATTAGAAATCACGATCTACACTGAAATCAAGGCATTTAGCGAAAGCAATCAAATAGGATTAGAAATCACCATCTACACTGAAATCAATCCATTCAGTGTAAGCAATCAAATAGGATTAAAAATAATCTACATTGAAATCAATTCATCTAGTGAAAGAAATCAGATATAACAAAAAAACAAAATCTACATTAAAATTAATGCAACTAGTGAAATCAATCAAATAGGATTAGAAAGCATCGTCTACACTAAAATTAATGCATTTAGTGCAAGAAATCAAATAGGATTAGAAATCATCTACATTAAAATCAATCCATCTAGTGTAAGTAATAAAATATCATTATAAATCAACATCTACACCCAAATCAATTCATCTAGTGCAAGAAATCAAATAGGATTAGAAATCACAATCTACACTGAAATCAATGCATCTACTGCAAGAAATCTTCTTCCCTCTCCTCCATATATATCTATATATCCCTCCATCTCTCCTTCTTTTTCTTTTTATCTCACCTCACAATACACACACTCTCTCTCACTCCATATCTATCAATTTCCTTGTCCCTCCCTCCTTCTCTCTATCTATCTTTTTTTTCTCTTCACCTTACATCTATATCTATATCTCACTCTATCTCTCTATATCAACTCCAAAACATAAACTCTCTTTCTCCAATATATATATCTATCTATCACTCCCTCTTCCTCCTCTTCTCTCTCTCCCTCTCTCGCTTCTATCTCTCTTCCTTCCTGCTACCCTTTCTCCCTATCTCCCCATCTTCTTTATCATTCCCTCTCTCTCTCTCTCTCTCTCCACCTTTCACCCTCTATGTCTTTATTCTTACCTCCCCCTCTCCATATTCATATCTCTTTCCCTACCTCTCTTCACTCTCTCTCTTCCTTTCTCTCCCCCCCCACTCTCTCTCTAAGTTCACCTTCCAACTTTGTTACCATATACCTCTCTCTCTCCTTCTCTCCCCCCTTCTCTCCATATCTCCTTGTTTGTCTCTTTATCTCACCCCAAAACATACACACTCCTTCTTCATCTCTCCCTTGTCACTCCCCCTCTCTCTCCACTACTTGCTCTCTATGTATTTCTTCTTCCCTCCCTCTCTCCTCATCTAGCTCCATCTCTCAATCCCTCCCTCTCTCCCCCTCCAAATCCACATTTCTATCCTTCCCTCTCTCCTCTCCTCTCTCATCCTCTCTTTCAAGTCCCCTCTCATTTCCTTCCTCTCTCTCCCTTTCTCTCCTACCTCCCTTTCTCTTCCCCCATCTCTCTCTCTCCATCTCTCAATTCCTCCCTCTCTCCCCCTCCAAATCCATATTTCTATCCCTCCCTCTCTCCTCCTCTCTTTCAAGTCCCCTCTCTTTTCCTTCCTCTCTCTCCATTTATCTCCTACTTCCCTTTCTCTTCCCCCATCTCTCTCTCTCTCTCTCTCTCTCTCCTAAAATCCTCTCTTCCCCCATCGCTCTGTTCCTCTCTCTCATCATTCCTCTCTCGCCTCCTTCTATTTGACCCCCCAACTCTCTTTCTCTCTCTCTCTCTATCCTCCAATCCTCTCTCTTCCCCCATCACTCTATCTCACTCTCCAACTATCTTACTGTTTCTCTCCCTTTATCCTTCTCTCCCCCCTTGTCTCCATCACTCCCCCTTTATCCTTCTTTTCCCCCTTGTCTCCATCACTCCTATTTATCTTTATCCCACCCATAATCATACAAACTCTCTCTCCATATCTCCCTTGTCACTCCCCCTCTATGTATTTCTTCTTCCTTTCCTCGCTCCACCTCCAGCTCCATCTCTCTATCCCTCCTTATCTCCTCCTCCTCTCATCCTTTCTCTCTCTCCCTTTCTCTCCTATCACCCTCTCCCTTCCCCCTTCTTTCTCTCTCTCTCACTCTTTACCCCTCCAATCCTCTCTCCTTATCTCTCTCCCACCTCCATATTTATGTCTCCCTCTCCCTCTCTTACCCTTCTCTAACTCTCTCACTCTTCTCCCTCTCTCTCTCTTCATTCCTCTTCTCCATTCTCCTTCAATTTATCTCCATATCTCCCTTGTCACTCCCCCTATTTCTCCACCTCTATCATATATCATGATATATTAATATATATTACAATATAATAAATTTAATATTGTATTAATCTAAACATATTAAATTTAATAATATTAATGTTAGGGTTAATAATGTTTTTTTTGGCATGGTATTAATAATAATTTGGTCCATGGTATTTGACCCTTATATTTTATATATAATTAGATCTTGATTTCTAATCGTATTTGATATATTTTTATTTATTTACCTTACCTCTTTATACCTCTTTTATATTTATTTATTTACCATACCTCTTTTATAAATATATTATTTGGCCCATGGTATTTGTCTATGGTATTATTAATAATTTTTTCCATGGTATTTCGCCCATGATATTAATAATAATTTGTTCCATAGGCTTCACCTAAATAAAACCTCTTTTTGAGTTTTTGTAAATATAAAGTGGTTTATTGAGTAAATATAAAAATCATTTTTATTTATTTACCATACCTCTAGTTTATTTATATTTTTATCTATTTACTATACCTCCTGAGTAATATAAAAAGAGGTTTTATTTATTTACCATACCTATGGTTTATTTATATTTTTACTTATTTACCATATTTTATTTATTTACCATATCTCTTTTTTGAGTGTTAGTAAACCTCTTCATATTTTAAGTTTATATCATTTAAATTTATTTTTAATAAATTTTTAATTGTTCATTTATATGTTTATGTAAGTTATTGTTCAAGCCGACATTTTTTTTTGGCTTCCGACATACTTACACATCGGGGTCATACTGGGCTGGGGCTGTAGAATGCGCCTCTCGGCGCAATGAAGAGTTTTAAGAACACTAAAAAAGGAAATATGGTAAATAAATAAAAATATAAATAAAATAGAGACATGGTAAATAAATAAAACATCTTTTTCTACTTACTCTGGAGGTATGATAAATAAATAAAAATATAAATAAACTATATTTACTCCATAAACCTCTTTGTATTTAAAAAAACTCAAGAAAGAGGTTTTATTTAGGTGAATCCTATGGGCCAAATAATATGAGACAAATTATTATTAATACCATGGGCCAAATACTATATTTATAAAAAAGGTATAAAAAGGTAAAGTAAATAAATAAAAATATATCAAATAGGAGTAGAAATCAACATCTAATTATATATAAATCCTATGGACCAAATTAATAATAATAACATGCAAAAAAAACATTATTAACCCTAACATTAATATTAACATATTAATATTAATATTATTATTATTATTATTATTAAATCTAATATTCATATTAATATTATTAAATTTAATAACTTTATATTAATACTATATATATATATAAACTCTAGATATATATGGGAGGGAAGAAGAAAGACATATGATAGAGGTGGAGAAATAACCGAAGTCACAAAGGAGAGATGGAGATAAATTGAAGGAGAGGGGAGAGGAGGAATGAAGAGAGAGAGAGAGAGAGGGAGAGGAGTGAGAGAGGTAGAGAAGGGTAAGAGAGGGAGAGGGAGAGGGAGGGAGAAGGAGAGAGGATTGGAGGGTAGAGAGAGAGAGAGAGAGATGTTGAAGTTTGCAAAAAGAAACAATGAAATTGGCATCCAGAAACAACATCCTTGATCTTAGTGAAAATTAAGCACCTACACTAGGTAGGGCCCACACAGGCTATTTTTAGGTGGATGACTATTTATAGATGCACGAGAAAATTCTATTTATAGATGAGGTCTATTTATAGATGTGTGTGCAAGTTCTATTGATAGATTTCATGTCTATTTATAGATGCATGTCGACTATTATTATCCCTTAATATTAGTTGGAAAATAAACAATAATCTATTCTCAATGAGCACTTGGAAATAGTTAACTGAAGTGGGAAATCAGAATCAGTTAGCGTTGGTTGGTGGGACATGCAAGTGGACTTAGTTTTAACTGAGTGATTCGAAGTTGTAATAGAGTTGGAAGTGTAGTTATGAAAGTTGTAAAGTAGTTTAACTCAGTTAAGTGAGTTAAGCTCAGTTGTGCTAGTTCTAACTGAAGATACACTAGTGAGAGATCAAGTGAATTAATTATTAATTAATTCACAATCTGTGATCTCACATGCAACTGAAGATTTACTATTATTAAGTACATGCATGTCAGATCCAGTGGAGATCCAGTTGAGATGTAGGTGAAAGGGACAGGTTGATTATCAGTTGTAACATTATCGGTTGCACACATGCAACCACACACACATTGGATGCGTCTATGAGGATTGCGCAGTCAAGGCAGGCAAGTGTCATCCATTCAGGGGTTCTTGACCATTAGGGATTGCGCAGTGGAGGCAAGCTTTCTGGAGACAGTAAATTGGCTAAGAAACTTGCCAATTTTTGTATGACAATGTGAGACAGTTATTATACTGAGAGCTCTTGGATTGGATTTTTGTATGTAATTGTTTCATGATCCATGATATAATACATAATAGAAGGTAGTGGGGTTTTTAGCTTTATGCTTGCCCCGGAGTAAATTATCTGTGTTATGTGTGATTGATCTTTCTTCATGATATTGTAATTGGCGCGGAATTGTGTTTCAAATTCCACAAAGATTTTGTACAAGCGATTCTGTATTTAACATTGGCATATAATTTTTAGATCAGGAGAATCCAGGAAATACATATTTTGTATTAAATTTCTACATGGCATCAAAGCACAGGAGCTTGCAATTATGAAGCAGAAGCTGAGTTTATTGGTGGAAAGAATTTGAATTTGCAGAAAAAATTTCTTGGTGCTACAGCTAAGTTAACATCGAAATGGCTTTCAATGGCTTGAGGTTAGAGTATGCACTAGAGGGAAGCTTGAACTACATTTCTTGGAAGGACAGGATGGAGGCGGTGCTTGAAGATAATTGCTTGAAGGAATTCATTGACAATTATGTTCCTAAGCTTACTTTGATAGATGTTGCATTACTTGATGAATGGCAAAAGAAAGTGGAAAAGGCGAGGAGGATTCTGTTGGAAGGAGTACGAGACCACATTTTATCAAGCCTTCATGGGAAAGCCACACCATATGCTATGTCGAAGGCTTTGACGAATCTATTCCAAATTAGCAGCGACCATAGGAAATTGGCACTCAAAGATAAACTCAAGAAGATCAAGATGAAAAAGAACGACACTATTCCGGTATACTTAACAAAGTTTTTCCAATGTCGAGATGAGGTTGGGAGTGTAGGAATATGTGTTGTTGATGATGATTTGGTGAGTTTGGATCTCTTGGGACTTCCTAAGAGTTGGCACAGTTATGAAGACTCTGTCAACGGATGGGAAAAAATGTCGGATTGGGAACGACTATGGTCGGATCTGGTATAGGAGGAGTTCAGGCGGAACCCCAGAGATGGCTCATCATCAAAGCATGATGATGAAGTGGATTGTGCTTTGGCTGCCAAGGTGAAGAAGGGGAAAGGGAAGAAATTTCATTCTAAATCTGAGGCCGGTGAAGATGGCAAGGAGCACAACATGTCCAAAGTGAAGTGTTTTCACTATCACAAGTATGGACATATTGCCACAAATTTTCCACAAAAGAAGAAGAACAAGATGACTATTGGAGTTGCAGCTGGTGAGGCCCTTGCCTCACAATTTGAGCTTTACTTCTCATTGATCGCATGCATGGTGTCAAGTGAATTGGGATTGGGGTGGTACTTGGATAGTGGTGCTTCCTTTGACATGATGGGAGATAAGAAACTTTTCGGTGACTTGGAGGAGAAAGATATCCATATGCATATTGAGTTGGGCTACGATGGACAATATAGTGCGACTGGTATTGGTACCATTATCTTTCAGAAGGCGTCATGTAAACTCTTTAATTTAAAATATTTAATGCATGTACCAGGTTTGAAGAAAAATTTAGTCTCAGAAGCAATGTTAGAGGATAAAGGCTATGATGTTGTCTTTAGTGAAGGAAAAGTTTTCCTGCGACACAAAGCAATAGGGAAAGCCAAGAAGGTTGGGATTCGAGTCAAGAATATCAATAGAATTGATGTAGATGGGATTTCTACAGAGCTTCCTACTTTTGGGAAGTGTGAGAAAGCCATGCAGTTGACCCTTGAGAGGGAGCTAGCTTTGGATGCAGGTAAGAGTGAACCTCAAGATGTGGGGCAACCACAAAATGAGTATCATGGAGCGGGATCAACTACTCATGTAGAGAAATTTCGTGTCAAATGGGCAAAGGGAGTGCATGTATCTATACCACCAGGTGAGAGGTGGGGCGACATGCATGGATAATCCAAAGAAGAAATTTCTAGGGAGGATTCATTGAGATGGTGTGGATCTCATGAATCGAACCTCGCTACGAGAAGCCCATAGTACATAAATAGTAGGATCAGTTGGATTGATGCAGTCAGATGTTGTAAGGACATGAAATCAAAGTGATAGTGTCAGATACTGAAGTGCATATTAGAGTTGGTAGCAAGTGCAGAGTGCATGGATGCAGAGGTCAATAGCGCAGTGGATCCAGAAGACATGTGCATTTGGTACCAGTAGAAGTCAGAATACTTTGATGACAAATGCATTATGCTGATTTAGGTCTTTGGGGGCTATTCCGTTTCAGAAGTGTTGCATGCAAAGGTTGCAGGGTGCATGCATGGAGTTGCATGTCGCATGCAAAGAAATTCCTTTCTTGTTGAGAGGGAGTGTTGAAGTTTGCAACAAGAAACAATGAGATTGGCATCTGGAAACAACATCCTTGATCCTAGTGAAAATTAAGCACCTACACTAGGTGGGGCCCACATAGGCTATTTTTAGGTGGATGTCTATTTATAGATGCATGAAAAAATTCTATTTAGAGATGAGGTCTATTTATAGATGTATGTGAAAGTTCTATTTATAGATTGCATGTCTACTTATAGATGCATGTCTACTATTATTATCCCTTAATATTAGTTGGACAATAAACAATAATCTATTCTCAATGAGAAATTGGAAATAGTTAACTGAAGTGGCAAATTAGTTAGCTAAATGAATTTCGAGTTAAGAGGTTGGTTGGTGGGACATGCAAGTGGAATTAGTTGTAACTGAGTGATTCAAAGTTGTAACAGAGTTGGAAGTGTAGTTATGAGAGTTGTAAAGTAGTTTAACTCAATTAAGTGAGTTAAAATCAGTTGTGCTAGTTGTAACTAAAGATACACTAGTGAGAGATCAAGTGAATTAATTATTAATTAATTCAAAATCATTGGTCTCACATGAAACTGAAGATTTACTACTATTAACTACATGCATGTCAGTGCTAGTGGTGACACAGTTGAGATGTAGGTGAAAGGGACAGATTGACTATCAGTTGTGACATTATCGGTTGAACACATGCAACCACACACACATTGGATGTGCCTATTAGGATTTCGTAGTCAAGGCAGGAAAGAATCATTCATTCAGGGGTTCTTGACCATCAGGGATTGCGCAATGGATGTAGGTTGTCTAGAGATAGTAAATTGGCTAAGGAACTTGCCAATTTTTGTATGACAGTGTGAGACAATTAGCTATTGTACTGACAGCTCTTGGATTGGAGCTTTGTATGTAATTGTTTCATGATCCATGATATAATACATAATAGAATATAGTGGGTTTTTTAACTTTATTCTTTCCCCGGAGTAAATTATTTGTGTTATGTGTGATTGATATTTCTTAATGATATTGCTATTGGCGATTGCGTTTCAAATTCCGCAAAGATTTTTTAGAAGCGATTTTGTATTTAATAGTGGCATATAATTGTTAGATCAGGAGAATCATATCAATACATATTTTGTATTAAATTTCTATAAGAGAGAGAGAGAGAGGAAAGAGAGAGGAAGTGAGGAGAGAAAGGGAGAGAGAGGGAGGATGAAAGGAGGAAAGAGGGAGAGAAGAAGAAAGACATAGAGAGTGAGAAGTGGAGAGAGAGGGAGTGACAAGTGAGAGATGGAGAGAGAGTTTGTATGTTTAAGGGTGAGATAAAGAGACATAGGAGTGATGGAGAAAGGGAGGGATATAGTAACATAGTTGGAGAGAGAGATAGAGTGATGGGGGAAGAGAGAGGATTTGAGAGAGAGAGAGAGAGAGATGAAGGGTGAGAGAGAGGACTTTAGAGAGAGGAAGAGAGTGAGGGGGAAGTGATAGGATTATAGGGGAACGAGAGAGGGAGAGAGAGAGAGTAATGGGGGAAGAGAGATGGAGGTAGGAGAGAAAGGGAGAGACGAAGGAAAAGAGAGGGGACTTGAGATAGAGGAGGATAGAGGGAGGGAGATAGGAGGAGAGAGGGAGGGAAGAATAAATAAATAGAGTGACAAATGGAGAGAGAGAGAGGGAGTGACAAGGGAGAGATGGGGAGAGAGTGCGTATGTTTGGGGGTGATATAAAGAGATAAATAAGGAGAGATGGAGAGAAGGGAGGAGAGAAGGAGAGAGAGAGAGGCATATATTAACAAAGTTTGAAGGTGAAGATAGAGAGAGAGGGAGGTGTGAGAGAAAGGAAGAGAGAGAGTGGAGAGAGGTAGGGAAAGAGAGATGGAGATGTAGGGGGGAGAGATGGAGGTAAGAAGAAATACATGGAGATTGAAAGCTAGAGAGAGAGAGAGAGAGAGAGAGATGGAGAGAGAGGGAGAGAGGATAACAGGAGGGACGAGAGATATAAGCGGGGGAGAGGGAGGGAAGGGGAAGAGAGAGAGAGAGAGAGAGAGGAAGGAGAGGAGTAGGGAGTGATAGATAGATAGATTGGAGAAAGAGAGTGTATGTTTTGGGGTTGATATAGAGAGAAAAATGGAGATAGAGATATACATGGAAAGTGAAGAGAAATAAGAGATAGATGGAGGCAAGGAGGGAGGGACAAAGAGATTGATAAATATGGAGTGAGAGTATGTGTTTGTTTGTGGGGGTGAGATAAAGAGACAAAGAAGGATATATGGAGGGACATATAAATATATATGGAGGGGGGAGAGAGGGAAGAACATTTATTGCAATAGATGCATTGATTTCAGTGTAGATGGTGATTTATAATCCTATTTGATTGCTTGAACTAGATGCATTGATTTTAGTGTAGATTTTGATTTCTAATGATATTTGATTACTTGCACTAGATGCATTAATTTCAATGTAGATTATTTCTAATCCTATTTTTTTTCTTGCACTGAATGCATTGATTTTAGTGTAGATGGTCATTTCTAATTTTATTTGATTGCATGTACTAGATGCATTAATTTCAATGTAGATGTTGACTTCTAATTATATTTGATCACTTACACTAGATGCATTGATTTCAATATATATGATTTCTAATCCTATTTGATTGCTTGCACTAGATGCCTTGATTTTAGTGTATATGTTGGTTTCTAACCCTATTTTCTTACTTGCACTAGATGCATTGATTTGAGTGTAGATGTTGATTTCTAATCCTATTTGATTACTTGCATTAAATGCATTGATTTCAGTGTAGATGTTGTTTTCTAATATTATTTGATATTTTTGCATTAGATGCATTGATTTTAGTTTATATGTTGATTTCTGATTTGATGTAATTGGATGTATGATGGTACATTAATTTTAAAGTCATTGGATTAATAGTGTGGATTGATTTCAGTGTAAGCACACAAAATTATTGACAATGTAGATTTATTTTTATGTTATAGTAATTAAACCTAATAATATTGGAAGCAAGAGAGACAAGGTATGATGTTTACTACAAAAAATCGAGCTAAATATTTAAATGGTTTATGATTTCAACTGTCTTTTTCATATAATTGATATGAAAATATGACAAAACTAACAAGGGTGACAATAATAATAGTAGAAGAAAATAGTTTGAGATTGATCACAATGAAGGTTATTTGTAATTTACTACATTCTCATTATTCACATTTTCTATCTTTCAATATTATTACACTGTCACTTTTTATTTCATCATTTTTCATTATTAAAGTTATTTTACAATATTTATCATCTCAAAAAACTGAGGTAACAAAGAAAATTTAAAATTAAAATGAATCAATAAATCTCAAACATATTTAGCATATTTAAAATGGTTATTTTAATATTATATGTATTTACATATTATTGATAAAATTAATCATATGTTCCTCATATTTTTGATAGATTTTCCTTGGCTGCACACGACTGAAACCATCCTAGATCCATCTTAACTCTGGATCTATAAAGCGTCGAGAGGGATCAAATCGGTGAAAACCTTTCCTCAAGTTTTACACTCAAAAAAGAGGTTTGCACCTTCAGAGATTTGATCCCTCTCGACGCTTAATAGATCTGGAGTTAAGATGGATCTAGGCTGGTTCTAGTGTCCTCTTAAGATTCTATGGTCTCATCTTTCCAACAAAAATATTTTGTTCCAAGTAACTAAATACATTCATTGAATTTATCAAGATTCCTCACGAAACTCACCAAACTCCAATTTGCAAAGGAAGTGCTTCATATCATCCACTCACTTTTGCTTCAAACAAATTCCTTTGATTCAAACAAATTCTCCTTTATAAG
Source organism: Pinus albicaulis (assembly GCA_034641835.2). NCBI lineage: Eukaryota > Viridiplantae > Streptophyta > Pinopsida > Pinales > Pinaceae > Pinus > Pinus albicaulis. Next base: position 1,647,392,135 of record CM076582.1, read on the forward strand.
AGCACTGAATTGAGTAAACAACTCTCAAACAATGAAATTTTGATACTATAAATGGAATCTCATAACCATTATGACTTACTTTGCATTACAACTCTGTTACCACAATTTATCATGTTCAATCTCTTACATTATCATTTCTTTTTGTTCTAAGATTTTTTCCTTCCATATAATCCTTTGTAGTTGTTATTTATCAATTCGATATCATAGAAGTCAATAACAAACTTAAAGGAATAAGCTTCATCGAATACCTCATCATAGTTTCTAAGCATTAGTGAGATGTATTTTCCTCCCATGACAACCCCACCATCATTGCTACCTTATCTACTTGTCAAGCATCTTGAGAAGGTAGAGATTAATTTTTTCTTAAAAACATTACCATCATGTGTTTTTGAGTCACCATGCATCAAAACCACACTCCTATAGCCACGATGAAAACTCATGCAAAATTTAGATAACCATTAAACATGAAGATAATTCTGTCACTAGTGAAGAATCATGGGATGTATAATACTATCATAAACAATAGTATATGCATTGCAAAATAATTTAAATTTAAAATATTCCTTCTTACCTTAACATCTCTCATAGCACACCCACACTATTAAATGATTGAAATTTTCACTTTTCATGCACCATACAAACCTACTCTATCAACATGAAGATTTTCCTCATTATAGAATAAAATGTGTCTTGTAATGGCTTCCATGCAATGTAACATAACATAGTTAACACAAGCATATTAAGTTCATATAGAAGGGTTCTCATTAATATATCACAATAAAAAAATTCTCGTTAATAATTTATGTTTCCATGCCAAATCTTATTATTCTAAGGCAAGTACAAACCTTTCAAACTTTCACTTCTATAGTCAATCAGTACCAAGTAGGCATATATCCAATGTATATATAATAACCTTTATACTTTATTAATGTTCTTAAGTTAAGATAGATTTTAAAACAAAGGTTCTTTCATAAAAAAAGGCATGATTTTTTCTTTGAATAGGTATGGAAGCCAATTTTTTATTGCATTTGAGAATGTCCCTTTCTACAATAGCACCAAAACCCTTCCCATGAATTAGGGAATGAAGTGGAACAAAACCTCTTACACCTACTATCTTTGGCATCAACCTAGGCCGCAAATACTTGTTCTTTTTAGTTGTCCTATATCCTCTTTCAAGCTCGATGAGACATTGTGACTCATTATAAACTAGTTGGGTCATCACTAACCATTTCTCATGATATTCATCATTCTCATAACTTATCCCTCACTCACATTGTAGGCATAGACATGAAAAAAAATCACCATAAGCAATACCACATCTCATGAAACCAATTATTATACAACTATGTGATAAAGATATATGCATCTCATTTAGCATTATTGCTATATCCTTACTCTATCCTTGAATCAAATAATGGAAAAAAAATTATTATGGCCACTTATCTTCCTATGTATACTTCTTCACAAATTCATAGAAATTTTCAAAAGTTTCCTGGAAAAACTAGGTTCCAAAATCATTTTTAATAGTTTGTAGATGCCAAAGCTAAAAATAGGCACTACTTTTAGTCTAAGTGTGTATAAATTATAAAAAAATTATGTATTTCAATGGATTCAATCTAATCATGCAATATAATAAAGAAAAATATTGAATCCTTCTACAATTAATTCTGCGTAAATTAAACATGTTCGCACAATCACACCAAGTAAAAGAAAGAAGCAAATCAATCCACAACACAAATATTTTTCATGGGGAAAGATTTCTTCTCAAAATCCCTCTATAATGAACCAAGGAATCATGAAACAATTACAATGCATTCTTCTCACAAGAGTCTGTTGCACTCTGCTAACTGTCTCACACTGATCCAGACAAAATCGAGCCAACACTTAGCCAATTCTTAGCCTATCTTTAGCCTGCCTTGATCACGCAATTCATGAGGAATAAAATCCATATTATTTAGGAATTTAAACCTTCCTTGAATGTGCAAACATCATGGGCAATCCTATGGTGTTTTAACTGCATCTGGGTAGTTTTCTAAAAATACAACTGATAGCTAACTTCCCTTTAACCTCTGTCTCAACTGGGTCTTCATCGGAAATGACATGCATGTAGATATTTGTAGTAATTCATCAATCACTTGACATATCATTGCTGTGAATTAAATCTAATATAATTCACTTGACCTCTCACTAGTGCGACTATCAGTTACAACTAGTTAGACTCACTTTAACTCACTTAATTGAGTTAACTCATTTCACATCCGTTAAACTCGTGCACTAACTGCAAATTGGACTCAAAAACTAATAGAATCACTCTGCATGCCTCACCAACCACCCTCAACTTGAAGTTCATGAGTTGAATGAGTCTATCACACTCAGTTAACTATTATAAGTGTTTATGAGATAAGATTACAATTTATTGTCCAATTTAATTAAGGGCTAATTAAATTATACACATTTCCAATTTATTTAATAAATTGACTTGCACACTAATGTATCGCTAGGACCTATAACTACATTGTTGGAAATATGATTCAGAGTGTTGTCCTTGATGGCAACCCACTTGATGAAGATGATGGCATCCTACTTAATGAAGTTGTTCTTGATGCTTGATGAGTTTATTAATGATGTAAATCTGATGTTCTACAAGTAGCTCAGAAGTACCAGAGAGAGAAATATTTGTAAGGGCCCGAATATTGTTGAACAAGGTGTGTCACAAAGAATACGTGGGTTTGTTTAGGGGAAGTCGCGTATGCCCAATTGCGCTCTAAATTTGTAAAACCAGGGGGCTTTACCATGGTATTGACCCATTGTATTGAGTGCTGGATTGTCTATTTGATCCCATCCAGGAATACCATCAGAAGTGGTGTGGTTTTGTCTCATGGTATTGACAAAGGCAAAATCTATATAAGGAGAAGAAAATCATTGTGCAAAGGGGGTGCAAGTGTCTGGGCTTTGATGAATACTTCACTCTGAAGTTTATCTGAATGGTTGAACTATGTTCTTAATCGATAGCTCTGAATCTATGATGCACCTATGAATATGATGAAGGTTCAAAATCTCTTGATCTGGAAATGATGAATCTCTAGGATGATCTGAAAAGAAGTAATGAAGACCTGGCACAAATCTGTTGAAGAAATTGAAGAAATCTGGGTCAGTTCATAGATCTGGTCTGTTCTGCAAAGTTTATCCTTTATAGATCTATACGCAAGTTCATTTGGTGAAAAGCGCGTGTATACGTGGATCTGTTTAAACAAAGGCGCGTATGGGCAGCGTACTGTTCTTAAAATGTACGTACATATATGTCGGTCACTTCGTAGGTGCGCGTGTATACGCGATTCGCTAACTATGACGTAAGGTATTGGAACTTATGTTGCTCAAAGTTGAAATGTGATTCTCGCA